>JAQFVV010000010.1:0-1200000 GCA_028023455.1 Epiperipatus broadwayi
AATTTATTTATTTATCTATTTTATTAGTTTAATTTATTTATTTTATTTTCATTTGTTTATTTATTAGTTTATTTTAATTTATTTCTAACTCTTTTTTTAGTTATTAGTTTAGATTATTTGTCTATTTGCTAATTTTTCTGGTTGTTGTTAAGGCAACCAAAATAAAAGCAACATATCCATTAATTTTCCAATATGATCCAAAATACCTTTCATATAATACAATTGTACATTCAATTCTCTTAAGCCATGCCACGATTGTAATAACAACAATAATTGATCACTTATTAATTTAAAGAATAATTATAATAATATTAATCTCAGGGTTCTTTGTTTCATGTAAGGAAATGCTCGGCAGTATTGTGTTGTCGCATATGACTGGCATTCTGGTCGGCTATAGGAAACATTTATTTTACTTAAATTCAATGTGTCTTCATCTCTCATATCCACTGCTATATTATTTAAAGAGATGATAATTCTATTCAATAATGACGTATAATTTTGAATAACACAGCTTTTTTTTTTTTCAGAATCTCAGTCAGAATAATAAAAAGACAAGGGTGCTTTTTGTGTCCTTCCATCATCCATGACAACACAATAATATAACTAAGATTTATTACTTAGACAATTTAACTAAATGTGAATGGAATAATGTGCCGTCAAAGTTAATGGTTTGGGAATAAATTCATTTTTACACACACAAAAAAAATGTTTAGTCTGAAGTTTGCAACTCCATAAATAATTCTCATTAAAATAAAATAAAATTAAATCTTCCGATCTGCTTAAATTTATCTATCTGGTATATTAAGTTTTTAAGAGTTTGAAATGATTTCGGACTCAAGAAAAGGTTTTGCAAATATTGTGCAAACACTTATATTTAGCATATAAAAACAAAAAAATGAATCTACAACAAATTTTAACAAGACTATAATTTATTATTATCCCAAAAAAAAATATATGAACATTTATTCAATAATCCCATAGTAATACAAAAATATAAAATATAACTGACATTAATCTGTATACTCTTTTGGTTATGGACTAGAGGTTACTACTTCTCCTGTATGCAATCATATGGATTGATTAACTAAAAATACATTTCATTACCAATACATTGTTTATTAAATTTTGATAACCTTGTAGAAGCTTTTACTCAAAATTATTGACTAACTATTTTTGTTTTTTTTTTAAATGATTAATCCCATCATATGCAATACGCAAAATATTAAATTTATTTCTAATACATTTACTTTATTTATGGTCTTTAATGGGATAACCTATTCTAATTATAGGCCAGTTATCAGAAGTTACACTTACCATCTTACATTTAACTTAATGCTAACTTAAGTTATGATATAAATTTTATTCATACGTATAATTTTAAATATGAGTATTATTTAATTACTAACCAGAATTAAATATTGCATTTGAATATTCCTTCAGTAAATAAGCGTTTTAAATTACGCAATTTTAATTACTTTCTCCATTGATTTACTTGTCAAATACTAGCAATATTTAGCAGCACAATACAGATATTGATCTTAGTTACTAACGCACTATTTATACTAAAGTGGATCTTGAGGAACTAACACCTCCAATATAACCTTTATCTTGCCCAAACTTTCAAAATTAAGCACAATAATCAACACCTTCCATGGTGGAGCTATCTTTATTTTCACATGAGGAATATGGAATAACCACGAAGGTCTGTAGAGCAATCTACTACATTAAAATATTTTGGTGGTTTCTTGCCTCTTACTTGGGCATACAACGAACACACACCAAATACAATCCTCTCCTGGGATTTAAATGAATGAAGCATACTAATTGCTAGATAAATTTTTGATTGTCCTATCTATGAGAATCGATCACTTGGCTATAAACATACCCGAACATTATATTTAAAATCTTCCTCTCATGGAAAACAAAGCTTTTGGGGAGATCATTTTTCATCCCACAAAATAAATACATTATAATTATTACCTATGCGAATATTAAGCATATACCAATGCTATATCTGGGCAGGATAAGTAAATACACTGATTATAATAAACTTATGTTACCGGGTATACTTTGATCAACATCTGAAATCAATGGACATCATAGAATAAAAGTATAATAATTTTAATTTTAATAAAGGAACATTCAAAATAGTTGGTAGCATACTATCTTAAACTAAATAAAGTGGATGTGTTATTTAAGAATAATTAGGAATAAATTCCTCAATTAATACAGTATAAATTCGTTTCAAAACTTTAACAAGAAATATTTTGTTATAGCATTTTTTTTTTAGTTACTTCTGATAATTTTCAATATTTATTTTACCCCTTAAATATCTAAATATTTTTCTTTTACGTATCTAACATACAAAATTTCTACCTACAATTGTATGTAATAATTAAAACATATTTTATAGATTTTTTTTTTTTTTTTTCCGTGTTAAATATCAACTTAACCTATAATAATTATATTAAAACATACCTTTGTCATTACAAGGCTATTAAATATCACTTGACCATACAGACTTTAATCTATGTGATATAAAAAAAATACATATCATTTATAACTTAGTTCTAAACAATCATTAATTAACAAGTGCATACTCTCTCATTAGAAAATGTTTTTCTGTTGAGCAATTGGTCCAGGTGAAGAGCTTTATCCAGTCGTATTTCACGAAGCAAGTTTAAAAACAATAAACGCATGGTATTATTTCCTTTAAATAAAAGTTTTCTCTTATTTTGTGCGTTTAATAAATTAGTTAAAGAAATATATAGCAGAATTGAAGATTAATTCTTATTTGAATTAAACTACTACAATTTTGGGATCCAAGAAAATAAAATAGACTTCTAACATAGACGAATATTTGACTATAGATGATAAACATACACAATATTTTTTTATTGACGATACGTATACATATTAGCTAGCTTACTTTTGGACGAAAATGCGCAATTTTCCCGAGATTATTCTGATAATAACTGCAGCTGATTTACATGTATAGGAAGTTTGAATAACTCCAACTGATGTGTAATATAATATATCCTTTATTTTTATCATTAAGTCACTAAGATATTTGGTTTTGTTCATACTTTAGGAATTATAATTTTTTTTTTAACGGTAACTTCTCCGTAAGAATGCCCCTATATAACTTTTCCTATATTTACTCTGAGAAAGTTTATATTCTTTTTTTTTATATTTTTTTTAAAAAATATACAGGTGCATAATTTAATCTTATTTATCATTATTATTATTTCCAGACAATTCTTGGTGAATAAAACATATTTTAATGTATGTAACTACATTACTTGTAAAGGCAGACAATATTGAGAAAGAGCGCGAAAATGTTTCTAGTTGATTTTCCTTGGTTTCAAAATATTTCTTTCAATTATTATTTTCTTTTTTTTTTTCTATACCAAGAAAGAATCAATAAATGACATAAAGTTAATAAATAATTATTTCTTTCTTGGAAATCATTTATCTTCCTTAATTTAGACATAACACTTTTCGTGACTCTTTTAGTTACATCTGTCATTTTTGAACTTTAGCGCGAGACAATAAATTTTTAAGTATAAAAGGTCTTTAAATAGGTAGATGGCAAAGAAAATCAGGATATCTTATCAAAAAGTTTTAGCTACACATTATATTATTAAAATTTTACTTTGATTACATTTATTTCTGCAAAATAAAATGAAAAAATTGAGTTACCAAATTTCAGCACTGTTCCTTCCTTGAAAACTAAAAGCAGACTATATATTTATTTATTTTTTACTTTAGCGACCTCTTCCAGAAAAATAATCATTTGACTATAACATAAACAAAAGAAAGGAAAAACCTATTACAATCATATAGTTTTAGTATTATTTACCTAGATTACAAAGTAATTTGACAATATAAAAAATAATAAATACATTAAATTAATAATCAGTGATGTATAATTCTTTAAACATTTTTTTTTCTTTTTTACAAAAAGAAATTACCAGAAGTTATTGTGCTTTATGATAAGACACTCATTTACTCCCCTCTCTATCCATCCAAAATCAATTACTGTTTAGCTTTTATACCATATTAATTTGCTCTAATTATTAATATCTAAATATTAAATTATTCATGTTCTCTATTTAAAATGACATTGAGTTATTAAATCTATTAGTTATTCACCCAAAACATGCCAAAGTGAGTGAATAGCATACTTTATTAATCAATTATTACTATTATTATTTTATCTTTTTATTTCTTTAAAGAATAGCATTGTTTTCCTGCAGAAACAATGCCAAGTAAACCAAGTGTCAATAACACTAGGTTACAATTCTCCCACCATTATAATAAATAAAAAATAAAATAATATATGCATTTTTAACACTTCTTATGGTATTACTAAGTTTATATCCTACTTCTTTCTTATGTCAATAAATACAATTTAAAGGATTTAATTTTGCTTGGGATATGGTAGTAAGCTTTGGGCATTATAGGTACCTCTTGTTCCATCAGGGGTTGAGACCAAAAAGGCATTCTCACCCACTTGTTTCACAATTTCATAGGGGCCTTCATAAAGATACATGAATTTTCTAAACATATGTTTCCGGAGATTACTCACATGGGGAGTTCTAATTAAAACAAAATCATGGACTTTAAAAGGATGTGGACTGGTTTTGAAATAATGAGTGCATTTATCACCCATCTTTTTAAGGTTAATTCTGGCCAGTGCTTGGTCATGTTCCATATTAATATTTTCCACTATTACAGGTAACGGTGTTTTGATTAGTAAAGGTTCAGGTCTACCAAAGTGCAGCCGAATTGGAGACATCCTAGTAGACTCATTAATAGTTATATTTATATAATTAATCACCTGTGGCAACTTATTGACCCACTGTTTGTGATCCCATTCTATATATACTCGGAACAACCTACTTATCTCATGCATGATTCTTTCACTTGGATTGGATTGGGGATTTCTAATCGAGCACATGATATGTTGAATATTTTGCTTCTTACCCCACTTTTTCCATGTACCAGAAATGAATGCAGTAGCGTGGTCAGTAAGAATTGAAGCTGGTTTTCCTATTAATGGAATTTGATAAGTTTCCAAGCACTTAATAACATTTTTAGCATCTGTTTTTGGAACTGGGTAAGCAGAGACATATTTGGTAAAAACGTCATACATCACAAGAATAAATTTTTGACGGTTGAAAGGTGGAAGTGGTCCATAAAAGTCCAGTGCCAATAATTCATTGGGTTGACTGGGCAGTATGTGTTGAAGTGTTCCCACATACGATTTATTTTGAAACTTAGTTTTTAAACAAATCTCGCATTCCCTAAGTCTACGGGCAATGTATTCAGACATCTTATGAAAATAAAAATGCTTCTTAATAATAGGTTCAATTTTCTGAATTCCATAGTGTCCATATTGGGTGTGAACATAATCTATGAGTTTATTGACTAAACATAAAGGAATAATCACTCTCCAAGAATTTTCATCTCCCCTTTTTAATTTCTTCATTAATATTCTATCTTTAAACCTATATCCCTCTTTAATTCTATCAGCATATCTACTTTTCTGACCTAATTTAGCTGGATCTGATAAGAAGTGAACTATTCTCTCCAGCCTAGCATCCTGTGCTTGCAGTAATTCTAAATTTGTATAATCTCTAACTATTTCTTCCTCTAACAAACTAGACATATTACAAATAATTATATTTTCAGTACTGGGGTTCTGATAATTAACAGAAACAGGATTGCGGCTAAGAATATCTGCAATGACATTATCCTGTCCTGAACAATATATGATTTCATACTGATACTGTTGGAGATAGAGGCTCCATCTGATTAATCTTTCATTATTAAGGTAACTCTTGTTGAGAAACTCTAAACTACGATGATCAGTTAATACTATAATCAATTCCAACCCCCAGAAATTTTTTTTGGAAAACCAGAAACAAAGACACTGTTTGAAATTGCAGATTTTGCACTGATTCTAGCATCAATTCCAGGTACATGCCACCCAGGATTACCAGGAATCCCACAAGTTGTATTGTCACATCTCAACCGATTTACAAACACATACCTGTGCCAGCCTTGGGAATAAAAATTCTGGAAAAAGTTTTAAAAGGAAAAGCACTTTTGATTCAGTGCCAATCAAAACAATGTTAATTCAACTAAAAAACAGAAATATCTTGCACAATCATATATACAATCACCAACCTACTACTAAACAAAAAAATTCACATCACACTCAATGGCAGATCATCACCATCTTTCTACCCCAGTCAATCAATACCACAAGGATCTCCACTCAGCACACTATTATTTGCATTATATTTAAACCCCTTGTTAGAGCAAATTCAAAAAAATCTAATGAATTCCAATTCCAAACACCAACATATACATATCATGTATAGCTTACATGGTTGATGTGACAGTTTTCTAAAATCAAAAAAGCAATTATCTATACTGCAGGAAATCATAAAATATACAGCAAATTTCAGGCTAAAAATTAACACCAACAAAATAGTAGTAGTAGTAGTGTTAGTGGTGGTGTTTGTGGTGGTGGCAGTGGTGGTGGTGGTGGTGGTGGTGTCAGTGGCAGTGATGGGGGTGGTGGTGGTGTCTGTGGCAGTGGTGGTGAGAGTGGTGGTGGTGGCAGCGGTAGCAGCAGCAGTAGCAGTAGCAATAGAAGTAGTAGTAGTAGTAGTAGGAGTAGTAGTAGTAGCAGTAGTAGTAGTAGTAGTGAAGAATAGGACATAAATTACAATTACATAATACCAATAATAATTTGAAATTCATAAAATACTTGTGCTATATTTTTGTTTTACAATTTTTAAAATTTAAGGATTAAAGTTCTTTTTACAATTAAATTAATCCATTATAATTGAGTATTTTTATTGTTTTCTTCAAAGAAATATGCCAGAATACAATCCTTCATTCCAGTGGAGGAAATAAAAATGCACCCAATAGTTCAGAACAGAAAATTTTTATAATATTCATTGAAATATAAACATGAGGAGAAGCAATAAACATTTCTTTTATGAAGTTTACAATTCTTTATTAATATTACTGCATAATGTAAATTTAAATTATTTCTTTTTTGGCAAGTCAATAAAATGTATTCCAAACAACTAGGCAGACAGATTCTGAATAAATAAATTATGATATCAATAGAATATTATTTTAAAGACTGGCCATAATTTTAAAACATTTATTTATTGCCATTCTTTTGATTTAATACAAAAATATACTGTTTTCAAACTAATTTTAAATTACAACTTTCTTTTATTAGTTAAATTATCTGAATGTGTTATTTAATTTAAAGTCCAGACTTTATCAAGATATAATAGGTAACATAAGTAAGGATTAAAATTGGTGTAAATAATGAATTCAAAATTATACAATAAGATATTAAAAGCAATTGTTAATAGCCATAAGTTCAAATTAACCAAAGTTTATAATAAGATAAAAATAAACATGTGCATCTCTTGGTGTTTACTCAGTTTTTGGAAAGTTTTTCATGTAAAACACTTTTTAATTATTTTTAGAAAAATAAAACAATTTCTCACATCTTCAGTGATTATTATTTAATAAATAGCTGAACATATATTGTAAAGTAGCACCACAAGGATAACTTTAGTTTTTTACCCAGTTATTTAAAAACAAATTACTTGAAAAACTTTTAAATTGATTAAATAATAAAGATAATCTGAAAATAATGAAGTCATAAATTAGTGGGTTTTTAACCATTTTTCTTTTTTATAAACAACATTGCATGTGCATTTTTACTGAAGTATATGTCATATGACATAGCTCAATGATACAATTAAAATATTAGTGTGGGATCTTTTAAATATTAATATATTTTTAAATTTTTAAATTGACTTGACTTAGAACTTTTCTAATCAAGCCTATCTAGATATGTGATGTCCAGACTTTAATTAAAATATACTGAACTTTATTAATTTCATTCATTTATTAAATAAATCATTTATTTAATTTTAATAAAATTATTTACTTACTTTTAAACCAAACTTTTTTTACTCAAAATTATACTCATTCCTTCTATCTAAAGGCTCTTTCTATTGTTATTATTTAAAGTACCCTTTTTATAAAATATTATTTTTAAAAATTGCTTTTAAACTTTTAATGTATCACATATATGTACAAACATCTATACACATATGTATACTAAATATAACCAGTATTTTAAAAGTAATGAAGCTAAATTAATTACAAAAAATTATTTAAGTTAAAACTATCCAAATTAGTTATCTTTAAGATTAATTACTCAAATTATAACTTCAAACAGATGTTACTACTAATACTTAATGAATTACTAATTTAAGATATTTATTTTAAAAACTAACAAGTAAAAACTTTAACTCAAGTAAAAATAAAATAAGTATATTTTATAAATAATAAGAACAACTTTATTTATTGCAGATATCTAAAACACAGCATGCTTCAAATTAACTCTTATCCAGATTTAAACTATTAATTTTATATTTTTAAACAAATATTAAATAAGGTAGTTAATAAATTCTTAAGTAATTAATATTCAAACATATTGAATAAATTGTTTTACTCAATAAATTAAAACATCTAGATAAGACTTTATAGCTTAACAATAAGGAAATTTATTTATTACTATTAAATTAATATAATAAAACTCTTGACATTACTTTCTAATTAAAAAATATTTCTAGCAAAAAAAAACAAGATAATCAGTTAATTGCACTGTTTTGATTTTTTTTATTGAAGAGAAATAAACAAAAAACAACTATGATTAATTAAAAATAAAATTTTCCAAAATATTAAAATCCTATTTTGGTCTTTTACTTTTTATTTAAAAAAAATATGCTAAAACATAAAACTTTATCTCTCTTTTAAGATTAAAATTAATATCTATTAAATAATTTACAAAAAATAGAAAAGTATTTCCTCATAGTACTTTTTTTAAAAAAAAAAGTTTAGAAGCAATTGGTAATTAAATAAATTTATTGAAGAGAGAAAACAAAAGAAATTATTTAAATAATTTTGTATTTTTTTTTCTTCTCTCAACATTTACAATTTATAATACATATTAAAATATACATACTATAATTTTTAAAAAAGATTTGACAACTATTAAAGAAATTGTCTAGAATGTTCCTACTATCATGTAGAAAGAAAAATAAAATATTTAACCAACTGAAAACCCATTATAAAAAAAATATGCATGGGGAAGTTAAATATATTTTCCCCCATTACTTAAATAATTTTATAGTAAAACATGCTGCCAACCATCTAATTATTTTAATGCAGCTATGTAGCTAACTGGTTATGATATATAGATGTGATAGAAATAATGCTAATAAAATAAGGGGTGAAGGTATCATGATTGGCATCAAAAAATAATAATGCATATTGAAATATTAATTAATAAAAATATTATAAAGTCATATTGGATTGAAATCATTTTAAAGGGTAAAAAGAAATTATTAACCTATTTTGTTATATTATGAATAAAATGATTACCTGATGAAGATTGAAGTGTTTTACATTATAAACATGACATTATTTTAATTGATGTTTTTGATGCAGCTGATTATTATGTATTTAACATCAAGGATTTTGGTAATGATACACTTTTCTGCTTTAATTAAAATAATACAGCATAATAATATTACGAATTTTCAAAGCAAAGTATTAAATCTTGTTTTAAGTACAATAAATATTTTGAAATCTAAAATCATAGATCAAGCTCTAATATCTACTGATCCATACCATCTATCATTAGATATTATGATAGATAATATTTATGAACATGTAATATTTATCAAAACTGATTTTAGAGATTATAACCATGGTGATTACTGTGATTTATATAACATTTTAAAAGATTTTGCCTGGAATGTAATATATATAGAAGTTGATCCAAATTAAGTTACTAATAAATTTATTAGTATTTTACAAAAAAAGTTGCAATTATATACATATTCTCATAGAAACAATAATATTCTAAATGGGTTTCTAAAAAATTACATAAAGATTTAAATAGAAAACATAAATATTATAGATTATATAAAATATCTAATAATAATGAATTAATAGAATATGTAATATATTGTGTACTTATATTAAATCTCTTATAAAGAGAGATGATGATAATAATTTAAATAATGTTGAAAAAAATATAAGTAGAATCCTCAAATGTCTTGCAATTATATTTAAAATATGAGAATTACTAGAAATAGAACTTGTAAAAATGATTATTATTAGCATTCTTTGAATGATGAATGATCTAACTCATTATTTCTCATGTATATTCAAATACTTCTAATAATGTTGTCTAGTGTTCTTTTAAATAATTAAATTTTTGGAGTATTAATATTAATAAAGTACATATTACTAAACTGATTATTGCAATTCACAACTTAAGGGTTACTCTTACTGTTTGGCAATTCTTTTACAATATATTATCAATTTATCTATTAATAAATGCATTATTTCTGATACAAAAAAGGGCATAAGTGTGATCCTGGCAATTATGGATTTATTTCTATCTGATATCTTTTGCTAGAATTATGACAAATGTATTTATAACAATATCAGATTTGATTAAAGTACTGTCTGATTTTCAGCATGGCTTTTTACCAAGTAAATCTATTGATACTAATTTAATGATGATATCTGATTATATTGCAAATGCATTATCTAAGCAGTCACAACTTGATATTGTCTATTCTGATATGTCACAGAAATTTGATACAATAATTCATATTAGGCTAATTTATGAATTTAAAATATTAGGATTTAGTTTTTCTTTAGTTGTATGGTTTAAAAATTATTTGATGAATAAAGTTTTTTTTGTATGTATTAACAAAACTAAGTCTTTTTTTTTTAAATATATAATCGGCATATCACCACAAGATATAACTTTGGCTCCATTAATTTATTTTTAATGTTGTTATGTGTGATATTGGTCAAAGCACTAAAAATATAAAATGCATGTGCTGATGTTTATAAATTATTTAACTACAAAAAGATATTGAGCATTTCAATGATTGGTTTAAATTTAATAATATGAAGATAAATTTAAGCAAAACAAGTATTGATCTTATACTCATATAAAAAATCTCTATATCATTATAAGATTGATAAAAATTGTATTATATATAAAATTGTGCTGAGTTAGGGATTATATTTTGTAAACATTTTACTTTTAATGCACATATAAAATATATTATAAATAAATCTTATAAATGATTGGGGTGTATTTTAAGGTATGGAAGAGATCTTTTCTCTCATGTTAAATACATGTTTTTCTGTTCTCTCATTGTTCCATTGTTACAATATGGCTCTATTATATGGAATCAGGATTTAATTTACATTATATCTAAAGTTTATAGTGTAGAAAAAAGTTCTATTAGATTAATTAGTTTAATTTTAAAGATAGAAACAATATTAACTGACTGAAATATATATTAAGACATGATTATATTTAAAAAATTAGCTGATGGAAAAATTAATATTAGTGGATGTATATCTAAGAATTAAAAGTGCTTATTCGTTTGTTAAGAGAAATGCATACATTTAATATTAAAAAATTAGTAGTTCATTTTAAAATAAATCTTCCATTAATAGATTGCAAAAAATGTATAATGAAAAATTTATTAATATAGATATTTTTTGTAATTCTTTTATTATTAATATTAAAAAAATAAATTGTAATTATAATAATTTACTATAATATATACATAATTTATTTAATGTGTTTCTATTAATTTTGTAATTATTAATATTGTATTAATACTTATTTGTGTATAAAGTAGAAATTCTTAAAACATTACAATACTAGCCAAAAAACAAAATTTTATTAAAATTCTTCTACAATCATGGTTTTATCTATTAACAAATATACTTTTTCAGGGAAATTCAACTACACATTTAATATATATATATATATATATATATATATATATATATATATATATATATATATATATATATATATATATATATATATATATATATATATATATATATATATAAAGAGCATGCTAATAGCTCTAAACAAGCTTATTTAATTATTTTTTAATGATAAATGCTACAAGAGAAATTACCTGAAGCCTTTGTCTATGATGGCCCCATCCCATGAGCATTTTCAAGCTATGGCTCTCTTCAGTGAGAAGCTGGGACATTGGATTCAAAATACTAACTCAAGCCAATCATTTATCTAATTCTTAATTATTAAGAAAAAGATCTAAATCTTCAGACACTTTCATGTCTTCAAATTCACCGCTTTAACTAAAAAAAAATATATGGGCCTGAACTAAATTCAGTGATCACATATATTGAGTAGGTTTAGCAATTTAATATAGCCAAAGCCCTAATAGCAAAAATATAATTTTAGTAAAGATTAGTCATATGTCACATGACTTATATAACTTACATTATCAATATGTAATATCTAAAGAGCATGCTAATGGCTCTAAACAAGCTTATTTATATATTACATATTGGTAATGCAAGCTATATAAGTCATGTGACATGTGACTAATCTTTACTAATATTATATTTTTGCTATTAGGGATTTGGCTATATTAAATTACTAAGCCTACTAATATATGGGATAACTGAATGTAGTTCAGGCCCATATAGTTTCTGTAATTAAAGAACTGAATTTGAAGACATGTACATATCTGAAGATTTAGATCTTTTTTTTAATAAGAATTAGATAAATGATTGGCTTTGAGTTAGTATTGTGAATCCAATGTCGCAACTCCCCACTGAAGAGAGCCATAGCTTGGAACCGGTCTGGGGATGGGGACCATCATAGATAAAGGCTTCAGGTACTTTCTTTTGTAGCATTTATCATTAAAAAAATAATTAAATAAGCTTGTTTAGAGCTATTAGTAGGCTCTTTAAGTCATGTGACATTTTGGCAGTGAGAGAAAAATCCAATTCATCAGCTATTTATTCTCATATTAAATTAACAAATCATGATATCAATTTTGAAAAAACAAATATTTTAGCAAAAATTGAACAATATGACCAGAGATTGCTAAGAGAAGCTATAGAGATTTTAAAAGGCCCAAGAGCATAAATGAAAGGTGTGAGTTAAAGAATATTAACAACATTTGGAAGAAACTATTGGAAGAGAAAATAAATTTTAAAACTTCTCAACCAATAGAATTTAAATATGAGGAGAAAGAAAACAATAAAAACGATTTTAAATCTCACATGCATTCTTATGATTTGAGAAAGAGGACGCTCTGAGGAAGGTACTTGATATTGTACTGAAACGTCAGCATTTAGCTTTTTCACTACACGGAATACCCCACAAATAGTAATAATAATATGACATCTTTTATCCGTGAAAACATTAGAATTTATATATATATATTGTGACATTCTGAATGGGCACAAGTAATTAAACTATATTGTATCAGTAATAAGTAACTGCATTGTACTAAAAAAATGAAATAGCCCTAGAAATTTAAAATTTTTCTATTAATAATCTAAAAACTTACATATGAGTCACTTATGCATATGGGTTTGTGATTTTGCAAGCATTTATTATTATTATTATTATTATTATTATTATTATTATTATTATTATTATTATTATTATTATTATTATTATTATTATTATTATTATTATTATTATTATTATTATTATTATTATTATTATTATTATTATTATTATTATTATTATTATTATTATTATTATTATTATTATTATTATTATTATTATTATTATTATATTTGATAGAATGTTTAATGCAAGAAAGGGACATGGATGATTAAAGGAATTGTTATGTCAGCTAAGTTGATACAATGTTATTTTATTTTAGTGTTTGGCATTTGTTTGAAATGTTTTCTGATCTTTTATTCATTGACACCTATCCATGTACAGATATTATAAACAGTAAAAAGATGTTTAACCCATAGCCATATCAGTTATATTTAGTCAGGATAATTTAACATTTATGTAGCAGCATATGTGTGCATATATATCTGTATCATCTTTTCATTTCATTTTCATATTTTTAATTACAATAAATAATATTACATTTACAATAAAACATTTAAATTACAATAAATATCTTTTAATAATTTTGTTAATATATATTTTTTTCTGAGTGATTAATGGATATTTGAGTTGGTGAATTATTTAACAAACTAAATAATATTATCAACCATTTCATTTAATAGTTAATTAATATTCATTTGTTTCAAGATTGTAAAAAAATATTTTTTTTGTTTCATTTGATTTGATTTAATGTTGAAGGTCAAAATAATTTTTTTTCAAGAAAAGATTTCTTGAAGATCTCTGGTTCATTACTGAGTGCACAAGGTGGAGTTGATTTTTGCAGAGTGAAAATGACCTTTTGAGTGAAGGAAGGCACATATCTATTTAACAAATAGTCACTAATAAAAATTGCTCATTATTATTGTTGGTTTCAACAACTGTTTTGTTCATTCTGCCTGTGACAATTTTATATCTTTTTCAGAAGTCAAATCAATTTAAAACTCCAAAGTGATTTTTAAAAGTCATATGGGGATTCTAGTTACCAGAAAGTCTTAAACTAGGAAGAATTGCTAATTAATAAGAAAGGTATATCCTCCTTATAATCCTTTGCTCAGTTAAATGTTAAATTAACTCTATCATTAATGTTATTGCTATGATTATTTTTCTTTAAAAATATATCTTTATACTGATAAATTCGCCCTACTTTATTTGCTTTTGTTTATCATTATAATTAAAAAGAAATTTAAAGTGCATGAACCTAATAACCTCTTAACAAAAGTGTGTAAATTTTATAATATTGTGTGGAAACCTATGCAGGATTATTTAACCAAATTTATAAACTTTCTGCTCAAGCAATATTCTGCTTTTATAAATCAGATTAAAATAGAAGGATGTGTGTACTTTATTATGCTATATTTTAAAATTATTACGGAGTGATAACTTTGTTTCTTATTTATGCTTATAAAAATAAAATGTTTTTTTAATTAAAGAAGTAATATATGACTTACAAAGGATTAATTAATTGCTACTATTTATTGTATTGAATGTGCATATACTTAAGTTGGATTGAAGGACATTATTATTGTATATTTCTGTTCTCTTCAAGGTATGTACTATAAAACAAAGCATATTATTGCTTAAGGAATTGCAAATTTTATATGAACAACTAATTCGCAATGACTAAAATTAATTATACCATGATTACATACAAATTATGAGAAATAAATGTTCTTTAAGAAACCTGTTAAAGTCAATGTTAAATTAAATATTTTCGAAATCGATAAAATGATTATTATAAATAAATACATAGCTGAAACTATCTTTTGCATTATTGTCATTATGAAATATTATTACTGCACATGCAATATCAGTAAACTCAAATAGCTTTTTGCTAAGAGCATTGAAGATTACTAAATTAACCTTGAATTATAAATGTTTTTTCTACAAGAATTTGATTTCATGTTTTATGTTCTTACTAACATGCACTCGTCTAAAAGAGTCGTCGTCATCTTCATACTGTTTAGTAAACTTTGCAAAGGAAACTCTGCCAGTGAATTTTCTTTTAAGTTAAAAGAAAAGTGAGTTTTATTTTTTTTATGATTTGTTGTTATTGGTATATTATAGATAGATAGTCATATTTATTGTTGTATTTTGCTTATATAATTATGTTATTTTATGAATTTCTAGATCATCACAGAGTAGCATATTTCCAAATTGTGAATATGCTAATAAATTGTACTATTTAAATATTATTTTTTTTGTTATGAAGAAGATACATTAATTTTTTGTGTGTTTTATTAAAGGGATTTATTTTACATATTTTTCTCTTATCTCAAAATGAGAACTGCAGCTTTCAGAATGGCTAGCATATGAAAGAAATATCGTGTCAGAGATAGCAAAAACTTCATTTATAATAATTATTACCATTTAAATTTTAAGACAGCTGATAGTCTATTTTAAGCTAAAAATTTATATTTTAATATATCATTTATCTATCGTAACATTTGCATATTATATAATTTGGAATTATTTTCATACTCTTATTTATGCATATGTGTGCTATCTTATGCAAATATTTTATTTAAGTAATAAATATTCAGTTTTATAATTGTTTCTCTATATAAATTTCAAATAGAGACATATTCTAAAAGAATTGAAGAAATGAGTGATTTACCTGTGTGTACTTACCCGCCAACATATAGTGTGACATGTGTAGAGTAGCTATGGAAAAAGGAAATTATTCTTGATATGTTCTATGTTTGTTGAGATGGAAGTTTTTCCCTGTAGTATATTTTAAGTATTTCGCCATGAGTGGAGTGAGATTGCATATGTATAGGTTATAAAAATAATATTTTATAAAGTTAAGTGATGCTTTCCCATTGTTTTGGTGATGAGACAAGTTCCACACCAATAGCGTATTTCAGATTTAGATAAGTTGTTGTTGATTTATTAGTTAAAGAGTTTATTTGCTCCTCATGTGGTTGAATTCCTCTTGAACGTTTAGTTTGTTTATCATGGAAACATAGCTTTATGTAATTCAGTTAGTGGTGGATAAATAGTCAAATGAAATTCTTTATTGAATATTAAAGTAGTTATAATGTTATATTTTTTGGTTGGTCTATGGCATTGTCCGGAATAAAACACTTATTTAATAGTTTATAAGCAAATTGACAATATGTAAAAGTATTGAATTTATTATTATTATTATTATTATTATTATATGGCATAAGATAGCACACATGCATAATTCCAATAATATCACAAATATAAAAGTATAACACTGTTAAACTTATCCATCGGGGAAATAAATATTGTAAATCTTATCAAAATAATTTATTGCAAGTTTAAACCATGCGCGAAAGATGTAGATATTCAAAAGGATTATTTAAGTAAACTGGTTAAAGCTATTCTTTTGACAGCCAAGTTTATTACGTTGCTTTATTCTTATAATTAAAAGTGTAACCTTTCAAAATTGTATATTATGCCCAAAATATAATATTTGTTTATTTAGTGTTGTTTGCTGATAAAATGTTTAAATAGCCTAGATATATTCAAAGTCAAAATATTAAGGTATTATTTATTTGTTAATTTATGTGCATATAGTGTTTAATTAATAAATGTTGAAATATGTAACAAAAACGATTTCAAAACTTAGGTAGCACAATTGTTGGTGAATTCAGAAATCAGGACAAATAGTTCCATTATAAATTGGCTATGTTAATTGAATTTTAGATGCAAATAAATGATTTGTTTATTTATTCAAAAATGTGTCTGGAGTTATTCTTGTGTGCATTCATATTCTACTTTCCACATCTCATATATCTATTACAAAATAAGAACATTACTTTATGAGTTTGATAATAAATATCCTGAAGTCTGATAATATTATTTCCTTGATCCAAACATTACGTGAAGTACTTTATCATTTGGTAAACTTATAAAAAGGTTGCATAGTTAATTTATTTATGAAATGATGATGTGAGATTAAAAGATGCCCTATTTCCTTCATTATCTAATTGCTAACCCAGTAAAGCATTATTATTCAATTTATTTTATTATATCTTTATTATAATCTAGAGTTATACATTATTGGCTAATATAGTTTCTTTAATCTAACTGTATTATAGATTCCCTGAGAATAGATTTTATATTCCTAGATTAACGTTAATTTAGCTATTTATATTAGAATGTGCAAAAATAATAGGGTTATTTGGTGTTATGTTTTTCTTTTTGTCAAAGTTGTATTGAGCTAATGTAGAGTATATTTAGATGATGAAAGAGATCAAATTGAAATTATATTTTAGTGGTTTGAACAAATAAAACTCTGTTGGCTTCCACCATTTAGTTGATTAATAAATAAGGCATATGTTTTATTTTAATGTTTGTAATATTTCTTTCTTTACTTATTTATATTCTATATGTTATGGACTTCCTGTAACCTCCCACTGAGCTAAGCTATAAGATAGACATAAGTAGAAAGAGTCTCAATATTAATTCTAAATCACATAAAGTGTTAAATTATTCTATCCATTAATAGAATTGGTGCCCTGGGCATTTAGTTATATAATGTATAGGAGCAGTGTTGTGTGTGTGGGTTACAGTTGGGTTTTCTGGCTGCCCAACATTTGGGCCTCGATAGACATATCTGACTTGATTGATGTCTGATGATGATGATTAAAGTAGATTTTCTGATGTGCAACATGGTGACTTGATTGGTTAATGATTGGTTGAGTATACAGTAGGTTTCTAGCAATCAACATGGTGAGCTTGATAAGGCATTCTAATCAATTACATTACAGTATTAGGGAATTGAGTATAGTAGGTTTGCTGGAACACAATGTTTAGGCCTTTATAGACACATGCCTGGTCTTAATTGATGATGATTATGGTGGTTTTCAAGCTGCCCAATGTCTGGAGCCTTGATAGATATGTTCTGGTTTTGATAAACCTATTTAGGGATTGATAGATATATGTTTAGGCTTGATTGGTGATGGGGATAGCGGATTTCTGGTGACCAATGTGTTAGGCTTAATAAATTATTCCAATCCATTGAGTTATAGTAGTGTAGGCTTGATAATTATAGCAGTAATGTGTGTTTGTTAAGATTATATTCTGAATACAGCCAACATATCAAATTTGGTGAATAAAATTTGTATGGTATTGTGAGTGTTAGTTATAATATTTAATGCATATGGAATTTGGCCTGATAATTACATTTATTGAAATTATTTTACCCTCATTATTATATTAAAGTTAATTTAATGTACAGCACATACATAAATGATTACAGAGATTTTATCTTATTAACTCGTTAATGTTTGGGTCAATATTGTCAGATTATATAGTGCAATAATTTTGCTATCACATGTGGAAACCAAATGTCATATTGAATAATACAAATAAGCATATCAGAATCACCATATGTGTTAAGCAATGATAGGGAGTTTAAATTGTTTGATTGGGGGAGGGAAATGAGGTTGATGTACCTTTTATTTTTCTTTGACAATATTAGTAAGTAAAAATATTGAACATAATGGAAGAGTTTAGTTTATGTGAAGATTTGAGCAGGTCCTAAGAAGTATCATCTCCAGATGTGATTGTGTTGTCTTCTGATATTGATTCAGGAAATGAAACTATGAATTTGACCAATAGAGAAGATAGTAAGACAGAAAATGTCCCATTTGGGGAGTGGTGAACTACTCACAGTTTATTAAGGCAATCAATACAATGGAAGATAGAATGGTAGCTAGATTAGCTAAACAAATGTCAGAAATGAAAAATAATATAAAAAAACCAACAGATTATTCAGCTAAACAAATGTCAGAAATAAAATTAGAAATAAAAGATAATTCAGGTAAACAAATGTCGTAAATGAAAGATAGAATGATGTCAGAAATAAAAGACAGTTCAGCTAAACAAATGTTAGAAATGGAAGATTGAATGCTATCAGAAATAAAAGAAATTAGGGATGATGTTAACAGCCAAACATATAAGTTGGAAATGATGGAAGTAAGCATTAAGAATCAACTGCAGCAGATTAGAGTAAACGATGAAAACTCAGTGCTTCAGCTTAAGAAAGAAATCCAGGAAAATTTTACTAAAACAAAAATGATGATCATAAATAAATGGCAGGAATATCAAACATTATATAGCAAGTACAATAGTGAATGTACCATTGAAATCAAACAGAAATTTGAATTATTTGAAGAAAAGTTAGGAATTGTCAGAGAGTTTAATAAAACACCAGATTAGGAGTGTCAATAGCACCTTAAAGATAGGTGAGCAGATCAATGAATGTCAAAACCAGATAAAGAATTTGAGCCTGCAACTAGAGACACAAAAGTTAGATCCAGGTGGGAATAATTAAGATATGGTCAACCAAGTTAGACATATCAGTAAAAGAGTAGATAATCTAGAGGTAGGAGGTGAGGATGTACAAACCATGGTAATTACATTAGGTGAAGTGAATGAAGGATACCAGAATTTGAAAGCAGAGGTAGACAATGTAAAGAGTAAGGTAGATAGGCAAGCCTTTTCAAGTAAGGCTGAAAACAGATTTAGAGATGAGTTGAGTTGTGAGTGGAAGAACTACCAGACTAGATGGGAGAAATATGTCCGAGACACTTTAGGTCAAAAGCAGCATTCAAAGTTGGAGATAAGACAGTTAGGCACTGAGGAGTTGGGTGTCACAGACTAAGGAAGTGTGCCATGTTCCTGTGGATCAGTATTTTTTGGGATCTATAGAGGGGGTTGAAACATAGTAGGGTAGACCTGCAGAAATCAGGGTCATATAGAGGGAGAACAAGTTATGAGAAAGATTCACATGATTCTATGGCCCTTAAGTTTCTAACCATTAAATCTTTTAAATGGGAATACTTAGAAAACCCCTATGAGTTTTTGCAAAATTTGGATGAGTTATTTCTACTTTGTCCACTGTCAGAAATGGAGATTGCCATTGCCAGTAACCATCTATAATCATCCTCTAAGGATTGGTGGCAGTCCTTGTTTGAGAAACCCTGTATCTATGGAGATTTTAAGTATCTGTTATTAAATAGCTTATGGGGAGAAGACAGGCAAGACAACCTAAAGTGAGAGCCTCAAGAAAAATATAATCACTATAAAGGTAGCTATACCCAATTCTTCAGAAAACAGGCTGTAAAACTGAAGACCCTTACAGCTTACCCTTTATCTGAGCAACAAATAGTTCGTATATTGCATCACAACCTACCCTGCCATGTAGAGCAGGTCCTAATAGCCTCAGATAGGCACACAATTGAGGAGGTTGTGGATGTATTGGATTCCATTGAAATCAGTAATAAAGTAAGTGGTAGTAAAACCAGAGTTAATAGGGAATCCCTTACATATGTAAATAGTATCAATATCCATGGTAGATCTCCATGGTATAAGATATATTAGCCAGAAGTAGAAGTAGATATAGACCAAAGCCCCAAATAAGAGGCAGACCTTAATATATTTCTCATTCTGTTGTAAGGAGGATGGATGATGGTGTTCAACCATCTAGTAGTGGTGCAAAAACCACTCCTAAAAGGAATGTGACTGGTTTTCAGATAGCAGGAGCATTAAACTAGAAAGGACCTTGATGAAATGTTCTCCTATGAGATAGTAAGACAAGTTGGTGACAATGTGTTCTTGGTCTCTACCCCAGAAAAAAAGACAGGTACCTATTAATGCTCATAGCTTGATACTGTATCCAATTAAAATACCAGCTAGTTAAAAAAATTGAGAGCAGAAAAATTTTGTATGAAAAATTTCCAATGTGTGATTTAATCTTGTGTGATGTTTTATAATTACTAATATAACCTTGTTGTGTTGCTTGCTTATTTCATTTTTTTCTTTATAAGAAAGGGAGATTTGTGACCTACTGAATGGGCACAAGTAATTAAACTGTATTGTATCAGTAATGAATAACTGCATTGTACTAAAAAAACAAAATAGCCCTAAAAAATTTAAAATTTTTCTATTAATAATCTAAAAACTTACATATGAGTCACTTATGCATTTGGGTTAGTGATTTTTCAAGCATTTTTTATTATTATTATTATTATTATTATTATTATTATTATTATTATTATTATTATTATTATTATTATTATTATTATTATTATTATTATTATTATTATTATTATTATTATTATTATTATTATTATTATTATTATTATTATTATTATTATTATTATTATTATTATTATTATTATTATTATTATTATTATTATTATTATTATTATATTTGATAGAGTGTTTAATGCAAGAAAGGGAAGTGGATGATTGCAGGAATTGTTGTTATGTCAGCTAAGTTTATTCAAAGTTATTTTATTTTAGTGTTTGGTATTTGTTTGACTGGTTTTCTGATCTTTTATTCATTGACACCTATCCATGTGCAGATATTATAATCAGTAAAAAGATGTTTAACCCATAGCCATATCAGTTATATTTAGTCAGGATAATTTAACATTTATGTAGCAGCATATGTGTGCATGTATATCTGTATCATCTTTTCATTTCATTTTCATATTTTTAATTACAGTAAATAATATTACAATTACAATAAAACATCTAAATTACAATAAGTATCTTTAATAATTTTGAAAATATATATTTTTTGAGTGATTAATGAATATTTGAGTGGGTGAATTATTTAACAAACTAAATAATATTATTAATGATTTTATTTAATAGTTAATTAATATTTATTTGTTTCAAGATTGTAAAAAAATATTTTTTTTATTTGTTTCATTTGATTTGATTTAATGTTGAAGATCAAAATGATTTTTTTTTTCAAGAAAAGATTTTTTGAATATCTCTGGTTCATTACTGAGTGCAAAGGGTGGAGTTGACCTTTGGAGGGTGAAGTGAAGGAAGGCACATATCTATTTAACAAGTAGTCACTAATAAAAATTGCTCATTATTTTTGTTGGTTTCAACAACTGTTTTGTTCATCTGCCTGTGACAATTTTATATCTCTTCCAGAAGTCAAGTCAATTTAAAACTTCAAAGTGAATTTTTAAAAGTTACATGGGAAATCTAGTTACCAGAAAGTCTTAAACTAGGATGAATTGCTAATTAATAAGAAAGGTATATCCTCCTTATAATCCTTTGCTCAGTTAAACGTTAAATTAACTCTATCATTAATGTTATTGCTATGATTATTTTTCTTTAAAAATATATCTTTATACTGATAAATTCACTCTACTTTATTTGCTTTTGTTTATCATTATAATTAAAAAAAAATTTAAAGTGCATGAACCTAATAACATTTTAACAAATGTGTACAAATTTTGTAATATTGTGTGAAAACCTATACAGGACTATTTAACCAAATTTATAAACTTCCTGCTCAAGCAATATTCTACTTTTATAAATCAGATTAAAATAGAAGGATGTGTGTACTTTATTATGCTATATTTTAAAATTATTACAGAATGATAACTTTGTTTCTTATTTATGCTTGTAAAAATAAAATGTTTTTTTTTATTTAAAAAAATAATATATGACTTACAAAGGATTACATAATTGTTACTATTTATTGAATGTGCATATATTTAAGTTGGATTGAAGGACATTAATATTGTATATTTCTGTTCTCTTCAAGGTATGTATTATAAAACAAAGTATATTATTGCTTAAGGAATTGCAAATTTTATATGAACAACTAATTCGCAATGACTAAAATTAATTATATGTATGCTTACATACAAATTATGGAAAAAAATGTTCTTTAAGAAACCTGTTAAAGTCAATGTTAAATTAAATATTTCCAGAATCGATAAAATGATTATTATAAAAAAATACATAGCTTAAACTATCTTTTGCCTTATTGTCATTATGAAAATTTATTACTGCACGTGCAATATCAGTAAACTCAATTAGCTTTTTGCTAAGAACATTGGTGATTACTAAATTAAGTTTGAATTATAAATGTTTTGTCCTACAAAAAATTTGTTTGTTTTCATGTTTCATGTTCTTACTAACATGCACTCATCTGAAATAGTTCATTGTCTTTGTACTGTTTAGTAAACTTTGGAAAGGAAACTCTGCCAATGAATTTTCTTTTAAGTTAAAAGAAAAGTGACTTTTATTTTTTTTATGATTTGTTGTTATTGGTATATTGTAGATAGATAGTCACATTTATTGTTGTATTTTGCTTTTATAATTATGTTACTTTATGAACTTCTCGATTGTCACAGAGTAGTGTATTGAAAATTGTGAATATGCTGGTAAATTGTATTATTTAAATATGATTTTTTTGTGTGTGTGTTTTATTAAAGAGGAGATTTATTTTACATATTTTTCTCTTATCTCAAAATGAGAACAGAAACTTTCAGAATGGCTAGCATATGAAAGAAATATCATGTCAAAGATGGCAAAAACTTCATTTATAATAATTCTTACCATTTAAATTTTAAGACAGCTGATAGTGTATTTTAAGCTAAAAGTTTATATTTTAATATATCATTTATCTATCATAACATTTGAATATAATATAATTTAGAATTGTTTTTATACTCTTATTTATGCATATGTGTGTCTATCTTATGCAAATATTTTATTTAAGTAATAAATATTCAGTTTTATAATTGTTTCTCTATATAAATTTCAGATAGGGTCATATTCTAAAAGAATTGAAGGAATGAGTGATTTACCTGCCAACATATAGTGTGACATGTGTAGAGTAGCTATGGAAAAAGGAAATTATTTTTAATACATTCTATGTTTGTTGGGATGGAAGTTTTTCCCTATAGTAAATTTTAGGTATTTCTCCATGAGTGAAGTGAGATTGCGTACGTATAGGTCATAAAAACGATATTTTATAAAGTTAAGTGATGCTTTCCCATTGTTCTGGTGATGAGGCAAGTTCCACACCAATAGCGTATTTCAGATTTAGATAAGTTGTTGTTGATTTATTAGTTAAAGAGTTTATTAGCTCCTTGTGTGCTTGAATTCCTCTTGAACGTTTAGTTTGTATTATCATGGAAACATAGCTTAATGTAATTCAATTAGTAATGGATAAATAGTCAAATGAAATTCTTTATTGAATATTAAAGTAGTTAAAGTGTTATATTTGTTGGTTGGTCTATGACATTGACTGGAATAAAACACTTATTTAATAGTTTATAAGCAAATTGAAAATATGTAAAAGTATTGATTTTATTATTATTATTATATGGCATAAGATAGCACACGCGTAATTCCAATAATATCGCAAATATAAAAGTATAACACTGTTAAACTTATCTATCGGGAAACAAATATTGTAAATCATATCATATTAATTCATTGCAAGTTTGAACTATTAAACCATCAGAATGATTATTATTTATTTTATTTTGAATGCACAAAAGATGTAGATATTCAAAAGGATTATTTAAGTAAGCTGGTTAAAGCTATTCTTTTGACAGCCAAGTTTATTAAGTTGCTTTATTCTAATAATTTAAAGTGTATCCTCTCAAAATTGTATATTATGCCCAAAATATGATAAAATGTTTAAATAGCCTAGATATATTCAAAGTCAGAATATTAAGGTATTATTTATTTGTTAATTTATGTTCATAAGGTAGTTAATTAATAAATGTTGAAATATGTAACAAAAAAGATTTCAAAACTTAGTAGCACAATTGTTTGTTTATTCAGAAATCAGGACAAGTAGTCCCATTATGAATTGGCTATATTAATTGAATTTTATATGCAAATAAATGCTTTGTTTATTTATTCAAAAATGTGTCTTGAGTTATTCTTGTGTGCATTCATATTCTACTTTTCACATCTCACATATCTATTACAAAATAAGTACATTACTTTATGAGTTTGATAATAAATATCCTGAAGTCTGATATTATTATTTCCTTGATCCAAACATTACATGAATGTAAACTTATAAAAAGATGGCATAGTTAATTTATTTATGAGGTGATGATGTGAGATTAAAAGATGACCTATTTCCTTCATTATCTAATTGCTAGCCCAGTAAAACATTATTCAATTTGTTTCATTATATCTTTATTTTAATCTAGAGGTATAAATTACTGGCTAATATAGTTTTTTTAATCTAATTGTATTATAGATTCCCTGAGATCTGATTTTATATTCCTAGATTAACATTAATTTAGCTATTTAGATTAGGATGCACAAAATAATAGGATTATTTAGTGTCATGCTTTTCATTTTGTCAAAGTTGTATTGAGCTAATGTAGAGTATATTTAGATGATGAAAGAGATCAAATAGAAATTATATTTTAGTGGTTTGAACAAATAAAACTCTGTTGGCTTCCACCATTTAGTTGATTAATAAATAAGGCATATATTTTATTTTAATGGTTTGTAATATTTCATTCATTTATTTATATTCTATATGTCATGGACTTCCTGTAACCTCTTACTGAGCTAATCTGTAAAATAGACATAAGTAGAAAGAGTCTCAATATTAATTCTAAATTACATAAAGTGTTAAATTATTCTATTCATTAATAGTTTGCTCATATAATGTATAGGAGTGGTGTTGTGTGTGTGGGTTACAATATATATATATATATATATAGTAAAAATCAGTCATATATCACATGACCTATATAGCTTGTATTACCAATATGTAATATATAAAGAGCCTGCTACTAGCTCTAAACAAGTTTAATTTTTTTTTTTTATGATAAATGCTACGAAACCAGTCTGGGGGTGGGGACCATCATAGATAAAGGCTTCTTGTATTTTCTCTTGTAGCATTTATCATTAAAAAAAATAAAAAAATAAAAAATTAAGCTTGTTTAGAGCTAGTAGCAGGCTCTTAATATATATATATATATTTAAGTTCCAAAAACAAAAAAAACAAGTTAAACTTGCGAATGCTTGTATTTATGATCAATAGATGGCATTTTACCAAAAACACCATCAAAATGTATGTTTGTTTACATAAATGTCAGAGTAAGCATTCACTATCTCTATAGTTAGTTCCACCTTCAGATCATGATTTTAAGCTGATTTGCTATCTTCAGTGAAGGATAGGAATAAGAAACTAGATCTAAACACTAACTCTGAGCATTTATGAAACAATTTCTATTCAGCTTGCAAGCGTGAAATTTTTAGACACGTAATGTCTTCAAACTCAGCATAGCAAGCCAGATAGCTATATGGGTCTGATATCAGTTCAGTATCACCACATAGTAGAAGCCTCTGCAATATATATCATTGCACGAAAACCTCAAAGGTACATTTATGAAAAACAAAAAAACAAGTTAAACTTGCTAATGCTTGTATTTATGATCAATAGATGGCGTTTTACCAAAAACACCATCAAAGCGTATGTTTGTTTACATAAACATCAGAGTAAGCATTCACTATCTCTATCGTTAGTTCCACCTTCAGATCATAATTTTAAGCTAATTTGCTATCATCAGTGAAGGATAGGAATAAGAAACTAGATCTAAACACTAACTCTGAGCGTTTATGAAACAATTTCTGTTCAGCTTGCAAGTGTGAAATTTTTAGACACATAATGTCTTCAAACTCAGCATAGCAAGCCAGATAGCTATATGGGTCTGATATCAGTTCAGTATCACCACATAGTAGAAGCCTCTGCAATATATATCATTGCAAGAAAACCTCAAAGGTACATTTATGAAAAACAAAAAAACAAGTTAAACTTGCTAATGCTTGTATTTATGATCAATAGATGGCGTTTTACCAAAAACACCATCAAAGCGTATGTTTTTTTACATAAACATCAGAGTAAGCATTCACTATCTTTATTGTTAGTTCCACCTTCAGATCATGATTTCAAGCTGATTTGCTATCATCAGTGAAGAATAGGAATAAGAAACTAGATCTAAACACTAACTCTGAAAATTTATAAAACAATTTCTATTCAGCTTGCAAGCGTGAAATTTTTAGACACGTAATGTCTTCAAACTCAGCATAGCAAGCCAGATAGCTATATGGGTCTGATATCAGTTCAGTATCACCACATAGTAGAAGCCTCTGCAATATATATCATTGCACGAAAACCTCAAAGGTACATTTATGAAAAACAAAAAAACAAGTTAAACTTGCTAATGCTTGTATTTATGATCAATAGATGGTGTTTTACCAAAAACACCATCAAAGCGTATGTTTGTTTACATAAACATCAGAGTAAGCATTCACTATCTCTATCGTTAGTTCCACCTTCAGATCATAATTTTAAGCTAATTTGCTATCATCAGTGAAGGATAGGAATAAGAAACTAGATCTAAACACTAACTCTGAGCGTTTATGAAACAATTTCTGTTCAGCTTGCAAGTGTGAAATTTTTAGACACATAATGTCTTCAAACTCAGCATAGCAAGCCAGATAGCTATATGGGTCTGATATCAGTTCAGTATCACCACATAGTAGAAGCCTCTGCAATATATATCATTGCAAGAAAACCTCAAAGGTACATTTATGAAAAACAAAAAAACAAGTTAAACTTGCTAATGCTTGTATTTATGATCAATAGATGGCGTTTTACCAAAAACACCGTCAAAGCGTATGTTTTTTTACATAAACATCAGAGTAAGCATTCACTATCTTTATTGTTAGTTCCACCTTCAGATCATGATTTCAAGCTGATTTGCTATCATCAGTGAAGAATAGGAATAAGAAACTAGATCTAAACACTAACTCTGAGAATTTATAAAACAATTTCTATTCAGCTTGCAAGCATGAATTTTTTAGACATGTAATGTCTTCAAACTCAGCATAGCAAGCCAGATAGCTATATGAGTCTGATATCAGTTCAGTATCACCACATAGTAGAAGCCTCTGCAATATATATCATTGCAAAAAAACCTCAAAGGTACATTTATGAAAAACAAAAAGACAAGTTAAACTTGCTAACGCTTGTATTTATGATCAATAGATGGTGTTTTACCAAAAACACCATCAAAGCGTATGTTTGTTTATACAAGCGTTAGCAAGTTTAACTTGTTTTTTTCTTTTTCATAAATGTACCTTTGAGGTTTTCTTGCAATGATATATATTGCAGAGGCTTCTACTATGTGGTGATACTGAACTGATATCAAACCCATATAGCTATTTGGCTTGCTATGCTGAGTTTGAAGACATTACGTGTCTAAAAAATTCACACTTGCAAGCTGAAAAGAAATTGTTTCATAAATGCTCAGAGTTAGTGTTTAGATCTAGTTTTTTTATTCCTATCCTTCACTGATGATAGCAAATCAGCTTGAAATCATGATCTGAAGGTGGAACTAACAATAGAGATAGTGAATGCTTACTCTGATGTTTATGTAAACAAACATACACTTTGATGGTGTTTTTGGTAAAATGCCATCTATTGATCATATATATATATATATATATATATATATATATATATATATATATATATATATTAAATGTAAAAGTATAATACCCATTATAAAGAATGTTATATATAATATATAAATAAACAATTTAAAGGTCAAAAAAAAAAATTCTATTTTAATTTTTTTTGTAGCACTTTCAATTACATAATTTTCCTCATCAGCTTTAACTGAATTTCAAATTTAATGTTACATAAATTTCCATAAGCTGCATATGGCTGTATTTGCAACTTGCCTATTAATAACTTTCTTCCATTAATATTTTTATTTCATTAATATTAAATGTAAACCTATAATTACAAGTTTTTTCATGGTCAAAAATACTGAAGCTGTATTAAATTGACATTATTTTTAATCCAATTATATAATAGTTGATGCTCATTTAATCTTTTTTTCAAAGAACATCTCGATTCACCGATATATAATTTTTTACATCCACGTGAAATTGGATAAATTATATTACTTCTTTTCAATTTAGGAATTATACTCTTAGAATTATTAGTCAATCAATTAATACTCAGAGAAACACAAAATGAAATATTATACTTTTCTTTAAATATATTCTTAATTAATTTAGATTGCATGTTATTTACAAATGGCATAGATATCCATTTTTTATTATCTAAGGTAACATGCAAACCCTCTTCATATTATTAAATGAATTTACTATACACAAAATTTGGTTTTTATCATAACCAACCTTTAAAGGTTAATTAGCAAAGAGTTCAATATTTAAAATTTTATAGGTTTACATTTAATGTTAATGAAATAAAAATATTAATGGAAGAAAGGAATCATAAAAAAAAGAAAATTTCAAGAGGCAATTTTAATAGATAAATATAAAGATAATGTTATTAATAGGCAAGTTGCAAATATGACTATACACAGCTTATGGAAATTTACATAACATTAAAATTTAAAATTCAGTTAAAGCTGATGAGGATTACTACGTAATTGAAAGCTACTAAAAAATTTAAAATATAATTTTTTTTAACGTTAAATTGTTTGTTTATATTTATATAATAATCTTTCCATCATTCACTTCAAATGTCAACTTCTTTTAACATCAAAGGATGTTTTCATGAGATTGTTGGTTTTAGATTCTTTTATTATTATTCTTTTCAATTTTTTGAATCTGAAGCCATCAATCTCATGAAGATATCATTTTATGTTAAAGGAAATTGGTTTTTGAAGTCAATAATGGAGAGGTTATTTTGTTTTGTGTATATATGTTCTATGTTTAGTTAACTTTCACATGAAAAAATCTATTTGTTAATAAATGAAATCATGATTGTGGAAGAATTTTTACAAAATTTTGTTTTTTGGTTAGTATTGCAATGTTATATGATTTTCTATTTTATTTATAATTGCTTAGTATAGCATTAGGCAATATGTAATTTTTATTTGTGTATTTTTGTTAAAGCAAAATTATTGAAATGCACATAAAAAATATTGAATTATTATTAGTATTATTATTATAGATTTTAAAAACCCTTTTGATCTTATTGATTATGAATTATTTTTCTTATGTCTAGAAAAATATGAAATTCTTGGCATATTTTGATTTACTAAAGAACTACTTAAAAGATAGATTTTGTATTACTAAAATTAATTGAGCTTTGAGAGGCAACTGTTTAATTGAATATGGAATCGCTCACGATTACATTCTGAAACCATTATTAATTTTATCTATGACAATATTATTGCTGAAATCTGTAATAAAAATTTAATTTACCAGTATGCACATACTATTTTAATTAGTATAAATTCAAATCTAGAAGTTACTTTTAAAAATCTTCAAACTAAGTATAATAATAAGAATTAATATTTATAATAATATTATTAACTGGTGAGTTGTTAAAAATTATTATTAATAAAAGAAAATAATTATGCTAGTATCTTTACCTCATTTAAAACAAGAAAATTTTGACATTTTCATCTGCTATAGCACTTGTACTAAATCTCCCAATTTTCAGATGACTCTTGCACACAAATTGAAAAGAATTGAAAAGATTAAATATGTTAATATATTATTAATAATTAAATGTCATGGTCAAATTACATTAATCAACTTTTATGTTCAAACATTTTTACTATATGTTTTATAAATTATTTTTTTCATACTCAACAATATATTACTATGTTATAGGGCATTATAAGACTCTGTTACAATATGGAATTACATTATATTGCTTTTCAAGTATATCAAATTTAAGAGTTAAAGACATTCCAGATTACAATTATAATTCTAATACAGGGTACATCAAATATTGAAGACAAAAACAGGAATTTGTTTGATTTTAATACTCTTTTACAGAATATTAATATTAAAAGACATTATTTTAAATTCATTTAAGAATATAAGATATCTAATAATAGTAGTTACCTTAGAAATAAATGCATCACTTTATTTAGATATAGAATCAAATATAAAAGTAGATTAAGAAATATATATATTCTAAGAATATTTAATAAATTGCCAACTTATATGCTGGATATGAAAAGTACAGGATTATTAAAACAGGATTCAAAAATATCTTTCCCATGTTTAAAACCTATAGTATTCATTTGTTTTATATTCTAATGACTATTTTGTGAACAGATATGATTATTAAAAGAGCAAAAAATATATTTTATTTATTTAAAATTTTATGTTTTGTGTTTTATTTTTAATTGCTAATTTTATTGACTTTATTTTTTAATTTTATTCTATTCCTGCTTATAATATACAATTTTATTATCACTTTATTATTATGTTTTCTTTTGTTATATGATTATGTCAATTACCTTTATATGAAGATTAAATGTGTAAAAACCTATGAAAAGAATTTGTTTACTTATTAGGTTTCATTTCAGATGTAATCAAAAGAAATAAAAATTATTATTATTATTATTATTATTATTATTATTATTATTATTATTATTATTATTATTATCATCATCATCATCATCATCATCATCATCATCATTATTATTATTATTATTATTATTATTATTATTATTATTATTATTATTATTATTATTATTATTATTATTACGTTTCAATAAGGGCTTTATTGATCTCAATGGTTTACATAAGTTTACATCTAGAAAATTTGAAATTTAACATACAATGAATAATATTAGGGTAAACACATATAAATGAATTTAGTGGTTACACTTTGTGGTTAATGGACTATAACAATATAAAAATTAAACAAGCAAAAATAATCAGAGTTCTAAAGTTTGAGGAGCTTATTCAGTTTTGTCCGCATATCACTTTGAATGTTAGTTGTATGATAGTTTTTCTTTGCAGCATTCACAGCATTAATGGTTGTTTTAACAATGACCATGTTGCTGCATATAAGTGGGGGTTGGTTATTATTTTATCTCTATTTCGAATGTGTAGCAGTTTGTTGCTAAATGTAGCTGGGTGCCGTCTGGTGTTATTGCCAATTAAGAAAGTACATCGGGTGCACCAATACGCATATAGAACAAATGTGGCTGCCCTAATGCTAGGTATTGATCTTCCCTGAAAAGCAGCTATTATGTGATTAATGATTGTACCCGGTTTTCTGTAGGTGTTACATATCATCTGTCGTGTTTGGTTAAGTGCTACACATTGATAAATAAAGTGGTCCAGTGTCTCTTCTGCTCGATGGCAGAGTCCACAGAAGGGGTCAATAGATATATACATTCTTTTATGATAAAGAAAGTGGGTTGTTGGCGAGGCAATGAGATTGATTTTCATGATAAAATCAAAGTATTTGGGCTCTAAAGCCCATTTTTTATATTCCTTGAGTAGTCTCTTGTTGTTAATTCCTAGCATAGGTTGTATAACATTAGTATCTGCTTCTCTGTTTATTAAACCATAAATATCCCAGTATGAATACTTATGCAAATATTGTTCTGGAATCTTGTCTGTGGTTTTGCATTGGTATATAATGTTGGTGAAAAAGGAACCTTTTGGAGGTGGTCTATCTGTTGGAGTAACTTCTAGCAAGTGGTTAATTTTGGGGTATTTGGCAAGTATTGTGATTATTGAGTTCCTTAACTTCTGTATATGAAAAACATTGATGTGGTGCAAGCCAAGTCCATTTTTTATTAGAGGTTGGCTAAGTTTTTTTGTGGAAATTGCTACTGTTTTTCTGGCCCAAAGTAGTTTATTATATATGGTTTTAATTTTTGAAATGAACCCCTTTGAGAATGAAATAACCGGAACATAGTAAGTTATTTTGGTTGTGATAAGCTGGTTAATTAACTGTACTTTGGAATATAGTGAAAGATATGCCTTGGACAAGGAGTTTATAATTTTTGTGGCTTCTTCTTTAAGTTTATTTTGGATATGACATCTCATTCCTGTAATTCCCATATGAAATGGGAACCCAAGGAAAGAGTTTGGTTTTGATTTGTAAATTGATGTACAGGGTTTACCAGTGTATAGAGACCAGGCTGTGGTTTTTGCTGGATTAAATGATAATTCATATTTTTGTGAATATTCTTGTAATATCTTTTGGAGTTGCGGTATTTGTTTTTTTGATGTTAGGAATATGGTAACATCATCCATATAGGCGATGCAAGTAGTGCGCTGTGTTGTGTCTGGTATCTCGATCCCAGTAAATGCATTTTGTATGCTTTTAATAAGGGGATTGATGTAAAATATAAACAATAGTGAACTAAGAGGGGATCCTTGGGATATAGATTTGGTGGGTGTGAAAGATGGTGAGTTTCTTCCATTTAAAGTTATATGGATCTCTCTGTTCAGAAGCAGGTTAGCAATTATATATAGATGTGTTCTAGGAATTTCTGTGACTTTTAGCATTTTTAGAAGTGTGTATATATTGACTGAGTCAAATGCAGCTTCTATGTCAAGCTGCACAACAACGGGTCCGTATTTTTTCCGCGGTTTTACTGTTGCTAGAATTGCTTTGAAGAATAAAGCTGCTTCTGTTGTTGAAGAGTTTTTCTTTGCATATTGTGCTTCGGAGATAAGTGGCATTATATACGGTTCAATTTCATTTTTAATAATTTTCTCCAGAATTTTGATTGGCAAAGGTCCCATAGATATTGGTCTGAGGTCTGTAATAGGTGGAATAATTGCTTTCTTTTTATTATAGGGTACTATGGCTATTGGATAGACACCCTCCATGGGTTGAATTTGTTGTGCTAGATGGTTTGCTAACTGACACAAATATTCTGTTGTGAATTTACTTAGATGCTTTAATACAAACAATGGAACTCCAGGACTACCTGGATGGCAAGCGTTTCGAATAGTATTTAGTTTTGTTGTGAAGAGATCTTTTGTGAATGGGGTTTTTGTCTCTGGCAGGCCAAACAGATTTTGTGGTATTTTATATGGTTGTCTTTCTTGTAATTTTTCTTTAAAATATTCAAAAATTGGCATAATCATATTGTGTCCTGCATATGTTCCACTATTTCCATTGTTGTATTATTTTTAATATTGGGTGTTTGGTGTGTTATATATATTTTTTCTTGATCACTATTACTGTGTGAGTTTATTTGTTCTTTTATTATCTCTTTTTCGTCAGTATTTTTGGTAGGCTGACTTAGATTGTGTGCTATTTTTTCCATTGGAGCATCTTGAGGTTGTTGACTTTCTGTTTTTTTATCAGTAGGGGTTTGAATTCTATTGGTTGATTTTGTTGATAAATCCAGAATTTCAGGTGTTGGCAACGTGTGTGCAGTTTTTTTATTATTCAATTGCTGTTGATCTGTGGTTTTTTTATTAATTTTTTCTTGTTTATTAGTTGTTTTCGTTATCTGTTTTGTACTGTTTGATTCCGGTTGGTGAGCTTCTGTTGGTTGATCTTCAGAGCTCGGTTGGTTTTTCTGTTTGATTTTGGTGTTGCAATCGATTGCTAAGTGTCCGGTTTCACCGCACGCAAAACATCTCGGCCTTAATCCTTTTATGTGAATAGTCAGTATTGCATTCTGGTCAATTATTTGTGTTGGAATATCCTCCAGCTTTACATTGTCATTCAGCTTTATTTTGAACTGAAAGTTGTTGCTGAAAACCGGTATGGGGGTGTCGGATAAGTAGATTTGTTTTATATAAATAGCTTTGCCAAATGACTGTATTAATTTTTGAAAATCCTGAATGGTATATCCGAAGTAAGTGTTTTTAATTATTCCGTTACAATAGTTTTGCAAGCTTTGATCGACTATTATTAGCGCGTAGCTTTCTAAAATTTTTACTTTAGTTTGAAATCTTGCACGCTGATGTTCATCGAAAAACTGAATTGCAACGTATCGTGAGTTTGAATGCTCTCCAATACTAGAGACTGTATCCCACAATGCTGTTGCTGTCAGCTCCTCGTAAAGAAGCTCTCTGGGGAATTTATAGAGTGTTAAATTCCTATCAGTGACAGCTAACACTAATGATCTCGGTGAAAAAAATTTTTGGAAAGTTGCGAATAATTTTTTTGGGATGGTGCTGTTGAAATTAATGTTTATTTCTTGCAGTTCATCTTGATTCCATATCGTTGGGGAGGGCTCTTCATTATTGTTTTCCACGAGGTTTAAATTATTTATGTCGGCTTGATTTACCTTCCTAAATCTTGCTGTCTGTGTTAATGCTGGACTTTTTTTGATGCTGTGAAGCTGCTGTTTTATTTTTGTTACGTTTGCGTATGTTTTTGCGATAGTTGCAGTTTTCATTTTATCGTCATTTGTTTGAGTGCAATTTACGTCATTTGCTTCTTGATGCGACGCCATGTTTGTTTATGACGTTAGAATTATTTTTTGTTATGAACGACCGTATTACTTACTTTTTGCTAGAAAACAACTGTTCAGTAATCAGCCATCGCTGTCTTTATCTATCACAGATATATATCACAGTTTTTAAGTGTGAAAACGATTAGAATATGGGGAAAAAAAGATTATTAATAAGACCTTCATTCTTGATGACTTAGGCATACACGCACATGCGCATTCTCTTCTTCTTCTTCTTCTTCTTCTTCTTCTTCTTCTTCTTCTTCTTCTTATTATTATTATTATTATTATTATTATTATTATTATTATTATTATTATTATTATTATTATTATTATTATTATTATTATTATTATTATTATTATTATTATTATTATTATTATTATTATTATTATTATTATTATTATTATTATTATTATTATTATTATTATTATTATTATTATTATTATTATTATTATTATTATTATTATTATTATTATTATTAAAGTTGGTAAAGATTCTCCAAATAATATGTTTAAGAGACAATTATAATAATTATTTAATCATCTAAAGGCTGATGATTCAAATTCAAAAACATCATTTAATGATAATAATGTTGGAATAAAAAAACATTCATAATGAATAGAAACATTATGTAAGGTCATACAATTATAATTGTCAAAGACATATGGGAATTCTAGAAATTATGATCAAATAAATGAAAAATATGTCAATAAGCTGATTGAAAATAATCTGGATAAAGGAAATAATAAATCTAGGAAAACTATCTGTAATAGTAATACATTTCATTATAATTCAAAGGAAATAAACCTATCAATCCATCATTTTCTCATTCTCTTGTTATATCTTCTGATTATATTTATACTCCCTGTGATAATTTTATATTTTTTAATTCATATGTTAAATATAATAAGTATATTGTTTCTAATTTATCAGGTAATATTAGTGTTCATAATATTAGAAAAATTTTGAATGATTGTTATAAAATAAACATGTTTAATGCTAATACTTTTATTTCTATTCCTACACATAAACATTATGAATTTGTATCTTCTTAGATTTGGCCTCAGAGTACATTTATTTATTTATTTTGTAGTTTTTTGGTCAATTCCTTGATGTTTCATTAATTTATTATAGCTGACATAGCTCTATTTTTCTTTCTGGCTCACTTTTATTTGTTTTTACTTTTTACTCTATAATATCATATTACTTAGAGATTTAGTTATTTTAAATTATTGCATACAATTTTCTTTCTATTTTTTAACTTGGCAGGCCTTCATTGTTTTTATGTCAATATTAGAAGGATATATATAAAGCAATTTTTTAGCTTAAAAGACTTTGATCTTATTTTTATAACTGAAACATGGCTTTCGCAATATATAACTGATGTTTTACATGAGATACAGAATATTTCATTGAGACAGACCTATTGAAATTGTTAATAGAGAAAATGGCATACTTATTACCATTAAAAAATAAATAACACATTGACACATTCAATTTAATTCTTTATTTTGTGAAGTTACTTAGTATGAAATTTCTGTTAACCATTAAAGTACTAAACATCACATGATCACCATCTCTTGGTGACTATTATTGTTAAAGAGCCAAAGACACCAAAATGTATAGGTGCTGAACTGAGTTCAGACCCATATGACTATATAAGTTATTGAATTTAGATTGAAAATATTATTGGGTTTTCAATTTCATTCTCATAGTTTTGTAGTTAAGTAGATATAAAAGAAGACTGCTGGAGGGTTGCATTAGATCCTAATATCTTGGTGCATTGCTCTCAGATCCAAGGCTCCTTACTGATAAAGGCCACAAGCCAGAAACTAATTTGGGGATATTGGATGAGTAGGCACTAGATAGGCATTTTATGCACAAGCCTTCTGGCATCCATTGATTACTCTGGTTTGCACAGGGTAGTATTACTGTATGGAGAGTTTTGACTGTTTAACCATTAAAGTACATTTATATTACATTAAATACATCAGTCAGTAAGACTGAATATTATTTTATCTTCATTTTAGAAGCACGGCACTAGATAAAATATTTGCTTATTTACTCATAATTAAGTTTCAGTAAAAATGACATCTAGTAAATTCTAAGTAATTACACTGGCGTCATTCAGTCAAAAAACATCATAAATAGTAATTTAAAGTGAGAATCTACTCACGCTCTCTTCAGAAGTTTTTCAGATATGCTCATATAAAAAGAATTTGAGTTGTAGGAATAAGAGGATTCTTTTTATTCCTGCATAAATAATATATCTTGGATTGAAGAAGAGAGTATTCATTTATTTAACACTCAAAAGGCGCATGCTCAATTAGCATGAAAGGCTGATATTGGAATGAAAATAATTACATATAATAAAAATATCATCATTACTGAATATTTGAATCTCCCTGAAATATTTCTTCTTGATGCTATTTCTTTATGGTGTTCTAAGGCCAACAGAATATTGCAATTTTGTAATTGATTAGAACATAGACAACATAATTCCTCCTGTAATTCTCACTGGCATACTTGGGATTATATTTTAAGTAATTTACACTTCAGGTTGATACATATCCTCCAATTGAATTCTATATTAAACTATAGTATATTAGACAAACATTATCTTATAAAATGAAAAGTGATTATAAAAAATAAAATTATGATAAATTTTGTGAGCATAATTTCAAATTTAATTGGAATCATATATATATTATACAGATGTTAATGGTAATTTAAATTACTATATCTGGGGTTTTTTTTTTTTTTTTTTTGAGGATTAAAATGGGAAGCTCAAGGAGTGAAAGTAAATGAAGATTATTTAAGTCATTTAGATTTTGCAGATGATGTAGTTGTTTTTGCAAATAATGCTTTAGAGCTACAGGAAATGTTGCAGGAGTTATCAGATAAAAGTAGGAAAGTAGGTCTAAAGATAAATGTTAAAAAGACTAAAGTAATGTTTAATAGATTTTCTCAAAATATGAAAATAAAGATTGATTAAGATGTGTTAGAAGAAGTTAACAGTTACAAATACCTTGGTCAGATTATTAATACAGATGGAAATATAATGGATGAAATTAATCATAGAATTAAACTTGGTTGAAGTGATTTTGGTAGAAATAACTTGATACTAAAAGAAAATATGCCTAGGTGTTTGAAAAGGAGGGTTTCTAATAAATGTGTTTTGCCAGTTTTTACTTATGGATCTGAGACTTAGACACTTAATAAAAGAGCAATACAGAGACTTCAGACCACTCAAAGAAGTATGGAGAGATGCATGTTGGGAGTAACAAGAAGGTATCAAAAATGCAATGTATGGGTAAGAGAACAAACAGGTGTTACTGACCTCATTGAAAAAATTAAGACTGAAGTGGAGTTGGTCTGGACATCTTGTTAGAAGAGATGATAACAGATGGACAATTGAAATTTTAAACTGGATTCCAAAAGATTGTAAAAGACCCAGAAAGGGACTACATGTGAGATGGATGGATGAAATAAGAAAGTGTGCAGGGGTGATGTGGAGAAGAGAAGCTAAAGATAGGAAAAGATGAATTGAACTTGGAGAGACCATCATCCTGCAGTGGATTGATAATGGTTGATGATGATGATGATGATATTCCCAATAAATGTATATGATATCATGATTTTCCATATTGGTTTGTTTCCTCCTTAAGGAAAACTATTAAAAGAAAAATGTATCACCATATATATTGTAAAAAAAGTGATAATATTTTACATTGTAATTTTATCAATTATACAAGATTGGAAAAGATTTATATAAAAAAAGTTTCTTAACCATATAAAGAATATGGAGAATAATTTCTCTATAAATCCTAGACAATTCTGGACTTTCATTAAAGATTCTGGAAATGGTAATAATAAAGCCAGAATTAGTTGTAATTTTTTCATTTTCTGCTGAGAATTTTTCCACATACTTTTCTCATCTATATAACAATGTTGATAAAGATCAAAAGCTTTTAAATTTTCAAATAAATGTTATCACAAAACCTCAGTTCAAGGTTTTAATAGTGGAGACATTATAGCATCAATAAGAAGACTTAAATTGTACATTAATAAGAGCCAGATAATATAACTTTTTTTATTAATAAAAATTGTGCCATGTTTATTACTAATCTTTTATGCTATATTCCAAATTGTTCTATATAAAATTGCATTTTTCCTGGAGTTCTCAAATATGTTAAAGTTATTACAATTCATAAGAATAGTTCTACGAATTTTATAAATAATTTTAAAAGTATTTTGGTCTTGCATATTATGGTAAAATTTTTGAAAGATGTATATGCAATAAAATAAGAGCTACTGCCAGTAATTATTTAACTTTTGTTCAACATGTTTTTTTGACAAATAGGTCTATTGAAACTAATCTCGTCATTATATTTGATCCTATTTGTCATATTATAGAATGTAAACAGAAATTATATTAATTTATTTTGATCTATCTAAACTTTTGATAGAATAAATTATAATATTTTTTCCAAAAACTTTAGAGACTAGGTTTCTCTGTAGAACTTTTTAAATGGTTTATTCCATTTATTAAAAATAGGAAAGCTTTTGTTAAATATAATAATCAAACTTCCACTTTATACAATTGTGATTTGGTTGTACCTCAAGATAGAATTCTGGTTCCTTTATTATTCACCATAGACATGGATTATCTTAAAGATTATCATAATTCCTCAGATTTATTACGCTGATAACTGCAAAATTTCCAAATGGATAATTACATTAAATGATCGAATTTCTCTATAAAACAATATTAATAATTTCATTGCTTGGGTTAGTGAAAATAAAATATTGATTAATATGACCAAATTCAGTAGTCACATATTGTAATAAGTTTGAATATCTGTGTCTCTTGTATTGTATTGAAATGCATAAAATTAAATGTAACAGTTTTCAAAAGGATCTAGGCATTCTATTTACAAATAATGGATCATTTCATGTGCATTTTGAATACATAATTAAACAGAACTCTTAAAATAATGGGAATGATTCTTAAATATGACATCTTGTTTAACAATCAATTAAAATATTAATTGTTCAGAGCTCTTGTTTCTTCTATTATTGAATATGGATCTGATAATAAAAATCCACATTTAAAAAGAAATATTAAAATTCTATATTTGGGAGAGAAATTTTATAGACATGTCAGCTTAAATACATACAGCATATTATTTTTCCATTCAATAAAAAAAATGAGATCTAAAATTTGTATACAAAATTGTAACTAAAAGAGTGATTTGTCAAAATCTTATAGCAAATATTTTGTTTAATGGAACACAATATAAACAGAGTTTTTAGATCTTTTTTATCTTAAAACCTGTTACTCAGTACTCTTAAATTTTCTTCATTGTTTTGTTTATTATCATCATCATTATCAACCATTATCAATCCACTGCAGGATGAAAGTCTCTCCAAGTTTAATCCATCTTCTCCGATCTTTAGCTTCTCTTCTCCACATCACCCCTACACATTTTCTTATTTCATCCATCCATCTTACATGTGGTCTCCTTCTGGGTCTTTTACAATCTCTTGGAATCCAGTTTAAAATTTCAATTGTCCATCTATTATCATCTCTTCTAGCAATATGTCCAGCCCAACTCCACTTCAATCTTTTAATTTTTTCAATGAGGTCAGTAACACCTGTTTGTTCTCTTATCCATACATTGCGTTTTCGATCTCTTCTTGTTACTCCCAACATACATCTCTCCATACTTCTTTGAGTGGTCTGAAGTCTCTGTATTGATCTTCTATTAAGTGTCCAAGTCTCAGATCCATAAGTAATAACTGGTAAAACACATTTGTTAAAAACCTTTCTTTTCAAACACATAGGCATATTTCCTTTTAATATCAAGTTATTTCTACCAAAAGCACTCCAACCAAGTTTAATTCTATGATTAATTTCCTCTATTATGTTTCCATCTGTATTAATAATCTGACCAAGGTATTTGTAACTCTTAACTTCTTCTAATTCATCATAATCAATCTTTATTTTCATATTTTGAGCAAATCGATTAAACATTACTTTAGTCTTTTTAACATTTATCTTTAGTCCTACTTTCCTACTTTCATCTGATAACTCCTGCAACATTTCCTGCAGCTCGGAAGCATTATTTGCAAAAACAACTACATCATCTGTGAAATCTAAATGACTTAAATAATCTCCATTTACTTTCACTCCTTTAGTTTCCCATTTTAATCCACAAAATACTTCTTGCAGCACTGCTGTAAAAAGTTTTGGAGATATGGAGTCACCTTGTCTTACACCTTTCTCAATGTTGACTTTCCCAGTATCATTATGTAATCTAATTGTTGCTGTTGCATTTTTATAAATATTCTTTAAAATATGACAATATCCTGGATCTATACCTTGATGATCCAATGCTTTAATCACTGAAGAAATGTTTATAGAATCAAATGCCTTTTCATAATCTACAAATCCAAAACATAATGACAACTCATATTCATTTGTCCTTTCTATAACTTCTCTCAATACTTGAATATGATCTACTGTACTAAAACCACTTTTAAATCCAGCTTGTTCTCTTGGTTGGTGAAAATCCAAGGTTCTCTGTAGACGACTTGTAATTATCTTGGTAAAAATTTTATATAAAACTGATAAAAGGCTGATAGGTCTGTAATTTCTAATATCTTCTTTATCACCTTTTTTAAATATTAATATTATTACTGCATTCTTCCAATCATCCGGTACATCTTTATCATTTAGACATTTGGTATATAACTTTGCTAATATTTTTTCTGTTTCTTCACCTGCTTCTTTTAATATATCAATTATAATTCCATCATTACCTGGAGCCTTTCCTTTTTTCATACATTTAATTGCATTTCTCACTTCTTCATTTAAAATTCTGGGCAATTCGGAAGATGTAATAGATATAGGAGGTACTTGTTCTTTATTACTATATAATTCTTGATAAAAATCTTCTACCAATTTCATAATGTCATCCCTCTTTTTAGTAATAATTCCATCTTTTTCCTTATTGCAGATATAAATTTCCTACCAATACCAAAATGTTGTTTTACATTCTTAAGACTTTTATTTTCTTCTACAGCTTTTCTTGCTAGTTCACAGTTATACTTTCTTATATCATTTTCAACTCTTTTCCGCACCATTTTACAAAATTCGAGATATTCAATTCTTTTTAATGCATCATTCTTGCATATCTTCATATTCCTTCTTTTCTTCATAAGTTCTCTAGTCTCAGTAGAAATTTTATTAGTCAATTGCTGCTTTTTTCTACCAGCTATCTTTGTTGCAGTTGTTAAAAGTGTATCAGTTATTTTCATATTAATTTCATTCAAATCTGAATCATGTTCAAAATCTACTAATACTTGAAACCGATTTGTAAGTTCTAATTTAAATTCATTAGAATGTTTCTGAAGATTAGGAATATCAACTGTAAATATAGTTTTTCTTAATAATTTTTGTCTCTCTAGTTTTACATTAACATGTATCTTACCCCTTACTAATCGATGATCACTTCCTGTGTTAAATTTATTAAGAATATTACAATCTTGAAATATGTATTTCCTGTTATTCAAAATATAATCCAATTCTGCTGTACCTTCATTTGGATGCTTCCATGTCCATTTCCTTCTAACATTTTTCTCAAAAAAAGAATTCATAATATAAAGTTTTTCCTTCTCTGCAAACTCCACAAGTCTATGTCCTCTCTCATTTCTATTACCATAACCAAAATTACCTACAACACTTTCATCTTTCATTTGTTTACCAATTCTAGCATTAAAATCTCCCATAACAATTTTAAAAGGTTGTTTACTCTGATCAAAAGCCTTTTGTACATCCATATAAAAATCTTCTACTACTTCATCACTGTGAGAACTTGTTGGGGCATAAACCTGAATTACCTGCATTTGATATCTGCTATTAAGTTGTATAACTAATCTTGCCACTCTGTCTGATACACCATCAATCTCCACAATATTGTTCTTCCACTTTTTATTTATAATGAATCCTACTCCACTTGTATTTCCAATATTTGTGCCTTTATAATAGAGCATATGTCCACTTTTTAAATCAATTGTCTCTTCACCTTTTCTTCTAACTTCACAAAGTCCAATAATATCCCATTTAATATAAGAGAGTTCTTCTTCTAATTCTTGCAATCTTCCTTCACTTGAAAGTGATCTGCAGTTGTAAGTACCTAAATAAAAAGTCGTCATCAAATGGCAGCCTGGGTCCGCCTCCAGGATATTCTTATATACTCTTATAAAAAAGATTTTTGCAATACTAATCGCTGTGTACAGCCACTCACTCGGCTTACAATCAAGTAAAATAGACAAGCAGAAACCAAATGATTAGACAAAATAGTTGAATAGAATTATTAGTCTGATAATTAATATTACAATATAAACTAGAATACAGTTATCCTTAACTTAAGATCGCTGGCCATGAAGGCATACAAAAACATAATATAGACCAGTGTGGCCTGCAAAGTTCCTAGGTCCAGTTTTTCACCATAAGTGGTGGAGTTCACTGGGTTTTTTCCATTGCTAAATTTATACATTCTTGACTTTCATGTGCAATCAATAAGTTCTCCACTGCAAGTGTTGTGTAGTTATTTTTTTTTCCTTTTTGTTCTTGATAAGGAATGTTGCAGAAACCAATTAATTCTCGGTTATTGTCTACTTTTAGAAATCAGCACTTTTAATCTAGTTGCATTAATTAGTTTTTAATCTGGAGTGTTTATCTGTAATACAACTGATCAATAGCATGCCAAAATTTAAATTACAAAATTCCTTTCTTATTGTCTATTTCATTTAATAAAACTTATTTTAATAAAACTTATATATTATTATATACGTATATAGCACCACTTCAGAAATTATTGTTTTTGAAGTCTTTTAAGTAAGTAGGTTCTTTTCTTGTACTTAAAGATCTTCACAAAGATGTTTTCTCTTCTACTGGAATTTTGTTGACTTCTTCAGTTTCTTGATCATTGGATTTATCTTCACTTTTGGGAATGTGTGGTGCTGTAGTACTTCCAGTTTGCATTAATTCTTCTTCTCAACATCTCACATGATTTATATGTTTGTGCATTCTTTTCCAGTTTCTGTCTCTACAAGTATTATTTGCCTTGACAGAATCTCTTTTATGAAGGTCTTCACCCAGTATTTCCTGATAACATCTCTAACCCAGACTTTTTCTCCCTTGGAGTAAATAGTATCTCCAGTGTGGCTTTCATAATGTGTAGAGTTTTGTTCTGGGTGGATTAATGATAGTTTCATGTGGAGTTTCCATCTGAAAATTAATACACCCTTACTAACCAGATTTATTAACTCTTTCTCCACCTTAGTTTGCAGTGCAAATGGGACCTTTCTGGGTCTGCAAATAACAGGGGTCACCCCACCTTGTAGCTCTATGTTTATAGGTATCATCATAATTTTGCCCTCATCACTTTTAAATAACTCACTATATTTATTTCTCATTTCTTGCTCAATATCAACCTTATTTATCACAAATATCTCTATTCCCAGAGCACTGAACCATTTCCTACCTATAATAGGATTAAGACATCCCTGTACTATATATAATGGTAGTGTTAGAACCTTACTATTTAATTCAATCTAAGCCATCACTTTCCCCAATATCTTCATACTGTTTCCGCTAGTGACTTTAGCTCTTAATCTTTTTTCCATTAATAAAGGAGGAATTTTTTCAAATTTGCACTACTTTCTCCCAGTCTTTGAGTGTCATCATTGACATGCCTGCTCTGCTGTCAATTTCCATTTTTACTTGTGTCAGTAATAATTTAACTGTCAGCATAAACTGATTTCCATATCGAATCTGTGTATTGTAAATATCACACTTTTTTTATTTTCAACTTTACAAGTTGGCAAGCTACCACATCCTTTTCCCATTTATTTTGACATACTTTCTGCTAATGCCTTACTTTACCACAGGTCCTACAGTGCTCCTTATTATATTTACATTACGTATCATGTGGCCTTTTTTCCACAACAATAACACACTATTTCATATGTTTTGCTCTTAATAGGTTGTGACTTATTTGCATTTTTCTGAATATATGCATTATCATCATTTTTGTTGGTAAAATTTCTAAATTCTTCTGATTGGTCAAGTACAATTTTGTGGGCTACTCCCATTTTGGTTGCTTCCTTGTACGTCAATTTTCTTAAGGCCAGAAACTGCTGCCTAAGCCTATTGTCTGACATGCCCCAAAAGAATTGTTCAAGCAGATTATCCTCTAATGTGTTACCATAACTGCAACTTTTAGCAAGTTCTCTTAGTGCTTGATCATAGTCTTGTATACACTCTCCTTTATTTTGCCTTCAGTTTTTAAAGTGTAGTCTTGTGACATGCTTTGAAGGCTGGGGCTGAAAAAATTATTTTATTTTCCCATAACTATATTGTATGGTAAATTCTCTGGCTCTTCATGATCACACAGCCTATTTTCTATTTCTAATACTTGTTGCCCAGCATAACACAATAACATGGCAACTTTAATGGGGTTGCTTGTCATACCATTAATCAAAAACAGTTTCTTGATTCTCTTAAGATAAATCAGCCAATGAAAAGGGTTATTAACATTGAACTCGTTAATTGTTACTTAAGGCACTGATGTCATCATTTTCTATTTTACTTTTTTTTTAAAACAAAAATTTAATTCTTTTCTATTTCACTACAAGATTACTATTAACACGCTTACAAAAACAAATTACTATTAATACCCTTACTAAATATTTCTCCAACTACTAGTTTGATATTCACCCAGAATTCAATTCTCAATTTCCTTGTCACTTTCTCTGCATTATACAATTCAATTCGAATCCACTACTGACTAATTTGAACCAGATTTCTTTACTAGAATGTATCCTGTCGACGACTGCACCAGTTTTCTGTTGTGAACAGCCATTCACTCAGTTTACAATCAAGTAAAATATACAAGCAGAAAACAAATGATTAAACAAAATAGTTTAATAGAATTATTAGTCGGATAATTAATATTACATATATAAACTAGAATACAGTTATCCTTAACCTTACGATCGCTGGCCATGAAGGCATATGAAAAGCATAATATAGACCAGTGTGGCCTGCAAAGTTCCTAGGTCCACTTTTTCACCTTCAGTGATGGAGTTTACTGGGTTTTTTTTCGTTCCTAAATTTATACACTCGTGACTTTCATGTGCAATCAATAAGTTTTCCACTGTAAGTGCTGCATAGTTATTTTTTGTTCCTTTTTTATTCTTGATGAGGAATGCTGCAGAAACCAATTAATTCTCGGTTATTGTCTACTTTTAGAAATCAGTACTTTTAATCTAGTTGCATTAATTAGTTTCTAATCTGGAGTGCTTATCTTTAATACAACTGATCAGTAGCATGCCAAAATTTAAATTACAAAATTCCTTTCTTATTGTCTATTTCATTTAATAAAATTTATATATTATTATATACATATATAGCACTAATTATTGCACTTTAAATGATAAAAATTACAATATAGTTCTTGCTAATAAGTATGATATTTAATTTATTGCAGTGTTATTATCTATGGCATTTTTTTTCATACATCTAATTTATATTATTTTCCTTTTTTTAAAATCTTATATGTACTATTTAATTATTTTATGTGCAATTTATATTTGGTTTATAGTGCTATAGAATTGTATATTAGATCAATAAATTGAATTATCATTATAATAATAATAATTATTTTTACTATTGTTATTATTGTTAATGTTATATAATAATCATAAAAAAAATATTTTGAACTTAAAATTTGTTAAATCTAAAATATTAAAATTCTCCTTTTCACTTCATTTGTCCAAAACTTATAATAAAGAATTTGCAAGTAAGTCATTTTTTATTTAGATTTTAACAATTCACTAGAGCTATCTTAAAATAATATTATCTTTAGCCCCATTTGGTATATTACCATTTTATTTATTTGTTTTATTTTTTTTCTATTTTGTTTCTATTATTTTATGGGTGTTTATATGCTAATCTATATTTGATTATATTAATTAAATCACTGTGCAATCTACAATCGGCTTGATGCTTTGGATAGATACATTATATAAAGAATTGAATCCAATTATTGTTATTGTTACTGTAATTGTTGTTATTATTTGTAAATATATATATTCCTAATTTCTGACTTGATGCAATATGATCTGAAATTGAGCTATATAAATCTAGGATATTATTGGGTAACACAAAAACTTTAAAGACAAACCTTAATGCACTAGCATCCATTCTCATTACATGCAGACATGATATAGTCATTATGGGAGATTGGAATATTATTATAAAAATAATGATAATCAAAATAATAAATTTAAGTGTACTAATTGACAAAACTATTTAAACCTCTGGAATTGAAATAAATAAATGATATACTTAATAAAAATTACTATACATTAGATCTAATAATCCCTAATAGTCAATCTATTAAAATTCAAAAAAAATGACTACCCTTTAGTGATTGAAGACATTTCATCATGCTGCAATTGAAATTAAATTATCTCTAAACTTCAATCCTATGAAACCTACAATATGATCTAAAAGAAATTATGCTAAAAGTGATTACATCAGCTTGTACAAAGCATATAATTATTTGGCGGTAAATTTGGATAAAAAAAAATATTCTTATTTCTTGTAAGCATAATTCTTTCTCTCTTAAGATTAAAATTTGTTTTAAATTAAATTATGCATTTTAATAATGTGTTTACTTCTAAGAATATTACTTTTGGAAATAATTATTATTATTTGGAAATATATATTGATTTAAGATTGTCTTGGTCAAAACATATTATATATCTTTGTCAATGTTTACATCAATTAAACTGTATGTTTTTCATTTAGCTAAATTTTTCGGTAATCGTTTGAAACCCGGGCATGGCCGCTTGGGTGTTAAATGCTATACAAAATCAATCAAATGTAACATTACCGGGTCGCAGCAACTTTTTTTTATATAACATGATTTTTTTTTTGATTAAACAAATTTTTATTTCATTTATAACATGATTTCTTTTTTATTAAACAAATTTTTATATTCATTTTCATTGTTTTTTTTTAACCTGATATTTTTCTTTATTCAATAAATTTTGGTAATTTAATTTGGTGTTTATTTTTCTGAATTTTAAAACTTTAGACTGTTTCATGACAAAAAAACTTGTTTTAAACCCGCCGAAAAAATATAATGGTACAATTATTTGGGACTTGTTTCGACTTTGTTTGACCTTTTTTTTGGGGGGGGGTTGACTAAATTGTTTTTTTTATTATTATTATTAAATCGAAAGTAACTTTTGTGTTGTTGGGGGTTCAAAAATTGTTTTGAAACCCCTACCCCCACCCTCAGATCAATAATTGTAACAAAAAGTCAATAATTTTTCTTTTCCAAAAAAAACTTTTTTTCACTTTTTACTTTTATTTATATTTCGTTTGAATTAGCTTTTTTTTTTGGCTTTTACAATAAACAGCTTTTTGGGGGGCTTTCATACTGTTATTATTAATAAAAAGTAAACAAAAATAGTCATTTATTTTAACCCCACTTGTTTTAACCCTACTGAAAAAATATAATGCAAGTATTTGGGAATTGTTTCGAATTTTGTCTACCTTTTTTTTTTGGTTGACCAAATTGTTTTTCTTCTTATTAAATCAAAAGTAACTTTTGTGTTTTTTGGGGGAATTGCCTTTTTTTGGCTCCAACAATAAACTGCTATTTGGGAGGCGTTCATACTTTGTTATTATTAACAAAAAGTCAACAAAAATAGTCATTTATTTTAACCCTACTGAAAAAAGATAATCCAAATACTTATCAATTTCTAATGAAATAAAAAAAAAAAGGACACCAAATTTGGACTTTTTTTTTCTCATGTGGACTTTTTGAACTTATTTATTTTATTGCTATAATAAAAACAGTCTGGTATTTGAGAGGACATTATGTGCTTGAAAAAAGGACACGGTCTCCCTCACTTTCTGTACTCGGCAATTCTGACACATTTAAAAATTGCACATTCTTCTCAGACCTTTTATTGGTCTCATATATTTTCCATGCTGAAACATGACTTAGTGCGTGAGCTTTGTCGAAGCATGTTTGAACATACCCTTTGCCAATTTTTTACATATTAACATTTTTTTAGGGAAGGGTGGGGACCATATAACAATTATTAGTAATTAACAACATTATTTAAATATAAATGACATTATTATAGACATTTGAAAAGTTATACTGACTTGAAATTCAAACACCCTCAAGCAATATGGTAATCGGCTATGAATATAACAAATACATGTAAATAATTTTGAAGTCCAAAACAGGCCGTAATATTTTTGTGCTATGTCATGTACAAGTGACCTGCTAATGGGTTATTACAATATAAATGTTGTATTAGCTGTATAGGCAGCCGCAGATAATGGCATTTTTATGTGTTTTGACACATAACACCATTTAAGGCAGCTGTGCCCAGATTTCAGATGATTACCATATTTTTTCCTAGATTAGGTCTTCTTCTTTATATTGCCTGTTATCAGAACATTTTATTCTACAATATCTTCAATTTTATATGCTACATTCACTTTATGTTTTACAAAATTATAGTTTGTGCATTATCTTTGACAGGACCTTTTCTGTTTGAGATATATTCATTGAAGAAAGTAAATTTGATGTTAATCACTTATATCAATAGAGAATCAATCATTCTTGACATTTTTATAATAAACTTTTTCAGCATCCTAGAGTTTCTATTCTGAATACTTGTTTTGCTAATAGATTTCAATTAGCTTTACAAAATTTTTTAATATTATAATGAATAGATTATTTAAAACAATGACATCATACATAAAGAAGGTAAAATATTTTATCAGTCAACAAAATATAAACTTTTACTCTCATTGATTCTACCAGTCTTAAGAATTTGGCTTATTATCTGGGACCCTCATACTAAAAGTGATATTAAAAAATGCAATCTGTATTTGCCAAATATTCTAAATATTATTATTTTCCTTTTTCCCCCATATTTTTTATAATCAGCATATATAATGAGGATTTTATGAATAATAATGTCCATCTTGATTTTAATCCCACAAAACTAAAATGCAATTTATGATCTCATTGCCCAAATCATCTGTCGTAATTTTCTTCCCAATTTTTTATATCATTTTGTTCAATGCTAACATTTTTTCTATTATTATTTCAGTGTGCATTCTGTAATTGACAATTGGTTCTTGTTTTGCACTTTAAATAAAATTGAATTATTATTACTATTAGTAGTAATATTAATTTTATTATTAATAGTACTAATATTATTATTATTATCATTATTATTAGTTATTATTATTATTATTATTATTATTATTTCTTTTTCTCCACAACATGGTTTTCATAATAGATTTATGATCAAATAACACATGGAGTTGAGGATCAGCAAAGACTTGATGTTATTTATTTTAATTTATCAAAAGTCATTGATAAAGTAGATCACAACATTCTCCTTGACAAATTACATGAAATAAAGTTTTCCATTAAACTTACTTATTGGTTTCAATTCTTTCTTTGTAATCATATAGGATTTGTCACATTCAGTAATGATATTTCATCTAATTCTGAATGTAATTTAAGTGTTCCTCATCTATGCTTTTTAACATTTATATTAATGATCTTAAGGATTGCCTAAAATATTATTTTCTATGCTATGCTGATGACTGTAAAATCTATGAAAGAATCATATCAGTGATTTATTGCACTCTTCTTTAGGAAGATATTAAAAAAATTATTGCTTTGTGTGATCTAAATCATGTCAGTCAATTTTAATAAATATTTTCTTTGTTTCATATTTGAAGAAATCTGAGGTTTTAAATTTTTTTTATTTTATTTAATCTCACAAAGATCTGGGAGTCTTACTTTTTATTAATGAATCCTTTCTTTCTCATATGGAAATGATAATTAGCAAAGCTTTTAAAATCCTGGGTGTCATATTTAGGCATGGTTATTTTAATGATGATATAAAATTCAAATTATTTTTGTCATTGGTTTTTCCCATCATTGAATATTATTCAATAATTTGGAATCGTAACTCCAAACAATAATGTAGTTTATTGGAATCAGTGTTTAATAAATTCTTCAAATTCATTTATCTGAAAAATAAAGTTGGTCTTCATCTTCTAGTTGAAAATATAAAGATCTTAAATTTCTTTACAAAATTAAAAATCAACAAGTTATTGTATTTGTTATAATTTGGCCTATTATAATTAGGTCTTAAATGCATGATACTTGGTCTGCTTTTGTCTGTTATGTTTAAGTCTGTCATTCCAATGTTCTTAAATTTTCTCCTTTATTCAGGCTACTTACTTTATATAATCAGATTTTTACAAATACTAATTATTCTAATTTTGATTATAAACAATTTTGCAATATTTTTAAATTTGAATGCCATTTTTGATTAATTTCAATTTATTTTATTTATTTATATTATAATTTTTTACTTCTTCGTTTGTTACTTCCTTTTACAAATATGCTATATGCATAGTGTACATTACCTTTACTATTTTAATGTGCAATTTGTAATTGTCTCTATGCTGTTGTTTGGTAGTTAAATAAATTAATAGAATTTTTTTTTATTGAGCAATAAGTGCCTTTGAAATATCATAATAATATCTATTTGTGATAAAAAAATCAAACCTGAACTTCAACAAATATATACATGTTAAAATTTAAAAACAAAATATTAAAAAATAATTAATTACAAATATAAAAATTTCATTACCAGTCCATAATTAATTTTCTTAACATTTTTTTAATAAGTCATTAACATTAATTTCAATGTTTTTTTTTTTATAAATATGGATCTTAAAATATATTGGTTCAAATAATAAACTAAAATCACACAATCTTGTTAACATTATTGTTAAAGTATGATTTTTATTGTTTGCCTTGTTTTTAAAATAATAACAAAATATTTAATATAAATAATTGGTTGACGGTTAAAACTCCACCACATTTATACAATTCAAATGATTTTAAATCCAAAGATTTAAACAATATAATTCTTAATGTAATGTTTTTAAGAGTTTGCAAAGATTTCAAATAATATGCTGCAGTAACATCCCATAATGTTATATCATAACATAGTCTGTTTAAATATATTTGTTTGTATAGATTTAACAGAATTGATTTATTCAAACAATCTCTTATTCTACAAAAGAGAAAATTTAATTTTCTAATTTTACTTCAATGAAAAAAATATTTTTATCCCAGTGTAGATATTCATCCAAAAGTGAACCAAGATAAGATACCATTGTAATTTTGCTAATTTTTTTGATTATGTGAGTTAAATGAAATAAGGTATTTCAATTAACTTCTATTTTACTAGAACATTTTTCAGAATATTCTATATATTTATATTTTTTAATATTTAAAAGTAATCTATTTTCATTCATCCATTATGCCATTTTTATTAAATTGTCATTTATAAGTTTGTCCAGGAAATTGCTGAAGTAACCAAGACAGTATCATTAGCAAAACAAAAATGTTAGAATGAAGAGAAAGATTAAGAAAATCATTAGTATAAACAGTAAACACCAAAGATCAAAGGACTCCATTTTCTTATATGCCAAGGCCATATTGGCACATATATAGAATAATTTTATCTAAAAAAATTATTAAAGTAAGGAATCAATGAATCAATAAATAAGTTATAAAAATCTCAAGTTTCTTCATTAAATGGAATGTAGTTTGTTTTTGCAAACATAAAATTAATTAAAAGAAAGGAGGGGGAGTTTTCCTATAGGAAAAACTAAGAGTTCGTAAAAGAAGTTAAAGAGTTTTATTATAAATTAAAAGTTAAAATATAAATATCTTTTCATTTGAGTTTATTAGAATAAATTATACATGTGTGTAAATGTAAGCTTGTTAATAAAATATAAAATAAATGCATGTATATGTGCGTGTTAAAATCATATTGAAAAAAACACATGAAAATAAATGTTAAAATGAGAGTTAAAAACATACATTTAAAAACACAGTGATGGGATACTAATTAAAAGTATAAAAACAACATGTGTGATGGCTATTATTAATTAAACGATCTTCAAAAACATGACATTATCAAAGGAATTTCGACAACAGATACTTCCAGAGGATATTAAAAGGACAACACGTCGCAGACATAAATAGCCAATTTTTTATCGGACAGTTGGTAAGGACAATCATTCAGTCAAGTAATTGCTTCAGTTCAGAAAATCATTCAGTCTAGTCTAGATAACAGTGCAGTTTATTATGTATCCAGAAACAGAAATGCAGTGCTGAGCAGCTTTTGGGAACATATGATCTTACTTCAGCCCTTACTCAAATAAGATCAGCAAGATCTGCCCATGAAATAATGTCTGTGTAACAGCTTGGAAATCCTCCATCAATGTTTAATTGTCTCCAATAATAATAAAATGAATAATAATAAAACTCCTCAAGAAAATGTCCCAGTCAGTTGGAAATATTCGTAATGGAAGCAGCAACCAAGAAGAAAACAAAGTTCTAAATCTACATTCAAAATCCTAGGTAAAACATTTTCTTATTTTCATTTATACAGTAGCCATTGCATTCATGTTAATCCTCCAAGAGTCAAGGATATGAACTCTATATCATGCATAAAATGAACTATTGATATGTGTGTTTAAGTTTCAAATACTATTTAATGATTTATTATTATATATGTGAGTGTATGAGTTAAATGTGTGCATGATAAAAATACCACTATTATGTTAGTTAAAATTTATAAATATATTTAAATTTAGTATAATTAATGTTAGTTAAAATAAATTGTCTTTAAACTTAAGCCTTATTTTGTCGGTCAATTCTTTTTACCAATTCTTTTACCAATCTTTTATCAATTCTTTCACCACTAGTTAAATAATATTTTGTTAGTGAATTAAAATTTGACTGAGATAGTTTTAGGGAATATTTTGAGTGCTGGATTATGAGCCTACTGTTTGAATACGTTAGTCTAAGACTAAATGGCTCCCGGGGTTTACTCCAAAACAAATAGAGTGTTTGGATAGTAGGGGTTTGAATCTAGCAGCTGAGGTGGGCCACAATCTGATCATGGGTATTGTTGATAGTTAAAGCTATCAACAATATTTTCCACTTTGCTTGAACATGCCGGTTCGTTCATGTAACATTTATAATTCAATAAGATTATAAATGTATTATAAAGAAGTTTGAAACCAGCCAAAACATTTGCAGGGTAAGATCTTCTGTGGAGCGAACCCGGTATATAATGCCTATACCCAACTTGGGGCTGGACCTAAGAAACAATAGTAATTAAATACTTTGTTTCTTGTTTGAAATTTTTTTATAGAAAAGCGAAATTACGTACTTAAAGTGGTTGAATTTTAAAAAAAAGAATTGATCGAAAACTTTTTTTTCTTTAAATGAAAAGAGATTTATGCTATTCACATTAGTTAAAATAAATCATTCTGTTAAATCAGAGACAATTAGATGTTTGGGCGGAGTTAAAACATTAACCCTTAAACCGCTAATTATATTATTGGTTGTATGAGGTAAAAATCAAATATTTTAATTGGCCAACTCACAAACTGAAGACAAAGCCTATTGTTAAAACATATTCGCCTATAATATTAAATTCAACTCAGATACATTTATAAAAAGTATATTACTAATTTTTCAGGTTATGAAAGTGAACGAAAGTTCTTTCAAAAATAAATTGCTATTTATTTATTATAAAATATTCAATTTTGGCAAATTTAAAAGCGAACATATAAACAAAAAAATGCTGACGTAAATGCTTTTTTTCAATTTTACATTATGGAAAAGTAAAGATTTCTTTTTCCTAAATCTTAAATATTTTTACTAAAATCTTCAATATTTTTCGAAAATAATTTTGTTTTTTTAGTATATTTTATTAAAAAATTATTTTAATTTCTCAAATTATATTTTTTTAATACTTAAATTACATTCGAAATGAAAATCTCAGCGTTTTTCTTTATTTTCTTTGATCAGGCGGTTTCTTTGTTCTTTGCAGCCAATCAGAATGTCTTTTTCGGCTGAGAGCCGGCTGACAGCCGGCTGACAGCCAATCACCAACAAGCTTCTTTTTTTGTTTAGCTTTAAATGCGGTTTTATTGATTTTTTACTTGTAAAATAATTCAGAAGAGGGCACCATCTTACAGAACTTTTAAAAACCTAATCAATAACTGTCAAATGAATATCCTAGCATTAAAAATAACGGAATTAGAGTGATGTCAGCTGTCGGTGAGAGGTCTCGTAAGAGGCGGGAAAAGGGTTAAGAACGGGTAGAGAAAAGAACAAAGGGGATGGAGTCAGTGTATGTTTCCATCTTAGTAAAAGGAAATAAATAAACAACTCGTATTTAAATTTAGTCAAATAAAAAAAAATTTTGTTTTAAAAATGGAAAAAGAGAAAGAAATATCTGAGATGCAGAAGATGATGAAAATAGTGATGAATGTGATGGAAGAAATGCATCAAGAATTCAGGCAAAGTCGGCAAGAATTCATTGCAGAACTAAAAGAAATCAGGCAAGATCAGCAAGAATTCATTGTGGAAATAAGAGAAATAAGATGTGAAATTACAGGAAAGGCAGAAAAAAATCAAGAGATTGTAGAAGTAGATTTTGTCAAAAAAAATAAGGAAGTTGATGTCATCAAAAAGATAGTAGAGTCAGATAGTGGTAAATATAGTAGTTTGGAAATAGAAATTAAATTAGAATCAGATAGCATTGCTACAGAGAAAGTAGAAACAAATGTAGATCAAGAAATAGAAGAGAAACATAAGTTCAAAGTAGAAGATAGCATTAAGTATAGTAGTTTGGAAATAAAATTAATGAAGGTAGAAAATAAAAATAAAAAGGTTAAAGTAAATGTTCATGTTCATTTTAAACAGGGTTAAAACGAAGAGAAAGAATAGAAAAAAATATCCATGGTTAGGAAAAATACGGAGGTCTGTGAAGCTTAAAGATTTTCTAATTTACAAGACAGAAAATAGAACAGAGCGTGAAAGAGATAAAATAATAGATAAGAGAGGAAAGTTAGTTTATATTATAGAGTTAGTATGTAGAAAGAAGGAACTGCCTGATAAAGTTTAAAAGTTAGTAATAGGGACAGAATATTAAAGTAAACAAAAAAAAGGACCGGAAATGGACTATGAGTTTAATATAATAATTTTGACATAGGTGAAAAGCCTGAATTAGAATTTCACTATTTAAAATGATGGATTGTTTTGTCAAATAATAATAATGGAGGCTTTGCAAGATAAAAGATTTTTTTTTCTCCACGCACATATTAAGAAAGAAAAATGCTCGTAAATAAACAGTTCAAATAAATCACTCAATAAAATCAAGTTAAATAAATAGGTTAAGTTAATGATTTAAAAATAATGTTGTAAGGTTAATAATATAAATGAAAGTCAATCTAAGTTGTATTAAGAGTGTATAAGTATACATGTGTATATATGCGCACATACACTGGTAATATTCGGTAAATACGATACCTCATGTTGCATATCTGAAATCTATTTATCCAGATATCCTTTTAAGTTATTTTTTGTCACTGCTGCACCTCATGATGCATGCAAGAAGGGATTTATTTATAGATTCCCTGTAAGCAAGTCCAGTAATAACTTGATATTTAGAATATTGGTAAGTGTATAATTGTGCTGCACATATACACGTGTAGGAATTTATCTATATCAAAAGGGAATAAGGGTAGTATAGAAATAAGTTTAGTTAAGGATAAGTTAAAGCTGTCAACTAGATAAATTTTAGTACCCATAATGGACTTCTCAGGGATCATTTCTCGTTTTCCAAAGCATAAGACGAAAATGAACAGTTGAAAATTCCTGCCATTCGCAGTGACCTTTTTTTTTCAAGTCCAGAAAAAAACTGGCAAATGAAGCTTCAATTTTATATATGTGTCAGTCGGTATAAGTCAGTGAATCTGCTGCTTTGTTTCCAAAAAATCCCTGTGCGACAAAATTAGTTTGTTCCGGTGGTCTTTATCCAGGATTTAGCTCATTGTGAGCAATGTATTTGGCATAGATGGAAGGAAAGGATAGTCAAAACAGATTACCCCTGGTATGTAAAGTGAAAGATATGAAAAGCAAACTTAGAAAATTAATGAATATTTACAATTAAGAATTAAACTTGTCAGAGATAAAATGGTCAAAAATGACGCATTTTATTCTCAAACGGAGGGGGGTGTAATGTGCCAAGGCCATATTAGCACATATATAAAATAATTTTATCTAAAAAAATTATTAAAGTAAAGAATCAACAAATCAATAAATAAGTTATAAAAATCTCAAGTTTCTTCATTAAATGAAATGTAGTTTGTTTTCGCAAATGTAAAATTAATTAAAAGAGGGGAGGGGGAGTTTTCCTATAGGAAAAACTAAGAGTTCATAAAAGAAGTTAAAGAGTTTTATTATAAATTAAAAGTTAAAATATAAATTTCTTTTCATTCAAGTTTATTAGAAAAAATTATACATATGTGTAAATGTAAGCTTGTTAATAAAATATAAAATAAATGCATTTTATATGAGCATGTTAAAATCATATTGAGAAAAACACATAAAAATAAATGTTAAAATGAGAGTTAAAAAACATATATTTAAAAACACAGCAATGGGCTACTAATTAAAAGTATAAAAGCAACACGTGTGATGGCTACTACTAATTAAACGATCTTCAAAAACATGAAATTATCAAAGGAATTTCGACAACAGATATTGCCAGAGGATATTAAAAGGACAACACATCACAGGTATAAATAGCCAATTTTTTATTGGACAGTCGGTAAGGACAATCATTCAGTCGAGTAATTGTTTCAGTTCAGAAAACCATTCAGTCTAGTCTAGAGATAACAGTGCAGTTTATTATGTATCCAGAAACAGAAATGCAGTGCTGAGCAGCTTTTGGGAACATACAATCTTACTTCAGCCCTTAGTCAAATAAGATCAGCAAGATCTGCCCATGAAATAATGTCTGTGTAACAGCTTGGAAATCCTCCATCAATGTTTAATTGTCTCCAATAATAATAAAGTGAATAATAATGAAAGTCCTCAAGAAAACATTCCAGCCATCTGGAACTATTCGTAATGGAAGCAGCAACCAAGAAGAAAACAAACCTCTAATTCTATGTTCAAAATCCTAGGTAAAACATTTTCCTATTTTCATTTATACAGTAGCCATTGCATTTATGTGAATCCTCCAAGAGTCAAGGATATGAACTCTATATCATGCATAAAATGAACTATTGATATGTGTGTTTAAGTTTCAAATACTATTTAATGATTTATTATTATATGTGAGTGTATGAGTTAAATATGTGCATGATAAAAATGCAACTATTATATTAGTTACAATTTATAAAGATATATAAATGTAGTATAATTAATGTTAGTTAAAATAAATTGTCTTTAAACTTAAGCCTTATTTTGTCGGTCAATTCTTTTTACCAATTCTTTTACCAATCTTTTATCAATTCTTTCACCACTAGTTAAATAATATTTTGTTAGTGAATTAAAATTTGACTGAACTAGTTTTAGGGAATGTTTTGAGCACTGGATTATGAGCCTACTGTCTGAATATGTTAGTCTTAGACTAGCTGGCACCCAAGGTTTACTCCAAAACAAATAAGGTGTTTGGATAGTAGGGGTTTGAATCTAGCAGCCAAGGTGGGCCATGATCTGTTCGTGGGTTTTGTTGATAGTTAAAGCTATCAATAATATTTTCCACTTTGCTCAAACGTGCCGGTTCGTTCACGTAACATTTATAATTCAATAAGATTATAAATGTATTATAAAGAAGTTTGAAACCAGCCAAAACATTTGCAGGGTAAGTAAGATCTTCCGTGGAGCAAACCCAGTACACCTATTTTTTAGAATTATTCATAATACTGTTAATTTTAACAAAATGGTTTCTATTGCTTAAATAAGATTTAAACCATTCAAGCACAGTAGCCATTAATTCCAAATGATTTAATTTAATTTAATAATAAATCATGAGGAATACAGTCAAATTCTTTCTGTAAATTCAAATAAATACCCATAGTTTTGTAATCTTTCTCTAAAAATTCAGTGATAACTGAAACATGTTCAAATAAGGCCAATTCTGTGGATTTTCCTGGAAAAATGCAAATGGCTTATTTGAAAATAAATTATATTTTTGAAAACACAAAAAAATTCTATACTTTATACATATTTTCAAAATATATGATAATGTTGATAAAATAAAAATTAGCCTATAGTTCTCCAAACATTTGTTTTTTCCATTTTTATAAAGAGTTGTAACATTAGAAGATTTTAAGCAATCTGGAAATATATATGAATGTACAGAAAAATTAAATAAAAAAGATAATATTGGTAACAGAATGGAAATATTTTCACTTAATATTTTTATTGAAATACCATTCAAACCAACACATTTCTTATGACTCATTTTATAAAGAGAATCTAAAAAGTCATATTCTTTAATCTTTTTAAAAACAAAAGAATTAATGATAGATTTCTTATATTCAAAAACATGAGACCTATACTATGTTTCACTGAAAATAAGACCTAACCAAAATATAAACCCTGGCTTTATTTTTGAAGACACCATAATATAACCACTATTATCCCTAGATAAAATTGGCAGCCCAGTAAATGGCTTTTGTTTGCTCATTGAAACATGTGATGGATGTATTGAATTATAAAGTAATAAATATTTAAATAAACAATATTATTGACAGTAATGCTTTAAATAAATGGTAATATAAATTATATGACAATTTATAATTTCATTTATATATTTTTAGGTACTTATTTTATTTATATTTAATACTTAGATTTAAAATGCTTGATTTAATTTTAGAATTTCAGCATGGTAACTTTTAAATATTCAAGCTAAAAGAAAAATTATTTTGATTTCTTTAACATTTTTTTTCTTCTGAAAGACAGTTAAAATAATGGAAGTGATTTTATTTATCAAAGTTTAGCTTAAGTTAAAATCAGATTCTTTTTCTCTGAATTTTTTTTTTTTTTTTTTTTTTAAAGAATGCCCAAGCAGGGCTATTATAAGTAATTTGGAAAGTGTTTATAATTTGTGTACTTAATAATAAATAAATATGGTTGTTTCATATATGAATCATCATAACTCACTATGCTGTATTGTATAATGGATGTAATTAGTGTGCATGTGTGAAATAAAAAAACATTTTCTAAATTTTTATGCTTTATTTATTTATTGCTTTTGTGTGGACAAACTATTCTTATCTGTAATCATCTTTGTTACCACTCTTGTCTTAAGTCTTCAATTAACATTTTATTTAATGGGAAATTTAAATGGACTAACATTCGGATTGCCAGATAAAATGAGTGCAAAAGGAAAGGGGTATTCTTTTGAATGTAAGAAAGTAATTGTGAGGGCTTCAGGATGAGAATTTTACCACTTTCTATAAAGAGAAGTATATGAATAAATGTACATTTTATACTTGAAATGTAGATTTTTGTACATGAAAAAAATAAGACATCCCTGAAAATAACCCCTACAGTAATTTTTGGAGCAAAAATTATTATAAGACCAGGTATTGTTTTCAGAAAAACACAATAGTTATTTGTAGAATTATTCATTAATGAATTTACACTATGTACAAAGTAGTGATTGAAAAGATCAGCTATTAGTTATGAATTATTTAAAACATTAATAGGTATTTTATGAATCTTTATTTTACAAAATTGTGAAAATCTTTTTTTAAAAAAATATATTTTTAACAACAATCCAAAAGTTGTTTAATTTAGCTGATTTTAAAGAATTAATTTGAATAGAATAAAAAACATTTTGACTTTAATTGTATCTTTTTTATTTCTTTATCAAGTACTTTTAGGTAAGTTTAAAATTCTTCATTAGATCAGAAATTTTTCAAAATCTTGTACAATTTGTTCTTTTTCTTAACTTTTGATATTAATTCATTTGTAATCCAATCTTTTTTTTTTTAATTTTTCTTTTTTATATATTTTAAAAAAACATAATTCTATAAAATCTTTAATATTATCAGCAATAACAACCATAATAGTAATAATGATAATGATAATAATAATTTCAATTTATTTAAATAAATGTATTTTACAGGCATATATAAAAGGCCTAATTACAGAAAACAATATAACAAAAACAAAAAATAAAAACACAAATATATATATATATATATTGTAACCAAATGACAAAGCATGGAAAACAGGAATCAAAATAAGCAGTGATAGTACAAAATTGGTGAAAGCAATAATCAACCAATAATAATAATCACTGGTCTCAATCTGCTTTAACAAATAAATACTTGTCAATTAATAATTGCCTAGCTCAGAATAATAAAGTTAATCATGAAACTGTGTTCCCATGCTAAGAGGTATAGACTGCTTTAAAGTCAAATATGTGAAAATACATAGATCCGACTGCATTGAAATACCACTGGAACTTAACCCTTTGAAAATCACAATAATATCTTAATGACTAACAATAATGTTCCTACTTCAATAAAGCTAAAATAATATTTCAACTAAATATTTAAGAATAATAATAAAATTTATAAAATAATATTTCTGACTTTAATTTGAATTAGATCTTTATCAGAAGAAAGCATAAGATACTGGATAACAAAAGGTACTTTTACTGAAATCCAATAATCCAGACAAATTTAGAAAATATAGAATAATATATTATTTAATAGACTCTAATAAGTTTGCTCTGCAATATAATAAATAAATAATTAAACTAATAACTTTGTGTCTTCTAGGATTTTGAAATCAATTAAAGAAAAATCTATATTATAATTTAAGAGCTATAATACAAATATAGTTTAGATTATTAAGAATAATATGCAATCATCTCTCAAGATGTCCATTATTAATAAAATCTATAATCGTCAATAAAAAAAACACAATAGCATTACTCTTAGATATGTAAATGTTTTGAATAAAATTATTATTTTTTTAAAAAATAATAATAATTTGCATGTGGATATCCAAATAAAGCTCTGCTTACACATTTTAAAGTAATAAGCTCTGTATTTGAATGCAAAGATAAATAAAATAATAATATTAGTTATTGTAATGTTAATTTCAAGTAAACACATAGACATTCGTAAGTCTAATATGAAATAAATATATGTGATAATTAAATATGATACTCTTGTGCATGATCAGATAAACTTTGATTTCTTCAATAGCTTTTTATGAAGCAATTATAACTTATGAGCAAATTAGCATATGCCATTTAATAAAACATTCATCTTCATAAGTCATTGTCATCAGTGCAATAAATATTTCTAAATAAAATAATTTATTATAAGTGTGCAATTAAGAAATAATGTCAATACTGAATCTAATCAGTATTTGTGATGATAACAAATAGAAATATGAAGCCTAAATAATATCAAACTATAAAATCCTGGTGGCCTAGTGGTTAGCATAGCTGCCTTCCAAGCAGCTGGCCCAGGTTCACTTCCCAGTCAACGCATTTGACATATAGAAACAAAACCTTTAAATTTCACAAAAAAAATCAATTTATTATAACGACAATCTTTATAAGTTACAGAACAATATTTAAGTTTTTATTCCCATAGTACAAAACATAAGACCTTTTCTAGTAATATGATTATTTATAAATTTTACTAGAAGCAATTTTGAAGTTACAAATCTTTTTTAAAAATGTACAATAAATTAATTTGTTAATAAACTGGTCTATACAAGCAAATTTTCTTATCCCTTCATAATAAACAATACAAGTATTTCTCTATACCATCATATATTTTAAATTGGGTAAATGTTTTGACTAAAGCTGGTGTAATTCTAATTATAAGTTTACATTTTACTTTAATTACAATAATATAAGTATTATAAAATACTATACCACTAAGTACTTTATGAATGACCATTAACCTTGGCAAAAAGCATGTTTTACCTTTTCATAATAAATACATAATTACTTTACTTAATCAAGTAACAAAAAAATGTAATCAGTTGAGCATATAATTTGTTTCAATTAATAATAATTATTTGGTAATAATTAATCTGTTCAGAAGTATAATTTTCAAAATAATATTCAATATGCTTATGAATAATTTAAGTATTTGAACCAAATAATTATTTAAGTCATACATAAAACTAGTTTTCAAGTTTAAGAATTGATATATTGCAATTACTTGTATTATATATTGTAACCACTGACATCAAAAACAACATATAATATAATGAAGTGCAAGTAAAATAAAACAGAGGATATAAGTAGAGCATGAATATAGCATGAGTATATGGGTACAGCTTGAATAGCATAGGTTAACCTCCACATCAACAATAAAATAAAACAATAGATTAAACATGAATCTATGTGTAAGCACAAGAGCTAACATTAGCACGAGTAGTTATAGGAGAGGCCACAATGCACTACCAACTTTACATTACCTTAAGTTCTCTATAATTTGACATTATATAAAGCATTCAAATTAAACTAACTTTTAATTCATGAATGATAATAATGTTAAAAGACACCTATTTAATTTGCAATTATATTAAATGATTAATACTTAGGATAATATCTGTCTAGTGAATGAGTATGAATTAGCATAATGAATTGACTGAGAAATGAGTAAAGATATAAAAGATTAAAAGAGTAATGAGGAACAATAATAATTGACTATTGTAAAGAGTAATGGATAGGCCTAAGAATGAAGGTATGAGAAGGGGGATATGTTGAGAGAATGAATAGTTAATGTTGTAATGAAATGGGGATCAATGAAGGATGACTAAACTGTGCTGGGATAATAAGATGAGGTAATGATGAAACTAAAAGAAAAGAAAATATGGATGAGCTATGATAACAATATTGGTGATGATGAATGGCATTATGAAACATTTATTTGATATTATTAAAACAAAAGCAATGGGATTCTAAATTTAAATAATTAAAAAAGAAAGTTTACATCTTTGAGATTTTAATGAATCAATAAAACAATAAGAACGAAGATAAGAAGGTAATGCATATCAAATAAGTTAAAAAATAAAATCTAATAACAAAATCTAAGTAAAATTATTAATCATATATTATAACACAGCAAATATACAATCACTTTTTCTTTTAAAATATATATGTTCTACAATAATATCAGCAAATTAAAAATCCTTTTCCTTTTTTTTTTCAAAAACTTTTATTTTCTTATATCAATACTGAACATATATATATATATATTTATAAACCACTAAACATCACATGATCACTATCTCATCCTAAGATCTAGGTGCAGTGCTCTCAGATCCAAGGCTCCTCACTGATGAAGGCCACAAGCCAGAAACTAGTCTGGGGATATTGGATGAGTAGGCACTAGATAGGGATTTTATGCACAAGCCTTCTGGCATCCATTGATTGCTCTTGTTAGCACAAGATGGCACTACTATATGGAGAGTGTTGTTTAGTTTTGAATTGTTTAATATATATATTTATATAATACAAAACTCCAACGTTTCAACTGTTTTTATCTTCATACAGTCATTGCCAAGGATATCTCTCTCCCACTGCTATTTTTTATTACACTTTCTTTTACATTATTAATGTAAAAGAAAGTGTAATAAAAAATTAATGTAAAAGAAAGTGTAATAAAAAAATAGCAGTGGGAAAGAGATATCCTTGGCAATGATTGTATGAAGATAAAAACAGTTGAAACGTTGGAGTTTTGTATTATATATATATATGTGTGTGTGTGTGTTCAGTATTGATATAAGAAAATAAAGTTTTTGAAATGAAAAATGAGACGGATTTTTAATTTAATGATATTAAAATTATTAATCAATAATTTAATTTTTCAGGGTTCATATAATTCTAAATTTCAATACTTTTATGATGTATATCTGCATCAATGAGAGACATTTTACCACTATCCAAATATAGAAAATTAAGATGACTTATATTACATAAAGGGAATTACTAAAGTATATCTAACTACTTTACTAATAATAATAAAAGTAAACTCTAAATTTTATAATAAATCAACAAATCCGTAATAATAAGGTAAATATAATAATTATGTTAATCATTAAATATCTTGAGATATTTTAATCACAATTGTAATAATACTAATAGGACAATTATAATATCATCTATGAATACTTTAGGTTTTTCCACTATGAACAATATGACCAAGTTAAGTGAATGATGATATCTTACAACTTATTAAAATTATTATTCTTTAAAATCAAATATTTTACCTTTACTATACTATTTCAAATAGTATCTCTATATAGCATCAACAATACTTTATTCAATCAGTATTATAATTTTATATATTTTCCACATAAAAGTTTAATTAAATTGACTGATGATATGCTGAACATATAATAAAACTTTATAATAGTGAGTGATGATGATAGTGATAGCAAAAACAATAATGTGTGCATATTGTTAAGCAATAAGGTTACTGACAACATAATAAATTTCAAAAGACAAATTTTATTTACAATATTTACACATTTCAAGAAACAATAAATTATATCCTTTATCAAGCATTAAGAGGAAAGTACATTAAACAAGATTTATTTTAGTATAACTAAATATTAACAGAGAAAAATCTCATTGGATCTAATTTAAAATTATAATACATTATTACCCTTTTTGTAATATTCTCATTTACACCCATCCTTTATTCTAAATTTGTTTTAGCTTATGACACCATTACTACATTCTTTTAAGTTTATCAAATTTCATTTAGGTTTATTAAATTTCTTTTCCCAAAATTAAAATATATAGGTAAGGTAATCATAAGGTTACTACTAAATAAATGTAAGGCAGGCAATACCTAATGTTAGACAGTTCAGGATATTGAATATTCTCTCAGGCATTAATAATCATACTTCTTTTACCATATTATGAAAACTATACACTTCTTAATTTTATTTATCTAGAAATTGGGTTAGTAGTATAGCACAATTCTACTTTAAATAAATCAATATTACCATAAATCCTTAATATCATGTCATGAAACTTTTTTCTAATATTATTAAAAATTTTGGTATATTAATATTTAACTATAAATATTAAATAACAAATGCAGCATGTATATTCAGATCACTTTGAGTAGATAATGTACTAGTATAATAATATAATACTATAACTTAACATTTAATAGAAATATTATTACTTACTATCATTATTTTCTTGATGCTAACACAGTTCACATATATCATTCATATCTTCAAGGATGATTTCATTGTTACTGAATATTAAATTGTCAAAACATAATGGGATCAAATCTAATGCTATATGTAATCTATATCCATGAGTAATATATATCAGTGCTGAGCCAAGGCAAATAAGTATACTAGTAATCTACACTATGGTCAGTCCATGACTATGAATGGTCTAAAATTCCAGTTACTATTTGGGAACACTGGTAGAGATATGAGGAAAAGGGGGCAGTTAATTCTTGAGTTAAGAAAATACATAAAAATTCTTCATAAGAATGTAGGTTTTGATCAGCTCAAAAATCTATGGGCATTATATATGATTCACCCATAATGATGATGTTTTACACTTTCACATAGGGTAAGGAAAGAAGCACATCTTACGTGAGATGATATGGATATAAAGACAAATAACAAAAATAGCAATGCAATATATCATAATTCTCGAATATGGCAACAACCAAATCTCACCAATAAACAACATCTATCTTATAAGTGTGAATACCAAACAAACAGAATATAATCAAATTAACTAATACATGGAAATTAAAATAATAACTATCAACTTGAAAATGACATTCAATGGTAATAACTATTATCAGTAATCAGTTACCTAATATAATATAAAACATAATATTAAATATGCCTGGATTTGATTAAAATTGAATTTTACCTCACATGATCATTTAGTAATTGTAGCTTTACCAAAAGATATTAAAACAAAACATAGAAACTTAATAAAGGTTAACAGTTTATCTTAAAATGATTTTATATTTTTTGTGATTCCTCTTAGAGGCCTTAAAGGAACCGGGCAGGGCAAATTCCTAATGTCCACGCCATACGTTCTTGTCATTGCAGCTGTTATTACTATGTGATTATTCATATAGTATACGAACATGGATGGGCTACTCACCAACATGCATTAGCCAGCGTGGTGAGTTTATTGGCTTTTTACCTCTGAGTTTAAGATCAAGAAACACCATGGTCTTTCTTCTCAGTGCCTGATAAGGCAGAATGAATGTTTGTGTAAATGATAAATATTTTTCCAATACATATATACAATTATCACAGACAAAAATAAACCATGGCCCTTATTCCCAGGAGGCTGTAAAGTCACCAACCAATGCAGCGGTAGGTGGCCGAAGGTGGAGGGTGCTATGAATCCCCTGATTGCAGACCCAGGCTGCCATTTGATGATGACTTTTTATTTAGGTACTTACAACTGCAGATCACTTTCAAGTGAAGGAAGATTGCAAGAATTAGAAGAAGAACTGTCTTATATTAAATGGGACATTATTGGACTTTGTGAAGTTAGAAGAAAAGGAGAAGAAACAATTGATTTAAAAAGTGGACATATACTCTATTATAAAGGCACACATATTGGAAATACAAGTGGAGTAGGATTCATTATAAATAAAAAGTGGAAGAACAATATTGTGGAGATTGATGGTGTATCGGGCAGAGTGTCAAGATTAGTTATACAACTTAATAGCAGATACCAAATGCAGATAATTCAGGTTTATGCCCCAACAAGTTCTCATAGTGATGAAGTAGTAGAAGATTTTTATATGGATGTACAAAGGGCTTTTGATCAGAGTAAACAACATTTTAAAATTGTTATGGGAGACTTTAATGCTAGAATTGGTAGACAAATGAAAGATGAAATTGCTGTAGGTAATTCTGGTTATGGTAATAGAAATGAGAGAGGACATAGACTTGTGGAGTTTGCAGAAAAAGAAAAACTTTAAATTATGAATTCATTTTTTGAGAAAAATGTTAAAAGGAAATGGACATGGAAGCATCCAAATGAAGGTACAGCAGAATTGGATTATATTTTGACTAACAGAAAATACATATTTCAAGATTGTAATGTTCTTAATAAATTTAACACAGGAAGTGATCATCGATTAGTAAGGTGTAAGTTACATGTTAATGTAAAACGAGAGAGACAAAAATTATTAAGAAAAACAATATTTACAGTTGATATTCCTAATCTTCAGAAACATTCTAATGAATTTAAATTAGAACTTACAAATAGGTTTCAAGTGTTAGGAGATTTTGAACATGATTCAGATTTGAATGAAATTAATATGAAAATAACTGATACACTTTTAAAAACTGCAACAAACATAGCTGGTAGAAAAAAGCAGCAATTGACTAATGAAATTTCTACTGAGACTAGACAATTTATGAAGAAAAGAAGGAATATGAAGATATACAAAAATGATGTATTAAAAAGAATTGAATATCTCGAATTTTGTAAAATGGTACAGAAAAGAGTTGAAGATGATAAAAGAAAGTATAACTGTGAAATAGCAAGGAAAGCTGTAGAAGAAAATAAAAGTCTCAAAAATGTTAAACAACATTTTGGTATTGGTAGGAAATTTATATCTGCAATAAGAAAAAAAGATGGAATTATTATTAAAAAGAGAGATGACATCATGAAATTGGTAGAAGATTTTTATCAAGAATTATATAGTAATAAAGAACAAGTACCTCCTATATCTATTACATCTTCCGAATTGCCCAGAATTTTAAATGAAGAAGTGAGACTTGCAATTAAGTGTATGAAGAAAGGAAAGGCTCCAGGAAATGATGGAATTATAATTGATATATTAAAAGTAGCAGGTGAAGAAATAGAAACAATTTTAGCAAAGTTATATACCAAATTCTAAATGATAAAGATGTACCGGAAGATTGGAAGAATGCAGTAATAATATTAATATTTAAAAAAGGTGATAAAGAAGATATTAGAAATTACAGATGTATCAGCCTTTTATCAGTTTTATATAAAATTTCTACCAAGATAATTACAACTCGTCTATAGAGAACTTTGGATTTACACCAACCAAGAGAACAAGCTGGATTTAAAAGTGGTTTTAGTACAATAGATCATATCCAGGTATTGAGAGAAGTCATAGAAAGGATAAACGAATATGAGTTGTCATTATGTTTTGGATTTGTAGATTATGAAAAGGCATTCGATTCTATACACATTTCTTCAGTGATTAAAGCATTGGATCATCAAGGTATAGATCCAGGATATTGTCATATTTTAAAGAATATTTATAAAAATGCAACAGCAACAATTAGATTACATAATGATACTGGAAAAATCAACATTGAGAAAGGTGTAAGACAAGGTGACTCCATATCTCCAAAACTCTTTACAGCAGTGCTGCAAGAAGTATTTTGTGGATTAAAATGGGAAATTAAAGGAGTGAAAGTAAATGGAGAGTATTTAAGTCATTTAGATTTCGCAGATGATGTAGTTGTTTTTGCAAATAATGCTTCAGCACTGCAGGAAATGTTGCAGGAGTTAGCAGATGGAAGTAGAAAAGTAGGACTAAAGATAAATGTTAAAAAGACTAAAGTAATGTTTAATCGATTTGCTCAAAATATGAAAATAAAGATTGATTATGAAGAATTAGAAGAAGTTAACAGTTACAAATACCTTGGTCAGATTATTAATACAGATGGAAACATAATGGAGGAAATTAATCATAGAATTAAACTTGGTTGGAGTGCTTTTGGTAGAAATAACTTGATATTAAAAGGAAATATGCCTATGTGTTTGAAAAGGATGGTTTTTAACAAATGTGTTTTACCAGTTCTTACATATGGATCTGAGACTTGGACACTTAATAGAAGAGCAATACAGAGACTTCAGACCACTCAAAGGAGTATGGAGAGATGCATGTTGGGAGTAACAAGAAGAGATCAAAAACACAATGTATGGGTAAGACAACAAACAGGTGTTACTGACCTTATTGAAAAAATTAAAAGATTGAAATAGAGTTGGGCTGGACATATTGCTAGAAGAGATGATAATAGATGGACAATTGAAATTTTAAACTGGATTCCAAGAGATTGTAAAAGACCCAGAAAGAGACCACATGTGAGATGGATGGATGAAATAAGAAAATGTGCAGGGGTGTTGTGGAGAAGAGAAGCTAAAGATCGGAGAAGATGGATTAAACTTGGAGAGACCTTCATCTTGCAGTGGATTGATAATGGTTGATGATGATTATTATGAATCTCATTATAATTTAGTTTATCTTGCCTATGACCAAATTTTAACATAATATACACCCAATTTGTATTTTCTCACAGATCCTTTTTTTGTTCATAAGCAAACCATTTGCTGAACCTACAAATATTAAACGCATAAGATTATACAAAAAAATATATATTCTCAATAAGGTTTCTTAATATTCCTTCTGTAAAGAAAATAATGATTTGTACATTACAATTTATCCTGCCGAATTATTCTAAAGTCTCCTAATGTTCTTTACTTATCATACTATGTTATTTACTTTGTGTTCTTGTGACATTTTTCTTACATAAATATCTTAAGCAATTGAATTAGGAAAAAAAATCAAATAAACATTTATTAATTAAATTTGTCAAATCACTAAATAATTACTGTTCATTCTTTTAACCCAATATTTTAAAATGGATGAAAATACAACCCTAAAGATGAACACTGATTTCAATATTATTATAGTAGATAATTATTTAGTTTGAAGACACAATTTAGTTATCTGATAAATATTTTATTCTAATTTCTTAAAATTCACAATATTATTAACATGATAAAATATACATGTGGAATTAAGTTGAAAAGTAATATTGGCAAATACTATTATTCTATTTAATAAACAGAACAATTTCACTGAAAACTCACAAAGTCACATCCAGTCTTTCATTAAGCTTAGGTAATTTATGGTATGTAAATCAAGAATTTCAATAAAATGCTTCAAAGAATTTTAGGACTAGTATTACATTTGTTCATAATTAATGAACTTGGGTGGGTATGAGTTATTATTGCTACTAAATTAAATGTAATAAAATAATTTTAATTATTTTCCCAAGTATTTTGTGAATTTTAATAACATTAAGTAAACTTAATGATATATATAAGTCTAATTTAAGATAGTGGTTCATTTTAATAAAAGCATTTTACAAGTGTAGTAAAAAAATTATTTAGCAATAAAAGTCATATTGTAATGGTCAGAAATGTGTGATTCGTTAACATAGTGCAAAATTTGACCACCACACAGAATTGCAGCACCATCTAGGTAGCAAAGCCAACAGTAGTACTGAGTTCGAACAGAGTTTATCGGTTCCACAATACAATCTATGAAACAACGCATCTGATGCTACACTAGTAAATATTTCTTTAGGCATGGTGGTCAGGTAGATGCAAGAGATTCAAGAATTTATTTTTGAGTTAGCCAATAATAACATTAATATTAAACATTTATATTTTACAGAATCGAGGAAATATTACATTGAATGGGTATCGAATAAATAAAGATGGAACGCAGACGTATAGTTTGAAATTATTTATTTAAAACATTTTATATTAAATATTCTAACTAATAATCTTTTATTATATTTAAAATCTCAGTAGTGGTATTTCCGATAATGTTATACTTTACAAAGATATACATTTATTTATTTAAAATATTTTATACGAAATCATTTAACCAATAATATTTTATATTTGAAATTTCAGTAGCGGTATTTCCAATACTGTTATACTTTACAAAGATATACATTTATTTGGCTGACATAATCCACCTACCTAAATTCTTGAGCAAGTATTTCAAGAGCATGCCTTCAGGGATTTATATCTTTGCAATGCAAGCGTCTAAAGTAGAATTAATAATAGTAATGGTGGACACATATTTATTTAATTAAAGAAGATATTTACTAATTACTATGGACATACATTTATTTGAGAGTGAATTATGTCACTAATGCAGAGACAGAGTTATATATTGAATAATGGAATTAATAAGAAAAAAACACATGGTACGTCTAGAATGGCGATATGAGGGTGGTAGTATATTGAGACTGCGAAACCGTGAATGAGTTTATAACAATGGGCTGGCATTTGCCGTAGGACCAAAGAGATAAGGTGTCACATAAGCATAACCAGGGGCAAGTGGTTTATGCCACAATTACTTCCTGGTTGCGTGACAGTCATCAAGTCTTATGGGAACATTCATTTGTCTGCTTGTGTAGGACGACTGGGATTAATTTCAATCCTATAGAATCTGGAGTATCCAAGGCTTATAATAGGTTATCATGTCTCCAAAATGTAGCACATGTATAATCTACAGACTATTCTGTTAAGCTTTAAATATATTTATAACTCGGCCCTACATTATCAACATTTAATAAAGAATGTTTTGACTCTCAAAGAAATGTGATTTACGGAATTATTACTTAAAATTTAATAAAGTATAAAAACAATAGGTAAGCTGGCAGAGTATTAATAACTAATATGTCAGCCATTTGATAATTAGTAGACCCCTGCATTACAATATATAAAGCATTGAATGCGTGTCGATTTATCTGAAATATTAAGTAATTTATAAAAGTAAATATTAATGAGGATTTGCGAGACATGCATCCACTGTTTCAAGCAATCATGGATTTGCATTTAGAAAATTATGGAGATTTCCAAGCTGACCAGCCAACAGAAGTATATAATGAAATATATTAATAGGTTGCTAGATAAGATGGCAACCGTTTTGATTAAAATCTATATTTAAATTTGGCGAGGTCCAATTTGAAATCTTGTAAGCATGCTATTATTAGATAATAAAATGTAAAATTTAGATATATGTACCCAAGAAAAGATAGAATTAGGCAAGCTAGATTATTAAAGAAATTTACATAAGGAATTAATAATTAAATTCAAAGTTTTACAATTTAGAGTTTTACAAGTTATAGTTGACAAGTTATATAGAGAGTGAGCTATAGCATGATTATTTAGAGTACTCTAAAAGAATTTGGGTACAGGTACCTGTTTATATGAAGTTTTCAAATTCAGTAGTCAGTAGCAAATTGTTCATCATTTCAGAAGTAGCAGTTCTTTCCAGCATTTAGATTTATTTAATTTAACAGCAGCAGCAGCTTTCTAAGTGTTTGGGCAGCAGATCTTGGGTGATATTATGGAGGGCACATGTGAATGTTAGCAGCATATGATCAACCATCTCTGGGGAGAAGAGTCTGAGGCACTTTCTACTCAAATATACTGTGATAGGTGAATTACTTTATGATTTTGAAAACTCTCAACTGATCAAGAGCACAGTTAAAGTTTTTACTGAAAGTTCTAAGAAAGTTCAAACTGTCCTCCTTTCTTGATCTTATCTTTTCACTTTTGTTATATTTTATTTTGGATCCATTCATTTACCCCGAGGATAATCAATACATTCTTGTAAGTTTAATTTATAGAAAGCTGCATTTCTATTGTTTAGATTTATTTTTACATTTACATTTTGTAATTAAATATTTTAGGGAATTTTTCTTTTTAATTAATCTATTATCTCTCACTGACCATTACTTTTAAAATTTCAAATACAAAAGGGAATATACAATTATTTTACTTTTACTTAGATTATGATCAATTTTCTAAAATTATTATTAAATATGAAATTTAAACACAGCAAAATTAAATAACAAACTTTATAATTTAAAATAAATTGTTAAAATTATATATTTTTATATAACTAAAAGAGAAATACAAACTATATCATTTATTTTTATTTATTTCTTTAAATTTTGTTATCGAAACGTGTGTGTGTTTACAGTGAATTTTACATATATTGATACATTTTTAATATTGCTACACACACAATTCGATACCAAAAAGTTTAAATTTGGGTAGGATAGAGTGGTGAGTGAGAGGCGATAGAAAAAGGTGAAACTTAAGATTCGAATGCGAATCTTACTGTTTTATTTTCCCATCCTTCCCATGAATAATTAAGGAAGAACAAAGGAGGCAAGGAAAGAAAAAAATTTTGCTACATCAAATAATTTAAATACGTAAAATAATTTTTACAGATATACAGAAAGCAGAGATTACATGAAGTAATGAATATTTTATATACTCGGATCTAGAATTAATAGTTTAATTTAAAATGGCCTAATTTGGCCATGTCTGGTTAGAAATCTTATAGTAATATTAGTTAACATAATAATATATAAAAAAATTTGATCTAAAGTTCTATTTAACTAATGTAGGTTGCATTCTACTAAATTCATTATGCCAAATTCATTTCAATATTTTTATATATACGTAATGACCATCCTAAAATGCTAAAATATTTTTATAACCCTGGATTAGGTGGATAACATCTATCCCTCATCATCGATGACTGCAGCCTTGGGTTTTCTAATTTTTGCCTTCTGTCAGGTGGTTCTTTGGCCCAATGGTTAAAATCCAAGGCAGTAAGAAATTCAATCATTTCTCCTATATCTTTTATTCAACTGCCTGCCATTAATTGTTGGATGGTTCGCAGCATGCTACACCAGATTGTTCCATATTTTTCTTGACAGAGCTATTGTAGATACCGCTTTGATGCTCGTTGCTCCAGTAATGTCTCATTAACTAATCTTTGTATTTTTCTATTGTTCTGGGATTCCATTTCACCATATTCCACCAGTCCTTGGCAGAGCCCTGTAGATGGTAACTGGATATCACTATCTGCTTATCTGGGCCTGGCTTATGAAAGCTCTCTAGGTAGGTTTGAGGGTTTTCCCTTATTTCCACTCTAAAGATTTTAATGTGGATCATTTTTGCTAAGTAGCTTTAGTGTCCAATGTCCATTTTCATGCTTTCTTCCATGACCTTTGGTCCTTCTATTTTTTGTTCCCATCCATGCTCATTTTCTTTTCAATGCTGTCTTCATTCGACGGTTCTTGTGGGCCTTCATCAGTTGGAATGAGGTCTATTTGCTCATCATATTTATTTACATTTATTACACTATCTGTCTGCTCTTCTATTATCATAGGTTCATCAGATCTTTCTAACTTCCTTTCATTTTCCATGTCTTTAATGTCTTCTTTCCTTTTACTAACTCGGGATATTCCAAAACTTTCTTTTATCATTTCAAAATATCTCAAAATATCCTTCTTAATTTCCTGATACTTCCTAACTCTTATCTTTTCTTCTTCATGTCCCTTTTTTGATTCTTCATCTCTTCTTCTCACTTCTTCCTCATGTATTTTCCTCATTTTTTCCCTATCCTGTCTAAGTATTTCAAGTAACTTTAGATTAAAGTCCATTGATCCTCCAAAGCTTTATATAAATTTACGTGCTCTATACTGTCATTTTCTGCTTCCATTTTTTTAATATTATTTATTTATTTTATTTATTACTAGCATTAGACTATCCCCACTGGTATCTTGGTCCTATCATACTCTTTCACTGCCCTTACCTACTCTACATTGCCCTATCTTTATATTTCTATATTGCTGCACTTAACATATATATTATAATAAACTACTGCTAATGCATGTAATAAGCCACTGCTGTCTATGATATATATAATAGTTAATAAAATATTTACTGCTACTGCTTTCTCACTTAGTGACTGATTACTGTTTCTCTGATATATATATATATAACAACAACGAAAAAACATTTCACTAGATCCGAGTATTTTTGTTCCTTGTTAAATTACACATACATCCCTGCTTTCTCTAAATTTATTATTATGCCTACAGTCCATTCACTTACCCACATTATTTCACTCGATTTATTTTTCTCATTATTTTTATCAAAAAACAAGCTCGTATATATAGAATAATTAGCTAACTCAGATAAAGAACACTAAAAGAAATTTATATGCATTATATTTTGGCTCAGGAATATGGGTTTTGAATCGATGCCTCATGTTGTTAGCGCCAAACACTAAAAAAAAATACTATGTAACGGTCAGAAACATGTGATTCGTTAACATAGTGCAAAATTCAACCACCACACAGAACTGCAGCACCATCTAGGTAGCGAAGGCACCAGTAGTACTGAGTTCAAACAGAGTTTATTGGTTCCACAATACAATCTATGAAACAACACATCTGATGCTACACTAGTAAATATTTCTTTAGGCACAGTGGTCAGGTAGATGCAAGAGATTCAAGAATTTATTTTGAAGTTAGCCAATAATAACATTAATATTAAACATTTATATTTTACAGAATCAAGGAAATATTATATTGAATGGGTATCGAATAAATAAAGATGGAACGGCAGACATATAGTTTGAAATTATTTATTTAAAACATTTTATATTAAATTATGTAATTAATAATCTTTTATTATATTTAAAATCTCAGTAGTGGTATTTGCAATACTATTATACTTTACAAAGATATACATTCATTTATTTAAAATATTTTATATGAAATCATTTAACCAATAATATTTTATATTTGAAATTTCAGTAGCGGTATTTCCAATACTGTTATACTTTACAAAAATATATATTTATTTGGCCAACGTAATCCAGCTACCTAAATTCTCAAGCAAGTATTTCAAGAGCATGCCTTCAGGGATTTATATCTTTGCAATGCAAGCGTCTAAAGTAGAATTAGTAATAGTAATGGAGGACACATATTTATTTAATTAAAGAAGATATTTACTAATTACTATGGACAGACATTTATTTGAGAGTGAATTATGTCACTAATGCAGAGACGGAGTTATATATTGAATAATGGAATTAATAAGAAGAAACACATGGTACGTCTAGATAGGCGATATAAGGGTGGCAGTATATTGAGACTGCGAAGCCGTGAATGAGTTTATAACAACGGGATGTCATTTGCCATAGGCCCAAAGAGATAAGGTGTCACATAACCAGGGGCAAGTGGTTCATGCCATGATTACTTCCTGGCTGTATGACAGTTGTCAAGTCCTATGGGATCATTTATTTGTCTGCTTGTGTAGGACAGCTGGGATTAATTTCAATCCTATAGAATCCGGAGTATCCAAGGCTTATAATAGGTCATCACATCTCCAAAATGTAACACATGTATAATCTACAGACAATTCTGTTAAGCTTTAAATATATTTATAACTCGGCTCTACATTATCAACATTTAATAAAGAACGTTTTGACTCTCAAAAAAATGTGATTTACGAAATTATTACTTAAAATTTAATAAAATATAAAAACAATAGGTAAGCTGGGTGAGTATTAATAACTAATATGTCAGCCATTTGATAATTAGTAGACCCCTGCATTACAATAAATGAAGCATTGAATGTGTGTCGATTTATCTGAAATATTAAGTAATTTATAAAAGTAAATATTAATGAGGATTTGTGAGACACACATCCACTGTTTCTAGCAATCATGGATTTGCATTTAGAAAATTATGGAGATTTCCGAGCTGACCAGCCAACAGAAGTATATAATGAAATATATTAATAGGTTGCTAGATAAGATGGCAACTGTTTTGATTAAAATTTATATTTAAATTTGGCAAGGTCCAATCAGAAATCTTGTAAGCATGCTATAATTAAATAATAAAATATAAAATTTAAAAATATGTGCCCAAGAAGAGATATAATTAGGCAAGCTAGATTATTAAAGAAATTTACATAAGGAATTAATAATTAAATTCAAAGTTTTACAATTTAGAGTTTTACAAGTTATAGTTTATAAGTTATATAGAGAGTGAGCAATAGCGTGATTATTTAGAGTACTCTAGGAGAATTTGGGTACAGGTACCTGTTTATACGAAGTTTTCAAATTCAGTAGTCAGTAGCAAATTGTTCATGATTTCAGAAGTAGCAGTTCTTTCCAGTATTTAGATGATTTATTTAATTTAACAGCAGCAGCAGCTTTCTAATTGTTTAGGCAGCAGATCTTGGTTGATATTATGGAAGGCACATGTGAAGGTTAGCGGCATACGATCGACCATCTCCAGGGAGAATAGTCTGAGGCACTTTCTACTCGAACATACTGTGGTAGGTGAATTACTTTATGATTTTGGAGACTCTCATTGGATCAAAAGCACAGCTAAAGTTTTTACGGAAAGTTCTTAGAAAGTTCAAACTGTCCTCCTTTCTTGATCTTATCTTTTCACTTTTGTTATATTTTATTTTTGAATCCACTCATTTGCCCCGAGGATAATCCATACATTCTTGTAAGTTTAATTTATAGAAAGCTGCATTTCTATTGTTTAGGTTTATTTTTACATTTACATTTTGTAATTAAATATTTTAGGGAATTTTTCTTTTTAATTAATCTATTATCTCTCACTGACAGTTACTTTTAAAATTTCAAATACAAAAGGGAATATACAATTATTTTACTTTTACTTAGATTATAATCAATTTTCTAAAATTATTATTAAATACAAATTTAAACACAGCAATAAATAACGAACTTTATAATTTAAATAGATTGTTAAAATTATATATTTTTATATAACTAAAAGAGAAATACAAACTATATCATTTATTTTTATTTATTGCTTTAAATTTTGTTATCGAAATGTGTGTGTGTTTACAGTGAATTTTACATATATTGATACATTTTTAATATTGCTACACACACAATTTGATACCAAAAAAGTTTAAATTTGGGTAGGATAGAGTGGTGAGTGAGAGATGATAGAAAAAAGTGAAACTTAAGATTTGAGTGTGAATCTTACTGTTTCAATATATATATATATAAAACTCTTACTATAATTCACTTTCCATTTTTCCTTATGAATAAAAGTTCCAAATTTATTTTCTATTACAATTTTAAATTTATTATAGCAATGTTTATTACATATCTTAAGGGTGTTATAACTAAAACACTTATGAGGTAATTGTTGAAGATTCTGGTTTATGAGGTTTTTTAACTTCTTATATTTAGGTTCACTTTTGGAAGCCATTTTCTTGGTACAACTTTTTAGTTTTGTCTATAAACTTCAATTTCAAATTACCAGCTGGTGGTCAACAATGTGTTCTCCTGTGGGTGAAAGGTCCTTTAAAATTTACTTCATGGTTTACTAATTAATAATAAAAAATATATACTTTTTACTACAGAAAAGTAATAAATTTCAAATAATTTAGATATGTTACATAATAGATAGGTTTTATTCACAGTCAGCTATCTTTCCTGACAATGTGTAATAGTCTACCTCAATTTATAATAATCTCCCTTACTTTATTGGTGCAAGCCTATTGATAGACTTTTAGCCAAGGGACTGACTGTAAAACAATAAATCAATTAGATTATTGTAAGTGATTATATTTGCTTAAAATTAATAAATCTTCATGTTTAAACACAGATAATAACTGATTAAACCATTCAACAATATTTTAGACTATAGCTGAAATACATTTAATGATTACTTATACTGTTTAACTTAAAATAATTATTTTTTAAGTCTGTTGAAAAGCTATTATTTAACAATAAAAAATATTAAGTACTTCTATGATTTTATTTAATAACAATATTAAATTATTAAATTAGAAATATTGAAACTAATTTATCTGACAGATCATATATGAGCATGCTCACACACAATCTGGCAGAGGGCTAACATATATGAAGAACAATCCAATTCTACCATTCTAAAGAGATTTTTTTACTAAGTTTATTGATTTTTATTCCCTACAATTAATAATGATTACACCATATCACTGACTCAAATTATAGATTTAATAATTAAGATTATTGTTGATATAAAATTTAAAATTTTAGTTAATAGTCTGGTAAAATATGGCTTGAGGAACATCAATCCTGATTGTTAGGTTACAATATATATATATATATATATATATATTGTAACAGTCACTCAATCCATTTTTGATCACAGAGTGCGCCACCAGATCACTAAGTATCTGAAATATTTATTTACCACGATCAAAAGTGAATGAGGATGATGGTTTGTGCCACCTAGATTCAGGGAGAAGCAAGAAATCTTAAATATTGTTCAGACAATTGAGCAATAAAATCACTAAGACAAATGTCAGCCAAATTAAGTTTAAATAATTTTAAAGTTTTATTAAGAGAAATATAAAATGGTAAGTAAAGATTTGGATACAATAAATACAGTTCTATCACAGCCATGTACTAAGAAGAATAAACTGCCAACACTCTGGAAGACAGACTAGCTTTCTAATAGTGAATTAGAAATGGAGGGAATGATTTTCTTTCAGCTGACAATTCACCCAAAGCTATTCTGATTTCCTTATTCAAAAGTTCTAAAATGAAAAGCACAGGAAAGTTTTTGCAGGAATCAACAAACCAGCATGGGTGAGCTCACTAGTATATTGATTAATGACCTCATAAGGTCTGCAGAACTACTGCATGGAAAAATCACGTTTAAGACCTCCACGGTTGATTACATGCAATAACACAAAAATAGAAAATGAATACAATGGAATATAAATTATAAAAAGGAAGAAAATTTAAATCTCCAATTTAATGAAATAGTGAAATTAGAAAATACTCCGGTGTAAATGATTTCAAGTTAATAAAATATTAAATTTATGATTTAAGGAAAACAATCATTTAAAACTGGTGAATCATCAACCAAATGATTGGTCAAAACTAAGCTGAGAATAATAATTAGAGGTTTCAGTAGGAGACAGATAAATAATTAGAAAACCAGTTACATCTGCCCAAGCATTTCAAGAATGTAAAATAATTATAATTACAAATAAATTTATAAACCAAATTTTTAGAACACATTCTGACAAATAAATTTAAAGCAACATGTAAAAGACAAAATAAATCTAGCAAGCAAAATATTAACATTGACCTAGATTTTTATAAAATAATTTATCAGAGAATGTATATAAGTTGAAAATATTAAGATATTAAATACTTTAGTGGAAAGAAACTTTCTAACACCTATAAATTTATATGGGAATTAAGAGAATCTTCCTGCTGTCGATTTATAAAAGAACAACAATCCTAGTTTCCTGATTTAGAGATATATGAAAAATATACGGTCTTGTAGGAAACTGATGAAATGGCACCAGAGAACATTTCTTGCCCCGGAATAATGCATCGAGACAAGAATATCATATTGCCAGAAGGACAGCCCTTCAATATACTACATTCAAAGCAATTTGAGGCCGATTTCACATGCAAGAGAAAAGAAAAATATTATTACGATCTTACATAATCTAGAAAAAAAGAAACAAAATCTCCAACTACAAAAAATCAGAACAATAAACATTATAAACCACTAGCCAAAAGATTTACGGTTTACAATACTACAGTAATTTAAATCAATTATTGGACAATAAAAAAATAAATACAGGTGAGCAAATTAATATTATGAATGACTGCTAAAGCATTTAGAAAAAGTTAGGCATATAAACAGAGATATATTAAGCATATAAAATATAAACTCACAATACACTCTCCAATGAACAGAATGGAAAATAAATTTGGAATCTTAAAACTAAGATTCCAAGACACACTATAAAATACAAAGAAATCAAATATTGTTAATAAATAGAAGATTAAATAATTATTAAGACTACAGATTTATTTTTAGATTGAGCGGAGATTTAACTAAAAAATATACCCTTGAATGAATGAAAAAATGTATTTACCTTACAGTAAAGCAAAGTTTGCATAGTTTCAAAGAATGCACACTTTTATTTAAGTTCATATTTCAGTTTTCTCTTTATGACGGTGGTAGGAGCATAATTCGGGATCTGGTTTACTTTAGACACTCATAGCAAGATGTAAGAACAGCTGGGATCCAGGAATCTGCTTATAAATAAGCTAGCAAGACATGTAGTAGGTTTGATAACACATAGCAATGAATTCAGACATTTTGTGATAGCAAATTGGAATCTATCACTTTGAAACAGCTTTTTCCAACCAAGAATAATCTATCTTGTCCAAAACTTTGTGATATTATTTATATCACACTCTACTTCCAGCATAAACTTTTCTTGTTTTCCAATTCTATGCCTTAGGGCAGGGCAAATCTCAATCTCCCACTCAAACTATTTTAGAAATTCGAATCAGGGATTATTTTAAACAATAATACAAAATTAAACCTCTGCTTTTAGAATTAAATTAGAAATGATTAAAATAAAAGAGACAGGAATGTAATTAACAAGTTTGCTTGTTTTTAATCAATATGATTAAAAAAAAGTAAAAACCAGTGGTAAAAGAAAACTATTTTAAAATCAATTTTATATGAAAATAAATAAAATATATTTTAAACATAAACGAGTATGTGTGTTAATACATGCACTCCTATAAACAATTTTTTAAATAGCTTTATTGATTTAAATTTAATCAAACCAAAAGTTAGTTGTTTTTTTTATATTTAAACAATGATTGATACGGACTGCTCTGTCACAATATATATATATAATGGCAATTATTAACTATCTCCTAATTACCAATCACAATTTAATTAACTGCCTTTATTGCTATCAAGATTATTTGGCAAACATCTATCATTAAAGTTGCTTATGTGCAATGCTAAATAACACTCATAGTTCCACTAATTCTACATTCATAACAGGCATAAATCCTAGATTTCATAATTATGTACAAATATATATATTTATGTAGATGGAACAAATTTTATCAAGATTTTAATATGCAATTGCTAAATTGGGTGCAATATCCATAACTGAGTTCTTTATAGAAACCCTTTGATAACTTGGAAATACATATTTCATGGTAATTACATCAAAAATGACAAATCTGCACTCATGGCTAGAAGGCCTATATTGCACCTATGACATCATATATGCTACAGGAATAAAACATAAAACTGGACACCCATATAAACAAGCAGTCTTGTTTGACAAGTTTTAAAACACCATAAGCATACCTAAGCAGTGAACTGAAAGTATGAATTTTGGGATATCTTCTATAATAACAACTGAGATATTAATCAGGAACAAAATATAAAATTCCACCAAATAAAAAAATAGTTAATAGCAAGACAATAATCACTCTAGCATAACTATAATGGTATAATCTAATTATGATAACAGCATACATATATAAAAATAAAACTATTATGTTTAGTCTGAGTTGCAGGTTTCAGGCCTAAATCAACAGTGATATCAATAAAAATATGAACACTCAATAAATACAGTTCTACATAGATAAAAATAGTTAATACTGTGCTGGTCATTTCCAGCTGCATATATTAGCTTGCCTCATGAGTGAGTAGTCAAGACTCTTCCAGCTGTACTGGACAGCTTGCCTTGAGTTCTAGTCAAGACTCTTCAGGCTGTACTGGACAGCTTGCCTTGAGCCAACCATAGTCTTAGCAACTTCTAATCCTATCGTGGACTTCTCTCACTGTGAAGATGTATCAGTAATGACTATAGTAAAAACATCTTTACTATTGGAAGTGGTTTCAATTGAAAGCATGTTCAGTCATTCAAGTTAGACAGAAGTTCTCTCTCTCTCTGTTGCCTCCAAAAAGGCTGAATATATATTGCAAGACCTCCTACCTTACTGGAAGCAATTAGATTCAGAGAGAATCATTCCCTATTGGCCAAGATTTATCCACATGTTTACACATTGCCCATACTTGTTTTACCTTTTGGCCATATTTATACTTTGGTTATACACATATTTATACATTGGTTATCCATGACTAGCAGCAATGAGTGCTCACTCCAATCAGATAAGGAAGAAATCTGGACTAGTCTACTTCTGAAGGCAAGGTTAGATATGTCATCCCTCCCCCTGGCTAAATTTAGTCTCAAAGAATGTAGTCATTGAAATGAGCTGAACAATGTGTTGCCCACTTTGTTGGTTTCCCAGGTTATTGCTGTTCTTGTCTTGTTCATCATCCTTGTTTGATGGATTTGTCTCTAGTTGTTTGCTTGGATTGTTGCTGTCTTTGGTTTGGTGGTTGTCATTTTCACTTGATGTACTTGTTTTTGTGTGATTCAGTCTCAGTTGGTTTAGGTGGCAATGATATTGATACCCATCTGCTGTTTGAACTATTACAATGTAGAGTTTTTTCAATTGTGTGACCACTGCTGGTATTCATTTTATGAATCATAGTACATTTTGCATAGCACCTGAGTGCCTATTTGCATTTTTATATTGCCTTTTCATTTTTTTATCACAGTTTGGATCAGGTTTCAGGGCTAACAGATTAGTTCACAGATGTCTACTGAATAGCAATTCTGCTGGAGTCATTCCTTTTGATGTACTTGTTTGTGAAATGCTGTGCTGGCAGTGTTCTGGCAATTCTGATGTACCATCTTCCTGTATTCATTTTGTTTAATGTTGTGAACTGGTTCACTTTTGTTACTGCAAAATCTAAGTGACTGAACCAGTCATGACCTAATAAAATTACCTGATGCCCACACCAATGGTAGATATATAGTCTTACTAGGCATAGTAATTTTGACTGTTGTTTGGGCCATCAGTTTTATTAGATTTCTCTGATAGTCTATGATTGATTTGCTGCTAGGATGCAGCTTATATTCATTATTCTTATTAATGGAAGCCCATGTCATTTTTGAAACAATAGACACTGCAGACCCTGTGTTCAGTTCCATTGTAACTGGCATATTATTAATTATAATACTATACAAATCCAGACTGATCATCTTGAATATGATTTATATAGACAATTTGTTAGTTTTCTTATAGTTGCCTTTGCTGTTTTTTTGGAATGGGTTTTCCATTCTCATATTGGTTGTCTATCTTTGTTTCAGACATGCAACCTTTATACATCTGACTCATTTGATTAGCTATTGATTCTGCTAATACTGCTTCAGACAAAGCTGATTTGAATACTAAATCTGGCAGCATTACTAGTTTGAGTCTTAGGTTGTGATCATTTATGCCACAAATAAAACAATCACAAAGCACTTCATTTAGAAAGTCCATTGAACTTGCAGTTTAATGCCAATGTTCAGATTTACATTGCAAACACTCTAGATTTTTCCCCTACTCTTGTCTTCGATGCAGAGATTGAAATAATATCTCTGGATTATTGTCATAGATTTAGGGGAGAATAAATCTGTCAGTTTTTAATATTTTGTCAAAATCTAGGTCATTTGGCTTATCTGACATAGATTGTGAACTCAGGATCTTGTAAGTCTGAGTTCCAATTATTGTCATTACCTAAGGCATCTTGATATGATTAGCTTGTATGTAAAATATTAATTGCTCTTTATAGCTTGACCAGCCCTCAGAATGGGTCAGATTAAAAGCTTCCATGGAGCCAATAGAATTAGCCATTTTAAAATTTTACCTTGTTTCTTCATAAGAGAAAGAAAGTAGTGATTTTCATTTTTTATTTTTGCAAGTTACTACTCATAATTTTAAATTTTGACAGCTATTGTTTGTAACTGTTCCAACAAAGCTTTTAATACACTAGGGAGAGCTTCAGTCACTTTATTACAAGTTACACACTCATGATTGCTTTATGATCTTAATTGACATGCCTATTATGTTTGCGGTAAAAAAAATTTATAAATCTGACAAACTTATTTTTTATTCATGCAGATTTAAGTGATAGAATTTTATTACTATTCTGTGAGTACAACAAGTTTATTTTCTTTGCACTAGTGTATTTTTTTCAAAGTGCTGAATCTGACTTTTATTCAGGCAGAATCATGATATTAATACAATAAATGTCTGACTTAATACAACAAATATCTGACTGCACCAAATTTGTTGAATTTGGCATATTTTATAAAAAATTTCTAGCCATGGGGAAAAATTTTCCTTTTTGTCTGTCTGTGCCAAATCTGTTGTGTTTGGTCTCAAATGCAGGTTTCAGGCTCAAACAGTGATATCTATAAGAATATGAACACTCTATAAATACAGTTGTAAGTATATAAACATAGTTAATACTGTGTTTAATAAAACAATTCACCATATAACATATATAAAAATCATAACCACACTAATAATCAATCCTAAAGAAACATCATTCATTCCAAAGCACATATTCCTTATAAAATTGAAATGGCAATTAGAAGGGATATGAAAAATAATTTTTAGAAAAAAAATATACCAGGCTATTTTAAATCTTGAAATAGTACAACATTAAATAAACTACCTAAGTACATGAAAAATAATAATAGTCAATATAATATTTTATTAGCATATTAAAATAAATAATGAAATTACCACATTAATTGTTATTGTTTAATAACACTTATCCAGGAACAGTCCATTCAAATGTCAAAATAAATTTATCATTTACCACTCCTTTAATATACCCAAAATATAGATAAATCTATTATATATACTATATTATTTCATACCAATATATATGTGATACATTTTGAAATTAAAAAATATTAAACATAACTTTTTTTTGGAAAACACAAATAATTCAAACTTAAAAGTAAGATTCAGGTAATACTCTTTTTACCTAACACCCTTTCTAATGACTGAAGTTTGAAAAGTCACTTTATCAATTAAATCTTTTTCCTTTCCATTTACTTGTAATGCTGATAACAAATTTTATAATGATAAATGATGAATATCATTCATTAATTCAGCAAACGTCTGTTATAAAAATTTCTAATGTGACAGAGAAAAAGATAATACTTTTTAATATTATTTATTAAATAAGATTAATTAATTATTCACATATTTTATTACTTTTATAATCCTTTTAATATTTTAAAAATTTAAGCACTGTGGACACTTTTTCTTTATACATGATTCCAGTTTGAAATAAATCATTTTTCCTTTTTCTGGATACTATTTCATGGTAAAATATGCATTATAAAATGTAAATTTACTGCAGCAGTTATATTAACTTCTAAAATATTTCACTCATACATGTATAGGCTTAAAATTAGTTTTTAAATTTTCTACTTTTGAAAACATAATTATATACTATCATCATAGATATAAGTTTAACTATAACTTATATTTCATGCCATTCCATTATAGGTAATAATAGTATCATATATAAATAAGCAAAACTCTCTCTATACAGTAGTGCCACTCTAAGCAAGACAGAATAATCAATGGATGCCAGAAGGCTTGTGCATAAAATCTCTATCTAGTGCTTACTCATCCAATATCCCCAAACTAGTTTCTGGTTTATGGCCTTTGTCAGTGAGGAGCCTTGGATCTGAGAGGACTGCACCTAGATCTTAGGATCTAATGCAACCCTCCAGCAGCCACCTTTTAACTCTATATAACTACTAAACTATGAGAATAAAATTGAAAACACACAGATATTTTCAATCTAAGCTCAATAGCTCAAATAGTCATATGGGTCTGAACTCAGTTCAGCACCCATACATTTTGGTGTCTTTGGCTTTTTTACAACCATAGCCACCACCTTCCTATAAGGCAGGATTGGTATTTGCCTATTTTAACAACAGTTATGAGCAAGCATGGAAGATAGTGATCATGTGATGTTTTAAGTATCATATATATATATACATTACTAACTTCAATTTTAAACACTTTCTTACCTTGTAAGTTATTAGACATTATTGTAGTGACAATATAAATAATTAAAATAACAGTTCTGTATCAAGGTGCTAAAGAGAAGATTAAATAGTCCAATTCAGTAAAGCTCATACTGTTATTTTAAGACCATTTAAAAGTTTATAAGCAAATAAGAAGAAATTTATATAACACAGCAAACAAACTCTTATGTAATAAACCATTTCTTTATCAATTGCTCCAATATGAGTAAACTTTCTCTGTAGAAATAAGCAAATCTTTCAGCAGTAGTATATTTTTGTTAAAGCCATTCTATGTATTCTTTTTTTTCTTTAGCCACTATAACAAGCAATATTAATTTGGCATTTGAAAGGCAAACTAATTATTTTTTTAGTCTATATTGGAACTGATTTGAATGCAGAAAAATTTTAGACACATTTTTAAAAAATAATATTAACTGTTTCTTTTTAATAATTTAAGCATACAATTTCTTAATAATTTTAAAGCACAATAAATTCATTTTAACATTTGAACTGACCGTTACTGGATAAGTGTTATTAAACAATAACATTTTTTTGTGGTAATTTCATTATTTATTTTAATATGCTAATAGAATATTATATTAAGTATAATTATTTTTATATGCTTAGGTAGTTTATTTAATCTTGTACTACTTCAAGATTTAAAAGTAAAATAACCTGTTGTATTTTGTTTTAAAAAATATTTCTCATATCCTGCTAATTGCCATTTCAAATTTATAAGGAATATGTGCTTTGGATTGAATGAATTTATTGTTTACCACTTCTTATATAATATAGATAAATCTATTATATATACACTATATTTTTTCATACCAACATATACGTGATACATTTTGAAATTAAAAATATTAAACATAACTTTTTTTTTTTTTTTCAAAACACAAATAATTAAAAATTAAAAATGAGAGAAAGCTAAATCTCTTTTTACCAAAACACCTTCTCAATGACTCAAGTTTGAAAAGTTACTTTTATCAATGAAATCTTTTCCCCCTCCGTTTACTTGTAAGCTGAAAACAAATTTTAAAATGATAAATGACGAATATCGCTCATTAATTTAGCAAACATCTGTTATAAAAGTTTCTAAAGTGAGCAAGAAAAAGAAAATACTTCTTTATATTATCTATTAAATAAGATTAATTAATTATTCGCATATTTTATTAGTTTTATAATCCTTTTAATATCTTAAAGATTTAAGCACTGCACACAGTTTTTCTTTATAAGTGATTCCAGTTTGACATAAATCATTTTTTCTTTTTCTGGATACTGTTTCGTGGTAAAATAGGCATTATAAAAATGTAAATTTACTGCAGCAGCTATATTATCCACAATATTTCACTGATATGAGTATATGCTTAAAATTAGTTTCCAAATTTTCTACTTTTGAAAACATAATTTATGCTTAAAATTAGTTTTCAAATTCTCAACTTTTGAAAACATAATTATATACTGTCATCGTGGATATACGTTTAACTATAATGCCATTCCATTATAGGTAATAATAATATCATATGTATATGTTAGTAACTTCAATTTTAAACATTTTCTTACATTGTAAATATAAGAGATTACATTTTATTACATTGTAAGTTATTAGACATTATTGTAGCAACAATAGAAATAATTAAAATAACAGCTCTGTATCAAGGCGCTAAGGAGAAGATTAAATAGTCCAATTCAGTAAAACTAATACTGTTATTTTAAGACCATTTAAAAGTTTATAAGCAAATAAGGAGAATTTTATATAACACAGCAAACAAACTCTTATGTAATAAACCATTCCTTTATCAGTTGCTCCGAGTAAGCTTTCTCTGTGAACATAAACAAAAACAAATCTTTGGCAGTAGTATATTTTTGTTAAAGCCATTCTATTATTTTTTCTTTTTCTTTAGCCATTATAACAAGCAATATTATTTTGGCATTTGAAAAGAAGACTAATTAATTTTCTATTCAATATTGGAACTGATTTGAATGCAGAAAAAATTTACATACATTTTTAAAAAATAATAATAATAACTGTTTCTTTTTAATAATTTAAGCACACAATTTCTTAATAATTTTAAAGCACAATTCCTTAGTCATCTAAACACCTCCTTAATAATTTTCATACATTTTTTTTATTGTCACACCCACATACATCTATTCTTTTATTTTTAAAACAGGCAAAACTCCCCATGCAGTATTGCCACTCAATTTTATAAGCAAGCACAAAAAATGGTGATCGTGTGATCTTTTATTTTTACAGCTAATCCAATTGATCAGCTGATGTGTTTTAAAATTGACTAACCAATAAGATCAATTTCTGTTTTTTATTTTTAGATTCTATTTTGAAATTTAATTAAAAGAAAGAAAGAAAGAAAAAAAATATGTTAAAATCAACAGTTTAATTATATAATATTTTATATATATATAAAATAAATGTTTACAACTATTAAATGAGCTAAATATCATTAAATTAGAATTACCTAACTAACAAATTATTTCTCGTATATTTTAGTCATTAAGTATTAAACATAAGCCAATTTTTAATACCTTTTAACAAAAATATTTATTCAGAATATTACCAAAATCACACATTTCTTTATTTTGCTGTAATATCCTATAAATGTAATTTATCCAAATCACTTCAAACACATTTTAGCAAAACTGGCTCTGAGAAAGAAAGACTGCAGGACAGTTGAAACATAGATGTATGTATGTATATATTGAAGCAGTCAATCTTAGCTTAAGATTGATGTCATGGTTATATCTACTAACCTGTGTTTAAACCCTATATTCCATCTTGCTCCTTTAGTCATATATATATATTATGTACATATTTGAGATGTGCACCTAAAATGTATAAAGTTTAACTTTCCAATATTTATTATTATTAATTTTTTAATAATTATTAATTCTTCTTTATTAAAATACATAGATGCAGCTCAAATAAATATATGTTATAGAAGCAAACACACTAACAAAATATTAGTTTTATAAACATTATTTATCTTACATCATTTATAAAACTTTTTCTTTTTAAATTGTTTTGTCTATTAAATTGTATATTTTGTCAAAATCCAAGATGGAAGATGCAATCATTAATTGTCCAAAAATAATTAAAGGGTTGGAAATATAATAATATTTTAGTCTTGGGAAAGAATTTTTAATTAAGGTTTTACTGAAGATAAAATTAGGAATGGGATTAATAGATTTTACTTTTGTATAAACATTTTTGTCAAATCTATTTTCAATCTGAAAATAGATTTGAATTTATTTTTGGACAGCTATCTGATGATTGCATCTTCAAACTATAAACAAAGAAAACTTAAAGATTTTAGATGAAAGATTAGATTTGAGCTAGAAATAAATTGAAAGCATTCCAGAAATACCTGAGCAGTATATAAAATGGGCTAATTTTAATCACCAATAGATAGCTACTATTGAAAGAGCTGTATTGTTAACATACTACATGTCACTGTGAAACTTAAAATAATGTAGTAGTAAGTCCACCACTTTTCTGACCCGTGTGGGTCTTCTTCCACTGCCATACCACACTCCTGCCCTGAAATGAAGAAAAGCCTAAAAAGAACTTTGGAATGCTGATCATAAGCTGGCTGTCACCAAGAATTCACATGGATACATTAAATTCCATATTTTGAAAATGGACTGTTAATTGGTGCAAAGTAAATTATTTTAAACCACCACCATTGAAACTAAATCTAGCTTGCCTAACTAGTCTTAAACTCTATTAAGATTTTTTCCTAATGTATTATTCATTCACTGTGTGTTTTACTAAAATGTAAATGTAAATTGCTCTTAAAGAATTTTTATGAATCTTAATCTCTCTCATATGCTCTAACTTTTTTTAACTTTGGTGTGGTCATTTATTTATAGTTATTTATTACTTGATTTTATAAGTAAGCTTTTATTATTAATATGTCAATCTCAAGCAATCTGATGAGTTGAATTTCTAAAATCTTTTCTTTCTTCTTTTAAGTAAACCTTCATGAATGAAGGTTATTAATGTCCCCTTAAAACATAATGCATTATTAATTAATATGCTCACCAGATTGCTTTTATGAGTCAACATTTTATGTTTTAGTGTAAAAATTTGTTATTTGTTTAAATCTGGATTCTACCTGGGGTGAATCCAGAACTCAAGCTAATTAATGTTCTGAAACCTTATTCATTTTATAAATGTTATTATTCAATTCCAAAAGAGTGATTTATTAATTGTTTTCTATATATAACTGCTAGTTATTTTCTTTTCCCGTATTCTTAAAATATCATAAGCTTAAATATTTAGTTGTTGTAAAATCCATGAAGGTGGGATAGAATTATATTAAATCACAGAAAAGGAGAGGGTCCAATCTTAAGTATATTTTATTAAATTAAATCTTCCCTATATATAATAGTGGCATAGTATATTATTTATATAAATTATGGCATTCAAACAAGGGTCATTTATTTTTAAAACAGTAAATCTTAGTCAATGTCATTAGGGACATTTATGCAGACTGCATTACTTATATTCGGCCTTATCTTCATGATTATATATATGTGCTTCTAATCTGGGGATTGTGACCTGATCGAACCCATAGATTTCTCACTATTTCCTGTCCCATGGATAGTTGACCTTCCCGGGACTTATTTCATATAAAAAGGCCTCTGGTGGTGATTCCAGTATGCCTGGCACATGTTGTGCTTATCCACTTTCTTCATATAAAAGGTCTGCACATGGTGATATCCATGCCATGCCTATCCACTTTTCTCTAAGCACTGCCCAAGAAGGGGGTCTTAGACTTCATCTTTTATTCACAAGCATAACTTTTCCTGTTATTTCTGAACCATTGACAGTAGCATTACTTTTTCATATTATTTCTTTTGTTTATGACTTAATTTTAGTGCTGTAATATTAAAATTGTACTCTGCTCAAAATATATATATAAATGCTAAATATTAACTAATTTTAATAATTTTATTTCAGTTTTATACAATCCCACCATCACAATTTAGTATTTTTGTATTTAAGAGTATATATGCCTTGGGGAAAATAAAGTGTTCATTTTACTATTGTTAAAAAAAATTTTCAATAAACATTTGGTCATAGATTCAAATATAATAGTAAATGTATTTTTCATTTTCATGACCATAATGGCATGAAAATAGTTTTCTTATATATATATAATGAATCTCAGAATGCTCCCCAAAATAATGTTAAATCACCATGTTTCAGAATCATAAACCAAAGTGTTAATGGCAATCTTATGTAATCTTTTTTGAAATTGATTGGCATCTTAATACCATACCCACCAAAGATGTGTGTTAAATTATATAATATTTAGTTAATAAAAGAGCATATAAGAACCATTAGTGTGAATTTCACTATGTAATTATATACCGTTTGGTAGACCGCTTTACTCATTCACGCACATACTAATGTATACAATTAATTCATAATGTATATAATAATTTGTTATGATATTAAACTATTTTTATTGTCTAAACTTATGTGAGTCGTTTGAATTCCTGTTTCTCTATGTCCATGTGGATAACTACATATATGCATATTTTAATTTAGTTAATATTGAGTCTCATTGTCTTCTCCACTCTGCTAGTGAGCCGTATTTAAAATAAATTCTCATATGCCATCAATATATGTTATTCATTAGGTGTTTGATTTGGTGCTTGGAGAATGGGTTCAAATTCAGATTGGTCCCTGACCTAAATCTCAGGCTTGACTATGTTTGAAATATGCTTTATTGAGTTCCAGCTCATGTTAGATGTATCAACATGTTTTAATTAGTACAATATGTACAAATAAGAAATTTTGCTAAAAAGTGTTTGAAGTGATTTGAATAAATTGTAAAAATAATTATTATTACTTAGAAAATTAAATGTTTTAAAGCAATATATATGTAAGCACACAGACATATACATATATAATTAGAAATGCTTTAACTTGGCAATGCTTTTTCCTTACATGACATTCCACAATAACTAACTGAAAATATTTTAAGTTAACTAAACTTTGGATATTTAGTCCATAATTGTCAATATTAAACTTATTTAAAGTATAAGCCACATTATTTTAACAAATACTAGCACAATATTAATTCTTTAAACTACATTATTATTAAAATTTAGATTTATAATAGATTACTAATATACTATTAAATATTATCTAATACATTTATAAAATAGTAGAAGGTAACTTTAAGTACAATTGGTTTAATTTTGGGTTAAATGGCCACAAAGAATATCACTCATCTAAAATTTAAAATTTTTACCATTCTATGTATCCAACTATTTAATTAGGGCACAATGCTCAATTAAAATGGGTATAATATATATATATATATCATCAAGAAGATTTGCTAACAAACCAGCTACATAATTATTTATGTTTGAGCACAAAGATGTAGAGGTATTTATACTTATTTTGAACTATGAGAATCTCACAATAAATTATAAAATGCTGTCTCCCTAATGCGAATCATAAAAATACTGTCTTAAAATTATATTTTTTAAAAATATTTCTTTTATATATGCAAATATAGTTATTTATGTAAAATGAAAAATTAAACAAGGAAGCTTAAGTAAGAATTAAAAAAAAAAAAAAAATTCTCTCTAATTTAAGTGATTTTCAAAGATAATTAGTTTTAAGTCATCCAGTTTTGAATAGTAAAAAAAACAAAGAAAGAAACAACATAGATATTATTTAAATTATCAAGTTTAAATATTTTATATTTCAATATCTTAAAAAGTTATAAAGAAATGATTTAAGGTTTAAAAAACAATATTTTTAAATATGAACTTTAAAAATATACAATATATATTGTGCCCTTTTCTTTAGGTCAGAATTTATTCATCATAGCAATTTACTAAAAGTTTTAAATTTAGGATATGTTCTCTTTGTACAATAATTATATCATATTGATAATCTTTTAAAAGTTCAATTTAAAGCCAAATAAGAATATGTAATGCCTAAAATTGTGCTAAATAACATTAAAACAGTTAAATAAAGCTAAATGTATTAATTGCATATGGTTGAGAAAGCTGACCATAATAAATAATGTAACAATAAATGTTTAAAATATGTTTTAAAAGTTGAATTTTAATAGCTAAAACTTGTAATTAAATAAATACTATATTTTAAAATATAAATTATATCTAATAATTATATTTAATATTATATGTTTTAAAAGTAATCTTTATGGTAGGAAAAATTATATTTAGTTCTATGTTTTCAAAATTATTATTCAAAATTTTATTATTATATTATTTATTTAATATAATAATTGTTGCAATTAACATTTACTATTTCCCAGACAGAATTTTGATGGTCTGTTTCAGTTGTAAGTCATGTGACATGTAGACAGTTATACATGTGCTTACTAGTGTTTGTGTTAACAAAGTTACTTTAAAAATTACACTATAGCATTGAATACATTTATTTATCTATCACAAGGGAAAATATTTAAATTAATTATCATAAAATGTTTAAATAGTTTTATAAAATGGATGTAGTTTTTAAAAAAATTAAATATTTTGTTTTAAATAAAATTGATAAATTAAAAATGAAGGGTGGAATAAATTGACAAATATTGTTTTCTAAAAGTCATTTTAAAATGTTTAGTCATTTTTAATAAAGATTTAAAATTAATATTTTAAGTAATATTTTAAATGAGTCATATTTTATTTTTTAAATTTAATTGTGATATCAAAGTTATATGAAAAAAAATATCAGGTGAAAAGCAAAATCCACCAATAAGATGATGTATTTTGTTGGGTATAAATACTGAGGCACAGTTAGTTCAGTGATTGTGCTAGTAATTTTCTAAAATTTTGTGCTTCTTTTAAAAATTTTTGTTTTTAGTCAATTTTGTGATATAATAGTTCTCTTATAATTTATTTGCAACTGATAAGGATACCAATTTTAAGTATTTTGCAAAGGGAGTATTATAAATAAATTATAATAAGTTTTATCTAAAGGCTGTGTTATTAAAAGCTAAATTCCCTTACCAGAATTTTCATCAAATCTTAATTCAACTTTACATTAAAATATGGAAATACCAACAAGTAATACTTGCCTAGTCAAAAAGATTTTAAAAGTAAAATTTATAATTATTAATGTAGTATTAATAGTTTTAACAAGGAGAACTCTTTTATTAAGTAAGGATGTAGATTGGACATTATATGGAGAGCTTAACAGGAAAGCTACTCAGAAATTTAAATTAATAATGCATTTTTTAGTAGTGAGATGGTCGTATCAGAAACTGATAAATAATATGACAAAACTTTTAATAAATCTTTCAATAAAATGAAAGCAAAATTATATTAAGATAAATGCATAAATGTTTTTTTTTGAAGAGAACATTATCAAATTATTTAAGACTGTCAGAAACTAATGGCTAAATGGAGACAGTTACTTAAAAAACTGTATGTAATAAGTCTATACTATATTTTAAAGACTAAATGCGTTATTCTAATAATTTTGGAAAAATCGATAATTGGAATAATAATGAAAATAAATATATTTGGATAAGGAATGATAAATTATCCTGACAAATAAAACCCTATACCTAATGGAATTAAAGTAATTATTGAATTCATGGAAATATTTTTTAAAAAATTGTGCAAAAGTCATATCTGGATATCCGAATTCACATCACCACAAACTGATAAGATCCTAAAGAATAGAACTTCGAAGTATTATTTTAAAATATTATAAGTTTATTATTTCAATAATCATTGTTCTGAATAATAGAGACAATGAACTATTATTTTACAAACTTTTTCAGTGCAGATCAATGATTATTTTTGCTAATAAATTTAGATTTTTAGATGTCTACTCTCTTCTTCTTTTTTATCATTCATTTTAAACTTCGTTCATCATGTTGGAAGTAGTATTGAGGATGCATCAATTTTGGGGAAGTTTTGTTTTGTTTCTCATCATCAAGCATTGGAAAAAAAAACTAGCAACAAAGGTTGGGAGTTTTAATGGCTCTTCAAGAGAAATTTTTTAAAAAAAAAAAAAACTTCAAGGAAAATAAAAACGTTTTATTTGATTCGTGTAAAAGACAATTCAACATACAAGTATATGTAATTATGCCTTCATTTTTTTTATTATTAACCTTAGTTTTAATTATCACATTATTTAATTAGTAGAATAGGTGCATAAATATTAATTTATTCACTAATAATATAGTTTTATAATAAATATTTTGATAATTTTAAATGAGTTAATATTGTTAAGTGTGACAGTATGAATATATTATATTATGCAATGTTTATTTTGATTTGTAGACAAGAAGACATCAGAAGTGATTAACAAGTTGATATCACTTAGGTAATAGTTGTAGATATTGATATGTTATGATGTATTTTTCTTTTGAAGATTATTAATGAATTATATAATGTTGAAGTATGGATGTTTGGTTATATGTGAATGCATTTATACACACATTAAACTTATAAGATTAGAATTCATCTATTCTAAGAATATGCAAACTTTGATTTCATATTACTAGTATAATATAACATGATGATGAATAATTATATGATTCTTTTATAAAGGACTTTAATATTTTTTGGATATTTAAAGTATAAATAATAATCACTTTGTATTTTGTTCAAGAATATGGATAGAAAAGTAAAGTAACCTTTTTCTTGTTGATTGGTTGAGATCGTTACAATTACAACTGAATTTTATTTGTTGTTTTGGCTATGTTAGTTAGTATTATTGTCGGTGTGGATTTGATGAAATCTATAGGAAAATTTTATAAAATAGTGACTTGGTAGTAATTTTAAAAACATGAAACCAATGAGATGTTATTAATGTAGGATTTATTATGGTAACAGGAATAAAATTGTATAATATTATTAAGTAACAAAGCCCTGTAGCTGGTATATTTTATATGTGGGCAGTGTTTATTTCATATTGAATATTGATGTTCTAGAAAGCTGAAGTAATAGCTTTGATATTATTGTTGGTAGTTGAGGTCATTAGACAAAATAGGTCATGCCTCTATTTTATTGATACACTGTGCCATGATGACTATCTAATATGTACTATTGAGTGAGACTCGAGTTTCTTCCCTATGCCTACACATCTATTCGCTATTATGATTTTCCAAAGCATTACACTGCACAGAATCGTATTTTAAAAGGAAATGATAAATAATTTAGAATTTGAGGACTGTTATTTAATGTATAAGATAGGTTTGTTTACTTATAAGGATGAATAGAGTTAATGCAAAATGGAATTAAAAAGTCAAGTGAAAATAAATGATAAAGAATCATAGAATATGTTCTATATTTATTTTAAAAATAAAATAAATTTTATGAATGAATGTAAATGAAGTGAAGTTGCTCTGGAATTTTAAATAACTTCAAATATTTTTAAATTGTATAAGTATTGCATATTTTTAAAATGTATAATGTAATAAAACGAAACAGTACAAGATAAGCATAGGTATATTCTGTAGTTATTTTAATAATTAATAAGTACATCAGTCATTGCAACTATTCCATATAAAAATTATATTAAGTAAGAGATAGTGAGTATAATAATATGATTAGCAATGATATCCACATATTTTATTAATAGACCAACATTAGATATTTTATGTTTAATAATAGTAATATTGCAAAATAAGAAATTATTTAGTGATAAGATAAAGATTCGAAAGGTTATTTTTGTGTTTTCTGCTTTATGCTTCAATGTATGCTTAAAGGAAGTATATTATAACGATTTTTTTAGTAAGAGATAATATTTAGAATTAATGTAAAGCAATTGTATCTTTATTGTAAAATTTGATAAAGATGGAAATAAAGAATTGTATTATTTTAAAGTCAGAGTGAAGACTTCAAATTTATGTTTTATCTTATTCGTTTACAATGAGTAATAGATGTATAATGGTGCAAAACTTACTGTACAAATTGTAAATATTGTAAATAGATTGTTTTTTTTATTTGTTGTAATAAAATTTTGTTAAACTTGTTGTCAAAATTTGTGTGTTAAGATTGTTTTCTCTCCCATATCACACAACATGTTGAAACACAGAGGGTTTGAATCAAGATGTAACATTTGCACAGAAATAAATAAAGTATTATTTAAGAATTATAATATTTTCTTAAGATTAGTTTTTTTAAGAAATTACATTTTACATTACCTTTATGATCATAAGTTCAATATTATAATATTATAAAGAATTATAATGCTATCCATTGCCACAAATATATTTTTCAGATTATAATATATTACCATATTTTTTTTTATTGCAAAATCAGATGAAAGATAAAAGATTATGTTATAGTATTTCTTTATTATTATTATAGCGAATAAGAATTATAGCGGAGAAAAAGATATGTAAGATTAAATCATACAATGAAGAATATTATTATTATTTATTATATTTGTTAGTAGTTAAGTGTGGTAGAGTATGACATTAAATCCCTTATCATGCTTTACTACAGTAATTTTGATTAACTTAAAGTAGTTTTATGAACCTGAGATTTTATTTAGCTAAATTATTGTAGATAAAAAGATTAAGATTTATTTATTAGTGTAATCTTAATGATTAGTTGCTATAGATTTATTATTTGAGATAGTAATAAGGGGGGATAGTGTTCTTATGCCATTGAGGTAGTATCCTGTGGGATATTGGCTCAATGTATTCTTTCTTGCCACTTGTATCTCACTTCCAAGTCTCATGATTTAAATAAATATTTATTTATTTATTTTTAAAAACTGAACCTTAGTATTATTTTATTAATTTGAGCTAGTATAATATTTAATATTAATGCAGAATATTTTATTTATCAATTATTTGCATTTAACCAAGCGTAATCGTCAACTGAGCTAGACCCATTTTATTTAATATTATATTTCCTGGAAGTGAGGGTGCAACCAGTAGGTTAGAATATATAATTAGGAGGGACCTGCACTCAGACTTTCAAGCTCCCTTCAGCTATGTACTTCATCTTATACAACATATACACATGACTACATAGATGTAAAAAAGGTAAATTTTCAATATATGTATTTTGTGCAGAACCAGCATTCTTCAGCTGGTCCAAATCACCATCTCCTACACATATATACAATTAGTGCATTCAATTTATATTAAGATAGCAAATCTTCAAACTTCAATGGTCAGGCTTCAATCTTCTCCACAGTCCAACTTTTCAGCCATCCCTTCATTGAAAATCTGATGATAAAACATTCAAATCCCTTGTTGATGCCAATATTATTGTCATATGGCATGTTGACATTAAGTGATTCTGACCCCTCACTTATAGGACCTTAATGTGTCCATTTAAATTTCCAGAAGAGGAATGGTCGGAATACAAGCTGAATATGTAATATTCAAATATAAGTATATTGTCTGTATTAAACTTAATATAATTAGAAAGGATGTGAATTCAGACTTAACAAGCTCCCTACAGTAATGCACTCCATCTTATATGGCCAATTCACATGACCACATAAATGTGAAAACATAAATGATCTCCAATATACATGTTTTGTGCTGAACCAGCACTCATCAGTTGGTCCATATCACCATCTTCCATACATATATACAATCAGTTCTCATTTTATATTAAGATAGCAAATCTTCAAACTTTAATGGACAAGCTATAATGTTCTCCATTTTTATACTCTTCAGTCATCCATATCATTGAAAATCTAATGATGAAATACTCAAAGCTCTTGATGATACCAATATTATTGTTATACTCATGTTGACTTTAAAACACTCTGAGTTTTTTCATATAGGACTCTAATATATCCATTTAAATAAACAGAAAAGGGCTGAAGATCAAACAGATAACAATATATATTGATGATGCATTGGTGGCAGCCAATAACTTAAATGAACATCTAGAACACCTGGAGATGTTTTTTTCAGGACTGTAGTCATAAGGGCATTAAAGGTACCTTAAGGAAAAGTATATTAGCAAATAAAAATATATTGTCTATACTAAATTTAATGTAATTAAATGGGACTTGAACTCAAAACTTCAAGCTCCCTACAGCTATGCACTTAATCTTATACAACTGATACACATGACCACATACATTTGGAAAAAATCATTTCATGCTGAACCAGAACATATCAGTTGGTCCAGATCACCATCTCCCATCCAAATATACAATCAGTGTTCAGTTTATATTAAAATAGAAAACCTTCAAACTTTAATAAACAAGCTTCAGTCTTCTCCAATCTCCAACATGAACTATCAATATCATTGAAAATCCAATGATGAAACACTCAAAGCTTTTGTTGATGCCAATATTGTTGCCAAACCCATGTTGTTTGTATGTCACTCTGACACCTCACATATAAGTCCTTAACTTATTCATTTAAATGCACAGAAGATGGATGGGCAGACTACAGGCTAATATTCTAATAAAAGTATATTGTCTATACTAAACTTAATGTAATTAGAAAGAACTTGAATTCAAAGCTCCCTACAGCTATGCAGTTCATCTTTTACAACTAATACACATGAACACACATGTGAAAAAGATCATTTTTTCTGAACCAGCAATCATCAGTTGGTTCAAATCACCATTTCCCAGACAAACTTCAAACATTAATGGACAAGCTACAATCTTCTTCACCATCAAACTCTTTAGCCATCCATATCACTGAAAATTTGGTAATGGACTATTCAAATCCAGAATATGTAAGACATGGAGAAAATTGAAGCTTGTCCATTAAAGTTTGAAGATTTACTACCTTAATATAAACTGAGCACTGGTTGTACATTTGTGTGGGAAATGGTGATTAGAACCACCCAATGAGTGCTGGTTCAGAACAAAATATTTATATTGAAGATCATTTATGTTTTTCACATGTATGTGGTCATGTGTATCAGTTATATAAGATGGAGTGCATAGCTGTTGGGAACTTGAAAGTCTGAGTTCAAGTCTCTTTTAATTACATCATGGTTCATATAGACAATGTACTTATAATTGAATAATATATGATATACAGAGATTGCAAATAGGCTCTTAACAAGCTGTGCAGAATATCCCCAACCACCACTTTTTTCTACTAGCTTCCTCAGTGAGGTGCTAGGATATTCAAGCATTAGATTAAAAATACCAGGACAAGCCCAGCACTTTATCTAATGGATAACTATTAAGTAGAAAATCTGAAATTTTCAGACATCTATATATCTTCAAATTCAGCTATCTAACTTAAATAGCCATATGAGACTGAACCAAGTTTAGATACACCATATATTAATAGCTTTAGCAATATAAAATCACCAAAGTTTTAATAGCAAAAAATAAAATTACAAAGAAATCAAGTCATATGTCACATGACCTAATTTAATAAACTTGTATTACAAATGGTATATATAGAGCTCGCAAATAAACTCTTAACAAACTTTGCAGAATATCCCCAGCCCCAGACTAGTTTCTGCCACTGGCTTCCTCAGTGAGGTGCTAGGATATTTAAGCATTAGATTAAAAATACCAGGACAACCCCTGCACTTTATCTAATGGATAACTATTAAGTAGAAAATCTGAAATTTCAAACATCTATATGCCATATTTGTGAGCTCTATATATAACATTTGTAATACAAGCTTGTTAAATTAGATCATGTGACATATGACTTCATTTCTTTGTAATTTTATTTTTTGCTTTTAAGGCTTTGGTGATTTTATATTGCAAAAGCTATTAATATATGATGTATCTGAACTTGGTTCGGTCCTATATGGCTATTTAAGTTAGATAACTGGCTTTGAAGATATATAGATATCTGAAATTTTCAGATTTTCTATTTAATAGTTATCCATTAGGTCAAGTGCTGGACTTGTCCTGGTATTTTTAATTAATACTTGAATACCCTAGTACCTCACTGAGGAAGCCAGTAGCAGAAACCGGTCTGGGGTGATATTCTGCAAAACTTGTTAAGAGCTTATTTGTGAGCTCTATATATAACATTTGTAATACAAGCTTGTTAAACTAGATCATGTGACATATAACTTGATTTTTTTTATATTTTTTTTGCTGATTTTATATTGCTAAAGCTATTAATATATGGTGTATCTGAACTTGTTTTAGTTCCATATGGCTATTTAAATTAGAAAGATGGATTTGAACACAGACATATGGATGTCTGAAAATTTCAGATTTTCTACTTAATAGTTATCCATTAGATAACATGCTGGGCTTGTCCTGATATTTTTAATCTAATCCTTGAATATCCTAGCATCTCACTGAGGAAGCCAGTAGCAGAAACCGGTCTGAGGTTGGGAATATTCTGCAAAACTTGTTAAGAATTTATTTGCAAGCTCTATATATAACATTTGTAATACAAGCTTGTTAAATTTAGGTCATGTGACATATGATGACTTGATTTCTTTGTAATTGAATAATATGTATATGTCTGTATATGGTCCTGTGCAAAAGCATAATAAAAAGATTTAAAAAAATTAATCATGAATTTATAATAAAATAATCATTTATATATTATATGCAAATTAAAATGTTTGCACCAAGAGCAAAGACAGAATGTGTATTTGATAGTTAATGGCTCATTAAATATTTTATATTCATGTATGAAGGTGAAAATGATTTCTGATATGTTGGTTTGAGCATTAATTTTATGGCAGATATTAATGATGAAAAAATATTATTATAAAATGTTCAAATTATTCTCCCTAATATTATGATATTGTTTATTTAATTTTCAACTAGCAATATGCACTGAAATATTTTCTTATTATGAAATAGTTGAGAAGTATTGACTTTTATAATTAAGAAAATATTTATTTGTATGATGCTTATATCACTTAGTTTGAAAATAAGTTTTTTTAAATTAAATAATTTTTAAAGTCTTATGTGTATATATATAAAATTGTGTTTTTAAGTTGAGTTTAAAATACGTGAATGTGAATAGTGTTTCAATTTAAATAATAAAGATATAGCAGTAGTTTTACATTACGTATTTTGGAATCAATCTTCTGTCTGGAGTGAAATGTTTATTTGAAAGTATTTATAGTAAAGAACAAAATGTCCAACTATTTAATAATTAACAATTGAGATTTATTATATCATTGCAGTCTAATTACTTGCTCATTTTGGTCATGATAGTATATTATTTGCTGTCTAAATGCAATAAATTATTAATGACTACTTGATTATGATGAAATGTTTAATTTTTATAATATTTAATGAAGTATTATTATTATTATTATTATTATTATGGTTTATCGCAGAATAATTAAAATGGATAAATGTTCAAGTATATTGAGTTCCAGCAGCACACACTTTGTGAAACCGATTGCGAAATCTAAATTAGAATAAAAGTCAGTTTAGTAGCGATAATGAACATACAGATAAAATTATTGCCAATGAAGGTGGAGCTATATCAAAAGGGATCAACTAACTTTATTCAATTAAAAAAAGTGTTATAAATATGCTGGTTAAAATTTTATGTATTTATTAAATACTAATCTATTAATAAATCATATACAGTATACCTTAATTCCGTTTTTATACAATAGATTGGTTCCTGAAAATTACATGTAAAAACCAATATGTAAAAAAATACATTGTATATATGAAAAATTAAAGGATTGATTCTGGACCTAAAAAACGGATGAAAATAATGAAATAAACCATATGAAAAATGTTATTAGAATCTTATCTTTTTTATTGTGCTATCAAATTTTATTTCACAAACATTGCACATAGATAGAAATAAATTATAATGATATAACTTTCATTTTAAAATCAAAAAAAGATAAAGAATTAATCTATAGAAAAAACTGGGCAAAATCTATGATCTAAGATATACATAGCAAGATTTTATTCACTGTTACTTTCTAACAAAAACACATTGTGCACTATCTGTGCATATAGTTTTATTCATCAAAATATAAGGTCACAAACCAATTTCTTTAAAAAACTTGTTTTTTATTATTATGACTATATGAATTTTTATTCCAAGAGCAACGTTTCGACTATTTTACATCCTTATAGTCTTTTTCAAGCCACTAAAATATACAAAATAATAAATCAAATAAAATAAAGTAAAACATATATAAAAAACAAAATTTAAAACTTAATGTACATTATATAATCATTAAACCCTATTTATATTTCAATTCTTCTCAAAAACAAAATTTTTTTAAACATAAATCTAATATAAAACATAAAAAAACATTACCTTCCTCTATTTAACAAACCCACAATTTTAAAACTTCTATTTAAACCCCCCTCTGTTTAATTTATATTTAGATAAAATACCTCAAAACCAGTTTTTACCATTTATATATTGTTTAAAAAAATTTTTCCTTTTAAAACTCACTTTATAATTAATTATTGTTTCCAAAATTATATTTTCCAAATGATGTAACTAGTTTTTTATCTTTTATAAATCAATTAGTTTTTTATTCATATATGGTTTAAATTCCTTAATATAAAAATTTTCTTTTAAAAATCTTTCTTTATAATTAATTACTGTTTCCAATAGTTCTATTTTGTAATTGATGTGACCAGATTTAGATTTATGAAAAATATGATATGCTTGAAGCTATGAAAGGTGTATATATGATAAAATGTTTAGACTGCTGGAATGTTGGAAAAAATGTTTCTTATATTGGAAATACTAAAAATAAGTTGGGAACAAGATTAAAACAACATTTATCTGATAAAAAATCTGCAATTTATTTTCATAAATCTAAATCTGGTCACATCAATTACAAAATAGAACTATTGGAAACAGTAATTAATTATAAAGAAAGATTTTTAAAAGAAAATTTTTATATTAAGGAATTTAAACCATATATGAATAAAAAACTAATTGATTTATAAAAGATAAAAAACTAGTTACATCATTTGGAAAATAGAATTTTGGAAACAATAATTAATTATAAAGTGAGTTTTAAAAGGAAAAATTTTTTTAAACAATATATAAATGGTAAAAACTGGTTTTGAGGTATTTTATCTAAATATAAATTAAACAGAGGGGGGTTTAAATAGAAGTTTTAAAATTGTGGGTTTGTTAAATAGAGGAAGGTAATGTTTTTTTATGTTTTATATTAGATTTATGTTTAAAAAATTTTTGTTTTTGAGAAGAATTGAAATATAAATAGGGTTTAATGATTATATAATGTACATTAAGTTTTAAATTTTGTTTTTTATATATGTTTTACTTTATTTTATTTGATTTATTATTTTGTATATTTTAGTGGCTTGAAAAAGACTATAAGGATGTAAAATAGTCGAAAAGTTGCTCTTGGAATAAAAATTCATATAGTCATAATAATAAAAAACAAGTTTTTTAAAGAAATTGGTTTGTGACCTTATATTTTGATGAATATTGGTTATACTGACTATTTTTAAAGAAATAAGAAGTTCAAGATTTAAGTTTATACCATATAGTTTTAGTATGTAAATAAATTTTATTGTTAGACATGTATAATATGTACAGTCAGTATATTTGTATTGTTTGTCCACTGAAAGTAGAATACTGTAGAAAACTTTATTGTTAATAGAAAATTGAATATTCATTATGCAAATTAGCATAGCTAATAAAGTATTGAACTGAAGACATGCTTGAAAAGAATAGACAAGAAACTAACTGTGTGTAAACTGAAGATGATTACATAACTAGTGAAAATTGTAAAGAACTGTCAAACTAATAATAATAATGCATTTCTCAAAAGGGAATGACAGTACAAAGTTAAAGTAGTCTATGTAATTGTGTTAATGGTAAATAACTAAGAATTAATGATACTCATGTATAGACATTTAAAAAATAAAAGTTAAAGCAACTCTAATCCAATGAACTTGTATATATTCAGAGTGTGTGGAAATAAAATATTTTTTGCATATAACTTTATTCTAATGTTTATCCCAAAGTTGAAGAATAATTTTTATTGTTTGTTGTACTATTACTTATTTTTATTTAATTTATTCATTTTACTAATAGTCTTCAGCATAGAGAAATAAACTTAAAAAAACAAAAGTTTTTGGGTGGTTTGATTTATTATTGACATTGACATGATGTACACAGCACATTGTTATCATTTAATTTTGTTCCAGAATATACTGACTTCATTACATGCAATAGTTCTTATAGTAGTTTCATGTAAACCAAAATGTTTTCCTGTGGACATTGCTCCTCTGGTTGAATAATGATCTAAAATTTAAATTTTAGTATCCAAAGACATCATGTTCTTTTTCTTTTTTGTAAGTGGATTATTTGACATTGAATAAGAGCTATTAAAAAATGTTTCATATTTAATTAATAAAACATAGATTTCAAAATATGCATGCAATGTATAACTTACTATCTATTAAATTTTGACAAAATTAATAAATCGAATCTTCCTTTAATTTTTATCTAATTTTTTTAATATCAACACCAACAAATTATATATATTTTTAAAAACCTAACATCAAAAATGTCAAAATGCAAACAAAACATCAGTACCAATGAGGTATTTTCCCTTTCAAAACAAAACATCAAAAACATTAAAATGCAGACAAGCAAATTTTATTATTTGCTGAAATGGTGCGGAGAAAGGGATTTTTTGCAAAATAATGAAAAATAAAGAGATGAAAACCTTTTTTAAAGAATCATATTAGATGATAATAACACACATAAAGTGTTTTCTTAATTTTTTGATTGATCGTGCTATTTTAAAACAACTCATGTAAAAAGAGATTTTTTTTTAGAAAATCATGTTAAATCAAAATTATTCAAAAAAGGTGTATGTAAAAACAGAATTAGATGCATTCTTATTTAATGTTTTTTGTGTGGATTTTACTATTTTAGAAGCAAACCTGAGATAGAGATAAAAGAATTCATAGGACAATTCAAGAAACAAATACTGGACTAAAGTATAAATAACATATCTATATTGTATTAAAATCTATCTGGTTAGGTAAATGATGCTATGGTAATAGATCACCTCTAAAGTTCACACATACATATTCCTAGTTTTTTGACATAGGGCTCTTTTAGGTTGCATTAAATAATTTCCTGATTACTTGTTAAGTGACTGTGAGACCATTATAATATATACAGTATATATCTGTGGCAAAAGTAAACTGAATTATTCATATTTATAAAAAATTATTTTGATTGTAGAAAATAGATATAAATTTTATTTGAATGACTTTTTATATTATTGATTACATAAATGTAAGTTATAAATCCTATATATTTATAGGACTCTAACTGAAGAAAAAGAATAATATATATTGCTTATATGGATATAGAAAAAAATTTAGTTCATAAAATAAAACATTTACAAAAAAAAAATTATAATAGTCATAAGAAAATCACCCTGATACATGCACTGTATGTGTCAGGGTGATTCCTTTGTGTGTTTTACAAATAAAACAAAACACTATATAAATAAATAATTAGTTATAGAAAAAAATTGTGTAAATTATTTATATATTAGAAAAGTGAATACTTGAGTTAATTAGAGATTTTGAAGGCTCAATGCCTATTGTCATTGTTACAAAGCCAAATTGTTAATTCAGTTATGTTGAGATTGCCATATAATCATAAATAAATGCTGGACATAAAAGAAGTTTTAACTTTGCTACCATGAGTTAGGCATTTTGAAAATCTGGATCTGGTTGTAGCTTATTATCAAATACTGCTGGATAAGAATTCAGCAGAAATTCTTATTATAACATCAACATAGGTTTACAGTAATGCAACTATCTTTCTTTTGATATAATGTCAGCACCAGTCATATTTCAAGTGCTTTCAAGAACATGATGACACAATTACTTATTTTTAGAAAGTATTGATAATAAGAAATAATGAGACTCAACTGAAAAATCAATTTATTAAGATCTAAGAGAAATTAAATAACTTTGGCACAACATTAAATCATCATAGGGGGATGCAGCACACACATTATAAAATATTGAAAACTCCCCTGCCTTTGAATAATGACCATGAAAAAAATTCCCAAACTAAAAATAATTTAGGTAGTCACGTATTTACCTTGCTATGACATCATGATGGTCACCATTGTTTCTATGTGCTGAATTTTATAATTGAGCATGTATTGGCCTGTCCTCTGGACAGGCAAAACCATTGGAGGTCCCCCCCACCCATTCCAGTGCTGTGCACTGACTTTTCTAATTTTCAGTTAAAAAATGAGACATATTGTAAACATAAAATTCAGTGCATAGAAACAATGTTGACTGTCATGATGTCATAGCAAGATTACCAAAATATGATTACCAAAATATTAAACAATAACAAGTTTATTTGGATCTATTAATTATTTTGAATCTTTTAAAAAGTAAATCTCATGCTGCAAAAACCCTACATGCTTTATTGAAGAAAAATCAAAAATAAAATTGATAAGAAATAATGAAAAATAGGCCTTTATAGAAAAAAGAAATACATTCTCAAAATTATTGATTCATTATAATGATAGGGAAGTAATCTTCACAACAAATATCTCAAGTTATGGAAATAGTGCAGTTATTTGTTATCTATTAATCATTAGGGAAAGATCTATTACCTGTTTTTTTTTGTATATTTTCAAAAGTTAAACTAAATTAAAACCAGATGGATAATGAAGTGCTATCATATTTTTCAATGCATAAAAACTGTACTATATTATATATCCATGGAAATGAATATAAATTATTAAAAATGTAAGCCTATGTGTATTGTACTGTTAAATATGTGGACACAATACAATTATTAGTTGATATATAAAATAGATAAGATAAATAACCTATTGTGTTACCAATACTATTATGATTGCATTTTTGACATAATTTACCTATGTAACACACATTTATTTTACTGTAAATATTTTAATATGTGTACATTGTTTGTTATTAATAAACTTTTAAACAAAACAAATAGATAAGATAAAGAAATAAAATATAATGATGTATTGTCTCATTGTTCTAATAATACTGAATTGTAAGATCAATATAAATTATTCAATTCATTGATTTCAATAATGTTTTTTTTTTTTCCTATGTCATAGCATCTGCCGGGACGCGAACCCACACCTGTCTGCAACCAACTACTTGCTTGCATGGCGGCTGCGATACCTCTCGGCTAACAACGCAAGCATCTTTGACACAACAAGATAAGCACTGCAAACTAGTAATGAAGTGGATTAAAAATAATTGGCCAATCATATGATTTTCTACTGTAACAATAGCATTTTGATGAGATGATTGAGTAGCAGTTTCTTTTAAATATAAATAAAAAATGCTAAAGCTACTATATGAAGACCATTAAAGGAATTGTGAAAGCCAAAACCTTGGATCACAGTTATACATACTGGCCTGGGATTCATAACTCTATCATCAAATTCAACACCAAATGCAGTCTTCTTAGCTTATTTATGCACTTTTAAAAAACCAAAAACTCAAAATCATTTATTTCTTCAATTAAACATTAAAAAAAATTGTAACTATCTATTTGTTAGATTAAATATTTTGCTCTATTAATTTTACTAAAATCAAATATATCAATCTTATAACAGTAAATTCAAACTAAAATACTTTGCTTTAGAAGCAGCTTTCTTCATATTGCATCAAGCTAAGTTTGTTCATTTCATGTATTTATGTTTTGAAAAAATAAAGTAGGTACTATTTCTATATCATTAATTCTAGTGTTACCACTACTATCATTAGTGATAGAGACAGTCATTGCAGACATACATTACTGACCAAGTGAAAGTCCCATTCAAATTCAATTTCAAAATGACTCATTTTTGATAGTAGTACTGATTAATGCAAAATCACAGTTAGACTCTTAATTTACTAAATTGTCTCCATCATTGTCTTTTCAACATCAAGAACATTACATAAATGCATATTCTTAGACACTTGCAAGTGAAAATAATATAAATTTAAAATTAAATAAGTAAAAAAAGTAATAATTACAAAAATTAATCATAGAGTTATTATAAAGAATAGAAATATTTTAAATTTAAAAAATTGTCAGTTGGTAAAGTTGACAGTTAAGAGAAGGTAAATTAAGTATTTAAGTACATAAATTTAAATTTTAAAAGGTTTAATTGAATAATTTAATTAATAAATAATATATATTAAATATTAAGATAAAAATTAATATAAATTACTTATGAAAGTAATATATAAAAGTTAAAAATGAAACAATAAAATAAAATTTTAAGATAAATACATATGGTGTATGAATATTTTAATAAATGTAATGAAAATATGAATGGTCATCTCTATGCTATTTACTGTAAGCTTTAGTAAATAATAATAAATACCAAATGATAGTGCTTATTAAATTCCTATCTTGTGCTATTCTATCCAATATTCCAGACTAGTTTCAAGCTCATAGGGTTTATTAGTAAATAACATTGGATCTTTCCTCAGTGCACTTGGATCTTTAGGATGTAATGCACCTTCAGAACAGTGCATTAAATCCTAAAGATTCAAGTGCTGGTCTAAGATCCAAAACTCCTTACTGATGAAGGCCATAAGCATGAAATTTTTCTGGAGATATTAGATAGGAGTGCATTAGATTCTAAATATCCAAGTGTAGTGATCCAAAATTCAAAGTTTCTCATTAATAAAGATCACAAGCTTGAAACTATTCTGGAGATATTGGATAGGACATTGTAAGATAGGGATTTAACAAGTACTACCATCTGGTATCCATTATTATTTACTAAAGCTTAGAATAAGTGGCATAGAGATGGTGAAATCTAGGTTGCTATAATCAGAATGTGTAATCTAAAATCATGTGATATTTTATTGATTTAAAACATGTGTCATACAGTATAATTATAGTAAAATATTTCATTTCTATGCAGTTATATGTATTTTAATACTTCATAGTTCTGGAAAAATATCAGACAGTCAAAACTATAAAGAAATAAAATTATTTGAAGAAAATATTATATTTAAACTGTATAAAGTGAAAAAAGAAAAATATTGTTTGTTCTATTCTAGTGTATCTTTAAACAAAAGATTTCCATACATATATTCAAGTAGAATATAAATGTATGTACTAAATTAAATAGATTTTGGAGATTAAATTTAAAATAAGAGAAAATAGATCTTGAATAAATTCTTTAGTTAAAATACTTTGTAAAAATAAATTACAAAATGAAGTAGATTGTTATTGAAAGAAAAAATATTTCTGATAACAAAAGAAAAATAGTTAGTATGAACTAAAAATACTAATTAAATTTACAAAGTTGGAACTGGACTAATTGAACTGATAATAATACACCTACAATCTCGAACTGATAATACACCTACAATCTGGAATCACCCCATATGCTGAACTAGTCCAGAAAGAAAACAAAAAAGTGACAACAGAAAATAAAATATTCTCTTCTCCTCACCTTTGAGGCCAACTTTGGAAGCAAATGATATGAAGAGTGGAAGAAAAACAGCAGATGACATCTCCTAGGAAATTGGCTCCTAGAGGTTACCAAACTGACAAGTGACTTAAACAGGTTACTTACCTCTTGATTTTAAAAAGCCTTAAGGGCTGCTCAGGTTAAAGAAAGGGATTTGAAGATAGTAGTATTCATTATTATTTTATGTTTCTTAGTTATTAGACTTTAAATAGTATGGAGTGTACTTACATATTAGTCTGCTGATGAGATTTCACAGAAATATTAGTCCACCAATAATTTTCTAACCTTGCAATCTCAAAAAATAATGACTGCACAGGAGTGTCTAACAAACTTAATTGATCAATTAAAGATCTATTTGGAAAAACAATGACCTATAACTTTATTTACTGGAAATGATACAAACATATACAAACACACATTTACGTTTTCTGTGAGAAATTAATTTCCACCCATCACTTAATCTTATAAAAATTTCTTAGTTTGAAAAATGGCTACCTATAACTTTATTTATTAGTAATAAGCAAACATGCATTTATATTTTTTGTGAGAAATGATCTTCCAGTAAGTAAACTTTTAACAATCTACATTTATTACAAGTGATAAGCAAACAAAAAAATATATACATATATTTAACCGTGCAATTTTGTACATTAACAAAATGTTGTTTCTTAGCATCACTGCAGTGATGGATTGAAGTTTCTTACTTTGAACTATCTTCTGTTATAAATATCTATTCTCTTTTGACAATCCTGAATGAAACAGTGTCATTGTTTGTCTGAATTGGGACAAAATTATGATCTCATGGCCATTTGCATCATCCTTGATAGCAGGTAGTTCACAACTTTTAATCATTTAATTTTGGAAAAGAAAATAGTATTGAACAGGGCCAGAGGAAGACAGTAAGTAAGATAAGCAAGACATGAGAATGCTGATATAAGAGGGCATGGAAATGATGCAGAATTGAGATTACATTTATTTTTGTTCTGTTATAGGCATTAATTATTGTGACTTGATTTATTATTTCTACAAAACAAGAAAATATAAACATATTAAAATAAATGTTCACTTGTTGAAATATAATCTGTCAATAATAATTTTCTACAGTTTGTTTTTCTTTTATGCTACTCTCAGTTACATTTTCTTATATTGAGTTTACACAATCCATATTTCAAATCACATTGCTATGTGAAGCGAAAATGGATCAATCCATTTTACTATTAATATCTATGTCATTTATTTATATATTGTAATGATTATTTGGAATTTGTAAAATAGTACCAATAAACTTCAATATTTTGCATTGGCTTATTATAAAAATAATATCTTAAATTTATCTTATCAAACAATTTTTTTTTTAAATCCAAGATGTCTTCCCATATTTTTATAGCATTTGAAATTCTTGTAGCAATTTTGGTTTAGTTTTAAAGCACACACACGTAGAAAAACAAAAAGGGCAATACACTAATAAAATACATAATTTTGTATATATGTGGATAAATTAATTAAAGTAGAATCAGTTAAAGCAATATTTATATTAGTATACACATAATGATAAAACTAAATAGTGACAGACTTTCAATGTAATAATTATATGTGTTGATGTGTTTATGAATGCTTGTTTCTCTAATATATTTAAATATAAAACAATATCATTTAAAAATATTTAGGTAGTTATTGAAATCTAAAATAAAATCTCAATTATTGTGAGAAAAATAAAAAAAATAAAAATCAATTATCATAATATCTGAAATATAAATTTTGTTCTAACATTATAATTTGTACATTTCATTTTATGGAAGTATAATATTTTATTTAAATATGTTTTAAAATGTTATGTGCATGCTTCTCAACTGTCCTAATAAATAAAGAAAACATTTGGAAAATGTTTATAGTAAATGCACCAACAAAATATTAAAAAAATATTACCTAAACACCTGCATTTGGATATTTACTTTACACCAGTTTTAAAATTAATTGAAATACTCTGTAAATAATTAAATAAGAAATAGCTAAAATTAGCAAATATCACTTCTTAGGAAATTATTTAATTATCCCCTTTGCATCTTTAAAAATAAAACAAAAACATGTTGTTACTTTCTTAAAGTTTACCACATTAATGGCTCGATTTAAAAGATAAAATTTCATCATCATTTGTTCTCTCAAGAATTATTCTTCTCACTTTACTGTGATTTTACAATTAAACTGCTTAAGGTTTTCAACCATTTTTTTTTTTAAAAATTTAAAATAGTTTACGATATTAAAAATAATTGGAATTCTTAAAGAGAACTCTTAAGTGAACTTTAGATTATAAAGAATATTTGTTTTTATTTATTACTTTTATATATAGACTATATAATATAGTTGTTTTATCATTCCTACAAAAGAAAAGCTGAAATGAAAAAAGGTGTTCTACAGGTAATATATAAATTATACATGTTATTATAATTTTAATATTGATGACCTAGTATGTGTGTAATTTTTAGGATAAAGATTGGTAATTAATGTTAATGTAGGTGCATTAAAGAGTGTATGAAGAATATTTATATTATTACTTACTTATGTCCATTATAAATAAACTCAATGAAGCTGGTTTTAAAAAAATATAAAAATAATGGTTCAATCTATATATTCATTGAAGAGACTGATAATAATAAAGACATAAATGGAGAGGAATTGTGTGATGGTCTGTTTAAAAACTTATTTTCTGGTGAATTATCTCCAATTTAAAAATTCACTTGATGATCTAAGTTATATTCATGAAAATAATTTGACCATTTTATTCCGAAATTTGAGTATATTTTAAGAATATTAACTCTTCCTAGAAGTAGACCATTTTTGAAGTTACATTCAGCAATAACACAAGATCAATTGATAAATTTGTCAATGATAGCTATACAGAATGATATATGCAATACTCTAAAGGTTGTTAAACCATTAAGCATCACATGATCACATTTCCTATACTAGCACATTAATTGTTGATAAACAGAGCAAAACTCTCCATACAGTATTGCCACCTGTGCTAAACAGAGTAATCAATGGATGCCAGAAGGCTTGTGCATAAAATCCCTATCTAATGCCTACTCATCCAATATCCCCAGACTAGTTTCTGGCTTGTGGCCTTCGTCAGTGAGGAGCTTTGGATCTGAGAGCACTGCATCTATATCTTAGGATCTAATGCAAACCTCTAGCAACCACCTTGTATCTCTATTTAACTACAAAACTATGAGAATGAAATTGAAAACATAAAAAATATTTTCAATCTAAGCTCAATAGCTTATATAGTCATATGGGTCTGAAAATATTTTTTATGTTTTCAATTTCATTCTCATAGTTTTGTAGTTAAGTAGAGATAAAAGGTGGTTGCTAGAGGTTTGCATTAGATCCTAAGATCTAGATGCAGTGCTCCCAGATCAAAAGCTCCTCACTGACGAAGGCCACGAGCCAGAAACTAGTCTGGGGATATTGGATGAGTAGGCATTAGATAGGGATTTTATGCACAAGCCTTCTGGCATCCATTGATTACTCTGTTTAGCACAGGTGGCAATACTGTATGGAGAGTTTTGCTCTGTTTATCAACAATTAATGTGCTAGTATAGAAAATGTGATCATGTGATGCTTAATGGTTTAACACCAATCCTGCCTAATAGGATAGTGGTGGCTATGGTTGTAAAAGAGCCAAAGACACCAAAATGTATGGGTGCTGAACTGAGTTCAGACCCATATGACTATATAAGCTATTGAGCTTAGATTGAAAATATTTTTTATGTTTTCAATTCTCATAGTTTTGTAGTTAAGTAGAGATAAAAGGTGGTTGCTAGAGGTTTGCATTAGATCCTATGATCTAGATGCAGTGCTCTCAGATCCAAAGCTCCTCACTGACGAAGGCCACAAGCCAGAAACTAGTCTGGGGATATTGGATGAGTAGGCATTAGTTAGGTATTTTATGCACAAGCCTTCTGGCATCCATTGATTACTCTGTTTAGCACAGGTGGCAATACTGTATGGAGAGTTTTGCTCTGTTTAACTCTAAAGGTTGATAGTATTGTATCTAAATTTAAGTCTGTAAAACCTTGGAAAGTAAATTTATGTAATAATTAGAGGGAATTTGAACACAGACTTTTAAGATCCCTTCAATTATTTACTCTGTCTTATATAATCAATACACATGATCACATACATGTGAAAAAGATAAATGATCTCCAATATACATATTTCACAGTGAACCAGGACTCACCATTTGATCTTGATCATCATTTCCCACAAATATTGAAGCAGTCAATCTTAGTTTAAGATTGAGCTTCATGGTTCTATCCACTTAATAATTATTAACCCATATTCAAACCTCATATCCCAACCCACTCCTGTAGTTGTGTATATATATTTTATGTATATATTTGAGATGTGCACCTAAAATTTATAAAGTTTAACTTTACAATTCTTTTTGTTTATTATTATTAATTCTTTTTTATTAAAATTATAGTATATTACATGCAGCTCAGATATATATATATGATGGGAGCAAATACTAACAAAATATTAATTGTATAAATATTTTTATTATACGTAGTTTGTAAACCTTTTTCTTTTAAATTATTTTTTTTAAAACTGTATTGTTTTTTTTAAAAATCCAAGATGGAGAATGTAACATTAATTGTCCAAAAATAATTAAAGGGGAGGAAATTTAACATTGTTTTAGTCTAGGGAAGGAATTTTTAATTAAAGTTTTACTCAAAATAAAAAGGGAAATCAGATTAAGGATTTGTACTTTTGCTATCAACATTTTTGTCAAATCTATTTCCAATCTGGAAATAGATTTGAGTATATTTTTTGACATTTATGTAATAATTGCATCTCCAAAAACAATAGGTAAAGTACATGCAAAAATTTTTGTTAGATCGAAGTCAAGATTGAAATTAGAAATAAGATATTAAAAGCATTCCTCAAATGCCTGAGAAGAGTATAAAATGGTCTAATTTTGACCACCATAGGAAAACTATGTTTGAGAAATTGGCTTCTGTCAACATATTTCATGCTGCTCTGATTTTCAACATGCTGAATGAATAGAAAAACCAATCACCTTTTCTGACCCTTGTCAGTCTTTCTCTCACCATTAATAACCACCTTGCTGATGCCCTAAAATGTAGAAAAGTTTGAAATAAGAATGTTGGAATGCCTAATGGAAACTTGTTGCCACCTTAAAACTCACTTGGATCCTGTTAAATTGCCATGCATGAGCCAAACTTTGAAAATTGACTCTTGAATGTATGCAATGTAACTAATCTAAAAACTGCCATGTGAAATCTAAATCTAATTTACTCAACTAATCTTGACCTCTGCTATCCAGATTTCTTTCATAAATTATATAACTATGTATTCTCTTAAATGTAAATATCAATTTGCTCTCATACTAATTTTTTTTGCATCTAAGTCTATCGTATGCTCTTATTTTCTTAATTTTGGTGCAGTTCCTTCTTAATATTAAATTATGATTTATTTTATTATTATTAATCTGCTAATCTAAAACAATCTTGCAAGCTTAATGTATAACGTTCGGTTTTCTCTATTTACTCAGACTTCCATGGATTAAGGTTATTACTCCCCTCCCCTCTTTAGTTAGATCTGAATGCATTCTTAATTAATACACTTGCCAGATTGTTTTTCTCCGAGTTAACTTACTTTCATATTTTTTTAGTATATAAAAAAAATATTATTAATTTAACTCTGCCTAGAATAAAGCAATTCTACCTGGGATAACTTAATCATTGAAAAATTAACGCTATCCAATATTTTAATATGTTACTCATTTAATTCTGAAAAGGTGATTTCTTATTTTATTTTTTATATGTTATCAGTTTTACTTTTTTATACTCTTAACATTTCAAATATTTGAATATTCTCAAGTTGTAAAATCCATGAGGGTGGGATTTAATTATATTAACTAGCAGGGTAAGAAAAGGGGGTAATTTTAAAATCTTATGTAATAAATTAAGTCTTTTCCATATATATATATATATATATATATATATATATATATCATCATCATCAACCATTATCAATCCACTACAGGATGAAGGTCTCTCCAAGTTCAATCCATCTTTTCCTATCTTTAGCTTCTCTTCTCCACATCACCCCTGCACACTTTCTTTTATTTCACCCATCCATCTCACATGTGGTCTGGGTCTTTTACAATCTCTTGGAATCCAGTTTAAAATTTCAATTGTCCATCTATTATCATCTCTTCTAGCAATATGTCCAGCCCAACTCCAGTCTTTTAATTTTTTCAATGAAGTCAGTAACACCTGTTTGTTCTCTTGCCCATACATTGCATTTTCGATCTCTTCTTATTACTCCCAACATGATTCTCTCCATACTTCATTGAGTGGTCTGAAGTCTCTGTATTGCTCTCCTATTAAGTGTCCAAGTCTCAGATCCATAAGTGCGAACTGGCAAAACACATTTATTAAAAACCTTCCTTTTCAAATACATAGGCATATTTCCTTTCAGTATCAAGTTATTTCTACCAAAAGCACTCCAACCAAGTTTAATTCTATGATTCATTTCATTCATTATGTTTCCATCTGTATTAATAATCTTACCAAGGTATTTGTAACTGTTAACTTCTTCTAACTCATCATAATCAATCTTTATTTTCATATTTTGAGAAAATCTATTAAACATTACTTTAGTCTTTTTAACATTTATCTTTAGTCCTACTTTCCTACTTTCATCTGATAACTCCTGCAACATTTCCTGTAACTCTAAAGCATTATTTGGAAAAACAACTACATCATCTGCAAAATCTAAATGACTTAAATAATCTCCATTTACTTTCACTCCTTTAGCGTCCCATTTTAATCCACAAAATACTTCTTGCAGCACTGCTGTAAACAATTTTGGAGATATGGAGTCACGCTGTCTTACACCCTTTTCAATGTTGATTTTCCTACTATCATTATGTAATCTAATGGTTGCTGTTGCATTTTTATAAATATTCTTTAAAATATGACAATATCCTGGATCTACGCCTTGATGATCCAATGCTTTAATCACTGAAGAAATGTTTATAGAATCAAATGCCTTTTCATAATCTACAAATCCTAAGCATAATGGCAACTCATATTCATTTGTCCTTTGTATAACTTCTCTCAATACCTGGATATGATACTAAAACCACTTTTAAATCCAGCTTGTTCTCTTGGTTGATGGAAATCCAGTGTTTTCTGTAGACGAGTTGTAATTATTTTAGTAAAAATTTTGTATAAAACTGATAAAATACTGATAGGTCTGTAATTTCTAATATCTTCCTTATCACCTTTTTTAAATATTAATATTAATACTGCATTCTTCCAATCATCTGGTACATTTTTATCATTTAGACATTTGGTATATAACTTTGCTAAAAAAAAAATTATATTTCTTCACCTGCTTCTTTTAATATATCAATTATAATTTCATCATTACCTGGAGCCTTCCCTTTCTTCATAAATTTAATTGCATGTCTTACTTCCTCATTCAAAATTCTGGGCCATTTGGAAGATATAATAGGTATAGGAGGCACTTGTTCTTTATTACTCTATAATTCTTGATAGAAGTCTTCTACACATTTCATGATGTCATCTCTCTTTTTAGTAATAATGCCATCTTTTTTTCTTATTGCAGATATAAATTTCCTACCAATACCAAAATGTTGTTTTACACTCTTTAGACTTTTATTCTCTTCTACAGCTTTCTTTGCTAGTTCACAAGTATACTTTCTTATATCATTTTCAACTCTTTTCCACACCATTTTACAAAATTCGAGATATTCAATCTTTTTTAATGCATCATTGCTGTAAATCCTCATATTCCTTCTTTTCTTCATAAATTCTCTAGTCTCAGTAGAAATTTTATTAGTCAATTGCTGCTTTTTTCTACCAGCTATCTTTGTTGCAATTTTTAAAAGTGTATCAGTTATTTTATTGTTAATGTCATTCAAATCTGAATCATGTTCAAAATCTGCTAATACTTGAAACCGATTTGTAAGTTCTAATTTAAATTCATTAGAATGTTTCTGAAGATTAGGAATATCAATTGTAAATATTGTTTTCCTTAATAACTTTTGTCTCTCTAGTTTTGCTTTGCATTAACATGTATCTTACATCTTACTAATCGGTGATCACTTCCTGTGTTAAATTTATTAAGAACATTACAATCTTGAAATATGTATTTTCTGTTAGTCAAAATATAATCCAATTTTGCTGTATCTTCATTTGGATTCTCCCATGATCATTTCCTTTTAACATTTTTCTCAAAAAAAAAATTCATAATATAAAGTTTTTCTTTTTCTGCAAACTCCACAAGTTTATGTCCTCTCTCATTTCTATTACCATAACCAAAATTACCTACAGCATTTTCATCTTTCATTTGTTTACCAATTCTAGCATTAAAGTCTCCCATAACAATTTTAAAATGTTGTTTACTCTGATCAAAAGCCTTTTGTACATCCATATAAAAATCTTCTACTACTTCATCGCTATGAGAACTTGTTGGGGCATAAACCTGAATTATCTGCATTTGGTATCTGCTATTAAGTTGTAAAACTAATCTTGCCACTCTGTCTGATACACCATCAATCTCCACAATGTTATTCTTCATTTTTTATTTATAATGAATCCTACTCCAGTTGTAATTTCAATATTTGTACCTTTATAGTAGAATATATGTCCACTTTTTAAATCAATTGTTTTTTCACCTTTTCTTCTAACTTCACAAAGGCCAATAATGTCCCATTTAATATAAGACAGTTCTTCTTCTAACTCTTGCAATCTTACTTCACTAGAAAATGATCTGCAGTTGTAAGTACCTAAATAAAAAGTCATCAAATGGCAGCCTGTGTCTGCAATCAGAGGATTCTTAGCACCCTCTGCCTTCGGCCACCAACCGCTGCCTTGGTTGGTGACTTTACAGCCTCCTGCGAATAATGGCCATGCTTTATTTTTGTCTGTCAATATCTTAAACTCGGAGGTAAAAAGCCAATAAACTCACCATGCTGGCTAATGTGTGTTGGTGAGCAGCCCATCCATGTTCATATACTATATGAATAATAACATAGTAATAACAGCTGCAACAACACATTCGGAATTTGCCCTGCTTGGTTTTTTTAAGGCCTCCAAGATGAATCAAAGGGTCTCCTTTCAGTTAATAGCAAACTCCTTTCTGCAGCCATATATATATATTACATAGCATAGAGTTTATCTTTTAAACTATAGCATTGGAATGAGGAGCATCTATTTTAAAGCAGTAAATGCCAGATCAGATTGTTAAGGATATATTTTTTTCTGCTGTGTTCCTGATATAGGCTCATCTTATTTAATAATATGTGCTTTCAATCTGGGGGTTGTGACAAGCTCGGACCCATAGACTTTCTTCGTGTTCTGTCCTGTGGATAGTTGAGCTTCCCAGGACCATCTTAAGTATGAAAAAAGGTATCCATGAATCAATGATTCCCATATGTCTGGGCTGTGCCAGACCTCATCTCATTTTTCTAAGCACTGCCCTAAAAAAGGGAGTCTTAGATCTTTCATTTTCTTCATCCAGAAGCACAATCTCACTTCAGATTCTTTGCCTTTATGTCAGCACCACCACTTCTCTGTTCATTATTGATTTCTTTGCTAAATTATCTCATTTTGATGCTTTAATAATGAAATTGCACCCTGCTCACATATATATATACATATATATATATATATATATATATATATATATATATATATATATATATATATATATATATATATATATATATATATATATTATTCATTAGTTTAATTAATAATGTTATTCTAGTTTATTTTAAAATTCCACCATCATAATCTATTCTTTCTAATGTAAGAGTATACATACCTTGGGGAAACAAAGCATTCTCTTTTCAAATATGAATTTAAAGGAATGGTTAAAAAATACTTTGTCTGATAATTAAATATGATTTTTCAAATGTATGTTATTCTTTTTAAATATTAATAAATGAGTTGTTAATAAATATTATTCCTAATAACTAAACCATTCTCAAATGTATTTTATTGATTTTCATGATGCAATGCCATAAAAATAATTTGTTATATGTATAATGAACCCTAGAATGTTCCCTAAATTCATATGGCAATCACCGTCTTTCAAAACCATCAATAAAAGCGTTAATCATAATGTGATGTAATTTTATTTTGTAATAAAGGATTGGCATCTTAATTTTACCCACCAAATATATATATATATAATATGTTATTTAATCAAATACAAGAGCATATGAGTAACAATAGCATGAATGACTATATATAACTACCTACCTCCAGGTAGATCACTCATTCATGCACATCTTAATATGTACATAATCACCTTACTATGTTATTAAACATTTTATTATCCAAATCATTTATGTTGTTCAAATTATCTTCTCTCCACTTCCATACATTCACTTATACATATGTGTTTTTATTAAATATATGAATGGGGTTCAAACCCCATATTAATAAGTTAATAATATAATTCCTAGATTATATAAGTTTAGCCAAATATTGATGCGATAAAATATGACTTATTGTTTCCTCCATTCTGCTAATGGGCCAGACTTAGAATTAAATTCTCATGTGCCATCAGTACTATGTTATTTATTAGGTGTTTCATCTGGTGCTTGTGGAATGGGTTTGAATCCAGGTTGGTCCCTGATCTAAATTTCAGGCTTGACTGGGTTTGAAGTATGTTTCATTGAGTTGCAGCTCATGTTAGATGGATCAACATGTTTTGACTGGTACAATATATACAATCAGTGCTCAGTTTATATTAAGATAGCAAATGTTCAAATTTAATATACAGGCTTCAATTTTTTCCACTGTCCAACACTTCAGCCATCCATATTATTGAAAATCTGATGATGGAATGTTCAAAATCCCTAGTTGATGCCAGTATTGTTGTCATAACCATGTTGACTTCCCCTCATATATAGGACCTTAATATGTCCATTTAAATACACAGAAGAGGGATGGACAAAATTCAGGCTGTAACATTTTAAATGCAAATATATTATATATACTGAACTTTAAATGTAATTAAGAGGATTGGAACATAAACTTTCAAGCTCCTTTCAGTTATTCACTCTATTTTATATAACCACTTACATGACCACATACACATGAAAAAAACAAATGCTTTTCAATATACATATTTAGTTCTGGATCACCACTCATCAGTTAAGCCAGATCATCATCTCCCACATACATATAAAATCATTGCTCAGTTTATATTAAGATAGAAAATCTTCACATTTTAATAGGCATGATTCAATCTCTCCATTCTCCAACACTTCAGACATCCATATTATTGAAAATCTGATGATGAAATGCTCAAAATTTCTTGTTGATGCCAGTATTGTTGTTATACTCATATTGACTTTAAGTCACTCTGACTACTCAGGACCTTAATATGTCTATTTAAATTCACAGAAGATGGATGGGAAGAATTCAGGCTGTAACATTTTTAATACAAATATATTATATATTCTAAACTTTAGATGTAATTAGAGGGGATTTGTGTTACAGACTTTCAAATTCCTTTCAGCTATTCACTCCATCTTATTTAACCAATATACATGACCACATACATGTGAAAAAGATAAATGATTTCCAATACACATATTTTGTGATGAACCACCACTCATCAATTAGTTCAGATCATCATCCTCACCCATATATACAATCAATGCTCAGTTTATGTTAGGATTGCAAATCCTCAAACTTTAATGGACAGGCTTCAATCTTTTTCACCCTTCAGTTATATAAGAGCAAGATGATAGTTGAAGAGGGTTTGAAAGTCTGTGGTCAAATCCCTTTGTATTGCATCTAATGTTCAGTATATATAAAATACTTGTATTTAAAATATTACAGATTCAGCCTGAATTTTGCTCATCTCTCTTCTGTGTATTTAAATGGATATTTTAAAGTCCCTATATAGGAGAGGTCAGAGCAAGGTGACTTAAAGTCAACATGAGTATGACAACAATATTGCCATCAACAAGGGCTTTGGGCATTCCATGATATAGATGATTGAATAGGTGGAAAAGATTGAAACCTGTCCATTAAAGTTTAAAGATTTGCTATCTTAATATAAACTGACTATATATGTGTGTGAGAGAGATGATGGTCTAGACCAATTGATGACACTTGGTTCAGCATAAATTATATATATATATTGGAAATCATTTATCTTTTTGCATGTATGTGGTCATGTGTATCGTTTATATAAAATGGAGTATTGATAACTGACTGGAGCTTGAAAAACTTTGTTCAAATCCCCTCTAATTACAACTAAAGTTCAGTATATATAATATACTTGTATTTAAATTATATAATAGTAGTTTTTTCATTGTTATCTTTAATAAAACATTAAACTTTTTTGAAGGGGCGGGCAATTATTGTTTTGCATAAGGGTACTGACAATCCTTTCTCCGGACCTGACTATGCACATTCACTTTGGCAAGAATTAAAATTGAACAGTAAATCGCATGTATGCATTCGTTTCACCAGGTCATCGATTACTCGTGCCAGCGTTCTTTCGTGGCATCACAGAGTAGTTTAAAAATAAAATTAGCAGGGAAACTAACATTTTGACTAATAACTTTCGTTTATTGGAATATTATCTAATATTCATATAAATAATGAATTCATTTTTTTTTTTTTAGAACATGGAAAATGTGTTTAATCTGACTTTATTTAGACATTTGTTTGTGCCATCGACTTTCATCACCGCCAGATTAATATTTAAGTACTGTATAGGGAATAATACTTGTCAGAAATTAACGGCGGTGTTACGGTAAAATTAAAATGGGTGTATTATATATGCGTGTAAATAGGGTACATATTAAATTGTTACATTTATAAAGCATTTTGAGTCGTTGGCTTATAGTGATCTTTATTGATATTCCGAAATATGTGTTATTCTTACTCAAAATCTATCAGCAATCATTATTTTTAATTAAGTTATACATAGAATTTTGGCATTTCCTTTAAGAACAAATTGAAAGTTTTTATTGTATTTAAAGTTTAATTTATCTAAATATAATTTTTGGAGTTACTGTATTTCAAATTTTCTTACTTTCACTATTATACTTAATAAAAATTTATTAAAGAAAATAAATACTTACTAAATTAACATGATAGTAAAATATTACCTGTTTTAGAATTGAAGGTATCATATGAACATGACTGTATCTATTTTTTATTTTTTTTACTTTAGAAGTTGGAAAGCCGGTTGTGAAGCTTGTTGCGCATCATTTCATTTTTATGTTAACCAACAACAATAAAATCACCGGAAAGCGTTAAATACTTTAATATTAAACAATGTTAAATAATTATTCCAAGATGCATGCTGAGTGAACTCAAAAAAAGTTTACAATTTAATGATTAATGAATTGTTCAAACATTATGAAAAATTCAATTAGACTGCAAATTTTAAAACTGCTTCTTAAACAGAATCAATATAAACAATATTTAACATAGAGCCTTAATACAATTTCGGGACAGAACATTAAAGATGAAAGTCAAACATTAAAGATGATATTTTTTTTAAAAAAAAAAATCCAAATTATTATAATGAGATTTTGTAATAAAAGAACTATTGTATTTGTAAAAAAAAAAAAAAAAAACATTTCCAGATTGCAATTGTGATTTATTGCTTAGATTTTACTGAAGGTTTATGACTAAACAATAACTGGTAATCCATTTTTTGTTATTGCATAGCACACTCAATTAGCCTCATCTGCGTACACAGTACAACATATATAAATGTACTTTGGCATACAAATATGTACAGGCAGCCTTGTCGAATTTCCTAAATAAGATCGTTGCCAAACTGTGTACAGTAATGTTATGATTATCATTAAAAACAAGTATATAAATAACAATAATGAATTCCAATTTAAAATACATATCAACTACTGCATAGTTTTTTTATTATAACTGTCATGGAACAAGGAGATGATCTAGATGCTTATCACCTTATTCCAAATATTATGTACTCTAAAGCTAGCTTTAACCAGGGGATTGACTGTTAAGAACTTGTCTTAAGCTTACTTCAATACAGCTGATGTAAACAAAAAAAAACCAACGGTGAAAACAAGCTAATTGAATTATGTTACTAAGCCAATAAATCAGTTTGTTTATAATAAAATAGGAGATCTGGCTATAAAATTGAGATCCATGTGAGAGGCAATTACTAAGTCATGTTCAGAACAGTAATTCACAGCCTGGAATTATTCTGACAATAATACACCTCGCTAATATTTGCTAGAACACTGTTAATCACACTTAAACATTTGTAATTCCACCACTCAGCAGCAAACTTTCCATACATTTGTGCCACTAGTGCAAGTCTTAGTAATCAATGGATGCAAGAAAATATATGCATAAAATCCATGCCTAGTGCCTGCTCATCCAATATCCTCAAACTAGTTTCTAGCTTATGGTTTTTATTAGTGAGGAGCCTTGGATCTGAGAGCATTGTACCTAGATCATAGGAACTAATGCAACCCTCCAGCCACCTTTTATGTATTTAATTAGCTATAAAGCTATAAGCTATAGATCAAAACAATGTTTTCAATATAAGCTTGTTTGATTGTATAGTCCTATAGATCTGAACCCAGTTCAATATTTATACATTTTGGTGTTTTAGGTTCAACTAAATAGATAAAAGATATCTACTGGAGGAATGTATTAAATCCTAAGACCTAGTTGCAGTGCTTTCATATCCAAAGTTCCTTACCTATGAAAGTCATAAGCTAGAAAAGAGTCTGGGAATATTGGATGAGTAGGTGCTAGATAAGGATTTTATGTGCAAATTTTCTTGCATCCATTGATTTCTAAAGTTTGTACTGAGTAACCACTACTGTATAGAGAGTTTGCTAAAGTATTGATAGTTTGTGTAAGCATAAAAAATGGTGATTGTTGTGTTTTAGTGATTTTATATGAATCCTGCTTATTGGTATTAAAATGTATAGATACTGACTGTATAAGTGAATTATCTTGAATTGAAAACATTAGTGTTTTCATCTTGTGCTCATAGTTTAGTTGTTATCTCAATATGTAAAAGTTAGCTGCTGGATTGTTACATTAGATCCTAAGATCCAGGTGCAGTGCTTTTATATTCAAGGCTTCTTATTAATGACAGCCATAAGCTAAAATGTAGTCTGGGGACAATGCATGAGTAGACATTAGATAGAGATTTTATATCCAAATCTTGCATACATTGATTATGAAGTTTTGCACTAGGTGACATTATTGTATGAAGAGTTTGCTAGTATAATAATAGCTTGTGTAAGCATAGGAAATATTGATCAAGATGAAAAACTTTGTTTCTTATCATAAATAGATGCAATAAATATTATGACATTAATTTATTTATATTTCATTTATTTATTAGTAACAGCAATTTATAAAAATATATGTATATAAAGGAGATTGCCTTGATAACAGTTTGAGATTGTTGATGTTATTGATATTGGGATTGTTGAAATTTTGAAAATTTTGACTGTTTTTATTGATTACATATATGTGTGTGTGTTTGCATGTGTAAGAATGTGTATATATCACAGATAATATGGAATAAAATATATTCTATAATAATATGTAGATTAGAAAGTAATAATAAAAATGTAAAAGGTCGACAGACGATTAACTCTAAAAACTCCATAAATATAACAGCCAATAGCATTCCTCTCAGCAAACATTAATTGCTTAATCTAATAACCATCACCAACTTCTACGTCAACTACATCAATTTACATATGAAAATATACAAATATATGATAATCAGTGACTAATACAATGTATGTTTATATGAATTCAGATATATTAATATATTTCTAATATTCACAATAATTATGTTTTGACAAAGATATGCTGTATAGAAAGCCTAGCTCAGCATATTAATAAATATTGTTCTATTCCAAAAATTTATTACTGTAATAGTTGTTAATTATCTATACATTTTTGTTCAATATATTTTATTATATATATATAGTTTGGTAAACAAGGGCCCATCATCAGATTTTCAATGATATAGATGGCTTAAGAGTTGAAGAGTGGAGAAGATTAAAGCCTGATTTGCTATCTTAATATAAACCAAGCACTGGAGATAATGATCCAGACCAACTGATAATTGCTCATTCAGCACAGAATACATATATTGGAGAGCATTTATCTTTTTCACATGTATGTGGTTATGTATATTAGTTGTATAAAATATGGAGTGGATGACTGAAGATAGCTTCAAAGTCTGGGTTCAAATCCCTTCTAATTACATCTATCTTACTGTACAAATATTATACATCTATTTAAATATTATGTATATATACAATAACAGTGTATTAGGTTTTTCATTGAAGAAAGTATAAAAATAGATATAAATAGCACTAGTAAGTATCTATCTATATATACTGGGCATTGACTGTAGCTAAGTCTTTTATCATGACAATAATATAATGTACTACAAAGCCTTATAAGTAGATCTACAATGTATGCCTCTATAATTAGAAAAGTTTTCTGTTTTTTGTCCATGTTCAGCACATACTTTCAGCTATGTCTATAGAATTGTGAGGCATAATTAAATATTTGTAGTAATTCAATGGGCATAAGTATAATTTTCATAGAATCAAAGTAGAGACATAGTGATAACTGAGGATAATAAAAAATGCTTCATCTTGGTTAGCTATTTATGATGGAATAAAAATGAGGCATATATATGTAGTTGCTATCTATATATTATGTAGTTTATTTTTCTGCTATTTATGTTAATGACTATATTTTGCTCCAAATTGGCACATTATTTGTAATGGATCAAAATAGAATAAAATAGGTAGATGTGATAATGATGATCATGCTGAGATCCATGTTGCTACAAAGTGAGTACAGACAAACAAATAAGTAGTAAATATGTAATTTTTATATGTGTATGATGTAGCAATGCTTCAAAGACATTATTATGTAATATAATTCTTAATCATAGAGCACTAAATAATGATATTTAGTGTAGGTGGCAAGAAATTCTACGGAATTTGTTTACAAATACTTCATTTAGTATTTAAAGAAATTTATTATCATCATCATTTCAACCATTATTAGCCCAATGCAAGATGAAATGTGAAGTTTCGATACTTCTGTTCTGCTAAATATTAAAGTTTCAGATTCATATGTGGTAAAATACATCTAAGATTTTCAAATACATAAGTATATTTCCTTTTAATATTAAGTTATTTTTATCAAAATTATTCTATCCAAGGTTAATTCTATGATTATTTTCATCTATTATGTTTAATTCTATAAAAAAAAAAATGTATATCTATTATGTTTCCACCTATATTAATAATCTGAAAAAGGTATTTGTAGTTGTTATAATTCATGATTATCAATATTTATTTCCTTATCGTATTAAAGGTTAGTATTATCATCATGAGAGATGATTTCTGAGTATTTTAATGATCCAAATTATATTTTATTAAATTTCCTAAATAATAGTAGAGATTTTTCTTAAATTAATTAAAAACCCATTAAGACTTAAAGTAATTAATTTTACAATTTAGTAATAATATTGCAGAACAAAATTATTATAGTTTATTTAATATTATATTATTTTATATTTTTCTAAATTTTGTCTGGATTATTGGATCTCCATAAAATTGCCCTTTGTTATCCAATATCCTGTGCTTTGTTCTTTCTATAATATGATCTCCCTGAGATAAAGATTAAAATACAATAAAAATTTAGATCAAGATTTATTTCAAATTAAAATTAGAATATTATTCTTATAATAAATTGTACTAGTATTATTCTTATATATTTAGTTCGAATATTATTTTAGGGTTTATTTAAATAAGATTATTATAGTTAGTCATAGAGATATGATTGTAATTCTTAAAAGATTGGAAGTCTGTAGTATTTCTATTCAGTGAAGTATGTGCCTTTGATACTTATTTGACTTTAAAGCAATCTGTATAACACAGCATGTGAACATAGTTTCATGATGATGATGATGATGATGATGATTATTATTATTATTATTATTATTATTATTAATCTTCTGAGCTAGGAAATTATTCATTAATACATAATTACTTGTTAAAGCAGTTCTGAGATCAGTGGTTATTATCATCATTTATAATTTGATTTTTGCTTGTACCCACTTGGTACTCTCTCGTGCTGCTTACCTTACCTATGTTTGTGTTGATTATCATGGATACCTTGGTTTCCTTGGTATGGTTACAATTTATATATATATTGAATGGTAAATCTGATTCAGATTTGCCGTTTCACAGTCTGACCCACCTAATTATTTATTTTACTAACGTTTGCTTTTTTATTAATCTAATAAAAAAACACATTTTAACATTTTTTTAACTATCCTGAATAAATCGCTAAAATTTATTTTGGATAGTATTATTGTACTAATACACTAAATTATTCTAGTTTTATTATTAAAAAGAAAAAAATTCAAGTAATACATTTTGAATTTTTTATATATATTTCATTTATATATGCGTTTATAATATCTTATTTTTTTCAGTTAAAGAATCCAAGATGGCCTTTTCTGAAAGATTTGTACCTTGATAAGAAGTTTAAAATAAATGTTTAAATTAAAAACACTTAGAAATTACCAAAAATCCATTTTACTTTGGAATTTCTATTGATTAATTAGTAGAGATTCTACATCGTTATCTTAAAATAAAAACTAACAAAAAAATTATATTGAAATCTATTGATCCTTATCGAGGTACAAACTTTCTAAAATTAGAATAAAAGCGTAATTTCTATTGTTTCTAAAAAGAATATCACCTGAGGCAGCAGGGAAATGGTATACGATTAAGAAGTTATAAATAGTGGTCCTTTTTAGAGAGAAAAGAGAACAGATAGAAAGAAAGATGTAGAAGTCTCCATGCCATGACGAGTGAGTAGTAAAAAGGGTCAATCACTGCCCATTTCCCTCCTGAAATGTAGAACCTGACATACTGCTGCTAGAACTATGCCCTCAAATGCCACAAGCCATCAACATTCACCCACAGAACTCATACTAGGGAGCACCAAAATAGTATCCAGATTTTACAAGGTTATTACTAGAATGTAAATATAATTTTTAAAGTGTTAAAATGTAAAAAGTTATTGTTTATTGAAAACCTTTTAACTGTCTCTTTGACCTTTTCTTTTAAATTATAATATTTTATTAACTCAAATTCACCATAATTTTCAATTTTAATCTATATCATTATTTAAATATGAATTTATTTATTTGTTTTTATGTTACTTTTAGCATGAGATTTCATGCGTTGATTTTTTTATTATTTCGACAAACTTCACTCATGGGGGCTCAGAGAGTAATTTGCTAAGAGAGCAAATTATGTCTATTCGGAGAAAGGAATGTTAACAAAGAACGATTTAATTTTAAAATAAAATAATCTTGATCTATTTTTATTTTCACTAGGGACGTTATGTCTAATATATATATATATGTCAAAATAAACATCCCGTATTTCTTTAATCAGTTTTTATTATAGATTTCCCAGAATGGGATTCTATTATTTTATATTTCTGCAATTTAAAACAAAAAGTAATATGCTATAAATTTTGACCTAGTAACAGTGCCACTGGATAGCATAAGTTAATTATCATGCCTTTTTTTTAGTTAGGAAAGAGGGTTAGGGGTATTTATTCGAGAAATAAATTTCCTTATTTCTATATGTATGATTTTGTAGGTTAAATATTTATATAAAGTAGTTGCTTATGCAGGTTGGTCTCTATGCAGTATTAGATCATTTTAAGGCTGTTTAATTATAATTCATTCGTATTTAATGATTATAATATCTCAGGTTATAAAGAATGCTTGGAGTATTATGGATAGGGTGCGGAGTTAGCTTCCATTTTCGCATACGTCTGTTGAATCGGACAGCGTGGCTGAGATAGAGTGGGTTAGCCTGCATGGTACCTGTAGAGGCAGGCACATTGACTCTCTGTAAATCCTATCTCCTATCGGTATATGAACACAAAATGTGGACGTATCGATTTTCCTTTTTATTCTTTGTTGGAATATGCATGCGAGGGTCCATAATCCGGCTCGTATTTCCTACTTACATTTTCTTCTCTCCATTGCATTCGGATAGTTATTAACCCAACATTCTTTTGCTTTTCTTTTGCCTATCTAATATCTAAGCCATAGGGAAATGATTCTACTGAAAGGATCTTTGACCTGAGTAATCAACTCTTTTGTTCATTTTCGTAATTAGTTAAAATCGTTTGATTTTAGCTAATTAACGTTATAGTTATTATAGGTATGATTTTAATTGTAAGTCCAACTAAAGTGGCTTGTTTGCATGATAATTAACTGATCTAATTTTTTTTTGTTATAACAGCTTAGTTTTAATCACTGTAAAGTTACCTATAAGCTGTTCCAGCAAGGTCCACTAATGTCATAAAACATTAGTTATTTGAAATCTAAAGTATTATTTTTATAGAGAGAAATAAAACAATTCTTTTTTATATGTTAGTGGAGTAAGATGTCAAATTACTCTTATTATAATCGTTTATTTAATTAATGTCGTTTCCAATAGAAAATGTTTTGTTTAAATCTTATTGTAATTATTTCCATTGATACCCGTTTTTTTTTTTTATAAAATGGTTTTTTTTAAATGCTTTCTTTGTAAAAAGCAATAAAACATTTATTATTTATATACCGCAGTCAGGCAAATGTTTAACCCTACTGCTGTATTATAAGCTTCTACTAATTGTGCATGGATAATATTAAAATCCGTGATCATTTAATTATAGTATCGTTTTGATATTTTAAAAGGAAAATGAATGTAGACAAAAGTAAAAGTTTGTAAACTTAACAAAATAAATTCTACAAACCCAATAATGTCAATGTTAACTACTAATATAAATAAATTCGTCATGAACTGGTATAATTATAAAGTTAATTTAAAGATTGTATTTTTTGTTTTTAAAGAGCTTGAGTTAAATATGACTGTAAAATGTTTAATGATTTTTAAATATATATATATAACCAAAACAAAACTTCCAGTGTTCCTCGAATAATTTTATTTACTTTTATTTTAAATAATTTTTGATTTTTAAATATATCTATCAATCAATCACCCAAGTTCTCATTTAAATATAATAAAAATTGAAACTCATGCTTTAAGACCTAGCTGCCGGCACGATGAAAGTAAAGGAATTCGATCATATTGTCGAGAAAGGCTATTGATTAGATCTTTGACCTGGGAATATAGGTAAATAGGGAAAAATCCACAATGTACCTGATTGATATATCTTGTACATGGTCAGACTCAAGGTACTTTACCTGTGTTCAGGGGTTTGTTGGATCGATGTGTGTTTTTTGACCGGTACATCTTTTTTTTTCCGGGTTTTGTACGCCCATTTGTGGGGCTAGTACATATTTCCATACCCTGTATATTGTTAAGCATATATGTATAATGTTTTTTTGAATAACACTAAATAATAAATATGTGTAAGATTTGTTTTCTCAAATTTGTATGATTTTTGCACACACTGCAAAACCTTGAATAATGTTTAATGTATATGTGTTTTTAATGCTTTTTGACACAGCAATAAATAATGTATACATATAAATTTTTTTTTCCCCTGAGCTTTGGATGCTCAAAAATGGTGGGGATTTTAGATAAATACCTACACCATGATAAATAAATATGTTTACAAAGTGAAATATGTGAAATACACATGTATTTTTTTTTACATTGTTTTGTGGTAGAGAGTAAAAATAATGGGTGCACAAATAGCTGGTATCCAGAATTTAAAAGTGGTAAATGTAAAACAGACTCAAAATAAAAAGGAAAACAGATCAGATTTATTTTCTATCTGTGATTTTTAATTCATATGTAAAATGTAAAAGAAAAATAAACCAAATTAAGTATGTTTTGGTGTATAAATAAATCTTCAGAGTCTGTAAAATATTGTGATATAAAAAAAAAAATAATAACTAAATGAAAGTTATGTAATAGCAACAAATGTTTGTTAATAGAGACTTGGGTGAATAGATGGTTAATAATAAAGCATATATATTATTTGGCTGGCGCCCTTACAAAAAAATTTGCCAATAGTTTAATTAAATATTTTCAAACACAAAGTAGTGTTATTTAAGATTCACACCTGGAAAAATGAAATGGTTAAAGAGTCTGTACAACCTAAATGTAACTTAAATCATGTAAACCAATTGTTATCAAACAATTGTCCAGGCACATGAGAGCAACCAGAGGTTAAAAGAATAAATTTGTTTCGTTTCTTATAGGAAAATAGGTTTTTGCTAATTTTTTTTTAGCTGAGTGGCAAATAATTTTATAACTAAAGGCAGTAAACAGAACAGGTATAGTAGGATGGGAGATGTTTTAGGAGGGAAGTGTGGTGTTACCTGTTAAAGTCAAATAAATATATAGAGTTTTGTTTATCCCACAATAATTCAAAAAAAAAAAAAAAGAATAGTCTCAGAATCAAAGTTTAAACAGTTTTTCTTCAAGTAAAAAAAAAGTTCAATTTTTTTTAAGCGAAGTGTACCAAAAAAAAAATAATAATAATATTTTTTTTAAATAAAAAGATTTTCTGTTTTAGATGGAGTGCACAAAAGAACAGCAGATGGAAGAGCAACAGAAAAATGCTGAAGAGAGGTTGATGTCTGAGATGATGTCTGTAATGATGGAAAATTTAAAGATGGTGATGAATGATTTTAGGACAACAATTATGTCTGAAATCAAGGAAGAGCTGCAAAAGCATCTAGAAGCAGTAGAAAAAAGAATACAGAGAGTAGAAGAATGCCAGATGGAAAAAAACTTGATTTAATACAAGAACCAGTCAACATAAACACAATACTGCAGACGGAAATGGAAAATATCACTCATGATGAACCAGCAAAAATTCAGACATGAAATGATGATGACCAAAGCCAAGATCAAATAGCCATAAGAGAAACAGAAGTCAACCAGAAGACCACTAATAATAAGGTTCAAACCCCATCAAATATCTCACTGGAACCATCATTGATATTTCAACTGATCCATAACCAGATGTTCCAAGGTGATATGGTAGGTCTTAAAGCACAAAAACTGAATAATGTAACCAAGAGGAGAGTAAAAAATTTCTTCTCACTTTTCCATGGCCCCTACAAGATTAAAAGAAAAGGTCAGGATAAGGCTGTTTTATTAGGAGAACAAAGAAATGTTAATGTCAGGCATTTAAAGCAATATGTCCCACCAGATCCAGGGAGATAGTAATAAATTAATGAAGCCAATTTGATATTTTGTAAATAACAGCAATTTGTAACTGGACTAAGAAATGGAAAAGATTTTGGCATGTATATAGATTTACAAGAAATGCCTAATTCAAACAAATATGACATTTCAGATTGAAACCAAAGGGTAGGTAGTGTGAGAAATAACTGTTTGGGACTCTGTGACCTGGAAAGTTTTAAAAATTTCCTATCTGTGTTCAAAAAAATATATCTATAGATATTTTTTTTCATGAAGTGGAGAAGTGTGAAATGGTAAATCTGATTCAGATTTACCGTTTCACAGTCTGACCCACCTAATTATTTATTTTACTAATGTTTACTTTTTTATTAATCTAATAAAAAACACATTTTAACTTTTTTTTAACTATCCTGAATAAATCGCTAAAATTTATTTTGGATAGTATTATTGTACTAATACACTAAATTATTCTAGTTTTATTACTAAAAAGAAAACAATTCAAGTAATACATTTTGAATTTTTTTATATATTTCATTTATATATGTGTTTAAAATATCTTATTTTTTTCAATTAAAGAATCCAAGATGGCCTTTCCTGAAAGATTTGTACCTCGATAAGAAGCTTAAAATAAATGTTTAAATTAAAAACACTTAGAAATTACCAAAAATCCATTTTACTTTGGAATTTCTATTGATTAATTAGTAGAGATTCTACATCGTTATCTCAAAATAAAAACTAACAAAAAAATTATATTGAAATCTATTGATCCTTATCGAGGTACAAACTTTCTAAAATTAGAATAACAGCATAATTTCTATTGTTTCTAAAAGAAGATCACTTGAGGAAGCAAGGAAATGGTATATGATTAAGAAGTTATAAATAGTGGTCCTTTTTAGAGAGAAAAGAGAACAGATAGAAAGAAAGTTGTAGAAGTCTCCATGCCATGATGAGTGAGTAGTAAAAAGGGTAGATCACCACCCGTTTCCCTCCTGAGATGTGAAACCTGACATACTGCTGCTAGAACCATTCCCTCAAATGCCACAAGCCATCAATGTTCGCCCACAGAACTCATCACAGGGAGCACCAAAATAGTCATCCAGATTTTACAAGGTTATTACTAGAATGTAAATATAATTTTTAAAGTGTTAAAATGTAAAAAGTTATTGTTTATTGAAAACCTTTTAACTGTCTCTTTGACCTTTTCTTTTAAATTATAATATTTCATTAACTCAAGCTCACCATAATTTTCAATTTTAATCTATGTCATTATTTAAATATGAATTTATTTATTTGTTTTTATGTTACTTTTAGCATGAAATTTGATGCGTTGATTTTTTTATTATTTCAACAAACTTCACTCGCAGGGGCTCAGAGGGTAATTTGCTAAGAGAGCAAGTTATGTCTATTTGGAGAAGGGAATATTAACAAAGAACGATTTAATTTTAAAATAAAATAATCTTGATCTATTTTTATTTTTGCAAGTGATGTTATGTCGAATATATATATATGTCAAAATAAATATCCCGTATTTCTTTAATCAGTTTTTATTATAAATTTCCCAGAATGGGATTCTATTATTTTATATTTCTGCAATTTAAAACAAAAAGTAATATGCTATAAATTTTGACCTAGTAACAGTGCCGCTGGATAGTGTCAGTTAATTATCATGCCCTTTTCTTTAGTTAGGAAAGAGGGAAGGGGGGATTTATTTGAGAAGTAAATTTCCTTATTTCTATATGTATGATTTTATAGGTTAAATATTTATATAAAGTAGTTGCTTACGCAGGTTGGTCTCTATACAGTATTAGATCATTTTAAGGCTATTGAATTATAATTCATTCATATTTAATGATTATAATATCTTGGATTAATAAAGAATGCTTGGAGTATCATGGATAGACCTAAAATGGTCATTGATTTGGTGGTGCAGAGTTAGCTTCCGTTTTTGCATATGTCTGTTGAATCGGACAGTGTGGCTGAGATAGTGGGTTAGCCTTCATGGTACCTGTAGAGGCAGGCATGTTGACTCTCCGTAAATCCTATCTCCTATCAGTATATGAACACAAAATGTGGACGTATTGATTTTCCTTTTTATTCTTCATTGGAATATGCATGTGAGGGTCCGTAATCCGACTCATATGTCCTACTTACGTTTTCTTCTCTCCATTGCATTCAGATAGTTATTAACCTGACATTGTTTTGCTTTTCTTTTGCCTATCTAATACGTAAGCCATAGGGAAATGATTTTACTGAAAGGATCTTCGACCTGAGTAATCGACTCTTTTGTTCATTTTCGTAATTAGTTAAAATCATTTGATTTTAGCTAATTCACGTTATAGTTATTATATGTATGATTTTAGTTGTAAGTCCAACTAAAGTGGCTTGTTTGCTTGATAATTAACTGATCTATTTTTTTTTGTTATAACAGCTGTAAAGTTAGTTATAAGCTATTCCAGCAAGGTCCTCTAATGTCATAAAGCATTAGTTATTTGAAATCTAAAGTATTATTTTTATAAAGAGAAATAAAACAATTCTTTTTTATTTGTTAGTGGAGTAAGACGTCAAATTAGTCTCATTATAATTGTTTATTTAATTAATGTCATTTCCAATAGAAAATGTTTTGTTTAAATGTTATTGTAATTATTTCCATTGATACCCATTTTTTTTATAAAATGTTTTTTTTTAAAATCCTTTCTTTGCAAAAAGCAATAAAACATTTATTACTTATATACCACAGTCAGGCAAATGTTTAGACCTACTGCTGTATTATAAGCTTGTACTAAATGCACGTGGATAATATTAAAATCTGTGATCATTTAATTATAATATCGTTTTGTTATTTTAAAAGAAAAATGAATGTAGACTAAAGTAAAAGTGTATAAACTTAACACAATAAATTCTACAAACCCAATAATGTCAATGTTAACTGCTAATATAAATAAATTCATCATGAACTGGTATAATTATAAAGTTAATTCAAAGATTGTATTTTTTGTTTTTAAAGAGCTTGAGTTAAATATGACTGTAAAATGTTTAATGATTTTTAAATATATATATATATATACTAAAACAAAACTTCCAGTGTTCCTCGAAACATTTTATTTACTTTTTATTTTAAATAATTTTTGATTTTTAAATATATCAATCAATCACCCAAGTTCTCATTTAAATAGAATAAAAATTGTATCTCATGCTTTAAGACCCAGCTGCCCGCACGGTGAAAGTAAAAGAATTCGATCGTATCGTCGAGAAAGGCTATTGATTAGATCTTTGACCTGGGAATATAGGTAAATAGGGAAGAATCCATGGTGTACTTGATTGATATATCTTGTACATGGTCGGACTCGAGGTACTTGACCTGTGTTCAGAGGTTTGTTGGATCAATGTGTGTTTTACAACTGGTACAATATATATATATAACAGATGGTTTTATTCGAATGTGCTGGATGCTTTGATAGTTTCATTTAAAAAATTATTTGTTGAATTCAGAATTGGATGTATGATAAAAAAAATTATAGTAATAAAATATGTTTTGGAGGAAATGGTGAGTGCAATTAAGAAGAAAATATAGTAGAGATTGACATTGTTGGATGATATAAGAGATGAAAAGAATTACATGGAATTGAAGAGCTGGGCAAGGAAGGGAGTGGAAATATGGATGAACTGATGATGTGACTTCTTTCTGGACTTGTCCATTTGACAGAATACTGTTGATGATTCTGTCAGTATCTCTTGTAGTCTTTTTATAGAATGAATATAGGATTTGTAGGCACTTTGCAAAGTGATAGTTGTAGTTGAATATTTTTTTGAGTACTTTGAAATAGTTTATTTGCAGATTTTCAATGGCTATTGTTGTTTAGTAAGTGAATGTTAGTAAAAAATATTATTTAATAATACAATATTTATTTGATATTCATGTAATGCACCTTGTATAGAAATAGAGCTTGTTTATTTCTATTAATGTATCATAATGGAGGTTATTATGTTGAAATAGGACCTGAAGTTAACATTCTTAAGATTATTTTCTCTGAATTTGATGAGTCAAACAAAAGATTTAAAGAATTAAATAATGAGTTTGAAAATAAAATAAATGAATTAAAAAATAAGTTGCCAGTTAAAAGAATTAAAAGCTGAGTTAAAGCAATCCAAAAATGATTCTAATAACAAATTTGATGAATTGAAAGCTGACTTTAATAACAAATTTGATCAATTTAATGTAGAATTTAGTGCTTCAAATGATAAAATTAAAGAATTTTAAGTATACGCTAGATATTAAATTAAAAGTATCAGATGAAAATGGAATATAAGATTTGATTAATTAAAAACTGAAACAGGAAAATGTGGAAATAAACTGGATACATTACTAAAAAGATCTACTAACAAAACTAAAGGATCTCAAATGAATAGCAATGATGTAAAAGATGAGTTTAGGAAAATTAAGATAGAAGATGGATTCAGGTATTAATGTTATTATTACCTTAGACAGTACAATAGAAGATTGAAGTTAAAGTTAAACTTGAATTTATAAAGACTAGTCAATGTAGCAGATATTGAAAGTAATATATTGAATAATAATAATAATAATAATAATAATAATAATAATAATAATAATAATAATAATAATAATAATAATAATAATAATAATAATAATAATAATAATAATAATAATAATAATAATAATAATAATAATAATAATAATAATAATAATAATAATAATAATAATAATAATAATAATAATAATAATAATAATAATAATAATAATAATAATAATAATAAAGGAAAATTTTATTAGAAGTCATAAAAATATATAGACAAGAGTACTAAAGTTGATAAATGTCCAGTTCAATAGTAAATGAATAGATTTAAGATATTTATTAATAAGTGCCCACAGATATTGGATAATTGTGAAAAGAAATTAGTTTCATATAGTATTCATCCAAAAGGAGAAAAATATTGTAGACTTAAAAAGGATGATGAAAGTTATAATGGAATGAATTTATGTATTTTATTAAAAGAAAGTTTGAAATATCATAAAGTTATTAATGATGAAAGAGATTGTTGCAATTGAAAATGTTTTAGATGGAAAACTTTTGAACATAAGTTGAATATAGCTAATAATACTTATTTAATACATGGCTATAATAATTTGGAAAATAAGTCATTTTGTAAAAATGAGTATGTATTTGATCTTACTGATTTTAATAATACTAACAATTGCTATAAGTATAGTTATAGATCAAGATGAGAATAAAAAACATAAATAAGTACCAATTAAATAATAATAATAATCATAAACTAATAATCAGCATTAAGCTAATGCACATGCGCTTTGTGGATTTTAACAATAAATGAATACTCTCATTTTTCCAAATACAAGATAAAGTCTTTGTGAAAGAATAGAATGAATCCACTTATTCTTTCAATCCAAACGTTTAAGTATGGGGAAATCTTAAGTATCTGGAAATAAGAGCATAACGGTATTAAACAATAACTTTAAATTGCTTTTACTATGTCTGAATGAATGATGCCTGCGAAATTTACTAGAATCATAATAATAATTTTATTTGGTATAGGGTAATTTTATTTGGTATAGGGATATAACATTTAGAGACAACAAAGAGATTGAATATATTATTTGTAATATAAACAATTATTATGATCTGATAGTAGATTTATTTTATGATGTCCTGTTAAGTTGAAAAAGAACTTAAATCAGTACCATATATATATATGGTAACCTAAACAGGGAGATTTGAAGTGTGTGTGTGGGGGGGGGTGAACAATGATGATGAAAGAAAGAATGAAGAAACGAACTGAAAGATGAATATGAGAAATGAAGATGATGAGGATGATGATGATAATGAAAAAGATGAATATGATGATGAGAATGGAAGATGAGATGAGAAATGAAGATGATTATGAAAAAAGAGGTGAGATGATGATACGAAAGAATGGGATGAGAAGATGAAAATATGGAAAAAGAGAGAACTGATGAGATGAAGGATGATGGTGATGACAATGAAAAGAGAGAAGACAAGAATGTAAGAAAAGGTAAGATGAGAATGCGAAAGAATGGAAGATGGGATGATAATGAAAACATGATAATGATATGAAAGATGAATATGAGAAATGAAGAGGTGATGATGATGATGATAATGAAAAGAGATGAATATGATGATGAGAATGAAAGATGAGATGAGAGATGAGAAATAGAAGATGAAAATGATGATGAGAATGGAAGATGAAATGAAAGATGAATATGTTCTGTACATTTTCTAATATTTTTCTACTCTTAATGACTTAACTCAGTGGGGTTACAATAACATCAAAGATAAATGATGTTATAGAGATATACAATCAGATGATAAAAAAAAATCTAATACCAATGCAAATAACTATTGTGGCATGTTCAATAATTTAACATAAATAATATAAATGACATTTTAAATCATTATTTAATAGTTATTAGAGTCAGCCACCTATCAGATCATATACTCTGAATAAACCAAATGACACTTTGTTGAAGGACTATTTCACTAAACCATATTAACAATGACAACAAGAGTAAACAATCTCAGGGATTTTAACTAAACTCTTGTGAAAGATAAAAGTGAATGTTGCCTAATAAATGATTGCATAGATGAATAAACAAATGAGTGATATCTTGGCCAACCATAGGATGCAAGCACTACACTTGTAATGACTGCCTCCCCAAGATAAGATAACTATCTTTCATTAAATCATAGCATAAAAAAAATATATTAATTTAAAAGATTTGATTAATTAATCTAAATTTAAACTAATTATGGTCTATTACCCAGGACATCACTCGAGCTGGGAAAAGGACAAGGGTGCTTTTTATGCCTTTCCACCTACTCACAGACAACCTTCTTATATAATTAAATGCAGATATATTTCAATTTTAAAAATATACAAGATAATTTGCAGTTTGAAACATAGTAAATAATCTTCTGGATCACTAATAGTCTTCATCTCATATAGTATAATCTTCAGTCTGAGAAGTTAATAATAATAATTTAAAATCGATCTTAAAATAACATTATGTTAAGTATCTGTGAATATGTGATTATCTGTTGATGTGATTCAATCTGAAAATCACAATGATAAGCAGGGCTTTATATAATTTAACCCAGTATAAAATACTCTGTATACCTTGTGAACTTTTGAAACTCAAGACAATGGCATATAAAAGAAAAACAAACAGAAACTGAACTTTTTAAATAATAGCAAATTTGATTTATTAATAATATAACATAATAAATATTTACAAAATTAAGGGAAACATTTCCAAGATAGCACTGTTATCTTTTAAATATTTTGACTAACAATATTTATTTAACTTAACACTAAATTACAAAATTTTAGTCAAATAAAATAACTGATTATACCTCATTGACTCTTTCCCAACTGCTTATTTTAAAAAAAAATAATAAAAAAATTACAAGAGTGAACAGAGGCTAATTTAATATTTAAATATATTCAAATAAACTCCTTAAAATTTAATAAAATCTCTTTATTTTCATTATAATAGCATAGCTTAACAAACATAACTTTATTTTTTACTGATACATTTTATAACACTGTGATAAGATTTAGCAACCAGAATAATAAACTAATCTGTTCATATTTAATACAATAAGCTAAAAAAAGCTGTGCTAGGACTAAAATATACAGCATAAATTTTAAAATAATAATTAGTTACTTTTCCATTATTTAGGATTATAGCTAGTTATGTACTTAAGTAAATTTAAATTAAATTAGATGCATGGCCCATACACACTTTAGGAAATTCTTGTCCACATAAAATTATTACACCAATTGTTTTAAAATTGAATTGAAGGACTTACATTTCTCTTGGCAAAAACTCTGGATGAATATATTAATTACTTAGTATGTGTGAATTACCACTTATAACCATATGCATAATCTACATACTTAAAATATATATATAAATTATTGTTGGTTAGCTTGTGGATGATAAAACTATCATAACAGCACAATGCAGACATTGATATACCGTTAAGCATTAAAATAGCTAAACACAACCTGAAGAAACAGTTTCTCAAACAAACATATCTTGTCATAACATATCTAAAGCACATGCAATGTCACCTACTGTGGTGGAAAATAGCATTAATACATCATTAGTGATAGGACAAAAAACATATACTTCACAGAGCTGAACAACTTAATAAAACGGTGGTGGCTTCCAAAATATCTATCTTTGAGGTAGAAAAGAGGATGCCTAGACCTTGTCACAGTGCATCAGAAACAGGAAAAACACACCACAAAATATATGATCCTCTCCAGGGATCTAAACATCTTCAAAATATGTGATTACAATCACTGAAAATACAAATACCTAATATATAATAATTATCACTGGGAATGAACACTATCACCTCATGGAAAAGCAATAAAATAAGGATGGAGGACATTGTCTACTCCATTAAGCATACTAATAATAATCAATAAAGCCAAAGCTTTCTGGGGCCAACAAATACTAAACTAACAACAATATACCAACATCACTTTAACTGACTAAAGTCATTTTGAGGAATTTTAAATTACAATGCATATAAATCAATGTCAGAACCAACAATGCAAATTATGTCAAACGACTATTAAAAGAACTACTTAAAAATATTACACACATATATAATTATAGGCAAAAGTACGATTCACACACAACAAAATATTAAATATTAAACTATAGTGGCTAGTGGACATTTAAAAGACTGTAAATCAAGTGGAGAAAATTAATTCTCAGTATGTATATATATATAAATCTTAACAATTATTATTAATGTAGCATTTATATAAAAAAATGAATGGAAACCCTCTAATAACCTCTTGGGATGTTTTACATATAACTGAGTGACGTACCATATCTTCAAATTAGCTAACAGTGAGATATGAAAATCTCCATGGGATAAGAATGACTAAAATATGCATTAACTTATTAAATGCTTATCAAATGTCTACACATTCTAATAAATTCATTAAGACTAAAATTATATGAATTAAATTACCTGACATATTTTATACCAAACAGTATTACACACATTTATAAAGAAAATATAGCATAAAATATTTTCCTGTTTTTTTAAAACCTCTGCACTGGCTATCCATTAAACATATGTATACAATTTATCTGGTGGGCCAGTATTCTGCATGAAGCTTCTGGTCAAAATATTTAACTTAAACATGGCAAAGATTTCTGAAAGAAATATATACAATAGTTCTTTAAAATTAATGCAGTTCTTCATTCCAAGGTATTATAGTTTCAATAAGCAATATTTAATAATAATAATGATGATGATGATAATAATAATAAGAAGAAGGAGGAGGAGAAGAAGAAGAAAAAAAAAGAAGAAGAAGCTGGTGACAAAAAAAATGGCAAGTAAAATAAATTATTCAGCTGATAATATCATTATGGGATCCCGGGTTTACTTAAACAATAATATAGTTTCTTTTTTTTTTTAAAAAAAGAACACATTTTTAAGCATTTTTTTTTAATTTACTCACATAAAATACTAAGACGGTTCCAAGTTATTTCTTTATACTTTTTTAAAATAAAGTGCAAGCAATTTTGTCAGTAGAGAATTCGGAAAGCATACATATTTTTTTATCATTTTATTACTTGGCGAACATGCATTTTTTTTTTTAATTCTTCCTTAATAGTTGCAGTACAAACATTCTATATGATTAGTTTAGAAGCAGGTAAATTTAATCTAATGAAGAATATTTTGGTTAGTGTTAGGCAAAATTAATATAATGTGAAAGGTTTGTATTAGCACCAGGTGAAATTAATACAAACCTATTTAGTCTTTTAAAATACATAGCTAAGTCTCTACACATTTTTATCTTTCCTCTTTTAAGTTTTATTTTATTTAATAAATAACTGAATAAATGTAGACTATATAGTTCTGTGAAATAATAGTAATTTAGCAATAAATATAATAACTGCATATATTTTAAATTTATTTCTTAGAAGATATTATTCACGTAGTTAGTATTGAAGATAGCATAAGTAAAATTTCCTCTTAGCATTTTTAAGAAAGTTTTAAAAGTTAATTGGAAGTTAAATGACAAGAAATGAGTTACCTATTTCTTTAGCAGTCATCCATGGAGATATGAAATACTTAAATATAATTTACAATACTTTTTTTTAAATAATAAGATTTTAAAAATAATTAATAGTTTTTTTTTTAAACTTGTTATTTCACTATAAACTTTATCAACACTCCTTTAACACTTTAAGCAAATAATTTTATTTATTATAACAATTTCGACTGTACTAGCAGTCTTCTTCAGATCTACAACATAAAAAATATATCAATACAATCAAAATTCTTATTCTACATATTTTCATATAAAATTATAATAAAACAAAATAATATAAAGCAAAAACAACTCAATCCAAAAACTTTTTAAACAAACATTTTTCAAATCTTTTAAAAAACCCAAAGCATAAAAACTAAACTATAAAAAAATAATAATAAAAAAATAAGGTTGTTTTCTTATCCTTGGTGTTCACCTCGAGATGTCGCTATTTCTAGGTAAATTCTTAGAAATATACCGTTTCACCAGCCTTCACCCAACAAAAGAGGAAATTTTCTACATTATAAATGCAGAAAAGAGACCTCACGTTATGTTGGATGGAGGTGGTGGTGGCGACAGAAGCCAACACAAATGAGACTTCTTTCTATGATAAAACACAGAAAGAGTTCCCGACGGTTGCCGGTTATGGCTTTTTTTCTATGCTAAAAGCAAAGAGAAAGAAATGCCTTGATTGGCTGCCCTAGTAGTTGACTTTGTTCATCATTTTCTCGTAATAGTAGAATATCTATTTTCTCTGTAGTTTTGTGTGAGAGTGTGTGTATTTGAAGCAGTCGTAGTTTTTTAAAATTTGATAAGACATCTATTTTTTTTAATGTGTTGTAACTTACTTTACTGTTGTAAGTTTAGTAAAAATGTCCTGAAGATTCCATTACGAATGGGTAGCCCTCAAAAATTTCTTTTAAGGGTTCAAAAAGGAAAAAATTTAAAGGATCACGCGAAAAGTACCATTTTCGCGAGAATTTGTCCGTGACCAGTTACTTTTACTATATATATATATACGCACAAACAAAAACAACCCAGTGTCTAATTATTAGGAATTACTTGTCCAAAAAAGAAAATTAGTCGGGTATTATTATTATTTTTTGTTACATTTATTATTTCAAAATAAGATTAGTTTTTATATCTACACACTAACAAAAACAACCCAGTTCCTGCTTAATTACTGTCTTAAAAAAAAGGAAGCAAATTCAATGGGGGTTTTTTTTTAATGGAGTATTTGAATTACGGTATTTTTTCTTATATACATACAAGATTTACCAAAAAAAAAAAAAAGAAACCCACTTTCTGATTAATTACTGTCAAAACAAACACAAATTAGTCGGCTATCATTTTTAAATTTAGAATTTCAATAATGGTACCCTTTTTATATAGACAGAGTTAACAAAAACAACCCACTTTCTGATTCATTACTGTCCCCAAAAAAAAAGAAAATGAAAATTAGTCGGGTGTCATTTTTTAATTGAGTCTTTCAATGATGGTCCTTACTAAAGGTAGTCAGGTATCAATTCTAAATTGTAGTATATAAATGACGTTACTTTTTATAGATTTAGAATTACATATTGCTTTTTAAATAAAAATAATTGATTTTTACTCTTGAACAAAAATACCGTAACTTTAAAAAAAGACACGTACAGTCCAAAAAAAATAAGAAAAAGCCCCGAAACTTTAAATACACACACACAAACTAAAAAACAATCTAAGATTAATAAACTTTGACTTATTACATCTTGCTTTTGAATCAAATGATTGATTTACTCTTGCAAAAAAAGGACCGTAACTTTAAAAAGACACATAAAGTCCCAAAAAAAATTAGAAAAAGCCCTGTAACTTTAAAGATACACACACAAATTCAAAAACAAGATAAGATTAATAAACATTTACTTATTATGTCTTGCTTTTGAATAAAAGTATTGATTAACTTTTGCAAAAAAAAAAATGTAACTTTAAAAAGACACATGTAAAGTCCAAAAAAAAAAGCTAGAAAACGCTGTAACTTTAAAAAGACACACAAACTCAAAAACAAGATAATATTAATAAACTTTTACAAAAATGAAAAAACTAACATCGTATAATAGTATTAGTTAGTAGAATATTTTATTACAAATCTAAAAAATCAGATCTTTTTAGATCAAATCGATCATTTAGGTCTGGCTCCGGAATCGTTATATGTATATGTTTTTGATTAGCATCAATGCCATCCTGTGGTGAACACCAAGGATGAGAAAACAACCAAAAATAACAATGAAAAATATAAAATTTCTTTTAAATTATTTTTAAACCATTTTTTAAATTACAACCAAATAAATGTATTAAAACATTTCAAATTTTAACATCAAACCATTAAAAACAAAACCCATTAAAATACCATTAAAACATTAATCTAAAAATTAATACCAAAAATTATCATTTTTAACTTAAGTAATTACATAAATAAGACCAAAACCCCAATAAATCAAAAAACCCAAAATCAAAAATTAAAATTAAAAAATTAAAAAATAAAATAAAAAAATAAAAAAAATAAAATTAAAAATCAAAACAAAATATCAAAAATCAACTACTAATAAAAAAACTTCTCCTTTATATCAATTTCTTTCTTATCCCCCTCCCAAATTTCAGTGTCAATTTTTTTTAAACAACCAATAATCACAACTTTTTTTTAATTAGCCAGAAAAATGATCGATTAATAAATGACATCAGAATGAACTAGATATCTAGCATGTGATATAAGAACTTAATTTTAAAAGTTAATAAAGTTTCTTTTATAACATTAATATTAAAAAAATATTACAAAAAATATAAATACAAATATAAAATTAAAACTTGTCTCATTTATTGACTGACCCACCTTTAAGATTTAATCCCAAAATTTAAATTAATAATTGTTTTATCCATTCACTTGGTTTTTTTTAAATTAATATCATATCTAATTATTTATTCATTTTCTTTTTTTAATGAGTTGACATAACTCAAACAAACAGTTTAAACAATTAGAAAACATTTTTTATCCCCATGCATGCAAATATTCACACAGGGAAGTGACCTTTAACTTGACCTCCAATATTTAATTATAATTTTTAATGATTACAAATAAAAAATATTTGGGAATATTATATTAAAATAACTTTTAACAAGTTAATGCTAATTTAGACTAAAGATTAAATTATTATCTGAATGTTTTGAGAAAACTAAAGATTAATTATTAAATCAATTTCATATTATTTACCCTATTTATAATATTAGCTCAGTTATTAGGCTACAAACTAGAAATAAATAAAACAAAAAAATATCTTTTTAATTATCTATTATTTTAAATAGTAACTCAAACATTTATTTTGAGAGAAATGCTATCTTATATCTCCAACACAACTAACTACCAATATGTGACTTACTTTGCACGTATAATTATATCAACTTACTACATATAATTACATTACCAATTATTTTACATCCTATTCATTAATTAACTAATTTATTTATTTATTTATTTTTAAATAAGACAATTGTACAAAAATGGTTAAGCTAATACAAAGAATTGTAGCTATTGGAGCTAAGAGAGACTTTTTTGTACAAAAAAGGTTAAGCTAATATAAGGAATGGTAGATATTGGAACTAAGTGAGACTTCACTTAAGTACAATAATATTAAAAGTATAAAGCTAAACTAGTCAATAAATAATCAAAATTACCCAAATCCAAAACTCAACCAGACTAGCCATTGGTAGTGCTTTAGATTTCATTTTCTTGGCTAGTCTGGTAAAGTTTTGGATTTGAGTTAACTTTGATTATATATATGAGAAAGAAGTTCTGAGCAAAGTACTTGTTATTGTACTGAAATGTTAGCTATTTAGCTATTATATTTTTGCTACATGAAAGCTCCTGAAAATAATAATACTAAGAATTCATTATTTATCTATGAGAATATTAGAATTAATATATATATATATACTGTAACCCTCCAAACAAGCCATCACACAGGCTGGCAACATAATGACTATGGATTTTAGACACCACAAAATATGAATTCTCTTATAAACAAAATACAATATAATATTCATACAAATGATACAATCTCAAATTCTTATTACATTCTTATCATAGGTTCTTAGTAAAATCTTATCTCAGGACTTAGAATTTTTAATTTAAATCCTATACTGAGTTTTTACTTTATCAACATCTCAGAGTTTATGCATATATTTGATACAAGAAAATAATTATTGTAATAAACACTCAAATATTATTAAATGCAATAACCATTTAAGTTCTTATACATTAAATGTTTTATCTTTTTCCCATGGTTCTTAATCTTATATCTCATGTTTTAAAAATTAATGAAAAAGTGCAAATATAAAATACCTAAGTATCTGAATACTTCAGATAAAAATATGACTAGCAAATAAAACACTCTTCAAAGATTGTAAAATTCTTCTCATATGAATTTTCATCTTCACATAACATATAGACACACCTTATTTTAATATCTTTATGTATGAACTTGTACCAAGTTATAAAAAATAAAATAATGAAAGGATACTTTTATGCTACCACTACATAATTAAGCACACTTCTAATAAAGATAAATCAACATAATATTTATTTTAAAATAATACAGAGTTTTAAAATAAATGATAAATAAATTGAAGAAACAAATTTAATGTGACTTTTGAAATGTACTCATATATTATAATATTTAATAAAACTTTAATAAATTAAATTTTCTAAATAAATGGATGGATAATGGCAACAAAACAAACATATTTAAAGAATAGTAAAATATTTATTTGCATGATAATAATATTTTAATACAATAAAAGATTTTTACAAAAAGCAATAACTTTAATATTTTACAAATTATTCTAACATAAACATTTGTCTAATTTAAAATAAAATATATTCCCTTCTGAGTAATTTCTATAAATTTATAATTATGGCATTTATATTATTTAAGAAGTTCTCACATATTTATTTTAAGATACTAACCATCTAACAATTATGTACTGAAAATATCACACATATATGCCTATGCACAGGCCACTAAAAATAATATTAAAAACTACAATACTAGTGATGTTTAAAAATCAGTGTCGACACATAATTCTAATGACATTGCAAAGATAGCTGAATATAATGCAAAAACAATTATATAAGTTTAAATTTATTAATGCATATAAGGTGTAAAGTAATAAAAAAGCTCAGTACTAACAATAAACTAACATCTCTAAACTCAAATTGTGGTAGAGCTAGCAAAAACAATTGCACAGATGGGCATGCCATTAAATATTGTCACATAATAAAAGACATACTACTAATGTACAGTTAAAGTCAAATGGATATGGAGAAACAACTAAATAGTCATCTGATAACTCAACCTGGAAGTATCAAAGCAAGTAAGCCACACACTCTCTCTCTCTCATGGAGAGGCTTAATAAATATACTAATAACGGAAACCATTCACATAAAATGCACAAATTTATACCTGTCTCCAAGCAGCATATCAATTAATAAATGAAGTTGGCATAAATGTAAATGTGTTAATAATAAATGAACAGATAGCTTACACACATTTCCATATGCACAATAATACATATACTTAGTCTAAAAATATATGCAAATTAATGCATACAATTACAAAGCAATATCAAATACCAAGAATTTTAATAGCTACCCCAACTCACATACTGACTCCCAAACATTTCATTCACACATGAATCAAATATAGAAAAGCTGTTTTACCCTGTGCACAATAATACATTTTATTATATCAGGATATAAATTCTGAGAACTCTTAATAATTTGCAACTTTAAAAACCTTTTACCTAGATATTTTTTTATTAAATCCCTTTAAGGCATGTAGATTATTATAAATATATTTTAGAAAATACCATATATAAAATAATAATTATAAATGAATGAATAATATAACTATAATAATACAATAAGAATAAGCATATACTAATTTTATAAAACAATAAATATACATTACACTTGTATTTTTATATTGGACTATATCCATCACCTAATATGTATATTGAATGTCTTTAGAAAAATTTAACTTTATTTAAATATTCCAAATGCATTCAACTGTTAGTAATAGCACACTAACAGTTGAACGTATTTGGAATATTTAAACCAAGTTATTTTTTTCTAAAGACATTCAATACACATATTAGATGATGGAAATAGTCCAACATAAAAATACTACTAGAACACCATCATCACAAACCTTCAGAAAAACAATACATTACACTTGTTTCACCATATTTAATTAAATTGAGGATTAAAATTTCTTTCAATATTTAAAATGAAATTAACTCTTTTTAATTGAGAAATCCTTAGGTTGTTCCATTTAGCAAAATGTAACACGGTTTTATTAATGTAGAAAAAATAAATAAATGAAAGCAGGAGTTTCTTGAAAAGAAAAATGTCCACAATTTTAATTTTTAAATGGAGAGAAGCAGATAGCAGTATAAAGAGATTAATGACAAACAGGTAACAAACATTTCCATAATAAACCTGAAATATTATTTTTGACAATATTAAAACATGAAAACTTCAAATTATTTCTTTTCTTTCATAGAGCAATAAAATATACTTTCAATAAATAAATAAATGAATTACGAAGAAATGAATTTTTATGATGCTAGAATATTATCTTATTCATATAGGAAGTAATACAGATATACAATGTCTTTTCCAAAATATTAAGAAAATCAATCTGGATAACATCCTTTTTAATGATAATTATATCAAATAATTTCAAATGACTGCATTTTATTTTATTTTTTAAGTTCATGATAGCTTTAAAAGAACTCATTACTGCATTTATTTGGCTAATTAAAGATATAATAATTCTTATGAACAGTTCCTGGTATAATAATAACTGTATTTCAATTATTAATTTGTCTGCATAAATTACTTTTCTTCTAAAATAAAACATTTAATTGAATATAAAAGATATCATTTAATATTAACAATTAGCTTATGTAACTAATTAAAACTTGATAGACTATTAATAAAATGTTTTTTTAGTCAAGAATTCAAAATTAACTAAAAGTTTACAGAAATGGTAAATTAAATATATGAATAACTTTACATCTTAGCGATCATGAAAGCATGTTATATTAAGAACATTCTGAGTTTCCCTCATAATAGTACAGTTTTTTACATTTTTCAATGATCTATTGCTTACAAACAGATGAACATGTATTGGGAGAATAAACTTGCTTGAAAAATTTAGATTTTATTTGAACAGTATTTAACTGATAAAATTATAACTATTTAAAAATTATTAATTAAGTTGAATGGGAAAAAAAAATTTGAGATGTAATTGCAAAGAGTCAGCAGAAGAGGAAATTTTATTTTTATTTTTATTTTTTTAAACATGTGTATATCTGTTCTTTTTATTGCAGTCTGTCACTTTACTTAATCAATCAGAGATGAATATTGGGGTGGATCTTTTAAAATTAATTATCAATTGTAACCTTTTATTAACCTTGTTGCAAATTTATAGATTTGACCTTGAACTTTTACTAATTAAGATACCTAAGAATAGATTTAAACATATGATAACTAGATAGTGGTAATAATTACTTTTATTAACTTTATCTTAACTATTTAATAACAACTATTTATCTAATTTAAAACAAATATATTTTATTTAAAATACACTTCTTTTGCCCAAGAGTTCATAAGACATTATTATTAAACCACTTAAAATACATTTTATAAAATATATTACTTTTAAAGATAATTAATGCTTTTAAACAACCCATTTTAAAATTCTTAATCTTTTAAGACACATGCACAAATATTTGCACGTACATGTATACTAGACATGAGTGAGGAAATGATTCAAAAAACTAAAATTTACTGCAAATTAATAATCAATATTTTAAAGACAGCAACCAAAATTTACTTACTAAAACTCATTTAAAATGAAACCCATTTCAAATTTGTGTTCCCTAAGCTTAACCTATTAAATTCTAATTTAACTAATACTTTATTAACTGCTATTTTAAATTCATTTTAACACAGATTAATAAAACTATTTTATCAAATAACAAAACAAACTCTAATACAATCAATTCAAATTATAAAACACTTTAAACAAACTTTTTATCCAAGTTTAACCCATTAAATTTGGACTTTAAGCAATTATTAAATCAGTTAATTGATATTTTTTTAACAATCATCATTCAAATTTATTTAATAAAGATATTTTATTAATATTTTAGAGTGACGAGTTAAGATTTTACATAGCTTAAAAATAGTAGTTTTTTTTATTACAGGATATTTGAGTAAAAAATGTTTAAAGTACTGTCTATTATATTTAACCTTTATGGGCTAAATATAGGGTTACAATAAACTTATTTGAATTACATACAGTTCACTTATAAATAAATTTATTAAAGATACTGGTTTATATTTATTACATAGCATGTAATTTAAATGTTGATTTATTCCTATTTATATAGTCATTAAATTTGTTAGATTTGAAATATATTACCTCCATTCAAAACTCACAATCTTAAAAACTCCTGAAGGTTGAAAAGTTACCTTCAATGCCAGAAATTTAAAACCAATGGTACCACCTGAATAAATAAATAAAATTTGGACAAACTGAATTAAAAATATATAGGAAAATAATGTTTATTAGGAGAAAGAGTTTATTTAGGATAAACATTTTAAGAAAAAGAATAAAGATTAATTTAGTAATAAATATGTTAAGACTTGATATTTCAATACTATTGGTATAGAATATGAATAACTTTGCTAATGAAAATTTATAGGATTATAAATATTGTTTTCCAGACAGGACTTTTAGAGTAAAATGATATTTTAAGAGTATATATGTCACAAGCAAAAGATGACTAATTGAGATAAGTGTGCTTATATGGAATGCATTTGATATCGGTTGGTTCTTATGAAAAGTAAATTACAATAAATACATGTTTATTTTCTACCTAAAATAAATAATAACAATTATTCCAGAATTTAATAACATATTAAATTTAAAATCAATAAATTTCTCTGGTTATTCTTATAGATGTATGGCAATAATCTTGATTTATTCTTAATTACATATATTCTATTGTGATATTTTGCATAAAGAACTGCTTTAATACAAATTAAAAATAAGGCAAGAAAATTAACTATCTCTCAGTCCTAATTAAATATAATGTTCAATGAATTAATTCTCAAGGTTTTTTACTAAATCAATCTTAATCATTCATTTAAGTTATTCTAAATATGGTGAATGTAAAAGGGATTTATTATACATTACCCTACACCACTAATTTGTATTTCAGATAACAATAGTAATAATAAATGGTATAAATAAATTTAATAAATGAATCTTTTATTTAATAGCTAAGAAGTATGATCTTTTATTTCACAATATGTACAGATGATGATTTCTATAATAACAAACAGATGTATTTAAATATAACAATTACTTTATTATATATAACAAGTATATAAACAAAATTACAAAAATATAAGTGAATAATAAACATAGTTTAATAATAAAATTCTGTAATAATATTAATATATATTATTGTTTGTTCTCCATGAATAAACTAATCTCGGGTTATAATCACGTGTATAAATCTAAAATGTTGCTAAGGTACTTTATTGGAGAAGAATGAGCAATATTAAACCAAAAGCTAATCTTATTTATAGGAGTATAAGAATGTTTTATAATGACTTTAATTATTTTTGTAACAATAATTAATAGAATATCAATCTCATTCTATATTTGGAGCAAGAAAAATTATTTACTTAATCATCCTAAATTCTGTACAAAATACATAGCTTCATTAATTATGAAATTCATCCTTTTTACTAGAATGGCTTGCTTCTTATCTTATATATAAAGTTCAAGTAATTAGTTAGGAGTACATCGCAATTAACAAATATGACTTATTTTACTAATACTATGGGAATGCTGTATTGCATAGTATAGCATTTCAAATTATGCAAATATCATAGGCACTATACAGATAGCTATCTATTAATATTTTGCTGAATTCAAGGACTAATAAACATTAAGTCAGTTAAACATGAATAGATTTACTGAAGTTTATAAGTTAGTTTAACTAAATGCAATCTGTTTTGAATATAAAATATAAATCATATATATTACACTCATAGCCAATACAATTAATAATAATATAAAATTATTACCTGTATTTTTAAATCTCAGCATTATCATGAAAACTTTATTATTTATTTATTACTACTCCAATAATAACTATAAACTAAATAATTCAACAATTATAAACAAAATTTATTGAGTAACTTCTCAAATGTGTAAACCTACTTTCATGAATGGTTTAGCATATCCTTGGAAATATTTACACTTTTGCAAAGTATTCCAACATTTATAATTTGCTGGCAATTAAATAATATAAGCACTAAACATTAAATTAAAAGCACAATGTAATTCATTTCACAGGTTTAAATCTATAGTATATTGATTGTAAGAGATTTAATAAAGCACACTTAGTAATCCTACTCCGGATTGCATAGTTAGCACATAAATCCATTTAAGAATGTCTTCTGATCAATGCATGATTTTTTTATTACATTTTCATATTATAGCATTCATAATCATAAATCTATTTTTATAAAATTGATATTAAATTGTAGTTTCATGCAAAGTGAGTAGTTTCATCCTTTAGAGAATATTTGCAGACTAATATCCTTATGGTTGGCATTTATCACATAGTTTAAAAGTAGTAGATTAATAATCCTTCGGTTTAAACATATTTAATTTATTTTGCTATAGTTTATGCTATTTTAATAATTTATAAGATCTAGCAAATAAATCATAATCCATAGACTGAGTTAACTTTATTGATCTTAATTAGAAATTAAGAGGTTCTACAAAGCTTAAAATTTATATATTGATTTAGATGCATATTTTAAAAAGTGTTCATTTTCATTAAAGCATAGGGATGTAATCAATATAGTTTCCAAACAAGTTTCTTCAAAATTATTTTGAAATAAGAGACAAATGATTTGATTGATGTTATGAGTTTCCCATAAGTAATTTTCCAAAATTCCATTAATTGTTGAAGATAATAAATTGGATTTTCTTTAAAGTGGTATTTGGTGATTGTTGTGGTTGTGGTAGTTTATTTAATTCAAGGAGAAGATATATTTTGCCAGTGAAGCAAAATGTCAAGAGTGAATTGTCTCCTCTGCCATTATGGAGAAGTTGATCAAAATAGCTATTCTAATATGACCATCTTTCGAAACAGAGAATAATAATTATTAACTAACTTTCAATGGAGATAAATAAAATCCCCACTTTAAATATTTTAAAAATGCTATTTGGCTTCTTAAATCACTGTTTTGAAATAATATATTGATAGATAATGACCGATTGCTACGTACTCATTATTATCATGATTCTATATATGTTATAAATTGCATTATATTTTGCGAGGTACATCAATTATTATAATTTATGACTTTTGACATCTGTTAGTTAGAAGTGATATTCTAGCCAGAAATGATATTAAAGTATATTTGTTAATGGTTATTAATGCCCATCAAATATATGTCCCTCCTTAATTACAAATATATATATGCAGATTCAGTATTTTAGCTTGGATTATAATTTAAGTCTTTTTCGTTAGCATAATTATAATGCTAGTTTAACAACTGGGTTGTGTTGGTTTGGCAGATAGAAGCTATCTGTTTTAGGCACAATTATTTAATTATATGAATACCTATTGGTCTTTTGTGTGTGTGTGTTGTGTTGCGAGTGTGTCTTTATAAAGTGTGCATTAGCATGTTTACATTTTGCTACACCTTTTAAAATGAATTCCCTGTGACCAACTGCCTTAGTTCATGTGTGGCTATCTTTATTAGAACTGGAACATGAGGGTCCAGATCATTTTCACAAAGCCTATCTGCATTCCTGAACTTATATATTCACATATTCATTGCAGCAAACTGTCCAGTCTCAGAGCAACTGAGCATTTGATGCTGAAGCTCTTGAATAATTACTCGCACCGCAAACTTATTCTTTAGTATTTTATATAGTGCCCTATTATATATATATATATATATATATATATATATATATATATATATAGCTGCAGAAAGAAGTTTGCTATTAACTGAAAGGAGACCCTTTGATTCCTCTTGGAGGCCTTAAAGGAACCAAGCAGGGCAAATTCCTAATGTCCACTCCATACGTTCTTGTCATTGCAGCTGTTATTACTATGTGATTATTCATATGGTATACAAACATGGATGGGCTGCTCACCAACATGCATTAGCCAGGGTGGTGAGTTTATTGGCTTTTTCATTCTGAGTTTAAGAATATTTTTTCAATATATACAATCATGACAGACAAAAATAAATCATGGCCCTTATTCCCAGGAGGCTGTAAAGTCACCAACCAAGGCAGCAGTTGGTGGCTGAAGGCGGAGGGTGCGAAGAATCCCCTGATAATAGACTCAGGCTGCCATTTGATGATGACTTTTTATTTAGGTATTTACAACTGCAGATCACTTTCAAGTAAAGGAAGGTTGCAAGAGTTAGAAGAAGAACTGTCTTATATTAAATGGGATATTATTGGACTTTGTGAAATTAGAAGAAAAGGTGAAGAAACAATTGATTTAAAAAGTGGACATATACTCTACTATAAAGGCACAAATATTGGAAATACAAGTGGAGTAGGATTCATTATAAATAAAAAATGGAAGAATAACATTGTGGAGATTGATGGTGTATCAGACAGAGTAGCAAGATTAGTTTTACAACTTAATAGCAGATACCAAATGCAGATAATTCAGGTTTAGGCCCCAACAAGTTCTCATAGTGATGAAGTTATAGAAGATTTTTATATGGATGTACAAAAGGCTTTTGATCAGAGCAAACAACATTTTAAAATTGTTATGGGAGACTTTAATGCTAGAATTGGTAAACAAATGAAAGATGAAAATGCTGTAGGTAGTTTTGGTTATGGTAATAGAAATGAGAGAGGACATAGACTTGTGGAGTTTGCAGAAAAAGAAAAACTTTATATTATGAATTCTTTTTTTGGGCAAAATGTTAAAAGGAAATGGACATGGAAGCATCCAAATGAAGGTATAGCAGAATTGGATTATATTTTGACTAACTGAAAATACATATTTCAAGATTGTAATGTTCTTAATAAATTTAACACAGGAAGTGATCACCAATTAGTAAGATGTTAGATACATGTTAATGCAAAACTAGACAGACAAAAATTATTAAGAAAAACAATATTTACAGTTGATATTTTTAATCTTCAGAAACATTCTAATGAATTTAAATTAGAACTTACAAATCAGTTTCAAGTATTAGTAGATTTTGAACATGATTCAGATTTGAATGACATTAATAGGAAAATAAGTGATACACTTTTAAAAACTGCAACAAAGATAGCTGGTAGAAAAAAGCAGCGATTGACCAGTAAAATTTCTACTGAGACTAGAGAATTTATGAAGAAAAGAAGGAATATGAGGATATACACAATGATGCATTAAAAAAGATTGAATATCTTGATTTTGTAAAATGGTGTGGAAAAGAGTTGAAAATGATATAAGAAAGTATAATTGTGAACTAGCAAGGAAAGCTGTAGAAGAGAATAAAAGTCTAAAGAGTGTAAAACAACATTTTGGTATTGGTAGGAAATTTATATCTGCAATAAGAAAAAAAGATGGCATTATTACTAAAAAGAGAGATGACATCATAAAATGTGTAGAAGACTTCTATCAAGAATTATATAGTAATAAAGAACAAGTGCCTCCCATACATATTATATCTTCTGAATTGCCCAGAATTTTGAATGAGGAAGTGACACATGCAATTAAATATATGAAGAAAGGGAAGGCTCCAGGTGATGATGGAATTGTAATTGATAAAGAAGCAGATGAAGAAATAGAATTTTTTTTAGCAAAGTTATATACCAAATGTCTAAATGATAAAGACATACCAGATGATTGGAAGAATGCAGTATTAATATTAATATTTAAAAAAGGTGATAAAGAAGATATTAGAAATTACAGACCTATCAGTCTTTTATCAGTTTTATACAAAATTTTTACTAAGATAATTACAACTTGTCTACAGAAAACATTGGATTTCTACCAACCAAGAGAACAAGCTGGATTTAAAAGTGGTTTTAGTACAGTAGATCATATCCAGATATAGAAAGGACAAATGAATATGAGTTGCCATTATGCTTAGGATTTGTAGACTATGAAAAGGCATTTGATTCTATAAACATTTCTTCAGTGATTAAAGCATTGGATCATCAAGATGTAGATCCAGGATATTGTCATATTTTGAATAATATTTATAAAAATGCAACAGTAACAATTAGAATACATAATGATAATAGGACAATCAACATTGAAAAGGGTGTAAGACAGGGGGACTCCATATCTCCAAAACTTTTTACAGCAGTGCTGCAAGAAATATTTTGTGGATTAAAATGGGAAGCTAAAGGAGTGAAAGTAAATGGAGATTATTTAAGTCATTTAGATTTTTCAGATGATGTAGTTGTTTTTGCAAATAATGCTTTAGAGCTACAGGAAATGTTGCAGGAGTTATCAGATGAAAGTAGGAAAGTAGGACTAAAGATAAATGTTAAAAAGACTAAAGTAATGTTTAATAGATTTTCTCAAAATATGAAAATAAAGATTGATTACGATGAGTTAGAAGAAGTTAACAGTTACAAATACCTTGGTCAGATTATTAATAAAGATGGAAATATAATGGATGAAATTAATCATAGAATTAAACTTGGTTGGAGTGCTTTTGATAGAAATAACTTGATACTAAAAGGAAATATGCCTATATGTTTGAAAAGGAAGGTTTTTAATAAATGTGTTTTGCCAGCTTTTACTTATGGATCTGAGACTTGGACACTTAATAAAAGAGCAATACAGAGACTTCAGACCACTCAAAAAAGTATGGAGAGATGCATGTTGGGAGGAACAAGAAGGGATCGCAATGTATGGGTAAGAGAACAAACAGGTGTTACTGACCTCAGTGAAAAAATTAAAAGACAAGTGGAGTTGGGCTGGACATATTGTTAGAAGAGATGATAACAGATGAACAATTGAAATTTTAAACTGGATTCCAGGAGTTTGTAAAAGACCCAGAAAGAGACCACATGTGAGATGGATGGATGAAATAAGAAAGTGTGCAAGGGTGATATGGAGAAGAGAAGCTAAAGATAGGAAAAGATGGATTGAACTTGGAGAGATCTTCATCCTGCAGTGGATTGATAATTTTTGATGATGATGATGATATATATATATATGTGTGTGTGAATCAAAGGTAATCAGTTCTTTTCCTCCTTATTAATTAATTATTCAGCATTAGACTGAAGTGCCAATCTTGTTTACCAAATTGAATTGCATTATCTGGAGCTTATTTATTTGCTCACTATTAACGTATATATCAGCCATCTTAGAGCTGTATTCATCATCTTTGCTAGGCTATTAACTTATAACATTAGCAAACCATGAGCAGTATGACAGGTATATTACATGATTAGGCATAATTTATCAACCATACATAAACTTATTTTAACATGTTGAGATAAGACTGCTGTATTGATAATAGTTATGTCCACTATGTAAATGCCTTCCTGTGGATCACCTATTTAATGCTATATAATCCTTGCCACCTTGTTACTTTATTCTATGTTGTTTGTTATTGTTTAAATAAAACAAGTTTAAAATACAAAATTTGTTTCATGTTTTTCTTGTTTGTAGTTCTAGTCTAATCCACATTATCTGATTCCAATTTTTAATAATTTATATGTTGAACATACATTGTTTTAGTTACTATAATAGTTTGTTAAGTGGTCTGTTCCACCCATTGGGTTAAATTAGCTATCCCTTGAGTCTCATGTTTTTCCCTGTTCAAAGCTAGCTTGTAGGTAAAATTGGGACTTGAGTGTGATCTCAGAAATGTCACTCATAAGGTGTTAAATCACAAAATACTAGCAAATAAGTTGAAGTTTGGTTGGTTTAGAGGTCTCACCACCTCACTTTGGTCAGCTTTGGTGTACTTTGCCTGGACTCTGGATTTTGTTGCATGAATGTACAAATCTGACTGTTACAGTATTAAGATAGCCAATCTTCATACTTTAATGGACAGGCTTCAATCCATTCCACATTCCAACTCTTCAACTGTCCATCCAATTGAAAATCTGATGATGGAACACTCAAAGGCCACCCTGAGGCTGAGATTCTCATCACACCCATGTTGACCTAAAGTTAAACTTATCTCTCATGTACAGGGCATAATACATTTAATACATATACAAGGGATGGGCAGACATCTTTATTATATAATAACTGAAATACAGGCTTATTATATTGTATTAATATATGTAATATATAGAGTATATGACCACAGACTTTCATACGACCCACCACTCTCCACTCTATCTCAAAACACTGATACACTTGAACACATATATATCGAAAGATAAATAATCACCAATATATATATATATATATATATATTATGCTAAACCAGCAATCATCAATTGGTCCAGATTATCATCTCTAAACATACATGCAATAAGTGCTCAGATATATATATATTAAGATAGCCAATTTTCATACTTAAATGGACAGGCTCCATTAAAGTATATAGATTGGCTATCTTAATATATATCTGAGCACTTGTTGCATGTATGTGTAGAGATGATAATCTGGCCAACTGATGATTGCTGATTTAACATGAAATAAGTATATTGGTGGTTATTTATTTTTTCAACATATATGTGTTCAAATGTATCAGTATTATGAGATAGAATGGAGAGTTGTGGGTCATGTGAAAGTCTGTGCTCATATACCCTATATATTACATATTGTGATACAGGTATATAATAAGCCTGTATTTCAGTTATTACATAATAGAGATGTCTGCCAATCTCTCGTACATATGTATTAAATGGATTGTTCTGTACATGAGGGGTCAGATTGACTTTAGATCAACATGAATGTGATGAGAATCTTGGCTTTGGGGTGGCCTTTGAATGTTCCATCATCAGATTTACAATTGGATGGATGGTTGAAGTGTTGGAGTGTGGAGTGGATTGAAGTCTGTCCATTAAAGTATGAAGATTGGCTATCTTAATATATATCTGAGCAGTTATTGCATATATGTGTAGAGATGATAATCTGGACTAATTGATGATTGCTGGTTTAGCATAAAATACATATATTGGTGATTATTTATCTTTTTGACATATATGTATTCAAGTGTATCAGTGTTGTGAGATAGAGTGGATAGTGGTGGGGTTTGTTATTTTAGTAATTGTAATTTCAATTGTATAATTATCATAATTATTGTAGAACTGTTTAAAATCCTATGTTTTATTATGTTTAGTTTAATGTATTCTATTTTATATATTTTTCTAAAATATCACTTTTGTATATATGTGATTTTCTGTTTGTTTGTACATAAAAAAATTCAACTGTGCTTTTAAAATAATAACACATAAGCATGTATTTTAGATACACATTGATCAATAAAATCTGCTCAAACAACAACTTTAAATACTTTCTACAAATTTTTATTCTCTTAGATAGTACTATAAAAGACTTTTACATTTCATTTTTACTATATTATTTGCTATCTGACCATTAATAATGGTGGATTTACTTTGTTTAACTAGTAAAGAAAGCTAATACATTTTTTAGTTTTTTGACTGCATTAATTAATTATGCTGGCAAATATTAGGTTACTATATATATATATATATATTATGAAAGATGAATTATATGAAAAATATTTAGATACTTTAAAATAAGTTATCAGATAATAAATCAAGAGGATAGAATGATTAATGAGATTTTTCTTGATAAATGAAGATTTTTGGGATTAAACATATATTGGATAAAAATAATACATATAGTTGTTTAAGTTGCTTAATAATTTAAGAATGTACATATTTGTTTTATGGCAATACTTACAAATACTAAATGTATATATTATAGACTTAATTAGAGTATACCCTGTGGCATTGAATTTATCACATAACTTAATTACAATAGAAGTGAAAAGACTGAAAGACTTATGGTATATTTATTAAAATAAATGATAAATTTTGAGTAAATTTATTATTAAGTTTTGCAGATTATTTTTGGTAGAAAATAACATATTGGAGATTTTAATGTGTTATTTTTTTGCATGAGTAGAAAACAATTTACCATCTTGGTCTATATTCAAACCTATTTGCTAAAAAAACTTGTTGGTTTACTTTATTTAATTTTTTTCAATTGTTTTAAAAAAGGGATTAATATTTTACATTATTAATAAATAGTGATTAATAATACATCATAATAAAATACGGCATTTATGAATTTTTAATTTTCTTAACTGACAGTGTATCAAGTTGTATATTGTAATAAAATTAATATTTTATTATTATAACGATTTAATAGGTTGAATACATATTAATAGGTTTATTTATTCATATTTTTTATCTACTGCACACATTTAACAAATAAAACATGAACATAAATAAACAAATAATTAGTATTTAGTGTGTGTGTGTGTGCAGTATAATGTTAATATTAAATCATACATATTTTAAAATATTATTTTTATATATAATTATTTCAGTAGGTGTGTAAAAATATAGAATATTTTATATTAAATAAATAAATATACAAAATATGTTCATAAGTTATCATTTTAAAATGTATTTTAATTTGCAGATTTATTTTATTATTATTTTTAAAATGTTTATTTATTACAAAGTTAAGATATTTCAAAAAACGTTTTACTAAATGAAATTTAATTCATCTTAACAGAAACTATAACAATACATTAAATTTAAGTGAAAACATAGGAACAATATTTAAGATAGTGACTTAAATGTGTCATCATCAGGAAAAACATATTTAAAGTCTTGACTTTAATTTCATTGCTCTCTCTTAATCTGCATCGCAATAAGTAAAGTCAATGTGTCATATATATATATAGCATTAATAGTTGGATTTTACTATAAAAATTAATGACTAGGTGAAGGAAAATGTTTGTTCCAAAAAATTTGTCTTTTAACAGGTCTGCTAACATCTTATAATAAATCATTTCATTGTATAATGCATTTACAGTGCCACTGGAATATATTAATTTATGAAAGGACCTTAATGCTTCAGCTATAATATCAAGAAAGTAATTTAAATGATACAATGTAAAATTTATTATAGATCAAATTTTCAATGATACACCAGTGTTTATTATAGAATATCTAAGGAGAATATTAATGTTTGAATATTTTACTGAGGAGTATTTTATTTAAAATGCATACTTTGTTCAAATGGATAAAAATTTTATTGTAAATGTTATAATTTAAATATAATTAGACTTCAAATATTATGCTTATTTAATATATCTTCATAATATGGAAATAAGACCTGTAAAAACTCATGAACTTTAATTTGATTATATTTCTGCAAATATTATAATATATATATTAATTGAATTGCTTTTTAATGGAGTTTTAGTTATGGAACATACCTGACAATTTTTGAACAAAATTAAACAGCTCATGTTTTCATTATTTGTTTATTTATTTTAGCATGCATGTGTTTGTTTATAGTACCTAAATATAGAAACTAACCAAAAACAAAATTTAGATTGTCTTAAAAACAGAATTTAAATGTACTTTCTAATATTAATTTTGCCTATGTTTATTTAAAATTTTATATGTTTGACTGTTTTCATTATATATCTAAAAAGCAATAGATTATAAGTATAAGAATTCACAAATTAGCTTTATGACACTATAATTAATATACAGTGATTATATCATAATTTCTGTATTTAAATTAATAATTTCATTTTTATGATTGTTAAGAAATCTGGAAACAAAATAAACATTCTTAGTTAAAATTTTAATATATAATTTTTTTTAATATTCATTTATAGGTATTTATAATTTATTAAAGAAGTCAACCTCCGATAATGCACTATTTCTTGAATATTATAAATCTCTGAGCACTCACCCACCAATAAGAGTTTTAAAAACTTAAGTGAATCACTTAAGTTTATAGCATATCTATATATGCATCAACTCTTACTGACCATGACTTATATCAGGGATTGGGCCTATTGTATGCCTGATGTTAATACTTACAAATTTTCAGTGTTTTATAGTAACAGATTTACATTTATAGGTATTTGTGTAAAAATAAAATTCTCTTTCTGAGTTATTAATGTATCACTCATTGCATCTGCCAAATATATAAATAAAAAAATTATATATTATATGCAATAAATAAAACAGATAATTTATAATCAAATAGCATAACAAAGGTCATTCTTATATAAATAAATTTTTATTTTATTAATTAAATTTGGATCTTGTGATTATCATAATTTATTATTTTAAGTTCAGCTTTATTTGCTTACTAAATATTAACTATGTTGAATAAATGCCTATCTATTTTAATAATTTATTGTATTATTATAGCATTTCATCAGTTACATCCCATTGATTACAATGAATAAATAATTAGTAAAAGTCAAGCTAATATGTTATTAAATACCAATTATTTTAGTTTAAATAAACATAAGTTGTTGCTCAACATTATTTAAACTTCTATAATTTATATTTATTTAATCATTAGATTATAGATACTTTATTCTAATACAATTTGATATCTTAATTGAGTCTTATGAAAATTATTTATTTAACTTTATATATCTTTATACCATTATAAAAATTGATATCTGAAATTGTTAAGCTATTTATTTATTAATAGATGACCATTTTAATGTCTTTATACTATTATTAAAATTGACACCCTAATACATGGTTTGAATTGAATCAGATATCTGAGATAATTTTAGTTTATTCATTACATCACAAAATTGATGTCTGTATATGATGAATTATTATTTCCTTAATAATAGTTGATTATATTCTAATTTATACCATTCCAAAAATTAGCTTGCCAGTTCATGGGGCAAGATAATCCAGTTACTCATTTACTTATTCACCTATAATAATTTATATATTTACAGTATAGATTGTGTGTCCATCATGAATAGGTCTACAATGTTTGGCTAAGACATAACAGTCATCTACTTGTTTTCATTTTGACTGTTAGTATGGACAAAAATAACACTTTGAAAACTGGTAAGTGGCTACATAGCTCCAGGTTTTAATGACCAGAAAACTAATAAAAAGATATTACCCTCATGGTGAGATTTTCAATCCTATTATCATTATCTAAATTAAATTCAGAAACTTTTAGACCACTAGAAAATGCCATTCTGACCAGATCAATTCTCTTGAATGCTATTAACAGTCTTTTAGTTATTTGAAATGTGCAATGTGTTGATCCTTCTCATTGTTTTTTTTTTTCAAACTTCTTTCCTGAGCTTGCATTTGCATTGAAGCTACAGCTCAATAAAAAAAAAGAGATTGCTTCTGGTTACTGGCCTCCAATTTTAATACAATGCACTCCTTTAATATCCCAAATAACACTTTTTGTCTTTACCAAAAAAAATATATACAGTATATATACAAAAATTACTTTTAATCCTTTATTTTCCTAATTACATTTATTCTTATTAACATTTTATCAATTTACCCTTTCTTCTATATGTAGAAACACTAGATAAGAAATATATATATTTTTAATTATCATACTTAAAAAAATCTATTTTTGCTCAGAAAATTAATATAAATTAGATTAATTATTTTTTTTCTTTTTTTTCATAACAAAAATTGTATTTTACCAATTAAAAGATAGGAAAAAAGAAATTGAATTGCCACATTACAAAAAAAATAATTCAGATTTGGATATTGGTGTTTATAATATTAACCCTTTTAAGAATTTATGATTATAAATAAACCCTGTGAGTTCTCCATTCAATTTTTTCTAAAACCTTTTTCCAAGGTTGTTTTTTTGTAAATACATTTAAATGCATTGATATCCACAATTAATACATAAATTTAATGAGTTGATCTCATTTAACTTTTATAAAATTGAAATTAATTTCATAAACTCAATGTCCCATCATTCATTCTTTCCCCATCCTTTCATGTATCAATTGTATAGTGTAACCAGAAAGCTTGTATGGCCAGACTATTTTATGTTAAATGGAGCCTGAATCATTACAATACCACACATCCAATGAAATGAGATAATGAAAATGTGAATACACATTTCCATTTTTTATTGCCACATTTAACTCTTATTCTAGTTGTATAGTCATTAATTAGCATGGTTTAATTTTCATTAAAAAATTCACATATCTATTCCATGATCTCTTTGGAAGATGAGACCAGCATATACATATCATCAGAATGAATTGTGACCCACAATTCTAGGATATATAAGAATTCATCACTGGCCTTAAAACATACAATGTAGGCATGAACACCAAGAGAGCTATCTAGCAACAATAACCCATAACATGAAAGAAAACACAGAGCAATATAACATTTTTGTTTATGACTAATCGTTAGAAGGTGATTTACATAGAGAACTAACATTTGATGATCTATTGCACAGATGAGCCATGATTCATTTAAGTCTTAGAGGCTAGGCTATATTTGTAACATATTAGTATTTATTAAAAGCATTGCCTTACTTTTCTGATAGAGACTTAAGAAGAAAATAAGTAATAATAATAAAATAAAAAAAGTAATATAAGAGGTTGGTGCAGAGTTAGAGATAGAACTCAATATAGAGTCCCATGACATTGTTTCTTCAAAATAATATTAAAATGCTCATCACATCATTAGAAAGGAAAATACAATTAAATAAACTCACAACACAAAACTCATTTCATAAATAATAACAATAATATATTAAAAAAATAATTTGTATTTTTCATACCAAGGTATGTATATGTATCTAACAAGAAATAGTTTTATCATTTATTCTTTTAAGAGAATTTTGAATTTTGTCAAGTATAAATGATGAAATTGTAATCAGGACTGCCACTTATTTGACTTCTACTTCCTGTTCTGTTCACCACTCTATCAGGCTCTACATGCCCAAAGAATTAATACCTTATTCTCTTTCTCTAATTTTTAACACCATTGTTGTGTTTTCTTCTATCTATGACAGTGAGATAAGTTGGCTCTTTTAATTTATCTTGTAATTGACTTGGTTGGTCAGGAATTTTGACACCTGTTTTACTGATTTTCTGTCAGTTTCAAGTAGCACCTGCTCTAATCTAAAAAACAGATCATTCTGAAATTTAGTGGACAATTTGACCTTCAATCATGTCACAAGCATCATTCATTTGACCATTTGTCTATGAAAAAATTAAGAATAGGTTTTACCATTTCCTATCTGAAATTTTTCTTACATTACATGATACCTGGTATTCTTCCCCTAATTTTTTCTTGCATTACATGATGCTGAATTTACTTTCTGGTGTTCTTCAGTCCAGACATTCCTTATTAATAATTTCATATGTTTTTGATATATATTGGAAGGGTTAAATAATGAATCCCACCATGGCTATGCATCACATTGTAAGTGATTGCAAGCTATAACCAACCTACTCTCTTCTACTTTCAAATTAAGACTAAAGTATTAACCTATTTAAGAGCTCTACAGCTGGTTCACCAAACAGGTCTTCAAATATTCTTAATTTAAAAGTTGATTCACAGTACGATACCCACCATTATTCACTTCTGGACTAGATTTCAAAGATTCGTGTACTATTGGTTTTTACTACATCAAGCTCTTCTGATTTTTCTTCTGTATAAATTCATCTGTTAACATTTTCTTGTAAATATTTCTGTGAGGTTTCTATTTTGTCTAGCTAGTTTATTACAGCTGCCTTATATGCTTTATTTTCTATGCAATAGTCATCTCATTAACCTTTTCTTTTCAACATTCATTTTTAAATCCTTCTAGTTTGTTATTAGTTCATTAATATTTTCTTTAATCTCTGCTATATTTTTGAAATTTCCCCTATTACACTATTCTATATGATATTCTGTTTCCCATCCTTTTTTTTTAAAAAATTCTCTTTCTAGTCTTTGTAAATATTTTCTATATCATGTTGATTTCCTACTTTAATTTCCTCTCATTTTATTCAACCTCATCATCATCATATGTTGAGTTTTTTTCTTTCATTGCATTCATCATTTCACTTATTTCTGCCACTCATTTGTGGTGGCTTTCATGTATATTCTGGCATTTTCTGTTGATATTCATGCATGTCTTGGAATTTAAAATCCATTTTCTATTGGCATCCATGCATATCTTGGAATTTGAAATCCATTTTCTGCTGGCTTTTCACAATCAAATTAGACAGCATTTCTAAATATATTGCTGGCAAAGTGTTTCTTATAGGTTTGCATATTCAATTTTCAAACTTCAACTCTGTTGGCTATAATCCCTCTTGCATGGCTAGTTTCTTCATATTTAAATGTTTTTACATTCAATTTGAACTCATTATCATCAAATTATAAGGAATTTATATTTTGTTTAATCATATCATTTACTGTTGTATATTAATTTCTATTAATCATATAAAATTAGTATACCAGCATACATCATGGATATATAGCATTCACTATCTCCATCTTAGTGTCTATGGCCTCCCTACTAGGTTATTTAATTAATCTGAAATTCCCTTTGTCTATCTATTCTATCACTACCTTCTATTAATAACCAATGTTTTTCTCAATTTACTAATTGTCAAACTTTTCTTATTCTATTAATTAAACCCTATTTATTATTTATTTTTTAAAAGTTATAGTTAGCATAAATGTATTGGGCACATACAAAGAGGTGTCATATATATATATATTGAAAATATAAGAAAGAGCAATCGATCTCTGTTGAAATGTAAGTCAATAATGTGGAAGTGAGGCTATCACTAATGTAACTCAAGTGCAATACATTCATGTTTTATATTTCCGCATAAACTGAAATTATTCTATACTTCACAATAAATTCTAATTTAATAAAATAATAAATAACTTTCTCAGAGTTATTCAATAATTTATGTAGTATTAGTTTTATCATATTTTGATGAAATATTTTGCAAATATACTGTTTCTTACTATAAGAAAAAATGTTAAAAAGACTAAAGTAATGTTTAATGGATTTTCTCAAAATATGAAAATAAAGATCGATTATGATGAATTAGAAGTTAACAATTACAAATATCTTGGTCAGATTATTAATACAGAGTGAAACATAATGGATGAAATTAATCCTACAATTAAAAGAGATTGGAGTGCTTTTGGTAGATATAACTTGATACTAAAAGGAAATATGCCTTTGTGTTTGAAAAGGAAGGTTTTTAATAAATGTGTTTTACCAGTTCTTACTTATGGGTCTGAGATTTGGACACTTAACAGAAGAGTAATACAGAGACTTCAGACCACTCAAAGAAGTATGGAAAGATGCTTGTTGGAAGTAACAAGAAGAGTTCAAAAACATAATATATGGGTAAGAGAACAAACAGGTGTTACTGACCTCATTGAAAAAATTAAAAGACTGAAGTGTTGGGCTGAGCATACTGCTAGAAGAGGTGATAATAGATGGACAATTAAAATCTTAAACTGGATTCCAAGAGATTGTAAAAGACCCTTAAAGAGATCACATGTGAGATGGATGGATAAAATAAGAAAGTGCACAGGAGTGATGTGGAAAAGAGAAGCTAAAGATTGGAGAAAATGGATTAAACTTGGAGAGACCTTCATCCTGCATAGGATTGATAATGTTTGATGATGATGATGATGATAATTACAAGAACTAATTAAAACAGGCAAAACTCTCCATATGGTAGTGCCACAAACCACCAAACCTCACATGATCACCATTTTTTATGCTTGCTCATAACTGTTATTAAAACAGGCAAAACTCTCCATACAGTAGTGTCACTCAGTGCAAGCCAGAGTAATCAATGTATTAAGGCTCCTCACTGACCAAGGCCACAAGCCAGAAACTAGTCTGAAAATATTGGAGGAGTAGGCATTATATAGGGATTTTATGCACAAGCCTTCTGGCATCCATTGATTACTCTGGCTTGCACTGAGTGGCACTACTATATGGAGAGTTTTGCCTGTTTTAATAAAAGTTATGAGCAGGCATAAGAAATGGTGATCATGTGATGTTTGCTGATTTAATAGCAATCCTGCCTAGTAGGATAGTGGTGGCTATGGTTATTAAAGAACCAAAGACACCAAAATGTATGGGTACTGAACTGAATTCAGACCTATATGACTATATAAGCTAATGAGCTTAGATTGAAAATATTATTGTGTTTTCAAATTTTATTATCATAGTTTTGTAGTTAAGTAGAGATAAAAAGTGGCTGCTGGAGGGTTGCATTAGATCCTAAATTCTAGTGCAGTGCTCTCAGATCCAAGATTCCTCATTGACAAAGGCTACAAACCAGAAACTAGTCTGGGGATATTGGAGGGGTAGGCACTGGATAGGGATTTTATGTGCAAGTCTTCTGGCATCCATTGATTACTCTGGCTTGCACTGAGTGACACTACTGTATGGAGAGTTTTGTCTGTTTTAATAACAGTTATGAGCAAGCATAAGAAATGGTGATCATGTGATATAAGAACTAATCAGGAGTAACTTATAATGATTTATCTCAGGGTTATATAAAGTGAGAAAATAAATGCATGGATATAAAGTGTGTTTATAAATTTTAGGATATGATATTGTAAATATAATATCTTTATATTTCAGATAGTATCAGTACAATAATGATACATTTAATTCAAACAGATTTTATGTGTAATCTAATATCTCAAATATGACTTTTGTGTCATAAATATGCAATAACAACGCTTCTTTAGTAATGACAAAAAAAGTATTAAAAATTAACAATTATTTTATTACACAATATAAAATAAATGATAAAAACAAATAAGAACAATAAGAAAATTATATGAAAATGTCTCCAACAAGTAATATTTGTCCTAAATCTAATTCTAGTTTTGAGATATGAAAGGTATATTATCATACAGTGTTGCAAAGACACTGACATTAAATAGGAATAAATTGCAAAATAATCTTCTATTTGGATATTGGAGGACAATAATCATCATGATGATAAATGCTCTATGTAGATCTTAATTATTTCATTTCACTAACTAAACAATTATCTATCAATCTCACTTGATAATACTGGAGAAGTTTTCACTCTTTTAAAAGAAGAGAGGCAATTATTGCTTAGCATACCTAAATGATATTTACAACATCAGGCTCTAGATCCTTTACTGGGTTCAATTTCTGGCTTAAACATTAGGAGTGACACTCACTCTATTAACAAAATATAACTAGATCCTAGGATGCCTTGTTACATACTACATAACATTTAAAATATTAATACTAACATATGAGTAATGCATAAAATATTCCTTACATATATACTCATCAAAATAAGGATGATTAGCTCCATTTAACTTTGAAGTTGAAATTTAAAAACCCATAAACATAGAACCTAAACCTAAGGAAAATCACATTTAATCCCATTCAATATTACCAATAATAATATTAAATAAAAATATTACCTGTATATTATCATAGTTATATCTGAGGAAATGATTATATTCTTTATTACATTAGTAATAATAATATTAATAAACTAAGAAAGAAGCAATTATAACAAAGTGCATTAAACAACAAATATCTTTTAAAAATTGATGCCAATGAAATATTGGTATTTGAAAAATATTCCAATGTTTTTGGGAATTCACAAACAATTTAAAAATAACAGCATCAAAGATGGTGTAAAGCATTTAATTCTATTTGTAATATAATCCTTTCTGGAGCACAGTATCAAGATTAATAAATTCACTTAGCATACTTGTTAATTTAAGTTATATTTAACATGTTAATCCATTTTAAGAATGCTTATAAATTCAACATTTATCATATTTAAATATTTAGCATTGATAATCCATAATACATTTCTTTAAGCTCTGGAGGCAAATTTGTAGTTTATTCCATGCAGCATTTTCATCCATCTGAAAAGATGTGATTTTTATCCAAAAAATTGGCAAATATTTAGTAATTCTTTCATTTGATATATATCTGATCATGCAAACAGTTTATCCTTTATGAACAGAGTGATTTTTGTTAATTTTTGAATTAAAGTTTTTTCTCTGAATGACAAAGTTTATGGAGGTATGCTTGATTTAAAAAACTTATTATTTAAGGTTTTTCCATCCATAATTAAAAACAAGATAAATTCACAATATTGAAATGTAAACTGCAGTTTCTTGAAGTGAAGATAACAAATATTTTACAGTATTTTGAATATAAATAACACCAACTTATTCGAAGTTAGTAAATATAATTTTTTAATTATATCAGCTATTTACTATTACTTCCAAGTGAAAAGTCCAGCAATTCACAAGTCAATTTATCCATTTTCCATTAACAGGTGATTGCAATAAATGAGATTTCTTGAAATACACAATTAATTAATTAATCAATGATAGTTTCTGGTTTATTTGTGATTGTTTATCTGTTTCCTAGTATGATGAGAAAAAATGCCTAGCTGTTTAGCCTAGCCAATCATCATATAGATGGCAAAGAAAATGGCTATTTAAAAATTTAAATCTACTTAGGTTTTGACTGCAATAAAAATTTGTGAAGACTGTCTGTTTTTTTTTTTTTTTCAAAATTCAGCTTTCATGGCCATTTAATCGGTTGATATCTCATTCAATACATTTCCCATTATGCATTGTTTTTTTTTTTATTTTTTCCAGGAAAACTTGGAAGAGGTTGGCATGATTATTGCAAGGTAAAAAGATAGACACTAAGATTTTTGAATCAAGGTAATAAAAACTTTATGAATGCCATTTAAAATTGAAAAAAAAAAGGAAAGAATAATTTCAATCTTTCTTGATTGCATCATTTGTTTTTTTTTACTTCCAGGTTTTAAAATAATTTTACAAACATTTATTTTAAATAAATAAATCATAAACTTATAAAGTTCTCAGATATTTATTTCAATTAAATTTAAATTGATCTTTTAATAAATATTATTTAATATATAATTTAGAAAACTAAATAAGACAATTAAGTTTATTAAGTCTAATAATGTAAGCTTTCACACACACACACACATATGCAAACAAAATATAAAATGTAAGAACTGTTTGTTCTACATGTAAATAAAAATGTAATCTGAAATATAATTGCTTTACTTTAAAATATTTTAATATTATAATGTTATACTTACAATTCTATTCAGTATTTCTATATTAAATTACTATGACTGTTTATTTATACAATTCTGATAGCTTTGTTCTCTAATAAGAATAATGACAAAAATAAGTGTATCTATTTTTATACAAGTGTCACCTGCTTGGAAAGCCACTTTTAAATGTTTTATAAAATTATATTTTCTCTTGAGCATTAATATGACTTTTAAATTTGATATTAATTATATAATATGCTATTCAACCAATGACAATGATAAATACATTTTCTTAACTACAAAAATTAAATAATAGCCAATTTACAGAAACATCTTAATATTACAATATATATATATACACACATAAAATTCCCCTATACATATCTTGGATCTACACTTTGCCGTTCAACAATGGCCTAAATAGATATCCATTATACTTATACCATGCCTCATTTGGTTGTATAATATATCAAACTTAATGATAATGACAAACTGCTAGTTGTATATATTTCCTGACTATCTTATAGCATAGCAATACTCAGAGGATGCACCAACAAGCTCTCATATCCAAAATCTTTTTATAGGGTAATTACATCTAAGCATGCATTCATTACTGAAAGATTGTTTTTAAGATCTCTGTAAACATTATTATGAAAATGGTATAATAGTTACAACTGTTAATCTAAACATGTATTTTTCTCAAGATGTGACAAACTATTTCTAGATAGGTTTGGAATGAGGACAAGACTGAATAAATTTTAAAATATAAATTAAAAAACAATTTATTTAAAACATCTACAGTATTTGCAACCATTATAATCTTTATATAAATTAAATTCATATAAATATATATTTAGGGAATGTATTCATTTTAGAGAAATGTCATTTAACTTGGCTGAATATTAAAACCTTGAGCTTTGATATTTCAACATGAACTACAGAACCCCACCTTCATATAATTATTATTAGTAATTAATAAAACAATACATGAACCAGGCTAGTTGTTATATTGAAGATATATAGTTATATAGAGAGAGAGAGTTAATAAACTCTTAAGCTTTCTTTTGGTGTTACATGTTTATTTCTAATAACATTTCAGATTGCCAAACAGCTAGTAAGAGTCAATATTGCTCCGTTTATTCAAGATCTATATACTAGTTTTGATAATACGACTTTAATTTTATATTATTATTCAGTAGTCTACTAATGAACAAAATTAAAAAGCCTGTACTTGAAACATTATTTTGATAAAATCTTTGTTGTCGGATATAAATTATTATGCATGAAAAATACATGATCTACCTGACTGGTTAAACCTAAATATTGAAATTCATTTGTTGAGATGCTTCTCCACTTTTTCTCTATTTATTAATGTTTATCAGCTATTCTGTTTCAATTATAGAATAATTCAAATTATTTGAGACACAGTTTCCATATTCTTCTATTTTGATAGTGATTTTTTTTTAAAAAAAAATAAAACTTCTAAGTTTTGCTAAATTTCAATTTTTGAATTTAATGGAACATTCATTTAAATGGACATGGTCAATAGAAAGAAAATAATTTTTATATCTTATCTAAGAGTATCAGAATAATCTTTTGTCATATTGTAAAGTTTCATTTCTTATAGCCAAGAGCTAGGGTTTCCTCTGTTGACTATCCATGGTAAACGTCTCCAACAAAATTAAAACCTGCCATAATCCTTTCTTTAAAATAACTTTAAAAACTTTTTCTGATATGTTTTTATATGACTATGTTAGATCAATATTCATAATCAACACAATTAATTTATCATGTTTTATTATAAAATTAATTAACTTTTAAAACCAGAATTTTGTTTAACAAAATAAGTTATGTTATATAATCAAATGAAAACAATGAGAAAATAAGTAAAAAGCCTAATTACTGTCTGTGTTTATATATATTTTTATTTAATAATACCTATAATTTATTTTAATTTAGTAATACTTATAATTTATTAAAGGATTGTTTTTTAATTAAAATAAATATAAAAACTTGTAAAATTATTTAAAGACCAATTTTATGTGAGAATGCAAATTCATCAAAGAAATTAATAAAATATCTGAAACTCACATAAATGTTGGAATTTACTCTAGAGGTCAACAGAATGAGTCAACAGTTTTTGTCAATGTGATTCACAATTCTGAAGTATTGTAGCAAACAAATGATGTTAACAGATGTTGGTGAATATGTTTAAAATTGCATGTCCGTGGAATGTTTTTTGGATCTTTTAAATACTATTTTGTTATTAATCATAACCAAACTACTAATCACAGGACAGCATATCACTTTATTATCTTTCTGTTGGAAAAAAGATTATTTATTAATATATTTGCTCTTTTTTTAATATCTGTACTGATTATAAAGGGCTTATCATTCTACTTTATATAATTTAAGACCATGGGTATTGTATCAGCTATTCATTATTTTGTCAATCTGAATGTCTAAGACATTTTATCATATATTTCTACAATCCAATAGTCATTACTACAAGCTGTATTAACTTCTTATATGAGAATCTATCCAGCTGTTTACATAAGATGTTTTTACATCCTCAATATTAAACTGGTAGAGATCTTTTTAGTTTCAAAAAAACTCCTAAATTTTTTATTTTTAATTAAGCTATTTCTAAGTCTTTACATTTATCTGTTCCTGAATCATTGACAAAGATGTTTTTATCATTACAGGACTGTAACAAATATTAATATAGTTGCTTAGAGACATTCGATTAAAATTTGATTATCTTAATTTTTTTATATACATTAGAAAAAAGGTTTCTGAAAAATATTAGTACATGTTTTATGTTCTGTTGCTTCAACCATTTTTTTCACTTTTAGATGTGAATATTTCATGGTCTATTAGGATAATTATAGGTATTATGAAAAATAGATATAATTTTAAAGTGCAAATGACACTTTTTGCATCAGCTTTTCTGAAAGAATTTTCTAAACTATACTTTGAAAAAACATCACATGATTCCAGTAGATAATAAAGTCCTTTGTATATAGTCACAGATTCATTAAATTATAATGCCAGTAATTAATTTGATGAGCTGGAAAGAATAGACTAAATGAAATCCTGTATAATCTGCTAGATGACTATGCAGTTTGTCATAACTAATTCATTGCTAATATATATTACAGGCTACAGAATATATACATTTCATATTTCTAGAAACAATGGACATATTTAATTAATTTTTTAAAATCTGATGACACCAAAATTCTACATCCATCTTTTTAATTATTGTTGTTATACTTTAAAATTTATTTTGATAAATGATGTATACTTCAAATGTGTTAAACAATATACCATCAGGGATAACATTTCAATTAAGTACAATATTGTATGTAAGATGGTAATTGTCTTTCTTTTGGGTATTTAGATTTTTCCAAGTCATTTTTTATGAATTCGTCAGTGGTTAATGCACATATTGCTAAATACTTATTATCTTCTATTCATTATTTTGTAATAAAATTTGTATTGCATGATGGTTGAAAAAAAAATCTGTCACAACATTATTCTTTTTTGAGTAAAATTTTACATTATAGTTGGATTCTTGGATAAACCACCTATAAAAATTAATTTCTATTATTTATATAAATGTAGATTACAATTTTTTCTTCTCATCTCTATAGATAAGGAAATTACATTAATATAATGATGAAAGCAACGTAGTTAACAACAAGGATGAGGGTCACATGACCATCCCTACAATCAGGATCTAAGTGTACTATAGAAACTTCACAAACATAAATTGTCATTGGATATCATGTTTTATGTAGTCTTGTAGATAAATGACAGTGCTAATCTTCAGTCTCTCTCATGTATAATCCTAAGCTTTGATATGAGTCTTTTATGGGGGTTATTGCTGGTGGGATTGTAGGTCAGCATACATCTAATAGACCAATAAGTGAAAAGTAAAAAGGTTGAGATCTTAATAGAAAAAAACTCACTGTTGGAAATAGTGGAAATGAAGCTAACTTACTTATATAGATGGAGACTATCAAGTCCCTGAAACATTGCAGTGAGGAACGATAGCAAAAATTGTGTTGCTGTCATCATCCCTATCACATGGGAGCAGACTTGGTCTAATCATGAGAAACCCCTAAGGGTGACCAGAAAATGGCATGTAGAAAGAGCTTTTAATTTATTTTAATTAAAAGTCTAAATATTTCAGTTCCAAATGGCAGTGCTTGAATTTTTTAATAATGGAATGATTGGAGGATAGGAGGGAAGACATGGAGGAGTATCATTATTATTAAGATAATATGCCTCTCAATAATTAATTTTTTGAGAATTTGATTGAGTAGATAATATGGTAAATTTTGACATGTACCCTAATATGGATGAAACCCAACTCTTCTCAGGAGGTGGAAGGGTGTCAGTCAAGTTAACAGCAGTGAAGTATAATGCTTCAGGGAACTGATTAATTAATTTTAGGATGGTATTACAGGAACACTGAAATTGAAAAGACTTAATGAAGTGAAGTGACAGTCCATTGAATTTTGAATGGTTCTGGATGTTTTCTCAGGCTGGTGGCCACAGTCTTACCCTTCCTGAAACCTTGAGCATAGGGAATTTATTTTTCTAATAAAACTTTTAAGTGAAGTTGATAAATGGCATGAAATAAGAAATCCTTGGGAACACTAGGATATTAAGCAGTGGGGTTTTTGCAAATAAGGACATATTAGACTTTTGATAATGAGGTTGTGATCTTGTAATAGAGAGGAGAAGTGATTCCTGGATGGTTTTCCTCATTGCCAAGGGGGAGTTGAAGATTGGAAAACCCCAAAAAATTTTGGGGTTTGGCAGAAAATGGAGAGATGATTGTGTTCCCAGAGAATAACTTATATGCTGATCCATGTTGAAAGTCAACCCAGACTCTGAGGAAAAGGTCCACAGTATCTTAATAAGTTTGGGAATCAACTTTTGGGAGGGGAGAAAAACATTTTCAGGTCATCCATGGAAGAGATATGGGGGATTGATTTGTTAAAGGCAAGTATGTATACCTGAGGAAAGTCCTGCTCAATTTTTAGTAATGGATTGAATGTAAATTACAAACAGTAGAATACTTAGCAGAGAGCCCTGTGGTATGGAATTTGTAAGAGTGAAAGAGGAGAAATCCTCCCATTTAGGGTAATGGAAATATTCCTATTGTTGTGAAGATTTCCAATAATATTTAAGATGCCAGATGGTATATCAAACTCAGCAAGTAGGTTAAGGAAGCAACAGGTCTGAAATGAATCAAAGGCTCTCACAATGACCAGTTGGATGACCACTGGCTTGGAATTTCTAGCTGATCTAATGTATTCAACTATCATTTTAAATAAAGTAATGGCCCTTTTGGTGAACTAATACTGAGAAATAAATGGTAGGATCTTATCCTGAATCTTATCCTTAACTATTGATTCAATAATCTCGATCATCAATGGTGCCATGGAGATAAGCCTACAGTTCTCAAGCAGAGATGGTACTATGCTTTGTTTTAAAAAAATGCACCATCCCTATGGGTTACATGCCATCAGTGTCAAGATATTTAGTTGAGATGAGGTTAACCATCCCATGAATGATTAGAACTGTAAATCTTTCAATGTGAAGCAGGATGAATCATGGAATAACATGGAGACCTGGATGTAATTTGTCAGGTATAGGTTTTAACCTTTTGAGCACTGATTATTTTATTGGCTGAGTGAGGTAAAAGTCTAAACTTTTAATTGGTCAATTCACAAACTCAACAGTCAAATGGTCAAAATATATTCATCTTTTGATATTATATTCACTTTAGTTTCATTTGTAAAAAGTATATTAATAATTTGTCAGGTTATGAAAGAGGATGAAAGTTTTTCAAAAATAAATTTTTATTTATAATTATAAAAATATTCGATAGCGGCAAATCTAAAATGAATGTTACTCACCAACCAAAAAGTTTTGCTGATGTCAGTGATTTCTTTCCCAATTTTACGTTGCGGATAAGTAAATAATTTTTGCTAAAGACTTAACTATTTTTCTAAAATAATTTTATTTTTAGCATATTTTATCAAAATAATTTATAATTTGTCAAAAAATACTTTTAAAATGGTCTAAAACATTAGTTTATCATTTTTGAAATGAAACAAAAGAAATAAAAATTATTGACAACCATTTTCTTTGTTGTTCAAATTTAACAGCCAATCAGATTCAAAAATGGGCAGCGCTCTTCCTTTGTTAGACCTTCAATGTCAAATTTATTGATTTTTTACTTGTAAAATAATTCAAGAGAGGGCAGCATCTTACGGAACTTTTTATAACCTTTCAAATGATGGTAAAATCTTTATTGTAGTGTTAAAAATGACGGTATTCAAACGACTTGAAGCTGCTTCGAGTCATCTCATAAAATTCCATTGAAAGATATGTCTTTTTCTGAGATGTTATGATTTAATGTTGTTGATTCATTGAAAAAATTATGATTTGTCTCACATGTGCTATTTGTTAGCTTAGCTTTGAAGAAGTGGAAAATTTGGTTGATTATATTATTGCCAGAGTAGAGGTTATTTACAGTTTTAATAGAATGAGTATTTAATTTGTCTTTGTGGCCCAGGGCCTCTCTAATATAGCCCCTAGACCAATTGTGTGGCTGGCTTAGGAAGATAAACTTTTTGGTGGATAGATAATTGGCAATGACTTGTTGAGTGTTCTTGTATTGTTGTTTGAGATTTATGATCCTATTAAAGAAGGGACTGCAGGCATGTGTTTCAGCATGTTGTTGATGGAATCTATTTTTTGAAGGAATTATCTTGGACCATTATTTCTTGCTGTATGGAATAAAATGATTGTTAAGGATATTGATGAAGGTGAATCATGCCCCTGCTGGATGAAGAATAATCAATTTTTCTAAAAAATATGTAGGTCTCTGAGAGTATTGCCTCTGGAGATGAGGCTTTAAGTAGAATACTGGTGATAAACTTCAAGTGCTCACTGTGCAAAGGGAACAGATCTATTGATAAGTTAATTACCAGTGCAAGGTGGTCAGAAAATGGAATAAGTTGATGGAAAAGGTCAATGATAAAATGAAGATCAGGGGAGTAGTATATCAGATCGATGAGGGTTGGGTATTGTCTAGTATAAAAGGAGAAGGCATTGATGGGGAAGAAAACCTGCACACACATGTCAAGTATTTATCAGGTGAATATACTTGGAATTAAAATGGTAATAAAAAGTGTTAAAATCCCACAATGTTATTTTAGGGTAAGAGTTATTTTTAAGTATTAAATTAATATGATGAATTAATGAGTTAATTAACAGCATGTCACTTTTTAAATAAACAAAGATAACATTTAGTTTTAGGGATTGATGAAATAAGGTTGCAATTAGAAGAAATTGATTCATAAAATTTATTCTAAATAATTTAAATGGGGAATTATTAGGAATAAGAAGGGGTACACCTGAAGAGGGGTGGGTCAAAATAAAATGATAGAACAAGCCACATTTGTTGAATTTAATTTATATTTCTAGGTTTGAAGTTGTATGTGATTTTGTTTGGCAAAGCATGTAATATGTGGTGAGGTATTGATTTATTCAGTTTGAAATTGCATTGATTTTTTTGGTTGAGTTTAAGCCACGCACATTAAAACCCACTGTCTTAAGTTTCATGTGGTCAAAGTTGGAGAGGATAACAAACCACCATTAGATTTAAGTAAAGCAATATGAAGGTAGTTGGGGATCAGAGGTCTGAGTAACTGATAATGCATTTTTTCCTTGCTGACTTGGTATGGATTTTGGAATCTTTGCCATCAACCGTGTGACTAGCACCACTAATGTGAGGTTTTCCAGCAGACCCTGCTTGTTCAAATTTATGCTGCTTTGATGAGACAATTTTTTTGCATTGATTCCAGGGAGTCATCTATGTCCTTATCAGCTCAGATGAGCTTTTGTTAGACCCATCAGACTTCTGGATATGTTCGTTGTTCCAAGAATTGCTGCTATCTTGATTAGCTCTTTTTGATTTCCTTTTACTTTTTATAAGATTGGTGGGGAGGGCTAAAGTGATAGTAGAGTTAGACTTGGGAAATGTGATACTGCTTCTTAAAGAGTGTGAAGAAGCATTGGCCACCAGAAGTTTATCATTATTGGTAGGTACAGAAGGTTTAAGTGGTATGGGACTGATGAGATTTTTTGAAGTATTATTCATGGGAGAGGAAAAGTGTGTGCTGCTTGGAGTGTTAATCATCCACAATTGTGTAGCCCTGTCTTTTTCATGTTATGAAATTGACATATCCTATAAGGGCAGTCTTTAACAAGATGTGTCCACAATTTGCAATAAAAACATTGTGGCAAAATACCTCGAAAGGATATAATTAGCAGAGCAGATTCTGCAAAGTGCATAGTGGGAATGAAAGTTTGGGTTATCTCTTTAATCAATGTGATTGGTGAAAGTAGCTGTATTGGTCAGGACCTGTGTTTCAGCTCTTCTTTTCAAAAGCTAGCAAAAATTTGACACAGCCCCAAATGGTTTGAGCAGCTGCTGAAGATCAACTTCATTAAACCTAATGTAACAATTGCAAATTTGGTCACTAAGGATTGTTTGGCCTATTCATGTTGATCACATATAAAACCTTGTTATCCACAAATTTAATTGAATTCTGGAAGATTTGCTTTCTAGATGAATCATGAAACTCAACAATGAAGTATCTACTATTTGGATGATTTAAAAGCTTAAATACATGATTCTATAATTTCTTCCTTGTAAGATGATTTCAAAACTCTTCTAAAGGGAAATTAAACAAATCACAATTCAGGTTTGTCACTGCAAGAATTAAAGTTTTATCACTACCATAATTTAGAAAAAGATCTATGAAATTGTGAGGGAATTGTGGCATTGAACCTGCAGGCTAAATTATTTAAAGCTTGTTGATCCAAACTTAAAAGGGATTGTGGCATTAAACCTGTGGGCTAAATTATTTAAAGCTTGTTTATCTAAACTTAAAAGTGTATCTCAATCTTTTCAGAATCAGCTTGGGAAGTTCATGCTATTTCATTATCATACATATTTAAAATGTCTTTTTCATTTTGATGATCCATCATAGCAAGTGCTGGACCTGTTGGTTTCCCTTTGTAGAGAGCCAGCATATGATGCATTACCAGAGAAATTATAGTTAGGTAAAGTTTGAAAGGGAAGAGAGTCTGTATTCGTAGGATCCTCACCATTGGAACTATTATGTTTGATATTAACATTGACTGGATAATTTTTTATTAATGTTATTAAAAACGTTATTAAATTTTTTTAACGTTATTTACTTCCAATGCAGGAAATTCCTCTATTGGAATGATCAATGTTCTCATCCATACAGTTAGCTTTAATTGGTGTTTTTCTATGTCTAAGTTGAGATTCTAATGGATTACAAGATTTTTTAATGTTACTCATTTCTAATGAAGGAAATTAATTCCTCAGTTGAAACAATCCTCTCTGTGTCATCAATTTTTTCTATTTCTTTATAAAAATTGGGAATAAGGTTCCTAGTAGGTTGCGTTTTACTTATCTCAATGTTTTTATTCCTAAGATTAGCTTTGACTGGTGTTTTTCCATGTTCAATTTGATAATTAAGAGATTTCTTAGTCATGCAAATGGCTGCTTGTTCTAGTACAGTAAAATCTATAGGACAATTAATATCACTGCTGAATCCCTCTTCCAGATTGAAAGAAGACATCACCCCAGAAGAAAGAATGGTTTTTATCAAAAAATTATTTTTGTTTTTGAATGAAAAAAACACTTGTATAAGATAAAATTTTTACCAAAGTTAGCACTAGAAAAGCAGAATACTGATCAGGACTCTACCCTCTAGCATGTAGTTTACAATTTAAGACTTCTATGATCAATAATAATTATCACTTGTAAATCTATTAAGAACTGTCAAATTTTTTAGATCATCCAAACTATAATCAGGACTTCATTTTCAGTAACTGTTTAATCAATCACACAATCTTTCAATATTTTATCAAGGATGCATAGACTTTATATCGGTCATTTTTTTGCTTCTGAAATAATTTGACTTATAGTTATTACTATTTGGCTTAATGTAAACAATTGTATTAAATCATGGTAAACTAATACAATTTTTAAACTTGTGTTTAAAATCTTTTTTTTTTGTTGTTGATCAGCCCATTTCTATTGAAATTCTTTTCTCAACAAATTTTTAGAGATTTTACATCAGCCACAAAATTTCTGCAAAACTTTTGAGAAAAGTGAAACACCTAAGGAAGATCATATTTGTTTTATTTTCTAAGGATTTGAAAAACCTTAAATACATACAACTGTAAAAGAATGCAAGACATCTCATAAATTAACTTCTTTTGTAATTAGTTTTCCACAGATTTTGTTTCAATTTTTTGGGGGAACATTATTCAAAAAATAATTTCAAAATGGCATGTACAGTATAATTCTGAAAATCTAAAGCAATGATATCATCTCCATGCAGATTTATAATGTTTTTAATTTGTGATGAAAATGATTGATCCAAATATTACAATAGAGGAGGTCCACTATTAATTAGACCAAAAAGCATTCTCCTAAAAGAGGTAAAATATTCTTGGTATCTAAAAGTTGTATATATTTTTGATCATTAGAATTTAAGGCTATTTTCCAATAACTCAAAGAGCTAATGAATTAATGAACATTTCACTCAGGTAGAAATCTTATTAAGATGCTTAAATATATCCTGATTATGATCGTTGCATTGTTATAAGGATTAACATTTTGCAATGATTAGAAGTTTGAATGAAAATTTCAGAAAGAAAGATAATAGCAAATGTAAATTAAGAGTTGAAGAGAATGTAGAAAGACCAATGGCTCTCTAAGCAAGAAATAGTTTCAATCAGTTGATAAAATAGCATTAGATGCTAATAAAAAAGAAATAAAGATAAAATTAAGAGACAATAAAGGTTACAAGTGATTCTTGGAGAATGAAAATGCTGAAAGAAAAATTAATAAAACTGGAAAAAAGTGGGTTTAATGAAGGAGCAAATATAATGATGGGAATGTTAATGGACTAGAAGAGATATTAAAGATAGTGATTCACCAATTATAGAAACAGTGACAAAGGATGCAGTATAGCTTAGTAAATATATTTTATTTGTATTCACCTTTTTTGAGATGATATGGAGTTAATATCTCATTGAACATTCAGACAGCTGAATTAATTTTTTTCCACCTAACCTACTAAAAAAAAAGGCAAGAATTATGATAGCATGCAATTGTTTATATAAAGAAACTAAGGACTTAAGGAGCTTGCTGTTTGAAACATTTATTACTTATGGAACTATTGTTAGATAGTTTTCAAGAATAGAAATTACAAGATGAGATGAAATACCAATTGCAATCGGAGGAATTTATAAGAAATTAAACTCAATTTTTTTCAATGGAAGATATCCAGTTGAGGACACCAACATCATTATTTCCCCAGTCAGTTCTGTTCAATTAAACAAGTAACAAGATGCCAATAATATGAAATAGTTTAGCTGTTGAATGCTCTTAATATCAATGAAATACAGTCTGGAAAGATATGAAAGCATGAAATAAAGAAAATGGAAGAGATGGAAAAAAAAATCAACAGAATGGTCAGTTAATTATAAATATAATTGGTAATATATGAAATAATAGAACAAACAGAATTGTTGTCATAATCTAATCCTATATAATAAACTTCCAAATAATGTAATCCCATAAAGAGATATCTAGATCAATTTATCAACTACTGATACAAATATTACAAAGCAGGGAAATATAAAAAGCCATCTGGAAAACAAAAAGTTAATTTGAAAATTTCTCACAATGAGGCTAGAAATTAATGACAGGAACATGAAATTGAGCATATACATTGTCATGTCAAGATTCGATAATATTACATATAAATCTTTAAATTCAATAGAATGTTTCTGAAGATTAGCAATATCAACTATAAACATTGTTTTTTTTTAATAATTTTTGTCTCACTAGTTCTGCATTAACATGTATCTTACATCTTACTAATCAATGATCACTTCCTGTATTAAATTTATTAAGAACATTACAATCTTGAAATATATATTTTTTGTTAGTCAAAATATAATCCAATTCTGCCATATCTTCATTTGCATGCTTCCATGTCCATTTCCTTTTAACATTTTTCTCATAAAAAAATTCATAATATAAAGTTTTTATTTTTCTGCAAACTCCACAAGTCTATGTCCTCTCTCATTTCTATTACCATAACCAAAATTACCTATAGTACTTTCATTTGTTTATCAATTCTAGCATTAAAGACTCACATAACAATTTTAAAATGTTTACCCTGATCAAAGTCTTTTGTACATCCATATAAAAATCTTCTACTACTTCATCATTATGGGAACTTGTTGGGACATAAACCTGATCTAATGTCTTATAAAGATGTATATAATTTATTTATTTATTCTTTATTTGTGACAATTGTCATGTGAACAATTATAGTTTTGTGTAATCTATTTTTGATATTTTATTTTATAAAAGAGGATTTATGAAAATATTTATTCTTTGAATTATGGCAAAAATTTACAATCTTATTTCTGAATGTAGTCTCACAAAATATGTTTCCACATTCTATTTTTAATTTCATAATAATGAAAAATTTCAGTAACAATATAAGTTGCAATGCCATTTTTCAATCTGCTTGTTTTTTTTAATATCAGGATATAAACTAATTGATTATCTGAAAAAGTTCCATTGTGTAGCAAATATTTGTGGCAGTAGGCTGATGCTGGATGGTCTACATTTCTGGCTTTGGTTGTTGGGGCATCTTTTTGCAGTCTGCATACCATTCTTCTGTGGATTAAAAGCCATTGTTGCCTTTCTTCTGCCAGGCCTTTCAAGATCACCTTGGCGTGAAATTATTCTACTGCTTTTAAAACAGAGGTAAAACTTTCCTTACAGTAGTGCTATCCAGTGAAAGCCAGAGTAATCAATAGATGTAAGATTTGTGCATAAAATTTCTATCTAGTGCCTATTCATCCAATATCACCAGACTAGTTTCTAACTTTTGACTTTCATCAGTGAAGGAGTTTTGGATCTGAGAGCACTGCACCTAGATCTTAGAATTTAATGCAACCTCTAGTAACCACCTTTTATCTATTTGGTTAACAATAAAGTAATGAATCTAAATTGAACATATTTTCAATTCAAGCTCATTCACTTGTACAATCATATAGATCTCACTGATAAAATCCACAAGCTAGAAACTAGTATGAAGGTGATATTGAATGAGTAGGCACTATGCACAAATCTTGCATCCATTGATTATTCTGGCTGGCACTACTTTATAAAGAATTTTGACTCTGTTTTAACAATGTGTAAACAAAGGAAAGGATGATCTGTGATGTCTATTGCTTTTAATTTTTATATTTTTATTTTCTAATTAAAACAACTTATTCTACTTTTTTAAATCGGTGTGGTCAGGTTAAAATTGTTTTGCATTAAGAACAGCAATTTGTTTATTTTTTTATTAGAGATATCCATTATAAGCTTAAGTAATCCCTGGCAGTGAGTGATAAATATAAATCTTTAGAAGAAAAGTAAATATAAAAGCTTGCAATTAAGATAAAAATTCCTCAAATTTTTAAAATGTTTTGATGGGAACATGATAAATGACTTGGTAGTTTCTTTTGTGGCTTACAAATTGATTGCTTGATGCATATCCACTTCTTTTTAAATTCTATCAAAAACATTCTGAATCCCTTGGCCAATAAAAATTCCCTCATTTTCACCCCTTTCTAAATTAGTCTTCATTTTTCATATTATGTAAAAACATGTTAGATATTTAGTCAAACCTATTTTATTTTTTGTGATTTTTCTCAACTTCAGTTATCAACTATTTTTCCCATTTTACAAAATATTTACATTTCTCCACTTTTTGAAAACAAATATCTCGGCTTTTCCATTCTTCAGTTTTTTTACCTTTCCATTAAATAATAATCTTAGATGTTTTTTTATTTAATTTTATTTTTATATTTTTTTATTCTATCTACAGACTTTTCTAATACTATTCCATACTTTTTTATATTATTTGAAAAAAAAAAGCTATATCATTTGTGGAAAAGGCCGTTAAATTTTATGTTCTGGTTTAAATGATGAACATCACTACTCATATTTCCAATCTTTTTATCTCAATCTCCAATTGCCTTAAAATAAATAATAAAAGTGTTGCTAGATACCACTGTTTCAATTTATTTTCATAATTAACTTCTACCAATTTCTATACCCTTTCAAATGAATTTTATAAAAACTATCCTTATAAAAATCTTTGATCATTTTTTAATAGTATCAAATCTATTTATTTTCTTTTTTCAAGATTTTCTCACAAATCTACCCTATCTATTTTATAAGCCTTTTCTATATATACAAATGCAATAAATAATTTCAGTAAACTGAATAACAATAAATAAATTATATTTTTTCATAAACAAAATCCATTCTAAATTTCTCTCAAGATTTTATGCTTTTCTGTCCATGTCCTAACTTTATCCATTAATGTAAATATTTTGTAAATATGGAAATTATTGTTACTAGTGTATAGTCAGTTAACAAAGTGAAGTTTTTAAACTTTTCTTTATACAAAAATTTAATTCTTAAATATATCCATTTCATCTAGAATAGCAGTAGTCTTAAAATCTAATAAATCTAACTCTGATCTAAATAAAATATCCATTATCATTATTATATGTTTTCTATAAACTATTTGAAAAAATAATTTTAAGAAGAATTATGTTAAGTTTGATAATCAATGAAATATAATATAAATCTTTATTATATAATAACAACAACTTGTAAATACATCAACAGAAAAATTATATATATAAAAGCCTTTTTTGGTAATTCTAAATTTTTTTATCCTTGTCAATATGATACCTCATACTAATACTAACACGTATATTACGCATATAGCGACATCTATCGACATTTCGTATAATTCATTATTTTTATCATTTTATTTATTTCCCCTTATATTACTTTCCATTCTTTATCCATTACCCAATCATTCATTAAATCAATTGACTTTCTGTAAATGTTCATACATGTATTTATATTATATTTTATATAATTTGTTTCATATATTTTCCTTCTATTCATTTCCTTTATATAATTTGATGGTCTTATGTTTTTAATACAATCTATTTTATGTCCAAATTTTAAATAATGAACATATAATGCTGATCTATCATCCCTCCTTTCAATAGCACTATTATGTTCTTTTGCCCTTTTTTCTAATTGTTTTGATGTTTGTCCATAGTAAACCATTTTACATATCCCACAAGTAATTTTATATACTGTTCCCTTTATATATTTCATATCATCTTTAATCTTATAATTTCCTATTAATATATCTAAATTTTTACTATTAGACCATCCTATTTTTATATTTTTATCCATATAATTTTTATTTTTAGTTAATATTTCATAAATTTTAGGAATATATGCAATTTTAATCCATTTTATATTATTTAATATTTTATTATCATATAATATATTCCTAATATTTCTAGGATTATATCCATAGCTAGAATATCTTTTTGTACTTCAGCGGTTTTTTATCTATATTATACCTATCATTTTTAATTTTAAAATTTTTAATTACTGCCATCTTTTGTGTCCATGCTTGTTGTGAATCCTTATAATTTTTTATTTTATTTTATCTTCTTTAATAAAATGATTTAATACAATCATGTTATTGTTTATCTTTATTTCTATATCTAAATATTTTATTTTATTATCTATTTCTTTTATTGTAAACTGTATATTATTTTTATTTTTATTAAATTCATTATATATATTTTTTATAACTCTTTTATTCCCTATTACTAAGATATCATCTACTTGTCGAAAATACTCTTTTATTTCTTTATTTATTATTCTATTCTTAACAATATGTAATTCCATTTCATTTATAAATATTGAAGCCATTAATCCACTTATTGCACATCCCATAACTCATCCCTTATTTATATTCCAATATTCATCTTTATATTTAAAATATAAGCTATTATTTATTAAATTTAACCCCTGTTCCATAATGTCAATTATTTCCATATCCTGTATATACATTTTTAATTTTTGTATAACTATTTTAATACTTTCATCCCTAGGTACACTTGGATACATTTTCTCTATATCCATTACAAAAATACTTTGATTTCTATTCATATTTATTATATTTAACTTATCAATAATTTCATCAGTATTTTTAATACAAAATTCCCCATACCCCATAATATTTGCTATCCATTTATTTATATATCTACAAAATTTCTGTAAAATGAAATTTAAAAAGTTAAATAATAATCTTAATGGATTATCCTCTTTTTGTGTTTTTACTTTAGTAAATAGGTATGGATTTTCATACATTGATGGATACAAAAATCCATACTTATTTTTATCAATAATTCCTTTCCCTTCTATTTTATGTAATATCTCTATATATCTACTTTTTATATTATTAGTAGGATCTTTAAATTATTTTATATATATCCTTCCTTTTTTATCTCATTTTTTCTTTATCCATTTGTGGATAAAGACATTAAAAAGAAGATAACTACGGACATAGAATTAGCAAATATTTCTACAGTAGATAAAAGGAAAATGAACTACTTATTGAACAAACAATTAGGAAATATTAAATGTTCACAAAGGGAATATAAATATAAAAGATCTACTAAAGAAATAAGAAATATATGTAGAAAAGAGAATATAGTGTTATGTAAAGAAGATAAATGTAGTAGACTTGTAATAATGTATTCTAAAGATTATATAGATAAGATAGAAAATGAGATAAAAAAGGAAGGATATATAAAATTATTTAAAGATCCTACCAATAATATAAAAAGTAGATATATAGAGATATTACATAAAATGGAAGGGAAAGGAATTATTGATAAAAATAAGTATGGATTTTTGTATCCATCAATGTATGAAAATCCATATATATTTACTAAAGTAAAAACACAAAAAGAGGATAATCCATTAACATTATTATTTAACTTTTCAAATTTTATTTTACAGAAATTTTGTAGATATATAAATAAATGGATAGCAAATATTATGGGGTATGGGGAATTTTGTATTAAAAATACTGATGAAATTATAGATGAGTTAAATATAATAAAAATGAATAGAAATCAAAGTATTTTTTGTAATGGATATAGAGAAAATGTATCCAAGTATACCTAGGGGTGAAAGTATTAAAATAGTTATACAAAAATTAAAAATGTATATACAGGATATGGAAATAATTGACATTATGGAACAGGGGTTAAATTTAATAAATAATAGCTTATATTTTAAATATAAAGATGAATATTGGAATATAAATAAGGGATGGGTTATGGGATGTGCAATAAGTGGATTAATTTCTTCAATATTTATAAATGAAATGGAATTACATATTGTCAAGAATAGAATAATAAATAAAGAAATAAAAGAGTATTTTCGATATGTAGATGATATCTTAGTAATAGGGAATAAAAGAGTTATAAAAAATATATATATAATGAATTTACTAATACAATAAAAGAAATAGATAATAAAATAAAATATTTAGATATAGAAATAAAGATAAACAATAACATGATTGTATTAAATCATTTTATTAAAGAAGATAAAATAAGAAAAATAATTTATAAGGATTCACAACAAGCATGGGCACAAAAGATGGCAGTAATTAAGAATTTTAAAATTAAAAATGATAGGTATAATACAGATAAAAAAACCACTGAAGTACAAAAAGAACAATTTATTAAATTATATTCTAGCTATGGATATAATCCTAAAAATATTAGGAATATATTATATGATAATAAAAATAATATTAGAGGGAATAAAATATTAAATAATATAATATGGATTAAAATTGCATATATACCTAAAATTTATGATATATTAACTAAAAATAAAAATTATATGGATAAAAATATAAAAATAGGATGGTCTAATAGTAAAAATTTAGATATATTAATAGGAAATTATAAGATTAAAGATGATATGAAATATATAAAGGGAACAGTATATAAAATTACTCCTGGGATATGTAAAATGGTTTACTATGGACAAACATCAAAACAGTTAGAACAAAGAGCAAAAGAACATAATAGTGCTATTGAAAGGAGGGATGATAGAGCAGCATTATATGTTCATTATTTAAAATTTGGACATAAAATAGATTGTATTAAAAACATAAGACCATTAAATTATATAAAGGAAATGGATAGAAGGAAAATATATGAAACAAATTATATAAAATATAATATAAATACATGTATGAACATTTACAAAAAGTCAATTGATTTAATGAATGATTGGGTAATGGATAAAGAATGGAAAGTAATATAAGGGGAAATAAATAAAATGATAAAAATAATGAATTATAGGAAATGTCGGTAGATGTCGCTATATAAGTAATATACGTGTTAGTATTAGTACGAGGTATCATATTGACAAGGGTAAAAAAATTTAGAATTACCGAAAAAAGGCTTTTATATATATATAATTTTTCTGTTGATGTATTTACAAGTTGTTGTTATTATATAATAAAGATTTATATTATATTTCATTGATTATAAGATAAACAACATAAAGGAGTATTATTTCTTAGAATTAAGTAAATTTGATAACTATGTACCATTAGCATAGTCCCGATTTAGGCTAAAAGAAAAAGATGCTGTGAATAAGTTCATTTTTAATAGCTTCTATTGAAAAGTACTTTTAAAATAAATTAAAAACTGCTGTTATCTTTATTCATCTAACTCACTTTAATTCTGCTTGCAAAAATAATCTTTTGAATTCTTATATGCAGAAAAACTACTATTTTTCTTGACAAAATGCTCTTCAATAAAAAATAATTCAAATGACAAAAATCAGAGAAAAAACAAATTTTTACAGAACTTTTAACATGATTAATTGTTTTTCATCTGTTTTATCCACTGATCTTCCAAAAACAAATTGCAACAAATTTATCTATGAAGATGACATTGCTTTGACTTCATAGGAGCAGAAATGAAAAATCTTTTAATAAATTTAGAAAATTTTTAAAAATATTCTTCAAAGACTGAGGTTTTATTTTTAATCCAATAAAGCCAATGTGACCAACTTTACATTTAATCAAGAGAGAAACACTTTGCAAACTTTAATATAATACTTTGCAAAAAAAGACAGAATCATAACCTTACTTCATGCTATTTGTGAATAATCTTAGACTTATTTTTCTATTTTCAAAGGTTAAATCTAAAGTAATTTTTAAGGATAACTTCCTTGGGGTGTCAGGTTTGTAATGCAAACACAATTTTGTTAACCCTAGCATATTCTACCGAATTCACTGTGCTTCAATTTGAAAAAAAAAGTTCACATTATAGATTCTAGATATGCAATTAAATATTTCTATAAATACATACTGTATGCACCTTTTTGTAAAAGCTTTCTATCATTTTACATATTTCTTCACCATATCTCAGAAAACGAATTGGTTACCAGAAATGTATAAAAATCCATTAATAATAGATCAGATACTTACTAATAATTCAAGAAATAGTTTTACCTTCTAGATGTGCTTCAAATCATGGTCTTTTTTTTTGTAGATGCTTAAATAAAAATGTCTTCAAAAAACCAGAGAATTGTGGGTCTAATAAATGAACTTCTTTTGAGACTTTTTTCAGATAAAACAGTAAAGTCAATTGGATTTGATTTTTCTAGATATTGAGTTTTGACAACAGATTCAGGATTGCTCTTTTCTGCAATAAATATGGATTAATTATTGTTCCAACACAAATTATAAACCACTTAGTGCCAAGAAGTTACTATTGGATTTAGTGTCTAGTTAGAATCTACAGATTTTTTAATAATATTTGTTAATAATTAACTGTATCAAAAAAATCCATATGCTAAATAAATAAATAATAATCTTATGTAATTTTTGTCTGAAGATTTGTGACATGCTAATATATTAAACCTTTGCCATCATCTATCATTAAACATTGAATGTCTATAAAATTTTAAACTTTATTTTAACTTTTCCAAATACAAATAACTATTATTAATAATAGTATATAATACAGATTAGTAGACAACATAGGTTAGTAGATTATATGATGTTTTGAGTAATATAATATCTCAAAGTTTTTCATGTGTTGCTGGCCTGATCAGTGATAATGTTAGAATAAAATTCAAACTTACATCTTGGGATTCTTAAATATTGATTTTTAAGGCAAGACTCCAACTGAGCTTTCAAATCATTTTTTTCATATACTCTACCTCTAGTTGTATTTTTATTTTGGACTATTTGCATCATCTAATATGTGTATTTAATGTCTTTAGAAAAATTTAACTTGATTACGGACCCAGGCTGCCATTTGATGATGACTTTTTATTTAGGTACTTACAATTGCAGATCACTTTCAAGTGAAGAAAGATAGCAAGAATTAGAAGAATGGACTTATATTAAATGAGACATTATTGGACTTTTTGAAATTAAAAGAAAAGGTGAAGAGACAATTGATTTAAAAAGTGGGTATGTACTCTATTACAAAGGTACAAATATTGGAAATGCAAATGGAGTAGGATTCCTTATAAATAAAAAGTGGAAGAACAACATTGTGGAGAATGATGGTGTATCAGACAGAGTAGCAAGATTAGTTACACAACTTAATAGCAGATACCAAATGCAGACAATTCAGGTTTATGCCCCAACAAGTTCTCATAGTGATGAAGTAGTAGAAGATTTTTATATGGATGTACAAAAGGCTTTTGATCAGAGTAAACAACATTTTTAAATTGTTATGGGAGACTTTAATGCTAGAATTGGTAAACAAATGAAAGATGAAAGTGCTGTAGGCAGTTTTGGTTATAGTAATAGAAATGAGAGAGGACATTGACTTGTGGAGTTTGCAGGAAAAAAAAACTTTATATTATGAATTCTTTTTTTGAGAAAAAGGTTAAAAGGAAATGGGCATAGAAGCATCCAAATGAAGGTACAGCAGAATTGGATTATGTTTTGACTAACAGAAAATACATATTTCAAGATTTGTAATGTGATCATCGATTAGTAAGATGTAAGATATGTGTTAATGCAAAACTAGAGAGATGACAATTATTAAGAAAAACAATATTTACAGTTGATATTCTTAATATTCAGAAACATTCTAATGAATTTAAATTAGAACTTACAAATTGGTTTCGAGTATTAGTAGATTTTGAACATGATTCAGATTTGAATGAAATTAATATGAAAATAACTGATACCCTTTTAAAAACTGCAACAAAGATAGCTGGTAGAAAAAAGCAGCAATTGACCAATAAAATTTCTACTGAGACTATAGAATTTTTGAAGAAAAGAAGGAATATGAAGATATACAAAAATGATGCATTAAAAAGGATTGATTATCTAGAATTTTGTAAAATGGTGTGGAAAAGCATTGAATATGATATAAATATAACAGTGAACTAGCAAGGAAAGCTGTAGAAGAGAATAAAAGTCTCAAGAGTGTAAAATAACATTTTGGTATTGGTAGGAAATTTATATTGGCAATGAGAAAAAAAATGGAATTATTACTAAAAAGAGAGATGATATCATGAAATGGTATTACAACTTCCAAATTGTCCAAAATTTTAAATGAAGAAGTGAGACATGCAATTAAATGTATGCAGAAAGGAAAGGCTCCTAGTAATGATGGAATTATAATTGATATATTAAAAGAAGCAGGAGAAGAAATAGAATTTTTTTAGCAAAGTTATATACTATACCAATATTGTGTTGGTACATATAATAATGTTGTCTAAAAATTATTAAAATAAAATACAGTTGTTAAAAGAAAATAGTATGTAAAAGTATAAAGAGTTTTGTATTGCAGTTTGTTTTCGAAATGCAAAACAATAAAAGTCTAAAGAATTCTTTTATTATTGCTGTTAGTTTAAAGAAAATATTGCTCATAAAAGTTATAAATGATTGATTAGAAAGAAAAAAAAGGAAAGAAAGAAAAAGATGTAAAGTAAAAGTTTAAAAATATAAATCTCTTTTTATTCAAGTTAAAGAGAAAAAAAGTCATCTTAAAAACTAAATAGTGAATTGATATTAAATTATATATGTGTGTAAATGACGGATTAATATGAGTTTGTTAGTAAAATATATATGTGTGATTATAAATATAATAAATGTATGTGTAGTAAATATTTAAAAATGATATAGAAAATTATCATTACAAAGCACAGCAATGGCTATTAAGTTAAACAAAAAACAACAACACTATGTTCACAATGGCTGCTAATTAACATCTCCAACAACAGGATTTAAAAGCTTATCTTGAGGAATGCAATTAAAAACAAGAAAGGAATTTCGACAACAGATATTGCTGGTGGACATCAAAATGACAACAGGCCTTAAGTATAAATAGTCCAGTTTTTCATTGGACAATCAGTTGAGATTACAGTTTAGATTGTGCAGTTGAGATAACAATTGAGATTGAGCAGTTGAGAAAACAGTTGAAGTTGAGAAAAGTCGAGAAAATAGTTGAGTTGAATTCTTTAATCAGTCAATCAATCAGTGTATCCAGAATCAAGAATGCAGTGCTAATCGGTGTCAGAATTATATGACTTTCTCTAGCCTGAGTCCAGAGAACATCCAACTTGCCCAGAAAAGGATAATGCTTGCATAACAACTTGAAATCCGCCATCAATATTTAACTGTCTCCAAGAATAATGCCAATGAATAATAATAAAACTCCTCAAGAAAACATCCCAGCCAGCTGGAAATATTCTTACTTGAAGCAGCAACCAGGAAGAAAACAAAGTTCTAAATCTATGTTCAAAATCCTAGGTAATAACATTTTTTTATTCTCATTTCTAAAGTAGCAATCACATTAGTTGAAGCCTCCCAGCATCAAATAATATGAATTCTATAGCATACATAGACGAACTATTGATGTGTGTGCTTTTAAATGTCAAATATCATTTAATGCTTTGTTATATGATATCATAGTGTGTGCATTAAAAATGTGCATGATCATTATACCAGTGTTATGTTAGTTAAATAAGATTTATAAAAGTATTTAAAATTAGTAAAATAAAAGATAATTAAAATAAATTATATTTTAAACTTAAAGTTTAATTTTGTCGATCAATTCTTTTGCCACTAGTTAAGGAATTAAGTTGTTATTGAATTAAAAATAGACTGAGCTAGTTAAGGGATTGTTCAAGTGCTAGATTATGGACCTACTATCTGAACATGTTAGTTTTAGAAACTAGCTGGCACCCGGGATTTACTCCAAAACAAATAAAGTGTTTGGATAGTAGGGATTTGAATCTAGCAGTCGAGGTGGGCCATGATCTGGAAATGTGATTGTGTTATGTGTTGCATAGCTCAGTCTGATCATGAGTAGCTCTGCTATCAATAATATTCTCCACTATGCTCGAACGGGCCAGTTCATTCACATAATATTTATAAGATTATAAATTTATTATAAATAAGGTTTAAACCCAGCTAAACATGGTGAGTAGAGTATGTTGGATCATCAATGGTTTGAACTCAGTACAATACCAAATGTCTAAATGATAAAGATGTGCCAGATGATTGGAAGAATGCAGTATTAATATTTTAAAAAAGGTGATAAAGAAGATATTAGAAATTACAGACCTATCAGTCTTTTATCAGTTTTATACAAAATTTTTACCAAGGTAATTACAACCCGTATATAGAGAACATTGGATTTCCACCAACCAAGAGAACAAGCTGGATTTAAAAGTGGTTTTAGTACAGTAGATCATATTCAGGTATTGAGAGAAGTTGATCCAGGATATTGTCATAGTTTAAAGAATATTTATAAAAATGCAACAGCAACAATTAGATTACATAATGATATTAGGAATGTCAACATTGAGAAGGGTGTAAGACAGGGTGACTCCATATTTCCAAAACTTTTTACAGCAGTGCTGCTTTGGGGATTAAAATGGGAAGCTAAAGGAGTGGAAAAAAATGGAGATTATTTAAGTCATTTAGATTTTTCAGATATTGTAGTTGTTTTTGCAAATAATGCTTTAGAGCAGTGGTCTTCAACCTTTTCACACCTGCAGACCAGTAAAAATAAGGATAAGGTTTCGTGGACCGGCAAAAATAAGGATAAGGTTTCATGGACCAGCAGAAGTCTATAGATAAATTTTCTTAAAGATGTAAACAGCTTAGCCTTAGATGAAGTTATATATATATGGAGTTTGTATAATAAAAAACTTTTTTTTTTTAATTTTGAATTTTTTTAGAAAAGTAATAAAAAATTTAATTCTATCCCCCCCCCCCCATAAACATCTGTGATAACTAGAAAAACAAATTAATTTATGTATGACTGATTAGATTTTGTTCTGTTTTTTTTTTAATCAGGTAAAAGTGCGATGAAAAAAATAAATAAAAATTGTTTATATTAATTAAATGTTTAAAATCTTATTATTTTGTTATTAAAAACTTTCTTGCCAGTCTAGCTCAGACCAGCAAAAAACTTCTACAGCCCAGCACCGGGCCGCGGACCAGTGGTTGAAGACCACTGCTTTAGAGCTGCAGCAAATGTTGCAGGAGTTATCAGATGAAAGTAGAAAAGTAGGACTAAAGATAAATGTTAAAAAGACTAAAGTAATGTTTAATGGATTTTCTCAAAATATGAAAATAAAGATTGATTATGATGAGTTAGAAGAAATTAACAGTTATTAATACCTTGGTCAGATTATTAACAGATGGAAACATAATGGATGAAATTAATCATAGAATTAAACTTGGTTGTAGTGCTTTTGGTAGAAATAACTTGATAGTAAAAGAAAATATGACTGTGTGTTTGAAAAGAAAAGTTTTTAATAAATGTGTTTTACCAATTCTTACTTATGGATCTGAGACTTGGACAAATTAATAGAAGAGCAATACAGAGATTTCAGACCACTCAAAGAAGTATGGAGAGATGCATGATGGGAGTAACAAGAAGAGATCGAAAATGCAATTTATGGGTAAGAGAACAAACAGGTGTTACTGACTTCATTGAAAAAAGTAAAAGACTGAAGTGGAGTTGGGCTGGAGACATTGCTAGAAGAAATGATAATAGATGTACAATTGAAATCTTAAACTGGATTGTAAAAGACCCAAAAAAGGACCACATGTGAGATGGATGGTTGAAATAAGAAAGGGTGCAGGACTGATGTGAAGAAGAGAAGCTAAAGGTCGGAGATGGATTGAACTTGGAGAGAACTTCATCCTGCAGTGGATTGATAATGGTTGAAGATGATGATTCCAAATACATTCAACTGTTAGTACTAGCACATTAAATAGGTTAGTATATGCACAGCGTTTCAAGAAGTATTATTCTCCCCTCTTCTTTTGGTATTGTTGGCCTGACCAGTGACAGTACTAGCATAGGATTCGAACCTGGACCCTTAGATTCTTGAGTACTGAATTTTAAAGTGACGCTCTAACCAACTGACATTGTGCATATACTAACCTGCTTGATGTGCTATTACTAACAGTTGAATGTATTTGGAATATTTAAATAAAGTTAAATTTTTCTAAAGACATTCAATACATATATTAGATAATGGAAACAATCCAATATAAAAATACAACTATAACACCATCATCACAAACCTTCAGGAAAACACTTCTACCTCTACTATTTATGAAATTTTCATCGCCCAATATTTTTATTTACTAATTATTTGAGTATTTTTATAAGTGTTCGTTTTCTTTTACATTTAACAATATAATCTTTCTTATTTCTTTTCTTAATATACTGAACTGTAACTACAAAATTTTTTACTGACGTATATTCTGACATCTAGCGAGTAATTATATAAACGATTAATTCGAATTGTAGTCTGACGTCACACCAGCTTCTCTCGTCCATTTTTTTTTAAATCCCCGATTCTTACCTTCAGAATTATTTTGATGGCCTGGTGAATTGGATGTTATAAATAAACTAAAGAACAATGTGAAGAAAAATCAACGAATTCAAAGGTGGGTTTAAACAACAAGAACATATACTGTACATTTAAAAAGCATAATATTAAATGACTGATGGGTGAGAGGCAAAATTGAATTGTTTGCAAACAGCTCACGTGAGAGGACTACGTATTTAGCAAAATATCCTTCGCAAATTTGAATTGTTAATAAGTACAATAATAAAATAACCGGATTATTCAAACAAAATAATAATATAAAGCATTTTATTAAAATTATTTATTACAAGTACGCGAACAAAAATTTAAATTTATTGTATATGCATTTTATATTAAAAATTAGGAATGTTAAATTCGGATTGCTAGTTTTTAAACTTTTATATAAAACAATCAATTTCATTATAAACAATGGCATGATCCAGATTTTTATTATTTGCGATGAAACTCCGTTTTACTTATATGTATCAAAACTTTAACATTAAATTACTGACAAACTATACTTAGTTTGATAAAAATATGCGCCTCAATTGCGCAAAGTCTTTGTTTCAATGTGGATAATAATGAGCTATACTGAACAGTGTTCTATGTTTTTTTGTTTTTTTTTTATTGCAATGAATAAATAAATATGTTTAATATCTATTTCAAATGTTTTTTATTTATTGCTTTATCAATCATATTGCCTAGAGACTTATTTTTAAAGGAAAACGGTTTATATATATTAATGCGTGTATGTATATATTTGCTCATCTGATACCTCGTTAAAAGCGTCTATTTTTTTATTTTAAAAAATATAATAAATACATAATGTTTTCAAGGCGAGTAATTTACCAATAATGTTAATTTAATTTTTAATCTTGGTTTATAAAAGTAAATAATAATCACATCACCTACAAATCGTTTATATCCATATATTTTATATCCTAAAAGCGTATTTTCCACAAATGACATAGATAAATTGGTATGACATGATCCATCGTTTTTTATTTATAATTATTAACAATTTGTAATATGCTTATTTGTTAAGTTCTTTGCCCAAAGGCAAATTGAACAACACTTTATCATCGATGATTATTTGCCATTGCTTGCCATTTTTTAAATTTATTTTAATTTTGGAACTATATTTTGAACTTTAAAACCTCCACGTCAATAAGATGTATGTAGTTCTATATATATATTTAGTTAGGATAAAGTAAGCTAAAATTAAGCTGCATCGTTAGATGGAGATAAAAAAAAAAATGATGTTGATATTGGGACAAAAGTTTTTTTTTCTTAATAGTTGACGAGATCTGTTGAAATGTTGTATTAAGAATTATCATTAGATTGCAAGGATGGTCTTAGAAAATACTTAAAAATAAACTTTATGATGAACTCTTTTTTTTTTCTGCTTGTTATGAGCAACAAAAAATATTTGCTCTTGTTAAACATTGAAAGAAGACTAGTCAAATAATGCTGTATGTATGTTTTTTGGTTGAAGATAGATTGAGTTAAGTAGGTATTAGAACTCAACTAATAAGTGATTGCTATTGATTGTAATCAGTAATAGTTTAAAATGACATTTAATCAAGTTCTTTATCTACAAGTAGAAGATATTGAATTCTCATTCCTTTTGTTGAAACAATTATTTGCTCAAAAATATAACTATTAACCCTATTTCACAATTGGGAGATATTGGACAGTGAACTACAAATGGCTTTACAAAAATTATAGGTTCATATTGACAGTAAAAAGGAGGAATGGAAATCAAAACACATGGTTGAAAAAAATAAGTTAACTTTATTAAAATATATGTATATTATCTTACTAAACTTAAAGTAATTATAAGGGACTCAAACTTCATTAAAATAATTAAGGGGCTAAAATAGTGATGAGCTAAATAAGTTCTAGAAGAGATGATAATAGATGAATTGTTAATTCCAAGATATTTTTAAAAAATAAGACATTCCATGAGAGGTGGATAAAGAAGTTTGATAAAGTAATTGCTTGAATATTGTGTCTATTATTAAGAGAAATTTTGGGATAATAACATCTGTTTTTCAGATTTATCATACAAAATCTGACATTTTTCTGTATCTTTAAAATGATTGTTGGTGTCATATATATGTATATACAATAATTATAATTTTAAAACATTAAATAATAAATAACTTTCAGAAATTTCTTCTGTTAATGCAGCATATTTTTTAAAAAATCCTTTCACATATATTGTAATATGAAAGTATGAACTAGTCAGAGAAAGACTTTGCTAAGATCACTGCTAAAAAAAACATTTCATCCCTCTAAAGTATCAATGATTAATTGATTATCCATATAAGTTCTTGGAGACTGGATGAAAGTAAGTTTATTTTTCCTGTGGTTAGCAGATTAACATGGGAGGGCATTATTTTTAAATTTATTAAAGTGATTTTTATAAAGATTGACTTGTGAAGGATTCTTATAATACAAGCATATGAATATTATTACTTCAGAAATAATGTATATTTATAGTTATAGGTTGAACTATTTCTATCATCTAACTGAATTATTGAATTTTTGTTAGAAAAATTCATACTTTGTTTATACTTTTCCAAATATATTTAAATATTAGTAAAATCACATAAATTAGTATGGTCTGACTAGTGACAGTTTAGCACCAAAGTTGAACCAACAATCTACATAATGTTCTAATTACCCAACTGGTTTACTTTCCCAGACTATTACTCATTAGGCAAGCAACTTTGAAGAAGAACAGGAAATAATATCCTCAAACTGTTGTGTTCTATAGTAAGCCATATGTTATTACTAACATTTGTCTGGAAAAGTATTAAAAATTGAATTTTTTTTTTATAAAACGTTTAACCATTCAGTTAAATGATGAAAACAATCTAACACATAATTATAAATAAAATATCATTGACACAAATTTTCAGACAAACACACACATACATATAATGTATTAAAAATAAAAAAGACATCCACATGTAAAAATTCATCAATCGCTTATCTTGCTGATATTATATTTCAGAAACAGCTAACTTTTATAACTGATGACAATTTCTAATGTACAAATATCTAGAAGAATATCATTTTATGACTAATATGTTTTACAAATTTTAAAATATTTTTACCAAAATAAAGAAAAGAATATGTTGATATAATCATTACCACATTGGCCTGCTAAATCCATGACTTGGGGTTCAGTCCCAGAAGGAATGAATATTTTTTTCATATAAATGAGTATTTAGATGATTATTAGGTAAACAGTAGAGATCTAAGATTATTCTAAGTTGATGAGATGAATGTTGATGCAGTGATTATGGAACAAAAACACTATTGTAATGTGATGCAGCATTTACCAGTGATGAGATGAGTTATATTTCTGTGGGCATTGAGTCTATAATTTTTTCTTTTGGTATAGAAAAAATAAAATGTAATGTTTTCCTGAAGGTTTCTGATGATGGTGTTTTAATTGTATTTATATATTGGAATATTTTCATCATCTAATATGAGAATTGAATGTCTAGAAAAAATGAATTTTATTTAAATATTCCAAATACATGTAACTGTTAGTAATAGCACACAGATTAGTATATGCACAATGTTTCGAGAGATATTATTCTTCCTTCTGCTGACCTGACCAGTGACAGTATTAGTATGGGAATCAAACCTGGACTTTTAGATTCTTGAATATTGAATTTTGAGGTAATGCTCTAACCAACTCTAACTATCTGACCAGTTGGTTAGAGTGTTACCTTAAAATTCAATACTTAAGAATGTAAGGGTCCAGGTTTGATCCCCATGCTAGTACTGTCATTGGTCAAGCCAGCAACACCTGAAGAAGAGGGAGAATAATACTTCTTGAAATGTTGTGCATATAGTAGCTATGTGTTATTACTAACAGTTGCAGATATTTGGAATATTTAAATGAAGTTAAATTTTTCTAAAGACATTTAATACTCATATAACATAGTTCAACATATAACAACAAATAAAATTTAAATTTATTGAGAAAAAAAAAATCAGATTTTAAATATATTAAAACTTTAAAAAAATTTCTGATTAAAGTATAAATGGTCTTAAAACCTCTTAAAACACTATTTTCAGATTTCGCATTCAGTAAATTCTAAAAGCATAATGTTATCCTATGTCAGGATAAAACTATTTTACAAGTAAGTAGATGTTTAAATATTTTCATGCACTGAAATATAATTATAATAGATGAAAATAAGCTTGCAAGAAGTTTAGATTTTTGTAGGAATTATTTTAATTAAGATCTATTAATGTTTTAAAAACTATTAAGCAGATGAAAAAAAATGTTAGTTAACTGTTAACTAATATTTAATTTGTAATGTTATGCATATATATATATTACTTTTGTTTATTTTAAATTACTCATAGGTTTCTCAGTTATAAAAATCACCAATTTAGTATAAATATATTCTACAACAATTTTTGTTTTTATTTGAAAGTAAAATTAAATCTTATTTATATTAAAGATATATATACTGTGAATATTAAATAAAGCTCAATCTTTAATTACAAGCATTTAAACAAAACACTTTTTCTGCAATGATTTGTTTTAAAAAGTGATTAGTTATCAATTTTAAATTGGCATAAAAAATAATAAAAGCAAATAAGGAATATATCAAACCAAGTAATTTATTTATTATCCATTGTATATTTAACTAAGTATTTGACAAAACTAAAATGAGTTTCATCCTGAAAGTTTGTGATAATGTTATTTTAGATGTGATAATTTTCCAAGTACAAACAACTGTTAGTAATAACACACAAAGACAATGCAGATTAGTAGATTACACATTGTTTCAAGTGATATTGTTCTCTGTTCTTCTTCAGTTGTTGCTGGTCTCACTAGTAAAAATGGTAGCATAAGAGTTGAACTTGCACCTTTAGATTCTTGAATATCAAATTTTAAGGCAACATTCGAACTAACAGCTATTCTATCAAAGGCAACAGTTAGTAGAAATTTCATGTACTTATTTATGAGGAATGATTTAAATCCTCCTGATTTCTCCACTTTTTTTAAAAATATTTTTTCTAAGATCAAGGTTAATTAAAAGTTTTCCGACATTATGCATTCCTGCACTCAATTGACTTATAGGATTATTTGCCATTGTCATTGCTTTAAACTTTTTTTTTTGACCTTTCCTCTCTATCCAATATTTTTGTATTTACCCAATTGAACATATGTTCATTAATATGCACATGGTCTATTATTGTAGACACATCTGGTTTTTTTTTTAATTATTAGTTTGTTCTCTCAATCGCTTTTCAACAGGGTGACTGGTTTCATCAATATACTTTCCACATTCTCATGGTATTTTATAAATGCAGTTTTTGGTTTTTAGCAATTCAAGTTTAGGTTTTGTACATGTTAGAATCTCTCAAAATGTGGTACGGCTTTGGAAAGTTGTTCTAATGTTATATATATTGATTGCAGATTTTTTAAAATTTGGCTGCTGTTCCTGGTATGTATGGATACATTACAGTAACCAATAATTATTTTTTCTTTTGGTGTCTGTTTTGTAGTCTATTAAAGATTTTCTTGATGATAACTAATGGATAACCATTTTTCATTAGTGTTTGTTCTATGTAGATTTTTCCTTTTTCCAAATCATTGGTTTCTGAAAAACTTCCTTTGTTCTGTTTTATCAACAATATATCTTCTTCAAGTAAATTCACAATTGAATCAGAACAAGAGCAAAAATTGGCATTCCTAGATGTTTTTGTGACAAGATCATGGCCAAGTCAAAACAACTGTTTATAGGAAATCAACATATACTAGTAAGTACTTAGCATATACATCCAATCACATCAAAAGGACAAAACATGGGATTATGTTTGGAAATCAATGATTTGGAAAAAGAATAGATCTTCATAGAATAAATACTCGTGAAGAATGGTTATCCATCAGCTGTCATCAAGAAAACTTTAAATAGATACCAAAAAGATAAACAATTATTGGTTACTGTAGTGTATCCATACATACCAGAAATAACTGATGAATTAAAAAAAATTGGTAATCAATATAACATTTGAACAGCTTTCCAAAATCATACCACACTTTGAGGAATTCTAATATCAAGAAAACCTAAACTTGAATTGTTGAAAAACAAAAACTGCATCTATAAAATACCATGTGAATGTGGAAGGAAGTATACTGATGAGATCAAAATGCCCTGTTGAAAAGTGATTGAAAAAACACAAACTAATGATTAGAAAAGAAAAGAACAGATGTGTCTACAGTAGGAGGCCATGTGTTTACTAATGAACATATATTTGATTAGGGAAATACAAAAATATTAGAGAGGAAAAGGTGCAAAGAAGAAAATTCACAGAAACTGCTCATATGCCATTACCAATGAACATACGTTTGATCATGAAAATACAAAAATATTGCATAGATTTACTAATGAACATATATTTGATTAGGGAAATACAAAAATATTAGAGAGGAAAAGGTGCAAAGAAGAAAATTCACAGAAACTGCTCATATGCCATTACCAATGAACATACGTTTGATCATGAAAATACAAAAATATTGCATAGAGAGGAAAAAGTACAAAGAAAAAAATTCAAAGCTGCTGCTCATATGAAAATGATAAATAATCCTGTAAGTCAACTGAGGATGGCAATACATAACTTTACTCTTAGGAAAAAGTATTAAACAAAAGAAAAATGGGTGAATCAAGAGGATTTGAACCTTCCTTCATAGATAACTATATGGAAATATCTAGTGACTGTTACCTTTCACAGAATATCTCAGTTGATTAGATAGAGCATTGCCTTAAAATTCAATAGTCAAAAATTTAAAGTTTAAGTATGACTTTTATGCTAGCATTGTCACTGGTCAAGCTAACAATATCTTAAGAAGAGTGGATAGTAATACCACTTGAAACTTGTAATCTATTAATCTGTGTTGTCTTTGTGTATTATTACTAATAGTTGCTTATATTTGGAAAAGTTTAAATAAAGTTTAAATTTTCTAGACATTGAACATTTAATGATAGACTATGAAAATAGTCCAATATGTTATCACATATAGATATAATTTTAATGTATTAAAAGAAAAACTACTCGCATACAGAAAATTGCATCCTTGGCCATAACTTAAAAATATTCTATTTATTAGTATGACATACAAATTTAATAAATCCAACTTGAGATCTCAAGATAGTATCAGCCAGTAGAAAGTTTCCAAATTACAGACACAAATATTTTTAAAAATTTTTGAATTATATTTAAATGCTAAGAATATAATTCTATAATTAATTAATGTCTATTTAGAAATCATTAATAATATTTGATATCAAAAACATTTAATTTTGCCAAAATTCAAGTCTCCAATTTGAAGTCAATTTATGAAATAACATTTTTTAGAAGTATCAGATTTTTTGACCAAAGCTATATTTACAAGAAATTGTGTTTAAAGTTTTTTTTTTAATATTATGAAAAATTGACTGCTGCATTATAAAATTTGCTTTAAAGGTGTAAATGTTAAATTGCTTTTATCTATTATCAATATTGATTCAAATATTTTAGAAAATGCTGCTAACTTGTAATTAATGGTACTTCATTCATAGATATGAAACACTAGAAATTTCCATAAGCTGACTAAACTGAAATTACCCCCCCCCCTCCTGTGAAGCTAATAAAAGTGATTGATGTAGTGAAATTGTTCTCATTTATCAATAAAATTTGTGGCTGCAGAATTTTTTTTATTCTTAATAGCTATTAAAAGATTTTGTGAAATATGAATTCACACTTAAAATAATAGTTTATTTTCTCTGACTGTGTAAGAGCAGCATACTTAGTAAACTAAATTTTTTTTTACATTAATTTTAGATTCTGTAAAAAAAAAAAAAAAACAAGTGTCATTTTAGTAAATAGAAAAATGTTAATTTCAATGATATTTTCTAATCCTAAATTTAAATATATATGCAGAAGATGACTGCTTTACTCTCTTCTTCTGAACACTTTGAATGTGATTATACATTCTTAATATATTAGCAATTAAGTTTTTTCATCAACAACTTTAGAATCCTCTATAAGAAAATTAGCTTAATCAAGATGATCTCTTTTTATCAATGACAGTTATGTATTATTTTCTAAATCTTAATGTAAATATAGTATCATATTTATTACTTTAAAGAGAAATTAAATATATTATATCGAGATGGACGCATCTTACAATAATCAGATTTAGGGTCCTCATATAGTATGCTATGGATGATCTGATCTAATCTCAATCCAAAAGTGAATCTATCTTAAACAGGATAATTTAATATTAATCTATCTAATACAGACACAACCTAAATTAATTCATCCAATCTTCACCTTTGTTGATTGTTTCGTTATGCTCAGAATTCAAACTCAGGGTACACTTTACAATTAACTCTCTTCAGGGATTGCCATCAATATACTACAATCTTAATATTAATTAATATAATCTATGGAATTTTGAAAATAACTTCAATCAGATATCAGGATTTTAAGTTAATGTGGTATATATGTATGGCTATGCATATTCAATATTATTTTAATTCAAAAAATAAATAAATAGGTCAAATAAATCAGAGAATCCTTGAGGTTAGAATAAAATTTAATATGTTTATTAATAAATAATAACTTAACTGTATTTCTGATAACAAGAAAAAAAAATTATATGTGTTTGTATACATTTCTACTATTTATGACTTTAAATTAACCTTTGGTTCCTGAGCGGCCATTTTCAATTTAAAAAAATAATTACAACAAGTATAATTTAAAACATTTATTCTGTTTGAATACAGTAAATATAAAAGTATATACATTTTTTAGAACCAACAAATATGAAAGGATGTAATAAAGCTGATAAAATAATTATTACTTTTAAAAAAAATTAAGAAAAAAAGAGATTTTTAACGCTTTTATATATCTTTATTTTTACATTGGTTCACAAATTCTAAATTTTGAAAGTTAAATTTAAAATGACAATTTCAAAGACAGCTTCATCACATGCGTCTCAAAATGCTGAAAAAAATGACATATAATATGTCTTACCTGAGATAATTTTTCTATGCAAAAATTACAGAAACAGTGTGATTGGTAACTTCCATTTTTACTAGCTGACCCAGATGTTCTACTTTTATAACAGTATATGCTAGAAATGTTTGGTTGTCCTTGCATGCAGGTATCTGTTAGAAATATGTTTGGTTTTTAGTGGGGAAAAAATAACGAATAATTTACAAGATGTTGAGGACCTTAGTAAATTGTAATGTAATGTATAGTATATTATAATATTATTTTATATTACTTTATTATATTATATTAGTGAAAAATGGTGTGCGACCTAAAATGTGTATTTTTTTCAAGTAAATAAAATGTAGTTTAAAAATAAATATCAAACAAAAATTTCTCCAAGATAAAATGAACAAAAAAAAAATCAATAAATATAAAAATAAACAAATTTAATATAAGCACTGATTATATATGTGTGTGGAAGATGAAATATGAGAGTGGATGGCTGAGGGTATATGATGAGTCTGGATGTGCATGTTTTTATATCATTCAAATGTATTGTCTGAAATTCTATCATGTATATATATATATTGTTTTCTATATGTATATATCAAATTCTATCGTATATATATTCTTTTCTGCATATATTGTGCCATTACAATTTAGTCAATAGCTAAATTTGTAGTAATGTGCATGAAAGAAAATGTGGAACAAAAATCATCACATTTTTATATAGGAAAGGAAGCTATAGGGCACCCAAGTTTGAACACTACAGGATCAAGTTCTAAAAGCCTAGGACAGAAAGAGAGTGGGGGCAACAGTTATGTTCTCTATTTGTTTGTGTGTTGATAAAAACTCAAAAAGAGTAGTACACACATTTAATTATTCAATAGTTAATTTTTTAATAGGGTTATAACATATATATAAGCAGTGTGTGTGTAAGCTATTTAGTTGTCATTTTATATTTCAAATATTAAACTTTCTTCAAAACTAGTCTGCATTTGCTAGATTCTAATATTTTATTATTATCTGTTTCTATTTTGTTTTTCTATGATTATAATTTGGGGTTTGAAAGTTGTAAGGATTTAATTTTAGATATTAAAATCATAATTTCTAGAAAGCATTCAGATTATTTTAATTGGGCAGTTTTTATAAATTATTTGGATGATAAGGTGTGTGTGTACATTGCATAAAGAAATTACATTTATTACATATTGGAAAAGAAAAAGAAGAAAATCTGTTAAATTATTTTTTTTTACTCAACAATTTTGTGTTATAAAGATTGGTTGTTTTTCTGTTTAAGCGTAGATGATGTGAGAACTCTAATTTAGGGTTTTCTCATCCGAGATCAAAAAGAACTTTCAGGTGTGACATTTTGTGACAGATATATGGAAAAAAGGGATTAAAACACTTACTTCAAAACAGGATTCATCTGAATAATCAGGATAGTGTGATTTTTCATGTCTTCCTAGAGAAAGTCACACTAGGAATATAAAAAGGATTTGCTGAAAATAGAGAAAGAAATAATGTATAAAACCAATCTGAAAAATCAGTTAAAGGAGATTTTTAAAATATTGAAACTAGGAAAGACAAGCGTTTTTAATTCTGCCAGATATCAATTTAAAATCTTTTTTTTAATATGAAGTTTTTTTTTGAAGAGTGAAAACAGAATGGCAAGTTAAAGATCTATATAGATCTCATCTTGGGCTTCCATCCCACCTTAGAGCCCTCATATCATATAGGAAAGAAAAAAATGTCTTGTCTGAAATTAAAAATATTCTACACCTGATTACTAATTGAAAGAGACACGATATTTTAAGTAAAAGAAAACATTCACCTGCATTTGAAAGCTGAAGGAAAATGATTAATTTACTGATAAGTATTAAATCATCTAGTTCAATTATTCTAGTGACTGAATTTAAACCCAAGCAAAATTATAGATATGAGAACAACTGATATATTCCATTTATTAGAAGAATTATGCATAACAGGAAGGGAAGAAACAGTTACAAAGTCAAATGGATCCTGCTGAAACAAGTCATCACCATAAAATAATTATAAGCCTCAGGAAAAGAGACAGTTCCAGTGAACCATGGAAATTGTTTGCTGCAAAAGTATAGACATAGAACAAGCTAAGCTTGAACTCTTGGGACTGGTAATATGAATTTTCATTATCTATTTTTTTTATGATATCAAAGACTATTCGTAAAATTTTAGAAATGAAGTTTTATATTTTTTTTCTCAGAACTTTAAAACAACCATAATCGATTGAAACCAAAAATTTCTTCAATAATAATAGCTATAACCTTAAGTAATAATTTTATGTATGCTAAAACTATTATACCCTGCTTATTAATGAAGTTTATTTTCTAAAGGGTATTATTGTATATGAATCTAAAGTTATGAAATGTTATTAATATGTAAAATATATTTTTTTGTATTATTATTTTGTTTTTAAATAATATTTTGGTTATTATGGGAATAAACACACACATACACGGTAATATAACCATACTTGCCACATGTATATGATATTGTATGAACGTGGGAAAAATAGATAGCATTTAAAATATTAGGTTATTTTGTTTTAAGTTAAAGAATAGTGATCTCAAAGCTTAGAGGGAAGGGGGAAGAAGTAATTTAAAAACTTGTTTCTGGAAATCTTCTTTCGATTCCACTAACATTTTTCTCATTAATCACTCTACTTTATATGTTAAGTTAGATGTATTAAGATCTAAAGTATGTATGCACAAAAAGTGTATTTATTTATTTTTATGAAATATTTTTTTTGTGGAGAGAAAACTTTAGCAAATTTGGTATCCAATTTAATATACATTATATCTTTAACAGGAAGGGGGGAAGAACTTAAAATCAATATTATGATTTCAAAATAGTCAATTATTGTTATTATCATTCATATAAATTTTAGTTTTATCTTTAAATTCATGTATATGTTAAAAATGCAGTAGTAAATGTTAATTTGTTTTATTAAATGAGGTGTATATATTTCATTAAGAGTATTCTTTATTAGTTATGATTATTCATCATCAATGGTGAACGTTAATTGTTTATGTTCCAATTAGATATATTAAGATTAACCAATAGTTATGAATTTTTTTAGAACTAAATTTTATGTTAGGCTTGGTCCTAAAGCTGTGGTTGAAATCATTATCATCATCATCATCATCACATTTTAATTAATGAGCTAGATAAATGTTTAAAGGCCATAGATAAATAAGTGATTTCATGGTATTTAGTTGACATTCATGAAAAATTATAATAACCACCATTCCATCATCTATATCATTTAAGGATGAGTGAATTGCCTTCCTAAATTAATAGTATAATATGAGCTAGTAAAATATAAAGATATTGAAACGCATTTATTATGTTAAGATCTAGGAGATGAGTTCTGTCTGATGAATTTTATATACTCCACTTTAGTTTAAGGATGTTTTATGTTTACCTAAATGTTAGTGCATACAGTGATATGGGTCTAAAAGCAAAATCCTCCATTTTTGTTAGAAATAATGTACCAAAAAGGGATTCAAACCCGGTACAGTGAAAAGGTTATAAGATATAACTGTGTCTAGGTTCAGATAATCTAGTGGCGCCCTGTTAGACCATATTCACTTGTTATTCAATTAAATATGCACTTGAAATAAAACCAAGAAATGAAAGTGGGTAAAATCTACTGTTGGATTTATTGAGAATATATTTTATTGAGTTACCAGTGTACTCACCCACGTGATATTATTTCCTGAGTTATAATAGTTTGTCCTTAATAATTTGCGTATAGTTTCTACTTGTTGATTGATGATACAATGGCTGCCTAACTAGGGTTCGAAATAAGCCAGATACCAGATAACTGAATTGGCTAGTTCCAAAGTATTGATATTATATTTTTTGTTTAAATCTTAAATAGAAATGTATGAATTAAGCCACCAATATTTTGAATGATAATTAATAGTTTGATCATTAATAAATTTCAATGACCATTATAGTTACAACTTATGAGTCTCCTTAATATGTTACTCATCATTTTGATAATGAATCTTTTATTCAGCTACAATGCTTTTGATACAGGTTGTGCTCTAGTGGTAATATATTTTATTTGAATTATTCACTTCTTTTATTAAGTTACAATATATATATAATTCTATCTTATATATTGAACCGGATTGATTTCCAATTCAATGGTTTTATTATTATTTAATAAAAACAAAAAAGGAAAACGTACGTGTATTAAAACATACACTCGGTTATATTTAAATAGGATATTTTAATTTTTGTTTATAGAATTGATTTATTTTAAAATAGTTTACTTTCACCGCCTGTTTTAATCAATTTGATTAAAAACAGGCAAGCTTGCTAATTATATATTCCTGTTGCTTTTATTTTAATCATATTTTAAAAGTTAATTCTAAAAAAAAGCGGAGGTTGAATTGTGTTGTCGTTTTTGTTTCAATAATCCCTGGCTGGAATTCTTCAATTAAATTGAGTGGGAAATTAATATTTGCCCTGCCTGAGATATAGAATTAGAGACTAATGAAAGTTTTTCACGGGAAATGTAGCGAGGCAAGGATAGCCCGCCAATTTTTAGATAGAGAAGATTCATTATTAGAGAAGGACACTTGGATTATTGCCTGCTGAAAGTTAGACCATTTTGGGTAGCAATTCGAACATTTAATTCCTGCTAAAAACTTAAACAATTATTGACAAACTTTGTTACCGTGCAGGATGTCAAAATCTACTGCCATGAGTTTTGCCATCATCAGAATGTCTTGCTAATTTAAACAAAGGACGGACCCACATCTGCCAGCTTTCCTTCAGTCATGCCATGAGCCTTTAAAATAAACACTGCCTCTACATTGCCTCTGTCAAAGGACCTGAAAATGGACTAAAGATAAATGTGCACACTCTATGTGAACTGTGCTTTATCATAAGATGAAATTTTCTTTTATTCTTTCCAGGGTAAATTTCTTTTCATTAAATCTCTGCTCAATCTAATTATAAATATGTATTCATAAATTAATATTTGGCTTCATATTGATTAGCTATATTTATTCTCTTTTATTGTACTTTGCCGTGTGTCTTGGAATCTTAGTTTTAAGATTCCAAGTTTGCTTTCAGTTTTTGTTTATTGGAGAGTGATGTGTGAGTTTTCCTATTTTTATGCCTAACTTTTACTAAATGCTTTGGCAGACATGTATATTTTGAATGCTTACCTGTAATTATTTTAATAGCCCGAATTTATTTTAAATACTGTGTTTGTGCTTTTGCAAACCACCAAATCTTTTGGCTGGTGACTTTATTTTCATAGTCTTCATTTCTTATATCTCTGAAAGTGAAAACTTTAATCATTTTTGCTTTGTAATTTTATAAGTCGCCAGCAGGAAGACAATATTTATCTCTTTCATAAATTACAGGTGAGGGAGACTTTCGCTGCTAAAGTATTTATAACTTTCATATTTTCGTACTCATGTGCACTCCCCTGATAGATTTATGTTGTATTTACTTGTATAGCTTAAAATTTATCAGAGCGTGTACTCAGAACTTGTGTCATAAATTTATTTTTTAATTATAATTATTGGTAATTCATTTTTTTAAAATGCTGGGGAAGATGTAACTGATTTTCTAATGATTTACTTGTCTCCTATTGAGACCTTTAATTCTTAGATTACTTTTTGCCAATCGTTTGGTTGGGGATTCGCCAGTCTTAATTGTTTGTTTTCTTTTCATTTTCAATCATATTTTGTGGTTGTTCTTGAGGCAAATCAATCACCTTTATTTTAAACGTAATAATAGGTGCAGCTTCTACCGACAGATGACATTCGTGGGCCGACACATTTTGCAGACCTCGGAAAGCTCGCTGGTGCTGGTTTTTTTTATTTGTTTCGGGAATGTATTGTTTAAGTATCCGAAAGTGAAAACCAATGTTTTGGTGAATCTTCTGCTGAATGAAATTGCTTCCTCCCTGTAGAATTCGTTATTAGAGAGTCAGTAAGTCTTCCAGAGCAATGTGTTTAGTCTTTCTAGTACATGCCTGAGATAACCCTATTGATTTTCATGTAAACTTTTTCTTACAAGTTATTTTGCTCTTAAATAAAAGTTTAAAATTTGTTTAAACTTAATTTGGCTGACATTTGTCTTTGTGCTTTGATTTCTCAACTGTCTAAACAATATTTAAGATATCTTGTTTCTCTGAGTTTAGTCCGGCACATTTTGGTTCGCATATCCTGTCCATCCTTAAAATAAATGTCTAATTCCGATATTCAAACTAGTGGCGCCCTCGTGGTCCAGTATGTGAATCTAAGATCATTCGTCCATTACAATATATATATTGTTTTGTATATATATATATAATAAAGAATTCTAAAACTAGGTCAGAAAAATAATTCAAGAAAACGTTTTTATATCATTCACATGTATTCTATTATTTATATTATTTCTACATTTATATATATATAAAAGGTAATAAAAACTAGGTCACCAAACTAATAAAAATAAGTTTTTACATCATTCAAATGTGTTCTATCTAAAATTCTATCGTTTATAAAAAAAAAAAAAAAAGTTCTAAAACTAGGTCAGAAAAATAATTAAAAAAAACGTTTTTATATCATTCACATGTATTCTATCATATATATATTATTTATAAATTTTTCATATGTCATAGCATTGGCCGGGACGTGAACCCACAACCGTCTGCAACCAACTACTTGCTTGCAAGGCGGCTGCGATGACCTCTTGGCTAACAACGCTTGACTTTCTACTTATATTTAATTATAGGAAACAATAATAATAACAAAAAATAAATAATAAAACTAATTCAATACTCACAGAATCCTGGTTAAATGTTAGCATCAGTTTCAAATTTGAATCCAGTTATGAAGGCATCAAATGTGATTATTATAGCAAATAAATCGAACAGTAATCCTTTTGCCTTTTTGATATAATCCTTTTATTTTTAAATTTTAACTCTTAGTTTTTTAAAAATGAGTTTCTAAAAAAAGAGGGTTTAGAAATGTCCTCCATATATGAACGTAATTATTAAGCTGTAAAATGAATGCAATCGACCATGAAACATGATTTACGGTCATTAAATCTAAAAAACAAAAGAAAAATAAAAAAATTAAAAATTGTATTTTACAAAAACTTTCATAAAAATCCAAATTTTATCGTAGAAAAAAAAAGTAATACCTCATTTAAATTGGAAAAAATTGGCGGATCTAATGGTCTGAGAATCGTAAGTATACTACTTACCTATTCCATGCAAACTCAGATGAAAGTCTAAATTTTTGTTCAGGGGCTCTCAGGGGCGCTTCAGACTCAAGGGCTAAAAAATGTAACAAAGTATCCCATAAGTAGCTAATGCATTTATATAATCTTCAATAGTTTTAGATTTTTTCATAAATATATATCACCTATTAGTATTATTTCATTGTTAGTTAGTCTTAAAATATTTTAACCATGATTTTATTTCATCTATAAACATTTTGTCCTCATTATCTGGTAATCTATTGCTAAATAAATGAAAAGTGCAGGATACTTTTAAAATACAAAAATTATTTATAAACATTTTATAAGGAGGAAAAACATTTTCTTTGCTTTTTCTTTTCTCTTCTATAAATAAATAGATATTGTTCTTTTTATCTTGAACAATTAAATCTCATACTTCTTTCTTCTTCTTCTTCTTCTTCTTCTTCTTCTTCTTCTTCTTCTTCTTCTTCTTCTTCTTCTTCTTCTTCTTCTTCTTCTTCTTCTTCTTCTTCTTCTTCTTCTTCTTCTTCTTCTTCTTCTTCTTCTTCTTCTTCTTCTTCTTCTTCTTCTTCTTCTTCTTCTTCTTCTTCTTCTTCTTCTTCTTCTTCTTCTTCTTCTTCTTCTTCTTCTTCTTCTTCTTCTTCTTCTTCTTCTTCTTCTTCTTCTTCTTCTTCTTCTTCTTCTTCTTCTTCTTCTTCTTCTTCTTCTTCTTCTTCTTCTTCTTCTTCTTCTTCTTCTTCTTCTTCTTCTTCTTCTTCTTCTTCTTCTTCTTCTTCTTCTTCTTCTTCTTCTTCTTCTTCTTCTTCTTCTTCTTCTTCTTCTTCTTCTTCTTCTTCTTCTTCTTCTTCTTCTTCTTCTTCTTCTTCTTCTTCTTCTTCTTCTTCTTCTTCTTCTTCTTCTTCTTCTTCTTCTTCTTCTTCTTCTTCTTCTTCTTCTTCTTCTTCTTCTTCTTCTTCTTCTTCTTCTTCTTCTTCTTCTTCTTCTTCTTCTTCTTCTTCTTCTTCTTCTTCTTCTTCTTCTTCTTCTTCTTCTTCTTCTTCTTCTTCTTCTTCTTCTTCTTCTTCTTCTTCTTCTTCTTCTTCTTCTTCTTCTTCTTCTTCTTCTTCTTCTTCTTCTTCTTCTTCTTCTTCTTCTTCTTCTTCTTCTTCTTCTTCTTCTTCTTCTTCTTCTTCTTCTTCTTCTTCTTCTTCTTCTTCTTCTTCTTCTTCTTCTTCTTCTTCTTCTTCTTCTTCTTCTTCTTCTTCTTCTTCTTCTTCTTCTTCTTCTTCTTCTTCTTCTTCTTCTTCTTCTTCTTCTTCTTCTTCTTCTTCTTCTTCTTCTTCTTCTTCTTCTTCTTCTTCTTCTTCTTCTTCTTCTTCTTCTTCTTCTTCTTCTTCTTCTTCTTCTTCTTCTTCTTCTTCTTCTTCTTCTTCTTCTTCTTCTTCTTCTTCTTCTTCTTCTTCTTCTTCTTCTTCTTCTTCTTCTTCTTCTTCTTCTTCTTCTTCTTCTTCTTCTTCTTCTTCTTCTTCTTCTTCTTCTTCTTCTTCTTCTTCTTCTTCTTCTTCTTCTTCTTCTTCTTCTTCTTCTTCTTCTTCTTCTTCTTCTTCTTCTTCTTCTTCTTCTTCTTCTTCTTCTTCTTCTTCTTCTTCTTCTTCTTCTTCTTCTTCTTCTTCTTCTTCTTCTTCTTCTTCTTCTTCTTCTTCTTCTTCTTCTTCTTCTTCTTCTTCTTCTTCTTCTTCTTCTTCTTCTTCTTCATCTTCTATCATTCTTAATCATACATACATCAATAAAGAACACAACAACAACTTATAATAATTAAAAAAAACAACTATAAGCAAATACAAACTACATAAATAAGATTATATATACGTATATGTTAATAATTATAAATTTAGTTGTTTTCTAACATTCATAACAAATTGATCACAAAAAATATCAATATTATTAAAGGTTAGATTATATACTATTTGCAATCTATTAATAACTGACTTATTAAAGAAATTATTTTTACATATACTAACCTTGAAAGTTTGCATTTCTCTTAATAAATGACTAGGTACTTTCAATTCTATTTTTGATATACAGTTACTGACATTAATTTCTCCATCAATCAACTTTTTCAACAATATCATATCTTTCAATATTTTTCTTTCTTTTAATACTGTTTTAACAATTTGACATTCTCCCATTATTAATTTATTAAATCTTTTTTCAACATTATATATTCTTGACTGAATATTAATCAGATTGAGGTTCCATATACAAGAATTATATTCTAAAAGTGTAACAACAAGAGAAAAAAATAACCTATATTTTATGGAAATAGATAAATCTCTCCCATATCTCAAAATACAGTCTATCTTTCTGTATGCTTTATTAATAATATATTTAATATGTGCATTAAAAGTAAAATTACTACAAAATATAATTCCCAAATCGGATACAATCTCTTTATATTTAATAACTCTATTCTCAATTTTATATTGATAAACAGATTTTTCAGTTTTATTAGTATAGGAAACAATGCATGTTTTATTAATATTAATCTCCATATTGTTATACTTACACCATATAATAAAACTATCTATATCCTTTTGAACCTCAATATGATCACTATAAGTAATAATTCTTTAAATAACTTACAATCATCAGCATAAGTAAGTATCATACTATTTTTTATGCTATGATCAAGATCACACATATAAACATTAAAAAGTAATGGTGCCAATATTCCACCCTGAGGAACACCTATCATATTATCAAAAAAAAGAGAATTGGTTTTATCCATATGCACATAAGATTTACAACCCTTCAAATAATTAGAAAACCACTCAACTAAATGAGGACTAACACCCAACATTTTAAGTTTATACAAAAGTCTAATATATGAAACTTTGTCAAATGCCTGAGTCATATCAAAATATACATCTAATTGCTGTTGATCAGATAAGGCATGAGCAATATGATCAAATATCACCATTAAATTAGTTTCAACAGATCTACCAGGTAAAAAACCATGCTGATAACTTGGTAATTCCCTAATCATATCTACAATAATATTACTATAAATAGACCTTTCATAAATCCTAGCAAAAGATGATAGAATTGAAATAGGTCTATAATTACCAGAATCAGATCTATCCCCTTTCTTAAAAATTGGTATAATCTTAGCTATCTTAAATATATCAGGAATAATAGTTTTCTCAATCGATAAATTAATGATATAATGCAATGGTGCTACCAAACATTCAGCACAACCCTTGATAATAAAGTTAGGAATATTATCATATCCCATAGAAGATTTTGATTTAAGTTTAGATATTGCACTAAACACTTCAGGAATTACAATTTTATTAACATCTATATTCCAAAAACTCTTTATTAAATTTAATATCAACCATATTATCATTATCTGAAGTATCTAAATACATATTTGTAAAATGATTGACTAGATCATCCATAGAAGGCCTAATTACATTATATCTACAACTCTTACCTCCAACAATATTAAGATCTTTTATATAATTCCCAAACATTTGTGGATTATTCCTAAAATTTTCTTCAACTCTTTAAATTATTATTATAATCTCTTTTCATAAGAGACTTAGTATAAGCACGCAAACCACTAAATATCTTATATAATTCTTTATCATTACTTAACTTATATAACTTATGATATTTATGCTTTCTGTTCAAACCCTTACACAATTCCTTAGAAAACCCTTTAGGATATTTATTATTAGTATTCAAATAATGCCTAACAGAAATATATTGATCTAGACAATTCTGACCTATACCAACAAAATTATTTGCAACTATATTTGGATCATTTTCCATAAAAACTACATTCCAATCAATATCCCCAAAAGCTTTATAAAAGCCATAATAGTCACTATGTTTGTATCTCTCTTACTATTTACTATAGGCTTTATATGTTCATGAGAACCATCTATTACAAATTCCAAAGGTGGGTGATAAGGATCAGGGGGCAAAAGAGCTTGATCAGCCTCTTTGCACTTCAAATCATTCTTAGTGCTAAACAATAAATCCAACATACCACCCCTAAAATTAATAATATTATTAAGTTGAATCAATCTAACCAACTCAACAAAAATTTTTAATCTATAAAGTTTACTATTATCAGCAGTCTTATTACTATGTATTGAAGAATCAGCTTCATTAAAATCTCCAACTATAATAATATCATATTTATATTTCACTAATATATCCTCAACCTTAACTATATATGCATCTAAATCATTCATTGACAAAGTAGGTCGAAGATATATAGTACCTAACAATATTTTATTTTTTAAACTAACTTCAATCCATCAAGATTCAATATTATTATCATTAATAATTATCTGTTTATGCTTTATGTCTTTTTAATAGAAATCAAAGTACCACCTCCTCTTGTTTCATAAGTATAATTTCTATCACATCTATACACACAATACCTATCATCAAATATACTAATATTATCAATTTCTTCTTTTAACCAAGTCTCTGTTAAAAAGATAATATCATATTCATTTAATAACAATTCAAATTTAAAATCAGTTGTCTTAGTTCTAAGACCACGAACATTTTGATAATAACAATTCACGAATTGCTATTTATTATACAGATTATTTTGCAAATTTAAATCTTGCACTATAGTGCTAATTTCATCAACATTATCAGTCAATATAATATCTTCTGTCTTTTCTTCAATAATCTTATTTATATTTAATATAGCATTATTCTGCATACTATCAACATTAAAATTTCTTAAATATTTTAAATCTCCATAGAAGGGCAATATGCCCGCTGACAAAGACCAAACGTTACAGACCAAAACTTTATCAGATTCAGATTCCTCTATAGATAAATAAAATGAAGAATATTTTTTAGACTTTGTATTCAGTTTATAACACACTATTTATATCTAAAACATTTTTCAAATGGGCAGTCACATCTTCAACAGAGGTATCATTATCCATTCTAGTTAGAAAAAATTTTTTTAATTTCTTTCTTGTCTTAACAGCTTTTAAAACATGATTAACCTGATTTCCTATAATAGGCAAAGTACTTGCATTTTTAATATTTTTATGCTTATTTTTTCCATAAAATACAGTTTTAAAACCATCCTTTTCTTTATCTGCACAATCTTTCAAATAAAAGGCATATGATTTTTTAGATGTGTTATCTTGATTAGAAATCCCAGACGATTCATGTGACATTACATTTGTTTTCATATCTGACTGACCAACCTTCACTTTAATTGCTTTATTCTCCTGTTCATTAAATTTAAAACTTGATCTATCAGTGACATTAAAAACTGCCTCCTTTTTTAATTTATCAACTCCTTCACTTCTATTTATAGTAGAGAGTGGAGGGAAATTTAAATCGGAAACAATAAGTTCACGAGCTTGCTTTTCTTTTTGCTTGAAAACAAGTTGACTTTCTTTTTTATTAAAAACAACAGAATTTCTGTCTGTGCTTCCATAATCATTATTTTTATTTATATCCAAATTATTAACAGATACATTTAATAACATTTTTTATCGTAATATTTTCTTCTTTCAATAATTTAATTTCACTTGATAAATCTGTAACAATATTTAAAATTCTATTCAATAAAAATGTAGATTTTTCACAAGATAAACAATTAGGTAGATTTTTTTCTTTTTTATCAAAACCATGATTAGAAATAGCATTAATTTCTATTAATTTAGAAATGCCATTACCTTTATTTTCTAATAAATTTTGACCATCAAAAATAACCAAGTCTTGTGAATCATTTACCTCTGAAACAATAACCTCCATTTTTCTTTCATTGACTTCCATTATGTTATTACTACTTGAATTATGATTACATTTATCACAAATATAGGACTCCATTTCTATTTCATTTTTATGCAATATTATTCCATTGGATTTCACACATGATTTATGAAACTTATTATTGCATTTAATACATTTAATTCTTGGCTGTTTTCCAAATATAAGACCACTGCAAAGAGCACATGGTGTACCTCCCATAGCACAGCAGAATAATAATAATAATAATTTTGAAATATAGCCTTTGGAATGTGTTAAGTCATACAATGAAAGAATGATAAAGGATGGTATCTACATTAATGAAATAAAATTGGAGTTAAATAGAATGTTAATGGAAAAAGAGAAAAGAAAATAATGTTATTAATTGAATGTTTTAAAGTATATATATATAGATTTTTTTTTTTTAAAAAAGAGGTTTTTGTGATTATGTTGTAATTGTTTGCAATAGGAAAGGGGAGTGAGATAAGGTAAATTTTTGATTGTGAATATATTTTGTAATTTTTAATTAAAAAAAAATTTTTTTTTTTTGGAATATGTGATATTTATTATTATATATATATTAGTGTGCCTTGAAAAAGACTATATAAAATAGTCAAAACATTGGATTTTTTATTGATGATTATAGTCATATAAAAAGCAAGTTTTTAAAAGGAGTTTGTTTGTTTGTTTACTTATATATTTGATATTTATGAACTATTTTGGAAAGAACTGTGTGATTGATATATTAAATTCTATTATATTAATATCACATCTAAAAAATATGTAATAAAAAATAATTATGGTAATAGAATAAAAATTATAATATTGGAATACTAGTCACTCTCGCAGATGATAAAAATAAAAATTCACTTAGAAGTCAATTGTAAGGAGAACTTAAATAATCTTGAAATAAGAAATGATAGAAAAATTTGGTAAATCTAAAGAAAAGATATAATTTACAAAAAAAATGCAGAAGAAATTCTATGAATGTAAAATGAATACAACACATCTCAAATAATTTATAAAGTTTTTGAAATAAATAATAAAGAGTTTAAGAATCAGAGAAAAAATGTTTGCAAACAAAATACAGGGAAAAAAATTAAAAATCCCAAGAGAAAATACAAGGGAAGACTCACAACAAATAAAAATAATAGAAATTAAAATGAAAATATTGATGGAAAAAAAAGACAAATTGGAGAAGCACATAAGAGAAGATGAAAAAATCACAAATTATTGGGACTATTTATTGAAAATATATGATAGGAATTTAAGAAAGCACAATTAGATGTATTTCTGATAAAATTAGTACAATAATTTACAATATTGAAATAATTTTAGGATAAAATAGAGCAAGATAATACAAGAATCTCATCTGTAATGGTTTGTATTAAAAATAACAGTATTTACATAGCAAAAGATATTTCAAGATATTCAGTAGAGAATTAATGATTTAGCATACTTTATGGAAAAATTGAAAATAATTCTGATAGTGTTTAAAAGGGAAGGACAAAACATATTTAAATAATATGTAAGAAAATGTATAAAGAATTATGAAAAAGTATGAATATATATATATTGTAAGAGATGGCTTAGCCAACCTTCACACCTGTCCCAATTTATTTTACCAATGTTTGAATTCAGACCAAGTAGTAGGCAAATAATTTATCCTACATACCTACTTATACACTTGCAGTATATACATATATAAACCTACATATAAACATATGTTTGAGAAATTAATTCTTATTTTTTTTATCTATTGTGAGAAAGCAAACAAATTCATTATACATGAAGTATATATGCATATAAACATAAAATATAAACTAATATGTTCATCTATTGGTAGAAATTAATTAATTTTCTTTTATTCATTTAATATCATTAACTAAATATTAATTAACTGACTTATAAGACAGACATAATCAAAGATTAAAATTTATATGAGGTCAAAATTGTTGCTAAGTGATTGAATTTGGAATAATGAAGATTAAATAAAAATAATAAAGTTTTATAATTTGTTTTTTTTTTAAGTTGTATCAATAGGTTTTAGCTAGCACGAGACAATCTAGCAGCGTTTCTCTTTACTTGTAGTTTAATGGCAGACCTGTCAAGACAAAATAAAAAGTTTTATTGTAAAAGTAATCTAAAGGTTTTTTTTTAATTTGGGTAGAAAACTGAAAAGTTAAACTTTAATTTATAATTAGCAGGAATGAACTAGTGATTTAATTTATTCTGCAAGATTGAATTCATTATTATGGAACTGATGCAAAGGAAATGTGAAACTATTAGAAATTGACTGTTTTCTTTAAAAGCTATTTTTATATATATTGAAGCTATGTTATAAATAACTGTTTATAATACTTTACAATGTATTTGGGATAAAAAGCCAATGCTGTAGGACCTTCCAAAGCTAGCTTCAATGTCATTATGAAATTATGGAATTTGTGAAATTATGAAATTATAAAATTTCACAATCAAAATGTCTATTTAGAGAACGCTGGTGTACATCAATCTTCCATGGATTTATATACATTCAGGAGAGATATTTTGTGTTTGTTTTAACCAAGCAGCATGAAATGTATGAATATTAACAGACTTGGTGAACAGGAGCATTATATAGGGAGATTGACATTTAAATTTATAACTTTTAGTGGGAGATAAAATGCTGCTTTCCTCAGGATAAATATATTTTATTTTGATTCACATGATTATTTTTTTTTTGCTTTTATCATTTCTATTTGAAAGTTTATGTATTGTAATTTTTTTTATTGTGTATTCAAGATTCATTTTCAAATTCGATCACCTGCAATTTAAAAGTGGAAGCAGTGGATGGATAAATATCATATGTTGATGTATTTTAAAAAAGGAATCATAGTCAATTAATATGTATTATTTTTAATAAAAGTAAATTTACTGATTCCTCTGGAAATTCAACATTGATCCATCAAGGTGACTTCAAGTAAGGCTTTTATATATTTAACATTGAGGACAAACTTTAGGACAAATTAAACTATTTTGTTTACTAATAAGTTGTAATAATATTTACTTGTAATTTTGTTTTACTTCTGAGTGCAATTGACCCACTGAGTGAATGGTCTTTTTTTGTATCTATCATTAATTTTTTTACTATGACTTACACACTACATATAGATGGGAGTGGGGCATATATATATATTTTAGTAAAAAAAATAGTTATAAATGTATTTACCCTAGCCTAAAAATATCATTCTAATAATTACATTAATGGGGTAGTTTTAGAATTAGTGAACTCTCATTTTGCTTTTCTTTTTTTTTTGTTTTATGTATATATTTAATGAATTATATAGTATAATTTTGTATATAATATACTTCAAATTATTTTGTTTCTGTTGTGTGAAGCCATCAAAATGAAAGAAAACTATTCTTGATAACTGAATATTTATTTATTTTCGTTTGTAAATATTTATTATATATGTTGTTAATAAATGTATTAAGTTGTTTAAATCAATCTGATCTCTTTTTGATCATTATGCATTTGCATCACTAGATGTTTGATCACCATCATGAATTGCTTTTTTAAATAATTGATCATCATCAGTATTTTTTTATATCTATGCTTATATATAGGCATATTTGGTTTATAATTGAGTGAATCCATCCCTGAAGAGAGCTGACTACAAGAACTCCCTGAGTTTGAATTCTGTGGTATAATGGGACCTAAAAAGGGAGATGTAATGAATGTGCATTAGTCTAGGTCATATTGAAATATTGTAAGTAAATTATGAGCTGGCATACTAAAAGTAGATGTGATTTGGAACTTGGTATTTCATGGTGACATCTTTAGCATCCTATTCGAAGGCCTAGTTCTGATAGTAGTGAGATGCGCTCCCTTTTTTATATGCCATTCCTGATTCAATAACATCTGACACGCCCAAATAGGATGTCGAATCATAAATTTAGGATATGACTTGTTGTAGGTTGGTTGACACATTTCATTCAAATCATCCAACTACTGAGTTGTATTCACGTCATTGTATGGTGTGCCCAGTGGTTCCATTATAATATATATTGTACAGTATTGATTCTACTATTTGGATAAAGAGAAAATCAAAAGTTAATGCATGATTAATAAAAGATAACCTTTGATATTTCACACCTAAATCCAAATAACAGAAATAAAACAAGAGGAAAAGTATTTAATCATAAATTATACTAATGATCAGACCTAGCTATATTCATAAAATATTATAGACTATGTTCCTTTCCAGACCATTAAATCACTCCTAATTAACTGAAGGAAAATTAGACTTGCTATGGATTAATAATTTAGATTAGGTTTAAAACCAGAGCATCGCCCAGTACTGGGAAATCCACAGGAGGATATTCTAAACAATCAGCATTATTAAGCTATATCATGACTAATTTAGTAGAATATGAACTCTTATCTTACAAGCTATTACAAACTAATTTATTGTATTTAAATGGTAAGAATAACAGGGGGGGGGGGATTATACAATAACATTCATTGATTAAATTATCCTACATTGTTTCAATAAACTTATATATTAAGCCATATATAAAATATTGAAACACAATTATATTATAGGTTATAAAATTTAAATAAATAAATATTACCGGCCTTCAGGTGATCATACTTAAAACAAAAGTTTTACCAAAGTCTCCAGTTTAAAATCCTTCTTTTATTAAGCTTAAGAATTTTCGTCATTTGTTTGTTCTTGTGTTATGGAGTCTATCCCAGTATTTAAAGATGCTATAAATCCGTCTTTGAAAATTTAGAAACATTTCATTTTCAACTTCATCTCTTAGAGATACAAATATTTTGTGACAGAAGACTTTCATTTACAATTATTTGCAAGCATTTTTTTTAAATGTAGATTAAGCACAACTCAGAAATGGCAATTCAAGTTTCATCACATAACAGATTTTGAACAGATAATCAATTCAAACTACATTATAGTACCACACATCTTCATAATCATTTTTTAATATTTATTTTTGTTCATAACTTGGCTGATAAACAAAAAATGAAGTTTTTACAAACAGCTAATGATGATTGTAAAACCAAAAGACAGATTCAAAAAGCTGGAAAAGGGTGAGCTTTTGACTTTTTATTTAAACTGTCATTGTTTAAAAATAAATAAATAATATTTATCACTTTTCTAATCATTTTTTAGTTAATTTTATTACAATACACAAATATTTGTTACGATAAAAAAATTCTTTTTACAAACAAAATAAAACTTGAATCTTTCTTTTTATTAAGAAAATATCACATTTCAATTATTCAAACTTTGAATAATTGACCTTTGAACTTTGGATGTTGAAGTTAGAGAAAATACAAGCAAAGTTCAAATCAGTGAACAAAAAGAAATCTTTTTTTTTAAATTTACTTGTCTACTTTTTTATTATTATCATTATTAATAAAATTGTTACCCCAAAAATAACCAGCATTTAACCACTCTTGTGGTCATTTATGTCTTTTGATTTGCAATTGATATAGTATTGATTGCATAAGATATACCATTATATCATATTTGTACTGGTTATCTCATAAGTATTTGATTATTATCCTCTTCATGCACACTATGTACTTATGATGACCAAAGGTATAATTTATGGGACTAATAATCTCTTTTATAACTATGCACAGTTTTACTGACCTTAATTATATTTTTATTATAACTTTCTCAGCTGTTAGCCAATGGATCACATTGTATGCAAATATTTGTAATTAATAAGTGCCAGCCATTTTTTTTCTTATGGCATTCCAGTACCACATGATAACTTAATCTTTATTATGATTATGAATTTCTATATCAGTATTCACTCATATATGCTAGCTTTCAATCTTCCTGTTAAATAATTAGTTATATAAATTGCTCACTTATAATGCTAGAAATATTTTGACATGCTGCTATGAATAAGAAGACAGAGATTATAATAAAATTAACAATTTAATAATAATAGTTACAAAAATGTTTCAAATATCACCGCTTTCACTTCTAGAGATAAAGAACATTTTCTTTATTTCACAGAAACCAACAATAATTGTTGAAAACAGGCAAAACTTTCTATATGTATTGCCACTCAGTGCAAGCCAGAGTAATCAATGGATGCCAGAAGGCTTGTGCATAAAATCCCCATCTAGTGCCTACTCATCCAATATCATTAGACTAGTTTCTGGCTTGTGGCCTTCATCAGTGAGGAGCCATGGATTTGAGAGCACTGCACCTAGATCTTAGGATATAATGCAACCCTCCAGCAGCCACAAAACTATGAGTCTTAAATTGAAAACACTATAATATTCTCAATCCAAGCTCATCAGCTTATATAGTCATATAGGTCTGAACTCAGTTCAGTACCTATACATTTTGGTCACTTTGGTTCTTTAATAATCATAGCCACCACTATCCTATTAGGCAGAATCAGTTTTAAGCCAATAAACATCACATGATCATGTAATGTTTATTGGCTTAAAACCACCTTGGCAGACTCCAAAATCTGAACAAATTAAAATGTAGAATTAATTGTATATTCACCAAAACCCACCAAATCTTGCAGACATTTTGCAACCAATTGTGATGCTTTCTGATAATAACAATCCCCAAAATCCATCATCAATCTTAATGGAACATTCAGCTTATGAACTTTAACATTTGCAAACAATTGCAGCTGATGGATAAATCTTCAAATATTCATCTCCTAAATATTTTACCAACATTGAAATAGTAAGATTCGTATTCGAATCTTAAGTTTCACCTTTTTTTCTATCGTCTCTCACTTACCGCTCTATCCTACCCAAATTTAAACTTTTTGGTATTGAATTGTGTGTGTAGCAATATTAAAAATGTATAGATATAAGTAGAATTCACCATAGACACGCAAACATTTCGATCTCAAATTTAAGGCAATAAATAAAGATAAATAATATAATTTAGATTTCTTCTTTTAGTTATATATTTTTAACCATTTATTTTGAATTGTAAAATCCGTTATTTATTGCTTTGTTTAAATTTCATTTAATAATAATTTAGAAATAGATTGTAATATTTAATTAAAAGTAAAATTAATCATATGTTCCCTTTTGTATTTGAAATTTTAAAAGCCACGGTTGGTGAGAGATAGTAGATTAATTAAAGAAAAATTCTCCAAAATGTAATTATAAAATGTAAAGGCAGCTTTCTCTATAATTAAACTTAACAAAATGCATTGATTATCCTCAGGGCAGATTAAGTGGAATCCAAAAATAAACTATAACAAATATGTAAAAGATAAGATCTAAGAAAGGAGGCCATTTTTAGACTTGCTAGGAACTTTCAGTTGAACTTTAGCTTTGCTCTCGATCAGTTGAGAGTCTCCAAAGATATATATTGTTTTACGTGCCACAGTATGCATGAGTAGAAAGTGCCAAAGACTATTCTCCCTGGAGATGGTTGCTTGTTTGCCGATAACCTACGCCCGTGCCCTCCATAAAATCAACCAAAGAAGATCTGCTGCCCAAACAATTAGAAAACTGCTGCTGCTATTCAAATAATTAAATCACCTAAATACTGTAAAGAACTGCTAATGCTAGAATCATGAACAATTTGCTACTGATCACTGAATCGGAAAACTCATAAAACAGGTACCTGTATCCAAATACTCTAGAGTACTCTACTAATGTCATGCTATAGCTCATTCTTTATATTACTTATAAACTGTAAAATTCTCATTTGTAAAACTATAAATTTAATAATTAATCTATTATGTAAATTTCGTTAATAATCTAGCTTGCCTAATTCTATCTTTCTTGGTTTATGTATTTCTAAAATCTACATTTTATTATATAATTATCGCATGCTTATAATTTTCTAAGTATAACTTTATGTTTGCTTGAAGCAGTGGATGGGCGTCAAATCTTCATTAATATTTACCTCCATAAACTATTTAATATTTTCATATAAATCGACACGCATTCAATGCTTCATTTATTGTAATGCAGGGGTCTACTGCTTAGCAAATGGCTGACATATTGGCTATAATCCCCACCCAGTTCATCTATTGTTTTATATTTTATTAAATTTTAATTAATAATTCCATAAAATTGCATTTCTTTGAGAGTCGCAAACATTCTTTATTAAATGTTGATAATGTAGGGCTGAGTTATAAAATATATTTAAATCTTAACAGAATCATCTATAAATTATACACGTGTTACGTTTTAGAGACGCGATGTCCCATTATAAGCCTTGAATTTTCTGGATTCTATAGGGTTAAAATTAACCCCAGTCATCCTACACAAGCTGACAAATGAATGTCCCATAGGACTTGACGACCCTCATGCAGCCTGGAAGCAATCATGGCATGAACCACTTGCCCCTGGTTATGCTTATATGACACCTTACCTCTTTGGGCCTACGGCGAACGCCAGCCCGTTGTTCTCAACTCATTCATGGCTTTGCAGTTTCAATATACTGCCATTCCATATCACCTTTCTAGATACACCAAGTGTTTTCTTTTATTAACTTTATTTTCTATGTATAACTCCATCCCTGCATTAGTGACATAATTCACTCTCAAAGAAATGTTTGCCCCTAGTTATTAGTAAATATCTTTAATTAAATAAATATATGTCTGCCGCTACTATTATAAATCTTACTTTGGAGTCTTGTATTGCAAAAGTATAAATCCCTAAAGGCATGCCTTAGAAATATTTGCTTGAGAATTTTAGGTAGCTAAGTTATGTCATCAAATAAATGTATTTCTCTTTGTAAACATAACAGTATCGGAAAATACCGCTACTGAGATCTTAAATATAAAGTATTATTAGTAAAATGATTTCGTATAAATGTTTCTAAATAAATAAATGTATTTCTTGAATATATAACAGTATCGGAAAATTCCGTTACTCAATTTAAATACTAACAAATATTATTAGTAAATGATTTATTATTAAAATGTTTCAATAAATAATGTCAAACTATACGTCTGCCGTTACTTCTTTATTTATTTATTTGATAACCATTCAATATGTTTCCTCGATTCTTTAAATATAAATGTTTAAGATTAATGTTCTGATTGGCTAACTCGAAATAAAATTCTTGATTCTCTTGCATCTCCCTGATCACCGTGCCTAAAGAAATATTTACTAATGTGGCATCAGATGCATTGTTTCGTAGATTGTATTGTGGAACTGATAAACTTGTTTGAAGTCAGTACTATGGGTGGCTTCGCTACCTAGATAGTGCTGCCGTTCTGTGTGGTGGTCAAATTGTGCACTATGTTAACGAATCACACATTTCTGCCTGTTACAACATATGGTCACGTAACACCAGTGTTCCACTGAGCATGCACTGGAATATTAACCATTTAGTTCCAGTATGTCGCCTTGATTCTGGTATACAGTACTAAAAGTGCTTGGCTAATTATTGTTTATAATTAATGTTTTTGTGCTCTGTTTATCACACTTTATTTGTGTAGAATAATTTTTAAAAGATTTTAGTAAGAATACTAATAATTATTAAGTAATATTAATATGTAATATGAATCTTTTTTTGTATTCAATATATATTAAATTTATTAATATGGTATTTGATATATATTGTGGCCTATCTATAGGTGGTATGACCCTAAGCAGAGGTGTCAAGTCCCTACATTAGGCCCTACTCAGACTCTGGCTAGGTACTATTATTTCCCGACCATTTTCTTTAACTATAGTAATTGAATTTAGGTAAGGCTATTATTTACCCCAATTTACTTTTACATGATTAAATATTTTAAAAATAAGACATATTTTAAATATAATTAATGTGAGACTCATTTATCTATAAACAGATCACATCCCCTTAACATTTAACAAATACAAAATATGTGTTCAATGGCATGAGAATACCCAGATACTCCTCCTTATTAAGTATCTACATACTCTCATGGCTAACAATAATGTCCAATAAAGTATATCATGTCTATAACTATTAAGTTTTAATTCAATCACTCATTAAATTAATCTATTACAAATTACAGATAAACTTTGATTCCTATTGTTTTTGATAATTAAGATTGGCAATAATCATAAGAATAACTTTACAATAAGATCTTAGGATAATCATTGATTTTATATATTCTTCATACTACCAATGAAATATCAAGAGGGATTTTACTGATTTCCTTAGGTAGTGCACAAATTAAGAAAGGCTTGTAATTTAAATCTATAATCAAGCTTTATGTTTATGTTCTTTAATACTTATTATTAAAATAATATGGTTAACCAAACTGTAAGTAACATTAATACTTTCACTAGTAATTAATTTATCATTTAATTTCATATTAATAAACACACTTTAATCATTGTAGTTATCAATGATCTACAGAATCAAGGCAGCATATAGCAAGTAAAAAAAATCTCTATTAAAAGATGTGTGCTTATTAAACTGTTAGATTGCTCTAAACCAGTGGTCTTCAACCTTTTCACACCTGCGGACCGGTAAAAATAAGGATAAGGTTTCGCAGACCGGCAAAAATAAGGATAAGGTTTCATGGACCAGCAGAAGTCTATAGATAAATTTTCTTAAAGATGTAAACAGCTTAGCCTTAGATGAAGTTATATATATATGGAGTTTGTATAATAAAAAACTTTTTTTTTTTTAATTTTGAATTTTTTTAGAAAAGTAATAAAAAATTTAATTCTATCCCCCCCCCCCCATAAACCTCTGTGATAACTAGAAAAACAAATTAATTTATGTATGACTGATTAGATTTTGTTCTGTTTCTTTTTTTTTAATCAGGTAAAAGTGCGATGAAAAAAATAAATAAAAATTGTTTATATTAATTAAAAGTTTAAAATCTTATTATTTTGTTATTAAAAACTTTCTTGCCAGTCTAGCGCAGACCAGCAAAAAACTTCTACGCCCGGCACCGGGCCGCCGCGGACCAGTGGTTGAAGACCACTGCTCTAAACTGAATTGATTTATCATTTTAATTTCAACCAGTACATTTTGAGTTCATGTGATTCTGTGACAATGAGTCAGAAAAGAAATGCAACATTTAGAACTTAAGTAAACTTTCAAAACAATAATTTTAATAACATTAATTACCAATAATTACAATAAACATTCCCATTAACAAGTAATTTAAAATAACTGTTATAACAAAGTTGTATACAAACACATTATGATAATAGTAAAACAATAGAAAATGAATATTCGGAGTGTTTATAATGAAACAAAATTAATCATTTCCCATAGCATATTGGGATATTTACCTCCATGTATATGCTTATGTAACACACATCCAGTTTTTTATTAAACAATCATTCTTCCTTTTTCTAAATTCATGGTCTTTATTTCAAATTTCAAAATAGTAATTATAATAAAGTTGTATACCTGGTGATAAAGTAACAATATAAACAATTGAGAAAAGATTGTTATAATTCTGGATGTTTACAAGAAAAAATTAATATCTTTATATTTCCCATAAGAAAATATAATCGTTTTTGTTTATCAATTATTATAAGTAAACACACCCTGCCTTCTTAATCACATATATGTAGTGTTAAATACATTATTATACATTTCATTCTAGGATATTGATCATATTTGTTCATTCAAATCACTAATATTTAATAAAAAACAACATAACTTTTAAATAACTACTGATATAAACAATTGAATTAATCAAATTATTAATTCTAACTATCCGCTGATTTAGTCCTGCCCCCCTTCCCCATTGTATTAATAACTCAGAGATTAAGACATAAATACAAACATTAGGAACAAGTCCTTTTTTTAACTACCATCTAAAAAGTATAAAAATAACTTTAGATTTTCCTAGCGTTCTGGTTGTTCCACATTGCATAAATGGATTATCACTTCTATCTCTTTTTTTACTTTCTATGAAGACTATAATTGTTCCTAAATTCACAAGACATTGGGAGGACAGATATTTCCATCTATACTATACAGCACGCTTATGATTTCAATCATATATATATCATTCAGCATTTTTCAGTTAAAACTCCCTAGAAAATAACATTCCCTCTGGTATGGCTCAGAGTTCTCCCATCACATATTGCAATCAGGATTTTATATGTAGCCTTAATGGCAATAAACACTTCAGCAATTATTAATTTAGTTCTATTGACTTTTAAAAATGCATATTTAGCTGTTTCCCAGAGAGTTACCTTTCTTTTATTTGTCCTGGCTGAATATTTATTGTGTTTACCTATTTCCTTTTGTTTATCGCTGAAATTCATTTCCAACATGGTGCAGTTATTATTCTCCAGTGAGTATGTTTGTTGATATTCTTTTAATATGCACATTTTGGTAATCCTGACGTTTAGCGCCCCGAACAATTCGCCCTCTATTTTTAAAAAAATGAACTATTTTTTCACTATGTAACTATATCCAAGTGTAAATGCTAATAAAAAAAGATTAAAAAAAATACGTTTAGTGCCCCGAACAATTCGCCCTCTATTTTTAAAAAAATGAACTATTTTTTCACTATGTAACTATATCCAAGTGTAAATGCTAATAAAAAAAGATTAAAAAAAATACTTACATTTACATGCGTATTTTTCACGTATAGCGGTCTTTGCTGTATATAGAACTGTAAATAAATGACGTATATTAACTGTAAATGTTTTTCCGTAAAGAAGAATAAATAACAAGAAAACAAACTTACATTTTTAGGAGTAATTGGAAGCCACACAAGCGAGGAAATGCACGAAAAGCCACACAAGCGAGGAAATGCACGAAAAGGTCGTCGCGTGCGTGCAGATTTCTGAAAGAAAATTCCTGCAGGTAGGATGAGAACAAAGGTGTGCTCATCCCAAATTGGTATTTTAGCTTATGCTATGCGACAGAGTGGACATAGGCATAATTCCACGCGGTCGAGCAAAAGTAGTTCAGAATTTGTCACGTGTCACAAATGACCAAAGTACAGTAGTTCATAATTTTTATAGCAACTTTGCGTGAGACTAAATAGAGCCTAAAAAATTAAGTTTTGTTACATCCATTTTATTTATTCATCTTCATGTAAAAAAGACATTTATAGTTACATATACTCTGCAATTACATAAAGAATAATAAATAACCAAAAAAATAATTACTTTTTTAGGCTGTATTTAGACTCACGCAATTTGGTCACGCGTCATTTGTGACACGAGACAAATTCTGAACTACTTTTGCTTGACCGCGTGGAATTATACCTATGTCCACTCTGTCGCATAGCATAAGCTAAAATACCAATTTGGGATGAGCACACCTTTGTTCTCATCCTACCTGCAGGAATTTTCTTTCCAGAAATCTGCACGCACCGACGACCTTTTCGTGCATTTCCTCGCTTGTGTGGCTTTTCGTGCATTTCCTCGCTTGTGTGGCTTCCAATTACTCCTAAAAATGTAAGTTTGTTTTCTTGTTATTTATTCTTCTTTACGGAAAAACATTTACAGTTAATATACGTCATTTATTTACAGTTCTATATACAGCAAAGACCGCTATACGTGAAAAATACGCATGTAAATGTAAGTATTTTTTTTAATCTTTTTTTATTAGCATTTACACTTGGATATAGTTACATAGTGAAAAAATAGTTCATTTTTTTAAAAATAGAGGGCGAATTGTTCGGGGCGCTAAACGTCAGGATTACCCACATTTTATTCGTCTTCGATTATTTCCTCAATATATATTAACTTCCAAGAGATTATTGGGAATTATTGACCGTAGACTGCCCAGTAGAAAACGATTAAGTTATTCCATTATTTTAAACACAAAGCTTATAATTATCCAATATATCAATACAGAGTTAAAATTCATTCCTTTTTCTGTTTGTAAATAATAATATTTTATGAATTTTTATTCAACTTTTTAAAAATATGTAGCAACAAGAAAAGAAAAATCTAGTTACTTATTTTTACGATCAAGAAGATTTTTTTTTTACTTTTTCCTCTTTCCCTCTTTTTTTTCTTCAATTTTATAGTGAAAAAAAAAGATTGCTTGACACTTTGTGATTGGTAGATTTTTTTTCCACCTTTAACAACATTCATTTATTTGCAAGTTTTGGGTTTTTTTTTTTTTTTAAATAACAGTTTTCATTTTTTTTTTTTTTAATTATTAAAATATACTTTTTAGAAATTAAATAAAGATACAATTTTCTGTTTGAATTTTAGATCAGTATTTTGTAAAATTGATAAATATTTACTTTTAAATATAACAAGATTTGACTATAAACATTTTTTTTTATTTATCAAATCAACTGTGCACAGATAATAATTATCTGTCTATATATACGCATTTAATTTTAGAAATTTGGATTTTAAGATTTACTAATTTTAAATACTATTGACTATTTATTCTTTAGCATATAATAATCTTATAGATTATCAATTATATTTTTAGTCGATTGTTTTACTTCTCAGATCTTTTATAAATTTTAAACCAACTAAACCCAAGTTCAAACCCTATGATATTAACATGTCATTATTTTTCCTAGTTTACTAGGCAAATATTATTGTGTTTAACAAAATTTAAAATTATACAACAAAATTTTATTTTATAATAGACGACTAATAAAAAGGTCACAATATACATTATAATGGGATGGAATATCAAAAATGAAGTGAACCTGGGGTGATGGCAAATCATCATCAACCCCAAGTAAACAAAATATAAAATTAAATATATTTAAATAATGAGATAAAATATTAATATTAATGTAAGATATTAAGAAATATTAAAGTAAAACTTAATATAAAATATATAAGCAATTGTATATTAAAGAGCATGAGATCTCTGAGAAATCAACCCATGATTATCTATTAATCCACTAGCATTATTAATAAGTATAAATAAATCATTCATCATCATGAATGATCAATAATAAATCAGGCAATTTTGTGACTGGACATGAAATGAATGTATTGTAGATCAAACCAACTAATTAGTAGTTGCCAGGTTGGGGCAATTATTTACATATAACTTGGATGTACCCACTAAATGCTCATTCATAAGAATACATAACTATAAAAACAATAATGCTGGGATATTAAAACATGCTGATCAATATCAATGCTCTGGCCACTTAGTACCTTTAATATACTAGCCACTATAAACTTAATTTTTAATAAGACTAAAATAAAATATATTGCATGGGCTTTAAAGAACATGATCTCAGCACTAGCCATGATATATTGATCATACTGGATGCCCCTCAAGCACTAAATACATCCCCATTTATATATCAAACCATTATGCATGAATCTAACTCAGAGAACATAAGCTCTATTACTATTACAGTGATCAAGATGATAATGCAATGCATAATATACTCTAACTACAATTAAATCACTGGAATCATTTTAACATAAAATACAAGTTTATTAACAATAAAAACAAATGAAAATAAGATCTCTAGAATAAGGATATACATAGATAAGCTTTCTGATTTTGATTACTATACAAAATTCAAACTTACATTGATTACAATACTTCTTGATAGGTTTCCATACAAAAGATATATCGATATGCGCACAGATGTGCATTTATAATATATAATGAATATATATTTGAATTAACATTTAATAATAAAAAATGATTAAAATTTGCCTGTGTTATACTTGATAAGCATTGATATATATATATATATATGCACACACATGTGTGTCCATGTAATTTCTGAACACATTTGACTTGTTACAAAATAAACATTTTTATTTCAAATTGTCAAAATAATAAATACATAATAACATTTAACATACATGTGTGTGCATATTGAATTGCAGGCAGACACTAATGTCTATATCATATATTTTAATTTGTTATAATAATAATACATTTTCATAACTGATTCAATATTGAAAGTATATATAAAATATGATTCCTGTTATTTAATTCTTTCATAAGTTTTTTTTCTCTAAAAAAAAATATTGACAATTTTTGACAGGTGATTGCTGATTGATTATCAACATCTTTTAAATTTAAAATGTCTTTTTTTCTAGTCTAAAAGATTTTTGGAAATCTTTTTTTTTTTCAAAATAAAATTTAAACTAGTATTGTTTTAGATATACATATTAGTATCACAGATTAATTAATTACAATATCTTTCTTTAGCATATACAATAGTCTATTCTTTAGGTTTTGATTTTTAAATTCAAGCAAAATTATTACTTTTTAAAAATATAAAATATTATTTTCTTTTTTCTTTTCTCAATTATTTAAAAATAATATTCTCTATATATGTAGGACTGTTACACGTAGTTTTTAACTATAACATTTTTTAGAATTTAAAATATAAATTTCAAAATATCTTTGTTTTCTCAATAAATGATTTTAACCAAAAGCATTCTACATTATATGTCTCACTTTTAGAATGTCATTTCAGAAATGAATTCTTTAAAACAATTCGCATTATATATATGCAATGTAATGCATTTGTCTGTGGTTTCTTGCATGTATACCCAGCAGTATACATCTAATGACTTCTTTATCAACTGATGGCATTCCCTTGGTGAGTTCATCTTGGATTGTCATCATCGAGATAGGTAAGAGTCCAGGTAAATTGGTCTGCAGTGATCTCCCTTCTGTCTAGGGTTTGATGGGCTTCAGCCAGCAAGCTGTCTTGTCCACATTTTTGCAGGCTAATTGATCTATTAGAAATGGGTTTGGCTTCATGTGAATCAAAACTCCAGCATATAGAACTAGTAGACTGCTTCTGGACTTGTCTACCTTGCATTCTTATATCTTTGTGGTAGCTCTGTATAACTGAAAACCAGCTCTGCACCTAGCTATTCTGCTACAGCTATCAATGACAGCTAACTATTTCACAAAATATTTTAACCAACTTTGCAGCTAGTTATTAGCCAACTGCTTCTCAAAAATATTAAAACCAAACTAAAAACCAGACTGTTCTAATCTCTATCAATTCTTTTTGTAAGAGTCATGTGTGGTGATAAAAACACATTTTAAAACTTTCCTTGTCTCTCTTGATTAAAATCAATTTTAATCCCTCCAAAAGCACTTTTAATTAAAAAGCTACATTTGAAATCAACTTCAAAATTTTACCAAAGGTATGATCTACATGTTTTTACTTAGAGAATTGTATACAAGCATTAATTAAAAGATTTCAAAAATAAAGCATGCTTGTTTTTAAATTCAAAATCAGAATCAATATTAACCTTTTTGTACTTCGCTATTCTGACATTTTTCTTTGTCTCACATGTCAACATAAAATATATGATAAAATGATTATTACATATCAGAAAATAATAAATTTGACTTCATTTGATAGATATTTTTATTTACTACTGAAATAAATTTTAAATGTTCACATTTTGTTTCTGTTAATATTTAAAAAAATGAGACCGTAATCAAAACAAAGATATTACATGTCATCATTTCTAGAAAGATTATTTTCTGTTTATAAAATCAATGAAATCTTTATTTCTGAATATTTTTAAAAACTTAAATGAATAATTATTTATTTCTCTTATATCTAACAAATTATGTTTTAAAAGTTTAAGTTTTTTTAATATTGCAAATTTGCGATTTTTTTTTTACTCGTAAATATCAAGCAAATTGTTTACATCATAGTTGGTCTTCAAATTTTCTTCTGGTTATATTTATGTTAGCTGCTAATATAATGTTATATTTTGAAAATAAAGTATTTCGAGCCAAAATAAGTCATTAATAATTTATATTTCTTGATATCTAATAAATATAGTGCAAATTATTTTTAAAAAAACATCTAAAACCGTAATAAATTCGCAAATAAACATGGTTTTGCATCATTAAAATGCTGAACATTTTACAGCATTGCCAAAACATAATGGCTGATCATGTCAGGGCGGGGCTTATGTCTATTGTAGAGCGGGAATTTTGGAATTTCCTGCCTTTAAGTGCTGAATTTTCAGTGAAAAAATTTATTATAATAAAGTATACTGTTTTACATGCATTTTAAAGTATAATACTTATGGAAAAATTTATCAGGGAGTGAATTGGCCAAAAAACATTTCTCTGTCATTTGAAATATATATGGGTTAATATTTATTTAGTCCTTTTTAACTTTTATAATGAAATTTTATTTTACATTCAGAATTATTTAACCTTTTACTTATTTGTTATTATTCCAGGAAATAGCTACTAAAAGTTTTGTGTGTTTGTTTCTAATTTTCCTTTCAACTTTATATATATATGCACGCACACCATTATTGTGCGCTATATAACAGTCCTGTTACAATGTATATATAAATTTATGATATGAAACCAACAAAACATTGCAATACTTTAATCTTTATAATGTTTTCAATAGCAAGTCCTTTTCCTTTCCTGCAGTATGCCAAGCTTAAGCTAGGTGACAAAATTGGAACAAGAGAAAGATGATTTGCTACAAATTCATGGTGTTCTTATCAAGATGACTTTTTAATTTGATGACAAAAGTAGAATAAATTAGGAGAAATTTATTTTAAAAAGGGTTATATATAGCTTAAATATGTGGCATATATTCATGCTTGTAAGTAAAGTTATACATATTTTAATTGAATTATATAGATTGATAATTTATTTTATATTGTTGATTATTTAAATGGTTTAATTTGTAATAGTTTTCCATTAATATACATTGATATCATGACTTAAGATTAGTATAAAAATTAAAAGATCCTTTAATATCACATATGTAATAATTTATTGTATATGTTTGTTGAGATTCATACTTTATCAATTATTTTTATTAAACAACTTTGTTAATGTTTTTTTTAATATAACCTCATTATTTTAGGTTAGCTTGATCACTTTGGATTTGATATTTACTCAGAAATAAAATCCTGGTGTATAAACAGTATCACCCAGTATTTTTATATATGTGGCTTATTATTTTATTATGGGTTGGTCTGTATTAACAGTTGTTCCTTAATAAAAATGTAAAGTTAATTTTATCAGGTTTTGATATATAAATGGTTAATTAGATGTATTAGTCTTATGTAAATGTCTTTCATCTATATTATCATGTCAAGAACCCATTACACATAAATAATATGATTGGTGGGAAATGGGTATACAATCTATGGTATTTGCCTTATGAATAAGCCATCCATTAGCAAATTTAATAACAAAAACCTCTCGGAAAGCATATTGATCTTTGTAAAAAAAATTTTTTTTTAGAAAAAAAGAAAAAAAGAATGAATAGAAATAAAAATGAAAAATCTTAGTAGATCAGAGTATAATAAAAGTAAAAACATTACTCATTATTATAGAGATGAGATAGTTGATGGTCATGGAGTGATAAGTCAAGTTTAATATTTATTTGTGAATTGTAAATGGTTATAATAAGAAATTAAAATTTGCAAGTATCATCTCATCAACATGATGGAAATAACATTTGCACAGTTATGGCAATTAAAGACATAAGAAACCAAATAAAAAATAAAAATAAAGAAGAAATGTTACTGAAAAGATTGAAAAATGTTGAAGAACAAATATTGGAAGTTTAGAAAAGGTTTTTAAAAAAATCAAAAGAAAAAGATAAAACATTGAGAGTAGAATAATGGGTTGTCAAAAATGTACCCAACATTTAAAAATTTTCAGGTCAAAACTAAGCAAGAGTTGTCAAAAAAGGACTTAAAGTAACAAACATAGTATATGCAAGGAAATGCATATCTTAAAGAATAGAAACTTCTTCCAAGATAGCGATAAAAGAGTGCAAACTTATATAAAACGTAATTAAAAATAGAAATATGTATGTATTTTTACAAAAAAAAAACAACATTAAGTCAGTTATGCTAGAAAAGAGCTAAACTAGAGTATAAGCAAAAAGTTCATGAAGGGGATATAATATTAGATGGTCATTGTGGAAAATAATCTAATAATGGAACTATCAAACCAAAGTAGTTGTAGGTAAGTGTAACTGTGGTGTATTTTAATTATATATATATATAAGTTGCTACCTACATCAAAACTGAGATTGGGATGATTAATCAAGAATATTGAATCAGTTGAATATCAGGAATTTTTGTTATGATAACTAGGAAAATCAAGACATTTCTTTTGTAAAGAAACTAACGGTTTGGAAAGGAATAGTAGTATTAGTTAATAATCATATCAGAATAAAAAAAGGAATTTTTTTTTTTCAAAATTAAGAGCTTTATTTTAAGAAGCCAATAATCGTATGGATTGAATGTAAAGGATAGATGAAAGTATATTTGTACTTTTATTTAAAACTATAATGCATCATCATAGAGAGGGAAGGGGGGTTGACTGTCGTGCACACATTATAATGTCTCAAAATGCTGATTTAGTCAAGCGTTGCTGGTAGAGTGGTCAGCACTGCCGCCTTACAAGCAGTTGTTCTGGGTTAGTGGGTTCGCGTCCTGGCCGATGCTATAGACACATGGGAAAAAACGTTGATTTATAAAAATCTAAACAGAAAAGTCTTGTTAATAATAATATTTATAAATAGAAATGATAGTACGAGTAAAAAATTTAGCTTGTTATAGATAGCATTTACTTAACATTTTTTTACATGAGAATAAGTTTAAATTTTAGGAAATTTATGAAAGATATTTAGTGCTAATAAAAGTACTAACGAGCAGATCACTACTTGGTATTATGTATATGTGTTTGCATGGGTGTGTGTGGTATATCTATATATATATATATTTTCTAATTATATAGGGAATCATAAAAATTTATGCATCATACAGTATACTATTCGATAGTATAAGAAAAAATAATTTATTTTATTGTGGTTTTAAAGAAATTAATCATTATTTTCAATTCTAAATTTGATTTTAAAATTTGGTCAGTTTTATTTATTAAAAATAAATTTCTATAAAATTGTCCACTATTATTTTTCAATTTTCTTGTGGGTTAAAATGGGGAAAAGTTTCAAAATAAAAGTGGAAATGAAATAAGTATAATGAGAATTGAAATTAATAAACCAATCAGAATTTAATACGCAGGATCATAGGTTAAAAGAAGTCGACCGGAGAGGGGGTGAGAATCAGAATATATAAAGGGGAAAACTATGTTAGTAGAGGAGTTCTTTGTAAAATCTAGTGGCTAGTGAATGGTCAATTCTGATTCTTTGCTCTTATTGTCTGCTTCTAACAGCCGGATAATTTTAAGAAGTGTATATTTTTTTTTGTCTTGTCAATGAATTGCTAAAAACATAGATAGGCATATCTATCTCTCTTGTAAAATTAATTGATAACAAAATTTATTTGTAACAAGAATTTGCTGCATTATACCTCAATCTCCGCATCGAGTTTGTAAGCTTCGGTTCAAAGGAAAATCTTTCAGGAACATATTTTATCCGTGCTTGATTAGAAAATTTAAATGGATCTTTGGATTCATAATGCTGCCAGTTGGAAATATAGCAGAAAATATTTAATATTTTCTCTTACTGTTTATGTGTATATTTAACTTAATACATGCCTGGATAAGGATTATTGGACAAAAAACACTTGCCAAACATTGAAGAAATTGTGGAATGAAAATAAATTAGTATATCATCTTAAGCACTTATTAATACAAATCCTAGAATAAATATGTGAAAAGAAGCATCTATGATAAAGCTGGAAGTCGAATTTGAAAAAGTGAAGTGTCTATAATAATAATAGAAAATCTAATTACATCATATCATGTTCATAAGATTTACATATATTTTAATCAGTTGAATTCTGGCCTAGGCTATAATTAAATCTGTAATTTTTAGCAAAGAGTTAGAACAGGACCATTCAATCTCCTCCAAAAAACATACAAGCAAAGAATAAGAATCACTTTCTATAAATACACTTTTTTCAGCAGCACACACTTTTATGCAACTAATAGATGTCAGATGATGGTACTTAATAAGTCCCCAGACTAGTTTCAAGTTTATAGCTTTTAGTAATGAGGAACTTTGGATCTTGTAATAGTGCACTTGGACTTTTAAGAAGTAATGCACCTTTCTTACAGTGTGTATCATTTATCTTTTTTTTTTAAATTATCACGTTATCAGTCCAAATTGAAGGTGCATTAGATTTTAAAGATCCAAGTGAAGTGTTACAAAATTCAAAGCTCCTCATTGATGAAAGTCTTAACTTAAAATTAATTTGGGAATGTGGAATAGGAAGCAATGGACAAGGATTTATTAAGAACTATCATCTGGTATCTACTAGTTAGTAAAGATTATAGTAGATCGCACAGAAAGGTAAAGAAAAAGCATGCTGCTGAAACAGCAATAAGTAAGCTCAAGTCATGTGATAGAGTAGTAAGATATTTTATTAGTTATATATACCTTTTTATTTAACTTTCAATAATATGACTATTGATTAAATCTACTTTTTATTTTCTAAGCCTGTCTATTTTTTATAAATATAATCTATTAGTGGGAAAAAATCAGACTCATATAACAACATATGAAATATAGCCTGAATTAATTAATATGCAATAACATTTTTTATAAATAATAAATAAACTAAACATTATTTAAATAAAACTGAAAATCTGATATTTCTAACTTTCAAATTAAATTTTATTTTTAAATAACCTTGTTATTCTACAACTATATATTAAAATAACAGATGTAAAATAATAGGATTATAAAACTTCTTTATTTTCTGTTTTTAAATTAAACAAATATGAATAAAAATACATGTATACTTTATAATAAATTTTGCCTAAGTTTTGATACAGCCATAATATGACCAATACATAATTATAATTTTATTCATCATTAGACATGAAAAGGATCACTGTCTTTGTTTTTTAAGAATTAATTTATAAGTGAGACTCTGGGAATTATATGCTTGTTTCATTCCTTTTGAAATCTTATATTATGAAACCAATGGGTCAGTACTACATGATATGCATCTTCATATAAGTTACATGTAAGAGAAATTATCTGAATGACTTACAAGAGGATTTCTCATGAAAATATTTTATATTTTAAATACATGGTATCAGGCTATTACATACTTCCTGGATAGTTGCAACTTGGATCATCTGGGTTTTTTTTGGATATTTGATAATTCTCTCTTACTGATAAAAGATAAAATAAACTTGATTAGTAAGGCATAATGTGGATTATGTTATGATGAAGCCTTATTGATGAGAAATTTGTAAACTGATTGTAAATCAATAATTTGTTGAATGTTATTTATCCATTATAGATAGTTTAACTCTGCATAAAATCTTATAAATCTATTTTACTTTGACTCATTCGATTCACATAAATTAGATAAAGAATTTTTAATAGAAATTACCACATGCCTAACCTTTCTTTTTAAATTCTGCTCTTCTTTAAATGTAAATGGAGTTCTATGATCTCATAAAATGGCCACAAATCTAAAATATGAACATTGCTGCAGACATTATTTTTTCTGGTCAAAGGAACATATCAATTATAAGAAAGCCATAAAAAGACACAAACTTTTATATGGAGTATAAGTTTACATAAAAATCAATCAACAATAGCACATGTAATGTATTGGGAATTATTGGTTGGTTTGATATAGAAAAATCTGCTAAAATATTTTTGACCAGTAGAATAAAGAATATGACATATCTTTTTAGTCCCAAAATGTCCATATAAGTTAAGAAATTATGTCATTAGCTTATTTCTTAGTGATACTGGAATCATTTTTTATCCATCATCACTGCTACAATATTTGAATAACTGATATTTATCAAGCATCTATTACGGTTCTAGTAAACTATTAACTGTGCAGCCTTTGGTGGTGCTGTTTCTAGTTAAAAACAAAGCGTTATAACATTACCGGGCCGCTAGATTTTTTTTTATCTAATAGATCGTATTTTGACATATGGCTGTAATTTTTTTTTTTTAATATTTAATATATTGTTGTTGTTTGTTTTGGATATAATTTTTTTTTTTTAATATTTAATATATTGTTGTTGCTTGTTTTGGACATAATTATTATTTTTTTCTGGTTTTCATTTGATAAATTTAAAACTATAATGGACAGTTTGACCTTTTTTTTGGATCTCAAAAGTACATTATTTTTGACATACGCCTTTATTGGGGGGGGGGGGGATTTCCATTCTAAATCTACTGTTTCTTTTTTACAGATATCTTTTTTTTCGTTTTGGATTCGATACATTTCAAAGTATAAGGGACAGTTTTAACTTTTTTTTGGAATATCTCAAATATACACAATTTGCTTTACATATATGACTTTCTTTTTTTGTTGTTGTTGTTATTTAAAATTAGAATCGACACTTTCTTTTTGAATTATGTTAAAAATGAGGGGGTTTGCTGTTGATTGATTTAGCAAAAATAATTCAAACCTGTCCGACAAACTCCACCTCAGATGTTCGTATTTGCTTATAAACGAAAAGAATTGTTTGGTATTTTATCTTACATTTATAAATACGGGGTTTGTTTTTTTTTGGACGGCGTGTTTTGACTTTTTTTGTTTTTTTAAATAATAACAAATAAAATGGGGTTTTGATTTTTTTGTTTTCTTTTTAATAATAATAAATAAAACGGGACTTCTTTTTTCTCTTAGATTTATAAATATGGTTTTTTTTTTTTTTGGCGGCGGGTTTTGTTTTTTTTTTGCTTTTTTTTAATAATAACAAATAAAACGTCAAAAACAAAAAGTCAATCGTGGTATTGTTTTTTTAACACATAAAATATGTATGTTAACCGTTTTTGTTACATTCTGTGGATTTATTTATTTATATTTTTTAAGAGTCGTACAAGTTTGTTAAAGATTTTTTGTTTTCATAACAAATAAAACGTCCGGTATTTTGATTCTTTTTTAACAACAAAAATTAGCTCGGGTTCATTTTTAAAATGATTTAAAACAACAACAACAAAAAACCTCTTTTTGCTTCTAAATGGAACAAATAGGTATGTCAAAAGAAGAAGGATTTTTTTAACAAAAAAAAGTCAATCAATCAATCAAGAGATGTCCAACAAACTACGCCGCCCTTTTTAACACTGTCATTCTGGGTGTTAATTACATGATTTACAGATAAAAATAATCGCAAACAAAATACAAATTCTTTCCAGAAAATAAATTTATTAACCACATATGACTGAACTAAATCAACTGTAATGAATGGCAGGATGTTTGGGATTGCAAAAACGCAACAGCCTCACTTTCTCTGTTTGGGACGTCCCACAAATATAATAATGTGATAGACATTTTGTTCTTCTTTTTCAACTCTCATCCGAGTCATGACAGAAACGATATTTTTTCGCAAATAACTCCAATCGTCTGCCAGAGAGCTTGAGAAATTTTATTTTTGTCCTTTTTGACCCCCCAAAAAGCCAAAATTAGCCAAAAAAAATTTTTTTGACAAATATCAATAATACGCTGAAAATTACTAGTACGCAAAAATCTTTCAGTTGAGAAATACAGAAAATCATAAACATCAACAAATAAACATTTGAAAAAGATGACAATGCTCACACTCTCATCTTAAATTCTAACGACAATACAAATTCTGTCAATATGCATAGGAATTCAACCCACAATGAAATCAATGGCAAACTATACGATCATAGTATTGTTAGTAGACGTAGTGTTATTGAACGCGGAAGAATTGGCCACGTATTATAACCACTACATACGATCTACTCGTATATTAATGATCACTCGTATATTAGCCGTAGGTTCGGCTGTGAAAGCAGTATGATTCTGTGTTTTTACACAGAAACAGCGCCAACACAGGCTGTACAGTGTCTGTGAAAGCGGTATAATTCTGTGTTTTTACACAGAAACAGCGCCAACACAGGCTGTACAGTGAATAGTTTAGTAGAAACCTCTATTACTTATGATAACTCATTTTAAGTTCCACAGTCTATGTAATGGTCCACACTCCCTTAAGGATTGAGGGTGAATGCATCTAACTATAATCGGAACTAGGTTCTTCATGTAGGATGTCATGAATGATGTGATAAAAATATAATCCTTGCTATTTCAAATATGAAATTTTAATGTTTAAATATTTAGTATAGATACAATTTATATCAGTACATCCAATCTTCACCTCTCATTCTATTATGCTCAGTATTCAAACTCAGGGTGAATTTTACACTTAACTTTCTTCAGGGATCAATTGATATACTGTAGCAATAATAATACTTTTATATCATTTCAATAGATTCTCAAAATTACTTCAAACCAAGTTATTATCATGTTGAGTCAGGATGAGGTATATATATATATTCAAATTTATTTTACAATGAAAATAAATAATTTAAATAAATCAGAGACTTTCTTAAAATGGAAAAAAATTTAACAATATTTATTAAATGAAAACAATTTAAATTTATCTATATAACAAAAATTTTATTATGAATGCTTTATATACATTTCTACTATATTAGGATATAAATTTTGAAATTATAACTTCCCATATCCCATAGTAGATAAGTATCATAACACAAACAATATTTAATAGGATGTAAAACAATAAATAAAGTTTTATTTTCCAAAGATTATGATAACACTAACTAACTAAATTTAAATTAAACAGTATAAATATAAATGAAAACTTTTGTAATATCTAATCCTTTTGAGGAGATTCCATTTCTCTAAGACCTCCCATCTATGTATGGTTCCTATTATTAAAAGAAAATACATTTAATCCAAGGATATTAGTCATATCAAATAATAAACAAACAAATATTACTAAATTAATTAAATTAGAAAAAACAAATTCTGTCTTGTAGTAAGTGAATGAATTTAATATGAAGAAAAGTAAAATCTTACCTTCATATTAAGTTTACTTATTAACCTGGTCAAGTTGCTTTGTAAGAAAGGCCTGAATTTTATTAAATAAAAAAAGTATTTAACCCAATGATCTTTCCACTTTTTGCATCTAATGAATTTCCAAAAATGATTATTCCAAAGTAAGTAGATTTTAGAAGCAAAGGAAATAAAATTAAACATTTTTGGATGTTGATGTGCAAAGATGATGTGATGCATTTAAAGTTTATGATATAGTCCTATTCATTTTCATAATTTGAGTAATAATGTTCATTAAGAATAGTTCTTTTATTTCCAATCTTCAATTAGACAATCCCTATACTCCATTGTTCATAAACATTCCTCTCGCATGGTGTTGACTTCCTTTTATGTAAATTATCTTGCTATAAGTTGAAGTTGGATATTGCATTATATAAATGAAATATATATATTTAGGCATTTCAGTAAGAATAAATAAATACATTGTTTTAGGTTAAAATAATAGCATTTGAACCTATGGCAAATTGTCTTTACTCACAATGCATTTTCTATAATTTGAAATCTTTTTAAAATAATTTTATTTAGATGTACAAATGTTTCTGATATTTATCTTCCTTGAAATTCAAGTTTAGAATGATATTGTTAAGAATTTCTCTTTTATATTAAAGATAATTTTGCTTTTTTAATTAATGGTATTAAAGAGTAATTTATTTACTCTTTACTTGAGTGATTAAATTAGAGTTCTCTACTAATGAAGATTTTATGAATGAAGAAAATTTATTCAAACTATTGATCCATCTTTCTGATGTGTTTGGTATTCGAACACAGCAAAATAAATATGTATAATGACTAGTTTGTTTTTAAAAGGTGGAACTGATTTGGAAATTAATTGATTTAGATTTTATAGTGAAATTAACTTCTGGTAATTAGCATGTGTTAAATTACTATTGATTATGAAGCCATAGAACTTTAAAAGCGCTAAGCTTTAAATAAATGTAATAACATATAACTTCTTTAACGAGCATTATAAGCGCATAAGTATTGATATTTCATTTCATGATTTTGTGTTTGATTATTGTTGATATAATAATTGCATAATTGAGCTTTAATTTTATTTTCTTCACATTTAGTTGCTATGATATGACTTGACCTTAGGTTATCTCTATGTTTGGCATCTTGATTAATGATATTAGTTAACTTAATTATTTTATATGTGTGAGTGATTGAAATATAATTCTTTTAATAATTATTTCATTAAAATAATTATTTGATTTTTATAGTCTAACATTTAAGTTATATATGTGTGCATATGGGTATTTTAATGTAAAAGGATAATGTATTTACTAAGTGAACTTAATAAAATTGCAAGTTACCCTTACAACTCCAAAACAAATGCCATAAATTCTATAATCCATATAAAGGACCATTTATTAGAATAAAACAAATAGGTCCAAATGCATTCTGGATAGATGTAGATGGTGAAATAAAAGGTGCATATAAAGCCTACATTCTTAAACCGTATTTTGGTCAACCAGAAAGTTTAGATAACTATCACATGCAGATTGTAGAAGGAGAAAGAGAAAGGAGACAACACTAAATAAAAACCTAGGGATAATCATTTCAACAATGACAGCACACAGGCTAATATATATATATATTGAAACAGACAGATCGAAGAACCGATCTTAGTTTCATGTGTTTTTGAAGTACGGTAATTCGAACTACTATTTGCCCGCAATGAGATTTTTCTATTTCAAGTCACATAAAAATTGGGATATATTTTATGTTTTGTAAAAAGATAGGTAAAGATTCCGTGTATAAATATCACAAATCATGAAATAATATTCGTGTGTGCGTGGTTTGTGAATTTATAGCAACTTAATTTAAAAGTTTCATTGCGGGTGTATTTGTTTAAATTTTAACTTTTTAGAATTATACAAAGTCGTTTAAAAATACTGATCAAAAGTCACATTCCTTTGATCAGGTGTTTTTAATTAAAATCTGTCTTGTGCAAAGGTATAGAGTAATTAATTTGTATTTGAAAATTAGATAAGGAATTTATATTTTGTAATTACTTGGTCAATTTAAAATTGTGTATTAAAATAAAAGATAGCTGAAAATGGAACAATGGAAATGGATAATTGATATTGTATGGTCAAGTTGGATTGCTGGAGGCTAGAGAAAAGTAGGCGGAGTCTCAAACAAAAACCAGGCAGAAAGGTCAACCGTGGCCATCTTAGAAAAAACTAACATTCTAACTTTTGAGGTCTTTGAGAGAGGTAGTCTCGAGACAGCACAGCAGTTGAGAGTAATTCAAACAAATTTGTTAAGAAGTTCACCAGTAAACCGCAATGTTGATGGGCTAAGTGCCAGGAGCTGGTCTCTGCCCTGCCAATTTGGATCTTCGTGCCGCTGACTGATCATGTGTTATGTGCTTCATAATTTCCAGCTTCCAATCTCCAAATTGACAATGCCTTGCAAATAACTTTCAAAATGCGCGCCTACGTTCGTCGGAAATATCAATCGGGAAAAGCCAAGCCGGATGAAGAAAGAAGAGTAACTGTATTACATGAACTTTTAACTTTCTTCCGAGCTTAATGTTATCAATCAAATAAATGACATGTAAGTTTCTATCTTGTTTATAATGATACTGTTTAACCTGTCAGTAAATTTTCTTTTCTTTTAATCCTCCGCTCTAGTCTTTAGAAATAATTCATAAAAATTGTAATTAATAGTAATAATAATTCAAATGAATGCATTTATATTTTTTTTGTTGCTTATTCCATAAACAAACGATGCCAATAGTAATATTTCCCAACTCTGTGTAAAACTAGTGTATAATGATGATTAAGTTATTTACAAGTAATTCCGTTTTCTGAATTAAATATTCTTTCATATTCCGAGTTGGTAAATGTTAACTCACTTTATTATTCTATGTTAAGTTGTCATATAATTGTAATCTAAGGTTCAATCTTAAATATATAAAATGATTTCCGGTATTGTATTAATGTCATATATGAAATAAGAAATAACTCACTGTATAATTTGATACTATCGCTACCGCCTGTCAACCTGGAGGGTTAGGGGTTTCAGAGTAAAATTAATTAATTATTGTTTTCGCAGTCAGTTTAATTCTGCTATGTTTATTGGGATAAGGATCTCAGCCTGTGGCGTAGAAATAGACGAATAGATTCCAGGTTTTGTATAATTTCTTTTAAAAATCCACTTCAAGTACTCGTCCTTCATGTTTGTGGCAATGCCTTCCCTTCGCTGAAGTTAGCGTCTCGCCATACTACCATTGGGGAAAGAAAGCAGTTTCTTTCCCAGGTAATCTCTTGGATCACCGGGTTTCGAAATGATCCCGGCTGGTTGTAGTGTCCCGGATCTACTTGGGGGCATTAAGCCTTGTCAAAGTACAAGCCGCCCGGTATTCCGTTGATGCACCGCAAGTGATTACTGTAGGGCTCTTGAATCCAGGCAACCACCCGTACATCTATCTCCTATGTCGTATTTATATAAAACCACTTCCAACTGTTCGTCTACGTAACGGCTCGAGTCTATTCGAATAAAATAAGTTAATAAATAATCTTTAGATAAATATTTTTTCAATGCTCAAATACTCTGATTCTCTTAGCCACCCCTCAATCATTTAACTACACAGCTATTGGCATCAATTTGTTCACCAGATAAAATGATTACTAAAGACTAGTAGCCAAATACAAGAGGATTCATGAAAGTCTTACCGTACTGTTGAATACTATGTTTATATGCTTATATTTCTATTTTCTTATTAAACAATTTATTTAATATAATTTTGTGTCCTCCACCTTATTACTCTCCAAGTCTATTTAACCCTTTACTGTCTGTATTGGCAACTTAAATATATACGTTACATGAATGACCGTCCCAGTATCTAGAGTCTAATAAATCTATATATCATTAACTGTAAGAATTTAGTCTATGTTCTGAGCTGAGCTAGAAAAGGGATAACCCCATGCTGTTATAAAGTCATCATCGGTTGGTCATACCGGGGTTTGGGTTTGAATTCAGTTGGCGTTTGGGAATGTATTCTTAAACGTGGACTGGGTTTGAACTCAGGTACTGTGTATGAGTAAGCGTGGTGGATTTATACCGGTACAATATATATATATAATGCTAGAATACACATATACACTTTAAGTGTTGAAATTTTCTTACCATAGAAAATTTTAACCTTGTATGGGAGGGGAGTTATAAGGATAACTTACAATCTTATTAAGCTCACTTAGTAAATACATTATTCTTTTATGTTAAAATACCCATATGCACATGTATATAACTTAAACATTCGACTATAAAATTTTAATAAAAATCAAATAATTATTTTAATGAAATAATTATTAAAATAATTATATTTCAATCATTCATATATATATATAATTATTAAGTTAACTAATATCATTAACCAAGATGCAAAACATAGAGATAACTTAAGGTCAAGGTGTATCTTAACAACTAAACATGAAGGAAATAAAATTATAGCTCAATTACACAATTATTAATTGTGATGCATTCAACAATAATCTAATACAAAATCATGAAATGATATAGTAATTTAACACATGCTAATTATTGAAAGTCAATTCCACTATAAAATCTAAATCAACTAATTTCCAAATCAGTTCCATCTTTTACAAATGAATTAGTTACTACACATATTTATTTTGCTGTGTTCAAATACAGAACACATCATAAAGATGGATCAATAGTTTAAACAAATTTTCTTTATAAAATCTTCATTAGTAGAGAACTCTAATATCACTCAAAATAAAAAGTAAATAAATTACTCTTTAATATCATTAATAATAATTTTAATGGTGAAATTATCTTTAATATAATAATTAGAGAAATTCTTAATGATATCATTCCAAACTTGAACTTCACAGAAGATAAATATAAAAAATATTTATATATCTAAATAAAATTATTTTAAGGTTTTAAGTTATAGAAAATGCATTGTGAACAAAGACAATTTGCCATAGGATCAAATGCTGTTGTTTTAACCTAAAACAGTGTAATTATTTATTCCTACTGAAATGTTGAAAATATATATATTTCATCTATATAATGCAATATCCAACTTCAATTTATAGCAAGATATTTTACATAAAAAGATGTCAACATCATGCGAGAGGAATGTTTATGAACAATGGACTATATGGATTGCCTCACCGAAGATTGATGACCGGAAGTAAGAGAACATTATTCTTAATGACTATTATTACTCAAATTATGGAAATGAATAGAATTATATCATAAGCTTTAAATATATCACATCGTCTTTGTGCATCAATATCCATAAATGTTTAATTTTTTTCTTTGCTTCTAAAATCTACTTACGTTGGAATAATCCATTTTGGAAATTCATTAGAGGAAAAAAGTGGAAAAATCATTGGGTTAAACTTTTTTTATTTAATAAAATTTAGGTCTTCCTTAGAAAGTGACTTGACCAGGTTAATAAGTAAACTTAATAAGAAGGTAAGATTTTATTTTTCTTCATATTAAATTCATTCACTTATGACAAGACAGAATTTTTTATGACTAATTTAATTAATTTAATAATATTTGTTTATTATTTGGTATAAATGACTAATATCTTTGGATGAAAGGTTGTTTTTTAACAATAGGGACCATACATAGATGGGAGGTCTTATAGAAATGGAATCTCCTCAAAAGGATTGGATATTACAAAAGTTTTCATTTATATTTATACTGTTTAATTTAGTTTTAGTTAGTTAGTGTTATCATAGTCCTTGGAATTATAAAATTGTAATTATTGTTTTACAACCTATTAAATATTGTTTATGTTATGATACATATCTATTATGGTGTATGGGAAGGTATAATTTTAAAATTTATATACTAGCATAGTAGAAATGTATGTAAAGCATTCATAATAAAATTTTTGTTATATAAAAATAAATTTATATTGTTTTCCATTTAATAAATATTGTTAATTTTATTTTATTTTAAGAAAGTCTGATTTATTTAAATTTGTTTTATTTTCATTATAAAATAAATTTGAATACCATCATCATCATCAATCATTATTAATCCACTACAGGATGAAGGTCTCTCCAAGTTCAACCCATCTTCTCCAATCCTTAGCTTCTCTTCTCCACATCACCCCTGCACACGTTCTTATTTCAGCCATCCATCTCACATGTGGTCTTTTTCTGTGTCTTTTACAATCTCTTGGAATGTGATTTAAGATTTTAATTGTCCATCTATTATCATATCTTCTAGCAATATCTCCAGTCCAACTCCATTTCACTCTTAAATTTTTTCAATGAGGTCAGTAACACCTGTTTGTTCTCTTACCCATATATTGCATTTTTGATCACTTCTTGTTACTCCCAACATGCATCTCTCCATACTTTGAGTGGTCTGAAGTCTCAGTATTGCTCTTCTATTAAGTGTCCAAGTCTCAGATCCATAAGTAAGAACTGGTAAAACACATTTATTAAAAACCTTCCCCTTCAAACACATAGGCATATTTCCTTTTAGTATCAAGTTATTTCTACCAAAAGTACTCAAACCAAGTTTAATTCTATGATTAATTTCATCCATTATGTTTCCATCTGTATTAATAATCTGACCAAGGTATTTGTAACTGTTCACTTCTTCTAACTCATCACAATCAATCTTTATTTTCATATTTTGAGAAAATCCATTAAACATTACTTTAGTCTTTTTAACATTTATCTTTAGTCCCACTTTCATCTGATAACTCCTACATCATTTTTTGCAGCTCTAAAGAATTATTCGCAAAAACAACTACATCATCTGCAAAATATAAATGACTTAAATAATCTCCATTTACTTTCATTCCTTTAGATTCTCATTTTAATCCCCAAAATACTTCTTGCAGCACTGCTGTAAAATGTTTTGGAGATATCGAATCATTCTGTCATACTCTTCTCAATGTTGACTGTCCTAGTATCATTATGTAATCTAATTGTTGCTGTTGCATTTTTATAAATATTATTTAAAATATGACAGTATCCTGGATTTATACTTTGATGATCCAATGCTTTAATCACCAAAGAAATGTATATAAAATCAAATGCCTTTTCATAATCTACAAATCCAAAGCATAATGGCAACTCATATTCGTTTGTCCTTTCTATAACTTCTCTCAATACCTGCATATGATCTACTGTACTAAAACCACTTTTAAATCCAGCTTGTTCTTTTGGTTGGTGGAAATCCAATGTTCTCTGTAGACTAGTTGTAATTACCTTGGTAAAAATTTTCTATACAACTGATAAAAGACTGATAGGTCTGTAATTTCTAATATCTTATTTTTTTTCTCAAAGCAACTTTATTTAGTCACTAAAGTATGATCCATCTAAGCAGGGACCACATTCTATCACCTGCAGCAATGTAGAGGCTACAATGTTACATACATTCCAAGTACAAACATCAAGAAAAAACACATAAAGAGGAAAAAAGGACATGAATTATCACAGATCAAATGTCAGTCAATCAAGGGGATGCTATGTCCATTTGAGGAGAGTTTATGTGGGGCAATCAACTCTCAGCCCACCTGGAAAGTCTCCAAGCAGCTCCCCCAGACCCATCCATGAACCATCAGACAGAACTCAGTTTAGTGAGAACCCAGACCCATTCCTTGGACAAGGTTAAACTGCTTCGGCCCCTGCTGTAAGTGAGTTACAATTAATCTGGGTGTGACATAGGTTCAGCATGTCCAGAACACCAACCAAATCAGAGAGGGCCACAAGAACATTGCCAGATCTCTCTAAACCTGGGTGTGGTGATGATCATCGATCGATCCTGCTGATCAACAGATCCTCCATAGCCATCACCTCTACTCTTGAGACCGAGAATTCAGGCAAAACCAATGATTAGATTCATGGTCCCACTAAGTCCTCAAGGTTCACAATCCAGTTCGTATTATATACCCTTGTTCTGAATTAAATTGTGACAACATTTCAATTATGATTCTGCTTTACTGATCCTATTGAGTTCTTCTAATCCAAATTGAGTTCTAATTTTGATGCTTAATTAGAGTTCCAATTATAAAATCTAACGGTTTGTATGTGGTCTTTGGGTTTTCCTTAATAATTTAAATCTAAAGGGATTGAATGATTAACCGCTTGTGTTTCTGTCGAGGCCCATAACATCCAATAAATCCATTTTCATCTCTAAACCATTGTTTTTTATTTTCTAATTCACTTCGTCATAATTCTAAGTCAATTTGAAACTTTTGAAAAAAATTTTTTTGTGTGTCGTCCCAAACACACCGGGGATGGCCCAATAACGTATGATCTAATCATCATAAATTTCTAATTTTTATGCAGGGAAGTAGCTTAAATCATAATCCATAATGTTTAATTCTGAATTTGAGATCAAATTAATATTTAAAATAGTTTTCTTTCCTGCAAAATTTACCGCATTTGCCACTTCCGATTCAACACTGTGATATTATTGCTGTTTCTTTATGAAGAATTTAACATTTTAAAAAAACATTTTTTTCCTGGCTTTAGACTAATCTTTGCATCTAGTATGTTTCCCCAACTGTGTTTTGTCCTCCCTGACTGTTTTGTAGTTGTTAAAGTTGTTTTATTTCTTGATATCAGGAATTAAGTTTGAACTCTCAGGCATATCATCATTGAGCTTTTTATTTTCACAGGTATTAATTTTCTAATCGTTCTAAATTAGCTCCATCATCAAAATTAGAATTTTTGTTATTATTTCCTCTTTTGAATTATTAGATTACATTTTAAATACGTTTTCTCGGTTTTAATGATTTTAATAGTTATTTATATTAGCTTTTGCTTGATTAATGGTGGCCATTTGCATAAAATAAAACGATTGGTAAATTGAGTTATTTTGGCTTAAAACTGATTTAAAGTTTCTTGAAAAGGTGTAAATGGTTACTTATGTTTTATCATGCATCTTCTTACCAACTCCCATCTTGAATATGTGAATCCTCCCATCCTTGTGGAGCCAGTAAGCAGTGAACTGCTCCCACTCGCAACAGGAAGTGGAATTATTTTAATATCTTTATCACCTTTTTTAAATATTAATATTAATACATTCTTCCAATAATCTTGTACATCTTTATCATTTAGACATTTGGTATATAACTTTGCTAAAAAAAATTCTATTTCTTCTGCTTCTTTTAATATATCAATTATAATTCCATCATTACCTGGAGTCTTTCCTTTTTTCATACATTTAATTGCATGTCTCACTTCTTTTTTTTAAATTCTGGGCAATTTGGAAGATGTAATAGATATAAGAGGTACTGGTTCTTTATTACTATATAATTCTTGATAAAAATCTTCTACCTATTTCATGATGTCATCTCTCTTTTTAGTAATACTTACATCTTTTTTCTTATTGCAGATATAAATTTCCTACCAATACCAAAATGTTGTATTACACTCTTAAGACTTTTATTCTCTTCTACAGCATTCTTTGCTAGTTCACAGTTATACTTTCTTGTATCATTTTCATCTCTTCAGCACCATTTTACAAAAATTCAAGATATTCAATCCTTTTTAATGCATCATTTTTGTATATCTTCATATTTCTTCTTTTCTTCATAAATTCTCTAGTCTCAGTAAAAATTTTATTGGTCAATTGGTGCTTTTTTCTACCAGCTATCATTGTTACAGTTTTTAAAAGTGTATCAGTTATTTTCATATTAATTTCATTCAAATCTGAATCATGTTCAAAATCTACTAATACTTAAAACTAATTTGTAAGTTCTAATTTAAATTCATTAGAATGTTTCTAAATATTAGGAATATCAACTCTAAATATTATTTTTTTAAATAATTTTTGCCTCTCTAGTTTTGCATTAACACATATCTTACATCTTACTAATCGATGATCACTTCCTGTGTTAAATTTATTAAGAACATTACAATCTTGAAATATGTATTTTCTGTTAATCAAAATATAATCCAATTCTGCTATACCTTCATTTGGATGCTTCCATGTCCATTTCCTTTTAACCTTTTTCTCAGAAAAAGAATTCATAATATAAAGTTTTTCTTTTTCTGCAAACTCCACAAGTCAATGTCCTCTCTCATTTCTATTACCATAACTAAAATTACCCTACAGCAGTTTCATTATTCATTTGTTTACTAATTCTAGCATTAAAGTCTCCCATAACAATTTTAAAATGTTGTTTACTCTGATCAAAAGCCTTTTGTATATCAATATAAAAATCTACTACTTCATCACTATGAGAACTTGTTGGAGCATAAACCTGAATTATCTGCATTTGATATCTGCTATTAAGTTGTATAACTAATCTTGCCACTCTTTTTGATACATCATCAATCTCCACAATGTTATTCTTCTACTTTTTATTAATAATGAATCCTACTCCACTTGTATTTCCAATATTTGTACCTTTATAATAGAGTACATGTCCACTTTTTAAATCAATTGTCTCTTCACCTTTTCTTCTAACTTCACAAAGTCCAATAATGTCCCATTTAATATAAGACAGTTTGTCTAATTCTTGCAATTTTTCTTCACTTGAAAGTGATCTGCAGTTGAAAATATCTAAATAAAAAGTCGTCATCAAATGGCAGCCTGGGTCTGCAATCAGGGGAGTCTTAGCACCCTCCGCCTTCATCCACCAACCGCTGCCTTGGTTGGTGAATTTACAGCCTCCTGGGAATAAGGGCTATGAGTTATTTTTATCTGTCATAATTATATATATATTGGAAAAATATTTATCATATACACAAACATTCATTCTGCCTTATCAGGCAACTGAGAAGAAAGATCTTGTGGTTTTTTGATCTTAAACTCAGAGATAAAAAGCCAATAAACTCACCACGCTGGCTAATGTGTGTTTGTGAGTAGCCCATCCTTGTTCATATACTATATGAATAATCATATAGTAATAACAGCTGCAACAACAAGACCGTATGGAGTTGACATTAGGAATTTGCCCTGCTCAGTTTTTTTAAGACTTCCAAAAGGAATCAAAGGGTGTCCTTTCAGTTAATAGCAAACTCCTTTCTGCAGCCAAATTTGAATATATGTACCCATATATATATATATATATGTATATCTCATTCTGATTTAACATCATGATAACTTGGTTAGAAGTAATTTTGAGAATCTATTGAAATGATATAAAAGTATTATTATTGTACAGTATATCAATTGATCCCTAAAGAGAGTTGAGCGTAAAATTCACCCTTAGTTCGAATACTGACCATAATGGAATAATAAAGAGATGAAGATTGGATGAACTAATATAAATTGTATCTATACTAAATGTTTAAATAGATGCAATCATGGATTAAACTTATATCATATCATTCATGGCATCCTACATGAAGCCACTAAGTCCGATTATAGTTAGATGCATTCATCCTCGCTTAAGTATATCATTTTTCAGAGGCTTATTATCTTTTTCATGCAGAATCCTTAAATTTTTCACTTCAACTTCAAAATTTTCATCAATGGATGAAAATATGATTATGCATGTTTAATCCTTAAATATTGAAAGACATTAGAATTGAATATCAATATCTGTCATAATGGATATCTATTAAAAAGATCTGTTATAATATTGCTTTTACCAGAACAATATTATACTTCTTAATTGAACTCTTATAAAAATACTCCAACAAATAAGTTTACTATCCTCAAATAGCTATGATTTAAGAATTCTATACCCTTATAGTCAGTAATGATTACAACATGTGAACTGAATAGAAACTGAATTGCTTAGATACTGAGACAATAACTAAGGTTTCTTTGAGTCATGGGGCAATTGATCTTTGGATCTGCAAGCATGTAATAGATAAATATCTTGGATAAGTAATTTCTATAGTGAAAATAAAACTTCTGACATGTGGTTACTACTATCTGTTAACACAAAGTATTGTAACAGTACAGAATGTGAGTGAACCTGGGGTGATGGAAAATCATCATTATCACCATTGATCACAAATAAAATAAATATACAAGGAATGAAAATTAATATAATAAATGATAGTTCAGAAAATTCAAAGAATAATTATAAGTTCATCAGCATTACAAAGAAGAATAAACATTCATCATCATGAATGATTAACAATTTAAAAAAATTCAACAGTCAACCTTGTGACTAGATTTGAAAGTGATCCACTATTTACCAGGCTAATTATTTAGCCCTTGCCACACTTGGGGCATATTATATAAACAATAATTTGGATGCACAAACGTAAGTGCTAATCCATGATAATATAACAAAAAAATAATGCCGGATACAGAAACATGGTGATCATCATCAATGCTCTCTGGCCACTTAGTACCATTAATGTACTAACCAACTATAAACTTAATTTATATTAATAAAACACCAAATAAAATGTAGTACATGGACTTTAAAGGATATCCCTTTCTGCCATCTAGCATTAGAGAAATAATGAAATTGACTGATGGCCATAACATTAAACATAAACCCCAATCTATATAACTGACTTGTGTACAAATCCAACTCAGTGAGAAAGAGCTCTCTAACTTAATGTGAGAAAGAGATAATACCAACATATAATGTTTTAAGCCTAGTCTAGGATTAAATAAATTTGCTGGAATAATTTAATTTTACATCACTCCAGGTTCACCCTTAGGTTTGTACCATTACAAATTGTTACCTCATTTCAGGACTAATGGTGATAAAATACTGGTGGCCATTAGTACAAAATTGCCAATCAACTTTATTTCAAATATAACCACATCTGAGAAAGGAAAAAAGAATGCATTTTATGCAAAAATTAATATTAAAAAATTACTGTGAAATGTGATGAGTGATTAATATATAAAATAGTGGTTAATATATATTTAAGAAGTTCATATTTAGAGTTGAAGAGAAAATTTATGATTTTGGAGATTGGATTGGGATTTTGACTATTGGAGTTTGTTTAGCTGTACTTTTAGTTTTGATGATGGATGGAGGATTTTGTCATTGGCTTGATGTTTACAAGGTTTTTGTGCAACTCCAAGGAGTTTTCTATTTCAGGCATTACTCCAACCATTTTCTGATTTCTATTGCTTATCATGATACAGTTAACTTCAGTTTCTGAGTCTCCAAGAAAAGAAATAAAGCATAGTTCTATATTTTCCAACCCTGAAGATTCAAAGGAGCAGGGCATCGTTCTGTATTTACCATCTTCTAAGATTTAAAGGAGCATGACTTTGTATGGTTGTTTGCATTTTTATTTTACATCAAGGGTTGCAGTAGATTATAATATCTAAATTGAGATAGCTCTATTGATGTTCATGCCATATTGTGTATTTATAGTTCAATGGTTGAATTCTTTGTCTAATTCAGAATTGCAAGTCACTATTCATTCTGTTAACTGTCAGATGCCTGTTAAATATAAAAAAATGATGATTACATAGTTTGAGGTATGAACTTTGTTTTTGTTATACATGCATATTATGTAAAATATTGTTAGGTGGATGCTTCATTTCTCTTTTCTTTTTCCCATGAGGAGGGATAGGAGATGGTTATGTCTCCTGGCATACAACAATACTGTGTATGCATGTATATAAATAAAGTTGAAAGGAAATGTAGAAATAAACACATTTTTATAGATACTTTCTCTATTACACTGGAATAACAGTTAAGGATTAAATAATAATTTTCATACTTAAAAATTATTATAAAGTATTTAAAATCAAGCATTTAAAAAGATCTATTTAATGTTTTTATTAATTCTGATTTTGAAATCTAAAACAAGTTTATCTTTATGTTATAATAGATACACTGGCTATTGTAAAGTTACACTGTTTTTAATTAGATTAATATTTTTATTAATTAAATACTTTGATATCATACAGAGTTGTGTTTGAAAGGATTAAGGTGAACTGAAAAGACTCATTAACTTTTTTAAGTCATGATAAAGAAAACCTTTTAATTACTGTTTTTTTTTTAAATTCCACTCCTGACTATAAAAAGATGAGGAAAAAAGATTAGTTTACATTCTATTATTATGAAGTTATATTGGAAGGCAAGAACATATAGCTGCTGCTAATGTCATAATGGTAGTTTGAATTCACATGGAATCAAGGGACAGCTTTTTTGTATTTCATTGCCCATGTATATGCCTATTAGATGCCATACCTGAAGTCTATCAAATTATAGTAACTGAATGTCAACTGGTACTGGATTTATACCTTTCCCAAATATGTCAATAGGACAGCTTACTGAAACATCCCAGTACTAGACAGTTTACTGAAAAAAAGTATGCTATAGTTTATAGATACACAGTTTTATCAATATGAAAAGAGGCACAAATATATAAATACTGCCAATTATATAAAGATTGTGCATGCTATTTATTTCATGAAGATTGATATCAAGCACAAGAAATTAGCTAGTGAGTACATCTATTGAAAAAAGATTTTGTTAAACCCTTAGTTGTAAAGTTAAAATATTTAAGTTATCAGTTTTCAAAGTGAATAACTGGTGTCTATATTAGTCATTTAAAAGAAGAAAAAAAGAATGAATAATCATTTGGTCTCCAAATGATTTCCATTAATATTTATTAAGGATTTATTCCAGTTTTGATTAATTAAATATTGTAAAGGAAAAAAAGCAGAGTTTTTAAAAGGATTTTCTATTAACATTTTTTAAAAGACATTTACAATTAAAACTAACATGAAAAAATGAAAAACAATGGACTGTTAAAAAAAGTAATATATTTTAAAAAGAAAAATGACTTTTACTTAAAATGCACTAATAACTTTGATTTGGAAGAAGATAGTATACATTGGTTGCATGTATATATGTTGTTGTTTTTTGACAATTAATGATGTGAAAATATAATTTAATAAATTTATTATTTTTTGACAAATGAAATGTCCTAGGATATAAATGCCCATGTGTGCACTTATTTGAATGTGTCAGGTAGACCCACATATATGTTAAATCAGTCATTATTTATGAAATATTAAATTGAATTGATTTTTATTTTATTAATTAGTGATAGTTCTAATATATTAATTTAAAATTATTATACAGCACATTTGAGTGCTTATATATAAGTATGTTTTATGTAAACCTATTGAGATATATGTAAATTATAATGTAATAGCATATTATTTTATTCAAAATCAGAATGCCGAACTTGTAGCATATTTAACAGATCTTAATTTAATTTTATTGTTATTAATAAATTTATATTTTATTAAGTTATTCCAGTGAATTTATTTAATCCTAGACTAGAGTTAAAACATTATATGTTCTTATTATCTCTTGCTCACAGTAACAATTATAGAGATCTTGCTCATTGAGCTGGATTCATGCATAATAGTCAGTTATATAGATTAGGGTTTATATTTAGTGTTATGGACATCCAGTTTATGATTTCATCTGTTCTCTAATACTGTATGGCACAAAGTAATATTCTTTAAAGTCCATGAACTACATTTTATTTAGTTTTTATTATTAGAAATTAAGTTTATAGTTGACCAGTACATTAATGGTACTAATAGACAGAGGGAATTGATAATGATCAGCATGTTTCTGTATCCCAGTATTATTTTATTAAATGTTATATTCCAATGGATTAGCACTTAAGTTTGTGCATCCAAATTATTGTTTGCATTGCTGCCTTAAGTTTGGCAGTGGCTAAGTAATTAGCCTGGTCTATAGTGGACTACTTTCAAATTCAGTCACAAGTTTGTCTGTTGATTTATTTTTATTGTTGATCATTAATGATGAAGAATGATTAAATTTATATTCTTGTTGATTTCTCATGCTCGTATTCATTATCTTTTAAATTTGATTTATTAACTGGGGATGATGATGATGGAGTGTCATCACCCCAGGTTCAACTAGTTTATCAATACCATTATAGTATCTTGCTAAAATTCATGCATGATAGCACATCATCCAAAAAAGTCATGGTTAATCCTCAATCCATTCTCACTTAGATTCCTTTTTTAACACTCATGTTATAATTTAGAAATCTGTTGCAAATTCTAGGTAGAATTTGTGATATAAATCACGTAATCCTAGAAAAAATCATACCTGCTTATTGCTTTTAAGAGTCAGGAAGTTGTATATCTCTGAGATCTTATCAGAATGATTTTGGATATCTGTCTTTCTCAGTAACTGATATAAAAACTGATCTATGTTGTTTTAAGCACATATCCTAATGAATAGCTTTTAATTATAATTATGCACTCTTTTGCATATGTTAGTGAAGCTTGTAGTTATTTAATATTTAAAATTTTACAAGCTTAGCACTTTTGGGATATAACTTTGGATCCCATACTCATAGCTTTAAAAATGATAACTCCATTGAAAGTTGTTATTCATTTATGCAAATGTCTTTGAATATTTAACTAGCCCATTGTTTGGAGAGAGCTAAGCAAGCTTCTCTTCTGTTAATAGCGTTGAGATCATTTGCAATACAATAAGCCTCTTACAATGGAGATATCATTTTTATAGCTATGAGTATGGATCCAAAGTTACATCCCAAAAGGGCTAAGCTTGTAAATTTTTAAATATTAAATAACTATAGCTTTACCAACATATGCAAAAGAGTGCATAATTATAATTACAATTTTAATAGTGAAGAAAAAAGATTTACCTATTTACAGAATAGCTTTTAATAATGAAGGTATTCCACCAGGTTTTATTATCCTATTATGATATCATCCACACAACTTTTTTATGCTTTTATGATATAAATTAAACCACTAATCATCACATGATCATGATTTCTTATGTTTGCTCCTAACTGTTGGGAAAAAATGCTGCTATTAATAAAAAAAATGGCATATAGTTAAAATAATACAAATAATATCCTTAATATCAGATCATCATTATCCATCAACAGCTTGATGTCCAAGTCCAAAATGGAAAATAACTTTTTATCCTTAAAACTTATTGTGTTAGAAATGACCAGTGAATGTCATGCTCTGGAACTATTGTTTTGTTAAGATCCCATGCATTTAAACATAACCTCAATGATTCGTCTTTTTTTTTTGACAACCACTTATGGGTTGTTATATGGGAAATCACATTTTGAGATTACACTCCATTCTTACATTTTTCTGCCATCTTTCTATTATTATTTTTTTATATATTGATAGGATATAGGATATGACTTAATTTAGAATTGCTGACCATCACACAACCTACAAGGTGTGTATATATTTTAATATTGTAATAACTAAAAAATATTCACTGATACTATATCAACAATTTTTCTATCTCAAACTGATATTCATCACTCAGCATAATAGATTCTTTAAGTTTCTGAATCATTTCAAAATATTTTCACAATCTTTTTGGTATAAGTTACTGAAATGAAGTACAGTCTATTTTTGTGAAAACAATTATTACTTTCTTTAAACAATAAGCTCCTTTCATAAACTATAATACACTCATTCTGAAACATGAGACACATTTATCTCTTTTAAAAATATTTATAGAGCTATACAACTTAAACTTGTGATTATTAGATAAGGTTATTTGGTTCTGTAATTGCTTGTACAGTGATTCAGATGACAGATATCTGGCTTTCAAAATAACATTAATAATTCTGTATTTATATCATGACCTATTACAAAGATTTGGAAAGTTTTATATGCTATTATACAAAGATTTGGAAAGTTTTATATGCTATTATCTTTCACTTTTCTTTCTGATGATAACTGAAATAATTTTTCTTAAGAGTGTTATACCTTTTTTCTCTCTACTCATTCTTTGTTAAAGTTCTTGAAGTGAGAAACTTTCTTCAAACCTAGCATTTTTTATATTTTTTGTTTAGAATTTTCTTCAATAGTAGCTTTTTCTGGATACTCTACATAATTGCCTTTTATGCCTGGTCTCTAAAAAATATTTTATTATTCCACAATAGAGAATTTGTTGAATTCACATTTGCATCTTTATTATAATAAAGTCTCAATGAAGTATCCTCGACTGAAGTATGTAATTATTTCTAGGTTCATTTTTGTATATTATCAATAATGATTCTTTAGATTATACTTCATTCACATCCTGAATGTTTAACACTTCTACTACTTCAATATTCATCAATTCACTGCAATAAGAATTTGCACAATTGATCAGGATAGACTATGACAAATTATATGTATAGTCTGATCTTCAGATAAGACAAATTATCTCAAGTGAAAAAAAAAAAAACTTATAAAAAAACAGTGAATAATCTTCCCCAGTATCTTCCTGATATATTTTTGATACATTTGGCATTTTATCTCAGTCTGATTCATCTTCACATCAGATTTTTATTATTCTTATCAGATCATGATCTCATTAAAAAAAGCCACCAAACTCCTGTAACATTCTATGGTTATAGGTAATGACTTTTCTCCTCCCACTGAGTTTATTTCCACATTTCCTGTAAACATCTGTAAATTAAGAGGCGTATTCACATTTCCGAGATTACCTCCTCCATGTTTTTGCACAATGGTGTTTGTTACTATATTTATTTTTCTTCGAATATTTTATTTTAAAAAATCTGATTAGTAGGACAATAAATATGTAAAATATAATCTAAATTAATTGATATATAGAAATATTTTATAAAAATAAATAAATATAAAACAATAAAATAAGCAGATTTGCTTATATTACATTAAAAAATAAATCATTTATCTATAATGAGAGTGTTTTCAAGCAAGATTCAAAAATGCCAATATAGGCTAGCCTAGTGGTCTGTAAACTTTTGAGATGGAAGAGACAAATCTGACACTCGCAACAATTTAAAAATTATTTGAGAACCATGAATATATTTTCACAAAGGAAAATTTAAAGAAATAATTTAACAAATTATAATATCAATTACATCTTTATTAAATGTAGATTAAATGATATGGACAATTGCTAGCATTGGCTTTTATCAGTGTGAATTATGTCCGATTGGTAACTAATTAGTAGTTTTTAATTTAAGACATGATTTCATGTTGCCATCATTAATTTGATTCCTCAATTTACATTTAGTAAAATTCATGTTAGAAAATGATTGTTCACATAAATCATGTAGATCCAATTATACTGAGAATATCAAATGCAAATTTTTTTAACTCATGATATGAATCTGGAAGACTATTCCAAGTAGTAAAAATCATACAGTCTACCTTCTGCAGGTTTTTTATAGCACTCTGCTGGTTCTATGAAAGCAGACTACATTTTTCTTTTTTTCAGTTCTTTCATTTCAATACCAAGATGAACAAATTTGGAGCTCCATAAATCTTGTCAAAATTACTTGCACCAATATTAAATGGTGAAATTTTTAATTCTTACACATTGGCATCGAGAGAATTTGTAATAAAAGTTAGAATTGCTTTTTTGTTTCTAAATTTCTGAAATCTTTAAAGAAAAGAATCCCTCATGTTTAAAATTGTTGTCTTAAAATTATCTTTGTTAATAATGGCATTATTTTGTCGATGATATTGAGACAAGTTTGGGAAATGAACTAAAGTTCCCCTCTCTAAATCTTCAGCAAATAGAATCTGTTTCTTTTCAAACAAAATAATTTCTTCTAACATTGAAAAAGAAGTATTTCCCTTATCTTCTAATTTACAATTGAGCTGATTCAGTTGTGATGCAACATCAACCATGAAATATAATTTTTGCAATCACTGATCTTTTGTTAATTCTAAATATTGAATGCCCTTGTTGTCAAGAAATAGTTTGATTTCATTTATGCAAATCCTTTTAACATGTTGCCTCTTGAAAACCATTGAACCCTGTTATATTGGAGAAGATCTGAATACTCATTTTCCATTTCATGTACCAACTCTTTAAATTGTCAATGGTTAAGTTATCTTGCTGCAATAAAACTAATAATCTTAATTACCAAGTCCATAACTTTTCTGATTTCTTCTGGAAATGTTTGTGCACAAAATGTTTCCTGGTGAAGTATATAATGAAAAGTAATCACTTCATGACTGTTATTTTAAAATTGAAACAAACCTCTTTTTTAGTCCCATCATACTTTCTGCACCATCAGTTGGAATTAACACGATTTTATCAAGTATGATATGTTTTTTTTTTCCATGCATTCAATGACAGCATTTACTATGTCCTGTCCTCATGTTTGACCCTTGAGTGGCAATAATCCTAAAAGTTCTTCTCTTGGACCATAAGATAATATATATCACACATAAAAATAGGCTGTGTCCTTGATGTCACAAGACTCATCCACTACAAAGTTGAAGATAATTTAATGTCCTCAACTTGTTGGATGGCCACATTTAAGATTATTTTAACTGTCCTATTTGTTACTGTTTTGGCAGATAATGGCAAGTTTTTAATTTTATTTAAAATCCCTGTTTTATTTTTGAAAACATGAAAAAGTTTTTTAGACGCTTTAACAAAACATTTTATGTATTCACCATCTGTGAATGGTTTTCCGCTCTTGGTTTTCCTGACTTACTACAAAGTTTGCAATAGTAACATTATTGACAGACTGTCTTCAATAATCAAATACAGAACTTGATTTTTCAAAAATTTTCTGAAGTTTTTCAATTACTCTTTTTCTTATGTCACTAACTGCATATTTTATGGCAAATGTGTCATCTTTTGCATGAAGTGTCTTTCCAAATTAGTCTTCTTGTTTTGTGCCAGTGTTTCTTAGCAAATAAGACAGGTTGGAAAGCCCTCTGAATTTGCAATAAACGTGAAAGATTCAGTTTATTGCAGTTTTAAAACCACGATGTTCATCTAAGTTTTTCTTAATCTTTTCTTTGTAGTCATGTTGAAAAACACTTTAAATATTGTATTTTATTTAACACATTATATCTTCATTTGCACACCTACACAAAAAATAATTATACGTTCCTCATCTAAATTATGCATATTCACATTCCACCATTGCAAACATTGTCTTTTCCAGTAGAGGACAGCCGTGTGCTCATTTATTAATCATGAGGTTTTGCTAGACTTATAAAACAAAATCATGAATATGTTAATAAAATCTTTTAAAAATTTTATAAATTGAAACTATGATAGTTTTATTTTCAATTTTATTACAAAGTGGGGGGGGGGGGTCTATATAACCCGGATTTGTCCTGTTTTTATCTTTTATGATTTTTTTATTTCATATTTGCATTGTTGTTGTTTGTTGTTGTTTTTTTTTTTTTTGGGGGGGGGGGGGGTTTCGCGAATCATAGTTTGCTGGGTTAGCCTAAAACAATATTCCACTTATTTATACCAGATAATGTTTTATATATATGAATGAATTTCTTAACAAGATCAAGAATGTATCAATATCGCTAATATAATATTATGATTATTCATACAACTTATTATTTGGTATCTGTATCAATTTTGGATATATGTGAATGTGTTTTCTATAAAGATCTGAGAATATTTCAGTAGTTGCTCGTCTGAATACATGTCTTGATCCATCTTTCCAAGCTATTTTTTGCTATTAATTGATTACTTAAAGCCAAGGTGAACTCTGCTTTTTCAAGAATATTTTTCCTAAGAAAGAATTAATGATAATTGATAACAACTGTCATTTTGGGGTAATAAAAGAAGATAAATATAACAATTAGATTGCAGTAAATAAAAAAAGAGATTAAATAATAAAACATTATTTCATACCTTAAGTTTTATAGAGTTAATGAGATTATTATCAACTTTATTTTATTTGCTGTATTTTTATTTAAATAAAAAAAGGAATATTTAAATATTTTACTTAAGTAAATCATTTTAATTTGCGCTTCGCAAATTAAAATATTATTTACATACTTTACTGCTTGTTATGTATTCTAAAAACTACTTCGTAGTAAATCATAGGATTTCACATTGTACATTTATGATTTAGACTCAGTGAGTTAATTGTATAGATATTTAAAGCTTCAGGCTTTCAAACCTAAATGCTTTCGGCTGGCTTAGATATATAGAAAGAAAAGTTGAGAAAAGGGTGGCTGGCCTTTTCTCGTAAAATATTTGTTGTGTGTTTAGGTTTGATGTCATTTTAGACGGCTATCCTTGACATCTGATTGGCTGTCAGTTATGTATTGTAACAGGCACTAGAGATTTAGCAGTATCTTGATTTATTTAAGTAAATCATTGTAAGTAGGAATGTGAGTAATTATATATGTTAATATCATATACACAAAATAAATTAATTCAATTTATTTTGCTAATAAGTTATTTCATGAATACACACACATTTATGATATATTGGCCAAGATGACTGCCTTTAATGCATTGATAAAATAGTAGAATAAACTAGGAGAACATTTGTTTTAAATAGTTAAGCTAATGTTATATAGCTTACCATTTAGTAGATGGTCATACTGATAAGTAAAGACATTTTGAAAGTAAAAAAAGTTATTTTATCTGTTATTGAATCGGCCATTAATATAGTTCATATAATTTCTTATGATCAGCATAATGGTTGAATGTAATTTAATATCTTATTTAAAACACTTTATAAATCTAGTAATGACCCTATTATATGATGGCAATGATATTTTGAGCAGGTGGAAGAAGTATTTTAATCATCTTTTGAACAATGATACAAGAATTACAATATCTTTTAATGATATGTCATCTACTCATTAATGATTCTTAAAGTTGTGCAGACTGATCTTAAGGATGCTTCTATTGCTCCAATGTTTAAGAGAAAAGGAATAATTCTTGTGGAAGGTGTTCTCAAGGATTTTGCTTAATATATTGATTCCAGTCATAGGTGAATGATTACCAGAAATTCAGTATAGTTTTAAAGGATTAAGAAACATTATAGTCATTGTTTTTGTTGTTATGCAAATGTAAGAAAAGTGTCAGATTTTTTTATTGATTTGATTAAGGCATCTGATTCAGATAATCAAATAAGCTTATGGCATTGTTAGAAATTAATTGGTTATCCTATAAAATTTATTTTTGTTATTCAGCTTCTTCATGATGCAGTGATAGAAAATACTATTACTATAGGTGGAACATCTGAGGCATTTGAAATAAAATTAGTGTTAAACAAGAATGTGTTTTTGCTGCAACATTATTTTCAATTTTTATAACAATTGTTTTTTTTTATGTGCAGCTTAATGAAGCAGAGATCAAGATGCAATACAGGTTTGATGATTGAATTTTTAATTTGAATTAAAAGCAAAACAATAACTTCTACTTCTTGAATTCTGGATTTATAGTATGCTTCTAGTTTTGCCAATTCAAAGGACATTTTACAGAGTGTACTTAATGTTTTGAATGCAATGTTAAAAAAACTCATCTTCATCAATCAATAATTGAAAAAAAATCTTCAGCAATGTTATGCTTGGATAGTTATCAACTTGAGAATGTAAACCAATTAAATACTTCTGTACTTGTGTAAGTGAAAATATGGAATTAGATATTGAGGTGCAATACGGATTCAGTGAGAACTACAGCTTTTAATAAGTAAAAAGATAACAGGAAAATAACTATTTGCTGCATATAAAGCTGCTATTTTACTTAATTTATTAGTTGGAAGTCAGATTTAGACATCCTATCAATGCAATATAAAGACCTTAGAAAAGTTTTATTGAAGAATGCTCTGTAAAATGTTAAAAATACAATATCGAGATCTTAAAACTAATTAATATGTTCTTCCATTTGTTAGATATGATATTATAGAGGGAACTATTGTAAAATCAACTTTCATTGGATTGGACATTTAAATGAATTAACAATGCAAGAGATCCTAAAAGGGTGTTTTATCATGAACTTGTATATGGTTTTTGTGGCAGAATTAAACACTGTCTACTTTATAAGTATTATCTTAAAGACATTCTAAAGAAGTGTAATACTGTTTTTATTTGGGAAGATGTGACTGGGGATAGAATATATTTGAGAACTACAATCAGACATGATATTGTTCAGAAAGAAAATTTTTCTTCTGAAAAAAATAAAAGCATCTCAAAATTTCAAATAAATTGAAAAATGAGCCAATATTGTTATATGTGGATGTAATAATTTATACATATATATATAATATATTTTAATTGATTAAAAAATTATTTGTAAAAGTAAAAGATTGATTTGACATATAAGATAAATGAAATATTTTAGTTTAATTTAATATATAGAGGATTATAGAAGTTATTAAAAGACCATTATCTAGAAAAAAATAATCTTCAATGTCTTATCATAGTTGTACTCTCCATTTTGGCAGAATCCATTATCTGAAAGAGTGATTATTAACGCATCATATTTTGTTACTGCATGGAATAAAACTATTGTTGAATTTTAACTTAAAGCCTTTGTTCATTTCTCATTTGAGTGTTTCACCAATTTTACCACAAGTTTAAACTAAATAGTGCAATATTTTGGTTGAGATTTGTGTATCTCAAGCTATGTTTTGGTGTTGATGGGTGACCAACAATATGTGTTAAGCCTGGGATATTGGTGGGACTGTGATGGTTTGGTTAGAAATCCTAAATAAATAAATGTTTTAGTGATCTCGGGTCTCATTGATTATATCTTCAACAAAAATAAACTAAATAATATGTGTGTATTAAGAGCATATGCATGATTAGCAAGAAATATTACAGTGGTGGACTAAGATTCCCAGCAATATACTTATAAAATAGTTATGCCCTCCAATATGCTCACTACCAATCTAAAATTGGATCAATAAAGAGTAAATCCTATGCATCTAGTAACCCAAATGTGGCAAATTCATATATATTTATTTGGCATCTTGTTACATTATATATATCAATGACTAATAAACACACTGTTTAAAAAAATTTAACACTAATTACCATGGATTTATGATATTTCTAATAATAATTCAATTTGAGAGATTGAATAAAGAATATCTGCATGCATGAGGGTTTTAGCAATATAAGAAAAATAGAGTATAAATTTAGTTAAAGTTCTCAATCAACAACATTTATTTTTTAGAAATAAATTTACTTATGAATGAACACTTATTTCATGGAATTTATTTAAGCATTTGGAACTGAAAATTATAGTAATTTTTATTTCTCATTTGTAATATAGTTCATAGTTATTGCTTTTTTCTGTATACATGTGTATACAATATTACAAATGGACTTTTAATATTATAGATAACTGAAAACTAAATGCTTCCAAATAAATTAATCTAATTTAGAAGTTATTAATTTAGATACATCACTGATAAATGTTTACTCTTTTATTTCATTTTTGGTTTTGTAAATAGAATGACTTTTCATAGATAAAATAATTTAGCATATTTCAAAGTTTATTCAAAAAATTATATAAAAAGTTATTTTTTAAAATCTTTTAGTATAAAACAATTAACATTTCTTTTTAAAAACAATTTGTTCAGTAGTCAAAATTTACATTCCTTTTTCTTTTCAGAGAATTCTTTTTATTTTACTCATACCAAATTTATTGAATAAATTTGTATTAATTAAATGAAATGTTAAAATGATTAAAACTGGTTAAGTTAAATAAATTATATCATTACTAATATAGGTTTATTAATGTTGTTATAGATTATTACCTCTATACTAAAATAATTTGGTACTTTGGTATTATTCGTGCTAGGATGTATTACTCCAGTGACATTTGAGTCTGATAATATTTATTCAAAGTTTCCATTTATGATGCATGACTAATCTATGTCAAATAAACATCCTTTCCTTCTCATTTTATAAGATCCTCCCCCTCCCCCCCCCCCGCTCTTCCCAATATAATACATCTCTCACATCATTTATAAGTAATATACTGTAGTTTTATATTTAAAAATTCATTTGCAGCTAAAAGTTTATATATTTGTGTTTTGTTTTGTTTTTTGCTAAAACTTTGTATATGTCATTTTTAAAAAAAAAAAAAAAAACAAATTTTAAATATAATGTTAAACTTATAATTCACCATTTTTAGATTAAAGTAAGGTACATTTTTTCCAATATAATATATATCTCACATCATTTGTAAATAATATGGTTTTATATTTAAAAATACATTTACAGTTAAAACTTTATATATTGTGTTTTTGTTGTTTTTTTTTTTGCTAAAACTTTGTTTTTTTTTTAAAAAAAAAATTAAAATATGATATTAAACTTATAGCTAAAACTTTATTACAGCTCGCCATTTAAAAAACATTTCAGGATTCTTTTTCATATTCTCCTTTTCCATAATGAATATATCTCTCCATCATTGGAAATAAGATGTTTTTCTTTTTTTTTAGATTTCAAGTTTGGTATTGTACATGCTGGATCTTTCTGTTAGCACAAAGTGCTGTAGTATGCCAAGAGGGGGGGAAGGATGGCTTTAATGACATGAAGGGCATACTAAACGGCACAATTCACAAGTACTGTTTTATTTAGTATTGTAATGTCTTTTTTACTTTTTCCATAATAAATATATATCTCCATTATTTTTTTAGATTTGAACTTCATATTACGTGTGATATGATGTATTATATCCAGTGTCATATTAATCTAAGTTGTGATATGTTTAAAATAATGCCTTCATGGGATCTGCGGACCAATTTTATCAATTAAATTTGTCTACACATTCCTTTGACGCATTATTTTAAACATATTGCAAACTTAGAATAACATTGTAGCAGGAATAATACCAAAGTACAAAAATTTTAATAATCAAAGATGATAATAATAAAAAAGCAATATATCATTCCAATGAATATTTTTATTAGAAAAAGGTTTTTGTTTTTTTTTCAAATTGTCATCCAATGATTTACTTCTAAAATCTCTGGTAAATGTATTTTGTGCATTAATAATAACTATGTGGGAATCTTTTGACTTATTTATCAGTATAATGAAGCTGCAATAGATGCTGTATTAATATTGTGATGAATAGACTACAGGCTAGAATTTCTTCTCAAGAAACTTTATATTAAATTTTAATGGACAGAATATTAACTATAAACACCTACACCACCATATATTATTATTAAGAGATATTTAAAATTGTCTCTAGATCACAGAGATTCTTTAGAAACATTAATTGGCAAAAGCAAACAATAATAAACAAATACTGAGATTGATCTAATATCAAACAAAACAAATTTATTAACAATTTAGTATAATACGGTTAAATTTCATAAATTGATATTACCTATATTATGTTGGCTTATTTTTATTTGAGATCAGGTAGCCTTTAAATATTATAACAACAAAACCTTATGATTATAAATTCAGTCTCATTGCTGAACAATGTTCATTTGAATCTTTTATCTGGATATAAGTTAGCCAAGTTAAGATGTGCACCTTTATTTTTCTATTAACATAAAGAATAGGCAATAATAAAAAAACGGACTTAATTATAATTAAACATTCACAATGTAAAGCAATTCAAGATCATCTTTATACAATATACATTTAATCCTATGCTGTGTTATCAACATAATAAACTTTTTACAACCTAGAGTATAAATTAAAATCAAAAGTTATCATGCGAGTGATTATCAATTCTCGTACTCAAGCTGGGAAAAATATATTCCAGGAGAAAAGTCTTTAAACCTGAGAAAAAACAAAATTAAATCCCAAATTTTACACATAAATCAAATTGAGCATGGAAATTGAATCCTGAGGAGGGAAACAAATATATATAAAATTCAAGTGCTGTGGATAAAATATTTACAGGATAGCTATATAAATGTACACAATATATATTTTATTCTTAATTTTAGAGATGTATATGATATGAATAATATATATATATATATTTATGATATGAATAAACTAATGACTTACTAAACATTCTGGATCCAATACAATTAACTCACTAAAGTATCTATATATATATTTTACATGCACATGTTGGCATCCGCTCACAACTTCATTCACTTAGTGTAGAAATATATTATTCAAATTTCCTAAATTTAGATAGCTTCAGAGATGTTTATTTTGTTAACTAATTTTTAATTATTTGAAAAAATCTAAACTAAACCTTTATTTCAAAATTCTTTAAGAGAAATATTTAGGCATAACACTATGTCAGATACTCTGAACTAAATAAAGTATTATAAAGCATGACTATTAAAACTAAATTAAGACTGAAAGATCAATAATTATACAAAACTATACAAATTAAGTTATAAATTAACTGCTAGATATTTATGATTACTGACTTATGATATGTAGAGTTTTAAAAGTTTATTAAATCATTCATGAACTAAATAAACTGGTTGCCTCAATTCCAATATACTGCTGAGAAGAGATTGCTTTTGCGTAACAATTGGATTACATTTATGTATGTATGTTTTGACTACAGTCAGATGGAGAAGAGCTCTTTTCATAATTTACTGTTGAAATATATTACAGATACTTTTCAAAATACTTTGTCATGATCAAGTTTTCACATTTCAAGCTGAGAGTTTCTATTAAAATTTTCACTGTTGAGAAAAGCATAACTGCTTTAGCTGTGATATATACATGAAGATGGCTGGCAAAATACTGGATTTAATTAATTCAGCCATTGAAATTAGACATCTTGGTGTTGGATCCATGCCTAGAATGAAGTTCATTAGTGGCAGTTAGCAGCACATGCTGATGAGTTCAATAGCTTGTAGAGGTTTCTTGTAATTCGTGGCAACAGTAAAAAACAATCCTGGAAAATGATAGACAAGTAAAGAGCAAAGACCAAAAACAAAATTACTTTCTTAGTCTGCCACTTTATATGGTTATCAATTTTGTAAAACATTTTTTATATATATAATTTACCAAGCCAGTGATTATTTTAATGTCCCACATTTCTTAGATAAGTAAACAACATGTTTACAGATAACAGTTATCTTAATCCCAAAATATTTTTTTATTAAAATTTTAAATATTTTGCAAAACATGATAAAAGCTTAATAAAAGAAATCAGTTGTTAAGAATTTCCTTTAATAATAAGATAAATTATTTTATCAAAATTTTTCTTAAATGCATCTGATCTTTTAATTATATTTAATTAAACTTTATTTTTATAACACAACTTTTTAAAACAATTTTATTGTTGAAATAAATTAATTTTTTATCTTTTTAAAACTAAATTATTTTGAGCACATAAATCTTTATTGATGTGCATGTGTGCCTATAATAGAAACCTAAATTAAATGAAAAAAATCTAATTTCTGTAGCTGGAGAATATTTGTTTAGAGAATGGATGAGAAAAAAGATTTGGAGTGCACAGAGATAGATTTAATTGGATTTGAAAAGAGAGAAAAATATTGCTAACGTTCTGCAGAGTGATCCAATACGCCATTTTACATATAGCAGGAAAACAAATATTTTGTATGTGTTTATTTTAACGAGGTCTTAAAACTGGGGCATAGTAAAATTAGTTGGATTTTAGGAGGTTTGCAATTAAAAAATTTTCAATTTAAATAAGAGAATGATTTATTTAAGAAAGAGGGTAATATAGAGGTATGAGTTTAGGGGAGCATGTGTTTATCGATTGCTATTTAAAAAAAGAAAAAAAAATTCCTTTTGTATAAAGAGGTTTGGGGAGAGTTAAAAAAATCATAAATTTAAATATAGAGTAGGGGAATTGAAAAAATAAGGAAATATGGATTGCATTTGTACCCCATAATGTATATATGATGGTCAGAAGAAAACTAGGTGTGCTTTGGTAGCATGTACAGTATGTAATAAGGTTTTTCATCTGAAGTGCTTAAATAAAACTAGGAAGGATGGTTGTGTAGATCTTCAACCTTTTCCCACCTGCAGACTGGTAAAAATAAGGATAAGGTTTCATGGACCGGCAAAAATAAGGATAAGGTTTCGCGGACTGGCAGAAGTCTATAGATAAATTTTCTTAAAGATGTAAACTGCTTAGCCTTAGATGAGCATAATTGTTATAATTGATCAAAACAACAATGTTAAATACATATGTGGAGTTTGTATAATAAAAAACTTTTTTTTTATTTTGAATTTTTTTTAAAAAGTAATAAAAAATTTAATTCTGTCCTCTCCCCCAATAAAATCTGTGATAACTAGAAAAACAAATTAATTCATGTATGATTGATTAGATTTTATTTTTGTTCTATTTCTTTTTTTTTGATTGGGTAAAAATGAGATGAAAAAATAAATAAAAACTGTTTATATTAATTAAAAGTTTAAACTCTTATTTTGTTACTTTCCTGCCAGTCTAGCATGGACCAGCAGAAAAGTTCTGCAGCCCGGCACCGGTCCACGGACCAAGGGTTGAAGACCACTGGTGTAAATCATGTATAAATATGCTAAAAGAGGTGGAAAAAATGATTTTTAAGTGTAGATAATTTAAAGAGAAAGTCAGGAAAAATGGAGAAAAATATAGATAAGGAAATGGAGGGGAGAATATATTTAATGGAGTGCCGAGATATGGATAACAAAATAAGTAGTGCAATGGGGATAGTTAGGCAAAGAATAAGTAAGATAGAGGATAATGTAAAGGATGTAGAAGTAAATTAAAAGCCTTAGAAATGAAGTGTGAGCAGATCATGGAATTAATGAATAGAAATGATAAGGAAGAAGTAGATAAGAAAGTCCAGAAGGTGGAAGAAAATGTGGCAAATGAAGTAGCCAAAAGTAAACTATGCCACAGTCTTAATAGGGGACTCACTAATTAGAGTATGTGGGGATTGTAATTGCAAGGGAAAATAGAAATAGGTATGTAAGAGTGTGTTTGTCTGAAGCTAGAATTAGGAATGTTACAGATAAGATAAAGAAATGGGAGTAGAGATGTTTATGTTATGGTGGGGATAAATAATTTATCAGAGCCATCGGAAAGAATAATGGACGAATACAAAAAATTGATTAGTAGTTTGAATTAGGGTTAAAGGAAGTGTAGTTGGATTACTACCAAGATTTGAAAATAGGTGCATGTTATATAGGGCATGTTCTATAAATGAGAGATTGAAAAAATTGTGACAGAAATAATATTATGTTTGTGGATGTGTGGGATTTTTTTATTAGTAAGAGGGAGTTATACAGTAAAGATGGATTGCACTTAGAAAAACAAGGAAGTAAAGCAAGCATTAAGGGGTTTGATTTATGAAAAATATTATTGCTTGGGAAACTTATAAAGGGGGTGGGGTGGGGTAAATTACAGTATTATCAAAAAGATTAAGAATGGACAGGATGTAAGAAGTAAACAAAGGATAGCTGGTCCAGATATAAATGTAGATGTGGAGAGGGAATGGATCTTTAAAACTAATGATAAACAAACTAATTACAAATATAATAAAAAAGAAAGAGTCAAAAGAATTTATAAAAGGGTAGTAAGAAAGGAAGAAATTGTTAACATTGGATATCTGAATATGCTAGATGGTAGGAGACAAGAAAGATGGTTGGAATTAAATAAAACATTTAAAATTAAGGGCTTGAGATATTAGCAGTAATGCAAACACATCTAAGAGAAGAAGGACCTAAATTGGAAAATTTGGTTTGGCATGGTATAAATAGAAAAAAAAGAAAAAGGGATGGTGGTATAGGAGTTGGTTTGAGATAAGATTAAGAAGACAAGAATGGATTGTGATTATACACAGGAGATAGTCAAACTATAATGGAGTGGAACAATAGCATATATGAATGCCTAGTTAAGGATATACAGAGTTTCAAAAGAAGGGGGAATAAAATATTGGTTATAGGGGATATGAATGGACATATTGAAGAAATTGATAATGTGGATAACAAGAATCAACAACTTTTGACAAATTTTTGTCAGAGTGAATTTGAGTATTGGAAATTTATCAAATTTTTATGAAGGGCAATACACATAATCTAGAAATAATATATTTCACATAATAGATTGTCTATTAGTAGAGAAAGAGGAAATGAATAAAGTACGGAAAATTAAGTGTTTGATAATGAAGAGAGAGTATGTAATAGTGATCATATTTTTTTATAATAGAAATGTTTAGTAATGTGATGGAAAATAATAAAAGTAGAAAGAATAATGGTAGATGTGGATGAGGAGTGAGTGATAAGAGCGAGTTATAATAATATAAAATTAAAGAAGAAATCATGGAAGAGTTTATTGAGGATGAATATAACAACTGGTGTGGTAAAGTAGAAAAAAATGGTAAATAGGGTTTTAGGTGAAAATATTCAGAAAAGTGAGAATTAGTAAAAGTATAAAAGAGATTAAAAAAAAAAAAGCATGCAGAGAATATAATTGTGCTATTAAAAACAAAGAAAGTGAAAAAGATATTAATATTAAATAGTAAAACTATTTTTTTTAAAAAGAGGTTGGCTAAAACAGATAATTATATAAAGAGAATGAAATTAAATAGTAAATTATAGAAGAATATTAATAAACATGGAAGAGATGGGAGTAAAAATTTTTGAAAATATATTAAAAGGAGGAATATAGGGGACAGAGTAATACATAAACGATGAGGAAAAAAGTGTAGCTTTAGAGAAGAATTAGAGGCAATCTTAAATAAGTATGTATTGGATATAGAAAAGATGCTTGGATGTGAAAGACAGAGTGATAACAAACAAGAAAGGACTTACTAATGGAAATATTAGTTTTACAGAAAATGAATTGAATGAGGCAGGGAAGAAGTTAAAAAGGGGAAAGGCAAAAGGTTTAGATGGATGGGCAGTAGAGATGGTGATGAATTTGGAAAATAGCACAAAATTAAATTATTATTATGTTTTAATAAGATGGCACAGAAGACAGATTTTTCAGATAGCTGGAATAATACAAGAGTGACACTATTATTTAAAAGAAAGAGTAAGGACCAGAGAAAGAAACAATTATAGATTGGTAGTGGTACTATCAGTGATATATAGTTTTTGCATATCTGGTGGTTGGAAGGGTGACAAAATGGAAAGAAGATAATAATATTGTGGGAGAAATGCAAGGAGATTTTACAATAGATAGGCATATAGGAGATAGTTTATTTGTAGTTACACAGCTTGATCTTTATAGATATAGAGAAGGCATATGATAGAGTAAATAGAAATATATCATGGTAATTTAGATTGCGCTTTATGCAAAAAAGTGAAGCTTGTCTCAATCTTATTAAAAAGTTATATATATGGCTTAGCGCTTTCAGAGACCTTGAGTCTCCATAATCATAGCCTACTTTTAACTGAAGTTTAGCTGTGGTTTATGTAAAATTTATGCAATCTTCAGAAAATGGTCGTTATAAAATTTGCATAAATTTTACATAAACCACAGCTAAACTTCAGTTAAAAGTAGGCTATGATTATGGAAACTCAAGGTCTCTGAAAGCGCTAAGCCATATATATATAACTTTTTAATAAGATTGAGACAAGCTTCACTTTTTTGCACAAAGCGCAATCTAAATTACTTACTAATCAAAGGTGAAGTAGAAAACTAGTATTTTATTTCAAATATATTATGGGTAAGTTTAGTAAATTTGGAAATGAATGGAGCTTTAGTTGATCTTATTAAGAGATTGTGTGAAAGTAATTACTATATGTATCAAAATTACTACACAGAAAAAGAATCAGAATTAGATCTAAAGAACACAATGATGCTATAGCTAGGAAAGATGATAGAGCTGTGTTATATGTTCATTATTTGCAGTACGGACATAAAATAAATTGTATTGATAATATAAGTGTTCTTGATTATATTAAAAATGTTAATAGGCGTAAAATATATGAAACAAACTATGTCATGTATAATAAAAACAACTATGAATATATACAAAACATCCATTAAGTTGAATAATAAGTGGTTAATGGATAAAGAATGAATAATTAATTAATTAATATATGTGGATATATATCCATTCAATATATATAACAGAGTAATTTTGTAATAGGATTGAGGAAAAAAACGTAAAAAATTGTGTCAGATATCCATTTGTTTATCTGTCTTCTCTCATGTATTGATATAGATGTTGCCGTATGTACTTTAAATCGTGGTATTCTGAAGACATTGAAAAGGGCAATAAACATAATTTGCCGGAAAAGACTTTTCTATGATAATTTTATAATTTGTAATCTTTGTTGCTTGTATATATGTGTTTTTAAACATATTATTGACTATATGTATCAATTAGGAAATATAGAATTAGTTAGAGTTAAAAATGAGATGGGACTAAGGCAAAGATGCCCTATGTCACCTATTTTGTTTTTGTTGTATTTGAGAGAAATGGAGAGAGCAATAAAAAGACTAGGAAGAGGGGTAGAGATATTAATAGATGGCAAGGAAGTGTATACATTGTCTTTATTTGCTGATGATCTTTTGTGCACAGAAAGTAGGGAAGATATGAAAGTTATGCTGAAGACTAAAGAGATGGGGATTAAATTTAGTGAAGAAGTATGCTGGGAAAAGAGAAGAGAAAGAATTTTTATTGGGGGATATAAAGTTAAATGTGATAAATAGATATAAATATTGGCAAATTGTCTTAAGTAATCAGAGGAATTGCTTGGATGAATGTGAGAAAAAATTGATAAATAAAGCAAAGAAAAGGAAGGGACTGATAAAGAAATTAACAGTGTTTTCATATAATATATGATATAGCAAGAATTATATGGCAGGGAGGAGCAGTAGCAGTGGTAGATTACTTAGAAAAAATATAAAGAGAAGTAGGAAGACATGCATTAGATGTAGATGTATAGATGGCAAAGGAAGAATTCAAGTAGAAGTGGGGTGACCTAGTTTTTATATGATATGAAAAACAAAATGAAAGTGTTCAATAGATTGCAATTTATGGATAGTAAGAGAATAGCCAAAATGGTATTTAATTGGGTTATGAGTAAGGACAGGCAATAAGATGGGTGAAAAGTTAGGGTGGATATGCAGATTTGGATAAAGACTATATCAATATAAATGAAAAAAGGTGAGATGATTGTGTTAGGAGGATTGTTGAATGCTATAGAAGAATAGATGCATTAATAAAAAAGAGGGAACTGGAGAGATGGAGAATTAATGTTGAGAGTAAAAAGAGTTTAAATATATATAAAAGTGAACAAAATATTGGGTGTAAGTTAATTTACAATGATAGCAAGGAAAGGAGTTTACTGTTTAAGGCTCAAACAGGATTCATAGCAATAAGGAAATATACCCATGAATGGAGAAATGGGAATGTTTTAGTCTGCAAGTGGTGTAAGGAAAGTGTGGAAAATATTAGGCATCTATTAACTGAATGTAAATGCTTACAAATAGAAAGGGTACAAATAATGAAGTTGTGGGAGAATAAATATAAACAATATGATTGCACAGAATGTGGGTTTTTGGTTTTTATGCTGGGTTTGGAAAAAGATAAGGAGGATCTCGATAATAAAGGCCATGAAGTGGACAAAGATGATGTGAAAATGGGATAGAGCAGTTGTAGAGAAGAGTATGGGAAAAACTTAGAGTAGCGATTGGAAAGGGAATGTAAGGTAGCTTACAGATTTCTCTGAGAGATTCCTGATTTTGATAAAGAAGTAGCCACATCACGTCTTCTTAAGAAACATAGTTTACTGAAGAAGATATTAACTATATATACCCACACTAGCACTCACCATTACTAATAGATACTTAAAATTTTCTTTAGGTTGCAGAGAACGGATACTGTTTAGAAAGATCAATTGGAAAAATCAAACAACAGTAAACAAACACTATGTTGATCTAATAATAAACAAAACATTAACAGTTTAATATAATGCAGTTAAATTGCATAAATTGATCTTTTTACGTTGGCATATTTTTATTTGACATTGGATAGCTCTTAAATATTACTATAAAACTGATTATAAATTCAATTTAATCTCAGAAGATTCTGAAGTAATAGTGTTTATGATGTGTGCCTTTATTTTTCTATTAACTTAAAAGAATAGGCAATGAGAAAAAACAATAGACTAAATTATTTAGATATTCACAATGCAAAGAAAATTACAAGATGAGCTCTATACAATATGTATTCAATCCTACACTGCATTAGCAACATAAATCTCTTGCAACCTCAGAGTACAAATTAAAATCAAGTCATCATTTGAGTGATTATCCAAATTCAAGGATGGGAAAAATATATTCCAGGAGTTAATTCTCTAAATCAGAGGAAAGACAAAATCGTCCACAAGAGGTTACACATAAAATGATGGGCAACAAAGACAAAATTATTTTCTAAGTCTGTCTTTTTACACAGTAACAAATTTTGAAAAACATTTTTTTTATATAATTAATCTAGTAATTACTTTAATTACCCACATTTACAAAAAAATTTAGATAAACAAACATGTTTATAGTTAACTAGTTATTTTAATCTTTAAAATCTTTTTTAATATTAAACTTTTAAATACTTGCAAAACATGAAAAAAAGCTTAATAAAAGGATTTCTCTTAATAATGAAATAAACTATTTTAACAAAATTTTTCTTAATTGAGTCTGATCTTTTTGTTATATTTTATTAAACCTTGTTTCTATAACATAATTTTTTAAAACAAATTTATTTAGTTGAAATAATTTTTTTTATCTTTTCCAATCGAAATTAAAATTAAGTGTATTATATTTTAAACACATATATCTTTATCGATGCACATGTGTGCCTATAACAGAATTCTAAATTAGATGGAAAAAAATTTAAGTCTAATTTGTGAAATCTGTCATAATTGCGAACTTTTATTTTTTTAATTATAAATTGAGGTAGGCAACCCATCTCAATATATATATTTAAATATAAGCTTCCCCAAAAAATGTAAACAAATAAATAATAAAAACATTGAAATGCATAAACTTATTACATTTTATGAACTTTGTAAACAGCAATCTTTTTTTTCTTATTAAATATAACATTCTCAAATCTCAAGTACAGATTTACTTAACCATGTTTGTGATTTTGATAAATTTTAGTACTGTAATTGTAAGCACATGTAAATAAACAAAAAAACTTAAAATTTAATAAATTTTACAATATAGCAGGAATCATTTTTCTGAATCAGACCATCACAGATGATCACATTTTAAAAACAAAACATTAAAATTTGTAAATTTAATAAATTGTATAATACTGTAGTAACCATTTTTCTACCTTGGAATGCTTTATGAAATCATTTTTAATTATTTTTTTGGCATATGTTGAATGCCTCAATTTCTTACTCTTTCAGAATTTGGTTTATAGTATTTCATATAATACAAGTTTTCTCATTATAATGCTAAAAGTTTTATTAAATGTAAGGACTATCATAAAGTTGATATTGATATAAAAACACCAAACCCATTAGAGATATTTAACTGTGGTGAAAGTTAGAATTTCCTATTCATTTTATTTTAAAAAATAAAGTAACATTAACAGTAAGTGTTATTTTTACATTTGAGTGAATGAGAATGAGTAAACATATAATACATATCTTCAATTTATTATTAATAGCTATATTATTATTTTAGTTTTATGTATACTATAATTTTAATTTATATATACCTTTTATACATACAAAAAGTATTGAAACAGATGCTTTACTATATCTCAAATATATATATATATATCTAGAAGAGGATTTCAGCAAAAATTTGTAAATTAATTTTAAATTTTGCTATTTCAAATTATATTAAACATGTTATAAAAGTGGGACCATGTATATATGCACACACATGAATCACTATAATAATTTTGTTTAATAAAAATAATATCAATTTTTTTTTCATAAAAAATAAACTTTTTAAATAAATCTTTATCTTTTATGTAAGATTATTTAAAAACTTTATAGAACAATATTTAACCTCAAAATAAACTTTTAATTTGTTGTGATAACAAAATTTAAATGTTAAGATTGTTCAGATAAGGCTTAATAAAATTAATTAGTACAAAATATAAAAATGTTTGATTTTAACTTGCTAAAAGCCTTGCTTAATAAGTAATTAAAAACCTGGCTATTTTGAGATGCTAATCTTGAAAGTTCTAGAAAATTTGTGTGTTTTCAATTTTATTCTCATAGTTTTGTAGTTATGTAGAGATAAAAGGTGGCTGCTGGAGGGTTGCATTAGATCCTAAGATCTAGGTGCAGTGCTCTCAGATCCAAGGCTCATCACTGACAAAGGCCATAATCCAGAAACTAGTTTGGGGATATTGGATGAGTAGGCACTAGATAGGGATTTTATTCACAAGCCTTCTGGCATCCATTGATTACTCTGTTTTGCTTAGAGTGGCACTACTATATAGAGAGAGTTTTGCCTATTATAACAACAGTTATGAGAAAGCATGGAAGATAGTGATCATGTGATGTTTAAAGCTATATAAATGTTACTGTTATTTTATAGAGTTCTTCTTTCATTTCACCATGGTAGTTAAGTATCTACCTCATCAATATTATTATTGTATTTCTTCTGGTGGCCCAGATTGTTTACTGCTTTTCTCACCGTCTACTTACTCTGGTGTAGTCTGGCTTTGGTGTAATCAGCATGTCTGTTTTGTTTGTTATTATCGCCATATATTGGTGAATTCATTGGAATCTCAGACCACAATATTTCGGTCAAACTCATATTCTTTTATACCAGAGCTACCATTTATTAAGTCATCTATTTATTTGTTTTTGTAGGGTAAATGTAGAAAGATCTTATCATGCCTCTTTCATATTGAATAGCCCATCTTATTTCATGTATAATTATTTGGGGGTTTAAATATTATCGTGTACATTGGTCTTTATTGTCGGTGCATATATGTATAAACATTCAAGAGATAAATTGAATATCATCTTTTTTTCTTATTAAATGTCATTCTCACACATAGTATATAACCTATATTATAAAATCCTGTTAAAAGATTATTTTAATTATATTGAAGTAATTAAATAGGGGGATCAATTTAATTGTCAAAGCTGTCAATAATACTGTACTCTTTTAAGACATTCATAGAAGAAATATTAATTAATTTTAGGATTTCTTTATTTTCTTTTAATTTTAATAAACTTTACTATTATTATATTTATCAAATTAATTTGGCTGGCATTTGTTTATTGTGTCTGTCTATCAATAGTTTAATAAGTATGAACCTCATACTCTGAGCTGAGCTAGTGTCAGGGGCAGGTAATTTATTTTGTCAGGATACTCTTCATTGTTAGTGAATATTCAGTCACCTCAAATAAATTTTCTAGGTTCATTAAGTAGCTTAATATCAGCCTCAAGTGATGGTGGTCCTAATGCTGGTGTGGTTTCTGTACAGTATCTATGTTATATGTGTGTTGAAAAGTACTGTATACTTGCAGTACAATAAACAATATATATTCAATTGTAACCAAAGCCTAGCAACAAAATATGAGCCATTATAGGCAATGCATGATGTACATTGGATGGGCTCTTATCAAAATATAAGTAATGTTGTGGCTCCACTGTTTTGTTTTTTGTATTATTACATAATAAAAGTTGTCTTTACAGTAGATTTTTTTTCAGATTTTAGACTTATTTTTCATTTTTAAAAACGTACATTCTTTCTGATATATTTGTTCTAGTTATTTAAAAATAGTGTTGGAGACATGTTATTTTAAAATTTAATTATTTGCTTTTCAGTAAATTACAATTTAGTCCTAAGGTTTGACATATTTAGTTATACATACCCATATATATACATTTCATTTGTTTCAGTTTGAAAAAGTTTTCTAATTTATCATGATTTTAGAAAGAAAAAAAATTCCTTTTCAAGACTACAATAATTCAGCAAGATTTTGAATCAAGATGTTTGTCTTTTCAGAAACTTTCTTGGATGATTTTATTTTGAATCATTAATTGAAAATATTTCTCATGTGATATGTTTATGAGAAAATATATTATGTTATCAGCTATTAATAAATTATGCTATCATCATCATTTTCAATCATTATCAATACACTGCAGAATGAACATCTTTCCAAGCTTGAATCCATTTTTTCTGATCTCTAGCCTCTATTCTCCATATCACTCCAGCACACTACATTATTTTATCTATCCATCTCACATATGGTCTTTTTCTAGATTGGAATTTAGATTAAGATTTTAATGTCCATTATTATCATCTCCTCTAGAAAGATGTCTATCTCTATTCCATTTTAGTCTCTTAATTCTTTCAATGATGTTAGTAATACCTGTTTGTTCTCTCACCCATGTATTTCATTTTCAATCTCTTCTTGCTACTCCTGACATGCATCTCTTCATATTTTATTGAGTGGTCTGAAGTATTCCATATTGCTGTTCTGTTAAATGTCCAAGTTTCAGATACATAAGCAAGAACTGGGAAAACACGTTTATTAAAAACATTGCTTTTCAAATACATAGGCATGGATTCTTTTAATATTAAGTTATTTCTATTAAAAACATTTCAACAAAGTTAAATTTTATGATTAATTTCAACTATTATGTTTCAATTCATGGTAATAATGTGACCAAAGTATTTGTAGCTATTATTTTTTACTAATTCAGCATTATCAATATTATTTTCTTATTTTGAGAAAATCCATTGAACATTCATTACTTTAGTCTTTTTAACATTTAATTTTAGTCCTATTTTCTTACTTTCATTCAATAATTCTCAACATTTTCTGAAGCCTAAAATATTATTTGCAAAAACAATTATATTATCTGTAAAATTTAAATCTCCTTTTACTTTTAGTCCCTTAGCTTCTCATTTCAATCCACAAAATACTTCTTTCAAAACTTCTGTAAAACGTTTTGGAGATATGGAGTCACCTTGTCATACACCCTCCTCATTGTTAGTCTTCGTATTATCATTATGAAATTTAATTGTTACTGTTGCATTTTTATAAATATTTTTCAGAATATAACAATATCATGCATCTATACTTTAATGATTTAGTACTCTAATCACTAAAGAAATGCTTATAGAATCAAATGACTTTTCATAATCTACAAATCTAAAATATAATGGCATCTTATTTTCATTGATTCTTTCTATAAGCTGTTTCAATACTTAGATATGATTCACGTATTAAAACCACTTTTAAATCCATCTTGTTCTTTTGATCACTTTGCTATAGATGAGTTGTAATTATCTTTGTAAAAATTTTGGAAAAACTGATAAAAAATGGATAAATTTATAATATATTTTATCAACTTTTTTAAATATTAATATTCCATACTGTATTCTTTCAATCATCTGGAACATCATCATTTAGACATTTGGTATATAACTTTGCCAACAGTTTTTCTATTTCTTCACCAGCTTCTTTTAAGATATCAGTTACAATTCCACTATTACCTGGAGCTCATCCCTTCTTCATAGATTTAATTGCTCTTCTCACTTGTTCATTTAAAATCCTGTGCAATTCAGAAGATATAGTAATTGTAGTAAATACTTTTCCTTGTTTTTTATTGCTATATAATTTTTGATAGAATTCTTCTATACATTTCATGATATCTCACTTTTTAATAACAGTTCCATCTTTTTTTGTTATTGTAAAAATAAATTTCCTATCAATACCAAGATGTCTTGAGACTTATTTTTTTCTATAGTTTTCCTTACCAGTTCACAATTATACTTTCTTATATCATTATCAACTCTTATTCTGCACTATTTTGCAGAATTCTAGATATTCAATTTTTCTTAATGCATTATTTTTATATATTTTTGTATTCATTTTTTTTTCATAAATTGCCTTATCTCAGTAGAAATTTTATTGGTCAATTGCTGCTTCTAGTACCAGCTATCTTCGTTGCAGTTTTTTAATGTATATCAATTATTTTCCTATTGATTTCATTCAAATCTGAATCTTATTCAAAATCTGTCAATATTTGAAAATGATTTGCAAGTTTTAATTTAATTCAGTGGAATGTTTCTGAAGGTTGAGAATATCAACTGTGAATACTGTTTTTCTTAAGATTTTTTGTCTCTGTAGTTTTGCATTAATACGTATCTAACATCTTATTAGTCTATGATCACTTCCTGTGTTGAATTTATTAAGAATATTGCAATCTTAAAATACATAATTTCTGTTAGTCAAAATATAATCCAATTCTGCTGTATTTTCATCTATATGTTTCTATGTCCATTTCATTTAAAATTTTTCTCAAAAAAAGAATTCATAATTCCACAAGTCTGTGTCCTCTCTCTTTTTTATCACCATAATCAAATTTATCTGCATCACTTTTATTTTCGGATTGTTTATCAATTTTAGCAGTAAAGTCTCCCATGACAATTTTAAAATGTTTGGTGTGATTAAAGGCTTTCTGTATATCCATATAAAAATACTCTACTTCTTCAATAACAATGAGAACTTCTTTGGAAATAAACCTGAATTATCTGCATTTGGTAACTATCATTAAATCAAATAATTAATCTTATCATACTGTCTGATACACCATCAACCTCCACAATGTTGTTCTTCCACTTTTTATTAATAATAAATCCTACTCTACTTGTATTTACAAGACTTATACCTTTTGCTACAATATATGTCTACTTTTTAAATCAATTATCTCAATATAATTTTCCATATATCTTGAAAACTTGTCAAAAATTTTAGACCTTAAATGAAGAAGATAATTTTGACAATATTAATATTCACATGGTTATTCACTTTGTATGCATTTATGTGATTGAAAATCTATGCTGATGCTATCCAAGTGCAATGTTTTTGATTGCCCATAAATTTGAAATAATATTTCTTTTTATAAATCTCCATATACACATTCTAATGCAAATTTTTTTTTATATAATTCCTTTAATTTTCAAACAGTTTTGACTGTCCTGCAGTCTTCATCAGAGCTACAACATTTAAACATATAATCATTATTCTATATACATATAAAAATACATATAAAAACATATTTTACATTATTATTCATAATCATTTTTATTTTTAACCCTATATCTTTACTTCCCTTTTTTCTAATTATTATTTTCTCATTATTTCTTTACTATTTTTACTTTCTTTTTATTTTTTATCTTTTCTTTCTATCTATCATTCTACATTACTTTCTAATATAATTTTATTACCTTTTTATTTTACTTTTAATACCTATAAGTCTAATTTCTTTTCTTCCTTTTTATTATTTATCTATACTTCTTTTTTTATTAATAATTTTTATTCCTATCTTTATTCTCTTTTATAATTTTCTTATTTATTTTAGTCATTTTGCATAACCTTCCTCTTTCGTTTTAAATTTATAACTGACTCTTTTTTTTTTTTAAAGTAATATATATACATATGAAGGAATGCAAAAAAAGTACAGGAGATGATATAAGAATAATACTTCTAAATTTGAAGTAAACGGGAATATATTTTTATACAATATTAAAACATGTTTTAATTTATTCTTTAATTGATTTACTTGTGTGTCATTATTTAAACGGCCTTAATCTTAGATGTTTTATATATTAACAACTATTTCACTGCAGTTCTGATATTATTGCTATCTTATTATTAATTCAAAAATTGTGTATAGCTTTGCTGTTTACACAAACACAAAACATAAATCTTCTGTCAAGCGTTGATGGCCTAGTGGTTAGCATAGCTGCCTTCCAAACAGCTGGCCCAGGTTAGCTTCCAACGCATTTGACATGAAAAAAAAAAAAATCTCCTGATATTTTATCCATTAATCATATATTCTGTATTATTTTTGAAAATCTGTGGTATTTATGTTACTTAAATTTACTATAGTGCCTTTTTTTTTAATATTGAATATATATATTGTCTTCAACAGATATATTCATGTACTTCTTTTTCAGAACTTTTATTTGTTCTATCATTCTATATAATTCAAGATACTCCCTTAAATTTATATTTCAAAATAATTATTAGTCTGCTACATATATATATATTTGCAATCAGCTTTCAACACCATATATTAATATCAAAAAGATACAATATGTTTGTGTGTGTGTGTGTGAGAGAGAGAGAGAGAGAGAATAAAATCTTCTAATGAAAATCACATTTGGTAAACAAGAGGGAGAATCTTGGATATATATTGGTAATAATAATGCTATAAAGAACTAGCTTATTTCCTCCAACTTTTTATTATCAAGTGGAGATAAGCTATATTAATCGTAAAAAATAAAAATAATGAAGATATTATTAATCTACTCTCCATAATAAAGTAATTTAAAATAATTTCTTTTCAAAGGGGAAAAAGAAATAAAATATATCTATAATTGTTATATTCGCTTTTTCTTATATATATAAAAACGGTGAGTTGTTTTAATTGTTTCGCAATAATTATTTTGTAGCTAGTACTAAATTATTAAATAACATTTTATTATTTTTAAGCTTTGTTTAGTTCACCAAACATCTGGAGAGTAGGTAATTTAAACATAATTAATTCTTTTTTACTAAGTTTTAAAAATAAAAGTAAATGGGTAGTAGACATTCGTTAAATATGCATGCATATATATAGTCATTTTTACATAGAACACGTCTAAATAGTAAAAACTGTTTCTATCAACTAAGGATAGTTAGCTGCTCTAAAATGCATCTGAATATCATTACATTGTCAAATGTACGATTATATATATATACAGGCAGTAATTGGTTCCTGACATATGTTTGGAAGTTGAAATTATTTGAAAGTAGAGGTCTGTAAAAAAAAAACATCAAAAAGGGTTTTCAAAATACAGTATTTATTTTTTATTGATTAGTATCTGGAGTTTTGTTTACTTATCAAGAGTTACTTGAATTGTATTTTTCTTTCTCTTGATAAAAAATTCTGTAACATTCTGTGTCTTTTTCTATTGCTCTTCCTACAAGAGATATATGTTCTCCGTTGGGATCACATTCTTCCATGATGGTTAAAAATTTGTCAAGATGCATGAAGTCTTCATTCATATTCTTGATTGTCAAACTCTTAACAGTAAGTTCATTATCAGGTTCTTCATTTTGTATTTCATTCATCTCTTGTAATTTAATTAAGTCTTCATTTGACAGAGATTCTGAGTGAGATTGCATTAACTCATCAATATCTTCATCAGTTACATCTAAATTTAATTCATTCATTATATTGACTATTTCAGTTGTGATATCTTCAGGAGTTTCTTCAATGTCCATAGAAGCATTCATCATTTATGGATATATATTTTTTCCAACAGCCTTTCATTGTTGATTATCTTCTTTCAGCCCATGGATCCCCAATAATATTTATTGTATTCCATATATTATAATTTTTCCAAAAATCTCTTAGTGTAGGTCCACCTTCCTTATCAATTGTCTTGATTGCTTGAGTCATTAATCTTCTCGTATAGTACTACTATCATATTTGGTCCATAGGTTGTATTTCACTTGTGGTATTAGGAGATATAAACACAACCTTAATTTCTGGATATAAATTTTGCAGGGATTTTGGATGTCCAGGAGAATTGTCTAAAAGCAATAGTGTTTATTGCCTAACAGAAGGCACACAATGATGTGAGACCCAATCTTAAAACAGCTGTGCAGTAGCCCAGGCTTTAGGATTTGATTTCCAAATGACTGGAAGCATTCTTTTATCTTTTCCTTTCAATGCTCTAGAATTTTCTGTTTGATAAATTAACATTGGCTAAAATTTAAAATCACCAGCTAAATTACTCCCAAGAAGCAATGTTAATCTGTTTTTAGAAGATTTATGCTCAGATGCAACTGATTCTTCCTTTGCTAAATATGTATGTGCAGGCATCTTTTTCCAAAATAGTCTTGTCTCATCTACATTGAAGACTAGGCATGGAGAATAAGCTGCATCTTTAATAATATTAGAGAAAGTGGAAATAAATTCACTGAAGAGCTTTCTTATCTGCACTGGTACCTTCCCCAGTACATTTAATATTATGTAAAGAATACCTCATTTTAAATCTGTGAAACCAGCCATTGCTTGCTATAAATTCAACAACAGAGTCCTCTTTTAATTCTTTCTTCCAATCTTTATGCAAACTAAGAGCCTTAGCTTGAATAATTGATAAATTCACTGGAATGTCTTTTTGATATTGATCTTCAATCCATAAAGCCAAAGATTTCTCTATTTCATCTATTAGTCTGCCATGTCTTTTTGAAACAGTCTTTGAAGAAATATTTCCACAATTTTTAACATATTTCTTAATTTTGTTTTTGTTTTTCACAGTTGTATATATTGTTGAGCGGTTTAAATTATATGAATGTGCGATTGAAACAAAAGATTCACCATTTTCAGAACATCTAATTATATCCATTTTTGTCTTGACCATTTGCGTTTATGAGACCTTGATTTTTTTTACTTGTATCAACACTGCTGTTTTTTCATTTCTCAGTCGTTTTTAATTAATAAGAATAAAAAAAATCACCAAAACAAAAATATATATAGTGTATATGTTACATAATCATGCACAAACTACTTTTAAAAATAAGCACTAATCAAGACAGTCTGTGAATATGCTAAAAATAAAAGTAATCAATGTCAAAGAGGTGGGAAGGTTTACTATATTTTATATAGGTTTTTATTGTTCTCTAAAATATACTTTTAATTATTTTCTAAATTCCAAAGTTTATCTTTCTTTAGAAAAAATTCAATTACGAATGTATGTAAGTAGTTTTTTTTTTATCATGTACATAGATAAAGATCTAAAGTCCAAAAGTGATTATGTAATAGCGAAATATTTGTAGCTAGAGGACTTACCACTGCCTAACTTCTATATCTTTTACTCTAGATAAAACTCTTATAATGCAAGAATGATGAAAAAGTAAATTGTTTATGAGCAAACAAGTGTAAAAACATCTGAAATAATGTTTCATATATGTAAAATATTTTATAATGAACATTTCTAATTAATCTAATCAATAATATATTTATTTCAAGTTACATATAACAACTAAAATTATGGTTGAAAAAAAAAAGTTATTGTTTGTTTTTTTAATGCATTACTGATCAAATTAAATAAGTGTTTTTATGAAATATTTGTATATATATATTTTTTAGTATTTGGATATTTTGCAACAGTCTTTTTGTATTCATATTTAAAAAACTGATAAAATAATGCAACTGTATTTTCAGTATATAAAATGTATTTTGTGCAAAAGTTTTGTATTTATAAAAACAGAGTTTTTTAAAATGCAAGTTTTAGTTGAATAATTAAGAGAAATTAAGATTTCAATCTTAATTTCCTTTTTTTTTTTGTTTTAATTATTTGTAAATACTTTTTAATGAATTAGTCACAAAATTCTATTAAAGTTGATTTGGTTCTTTAGTATTTGCCAACCGATGATGTATTACCCTGAAGCCATATCAGTCTGATCTTCAGATCTTTAAGTTAACGTCTCCAAGTGATTTGTAGACAAATGCAATTGCTAAAATTTGTCCACAAATCATGTGGATCTGGCATGTTAAAGATCGCAAGATCAGACTGATATGGCTTCAGGGTAATACATCATCAGTTGGAAAAAATAAAAAATAAAATAAAAAGTACAAAAAAGTACATGCGTGCATCAAAATAATTTAGAAATTAAAAGTAATTAAGTGTAAGTTTGATAATTTAGAAATTGAAAGTAATTAAGTGTAAATTTTATAATTGTACAAATTTTTTTTTATAAATAGACAAATAAAGAACACTTTTCCCGATTATCTGGCATTATTAATGGTGACCTGGACAATAACTTAAAACGAATTTTTATAACAAAAAAAAAAAATCAAAAAAATGTACTTGCGTTAAAAATTATCTTATCTTTACAAAATTTCTGACAGTATTTAACTCAATTATTCATGTTAAAAATATATAAAACAAACAATTTGAAAATGTGTCTCATTTTTTGACTGAAAATTAGAAAAGTCAGCGCATAGCGCTGTAATGGCAGGGGGGGGTGTTTTTGACAGGCCAAAGGCACGTCTAATATTATGCTCAATTATAAAATACAAAACCAACAACAACACCAGACATTGTATTACTCTCATAGCTGTAATTTTTATAATTGCATATGAATTTTAAAAAAAAAAAATTTCTGTATAATATAATTCAGAAATTAAAAATAAAATTAATTAATTGTACTTTTTATAATTGCAGAAGAATTTACAAAATAATATACATCAAAATGACATTATTTATTAGAAACAAAAATGAAAATTACTTACAAATAGCATCCACTGCAGTGGACTAGTAGCAAAAGACAGACAAATGACAAAATTTCCCAAAGCTCTCTCTGATTTTTAAATCTCACGGGTCAAAAAAATCCAAAAAGTGGATTAATAATGTTAGTTGTCTTGGGTGACATGACAACATTGTCATGTTATCATCGACAATGTTTGCCTGAAGGAAAATCAATAAGTATAAAATGTCATCGGTTGAATAATACTAAAGTACCATTTATTTTTTTAAAAATATACCACCTTACTGAAAACTTACTGAACCAATATAAACAACTTTGAAATTCAACCTGACAACACTTTTACATCAGCTGGACAACTGAAATGTTGCATTGCCACCAATAAGTAACTGTGTGTACAAAATTTGGTTGTCATCTGATCCTTCGTGTCAGTCGCTAGAGGCGCGATTTCTAATCAAAAACACATTAATATAATGTTTCCGAGCCAGCGATTCTCTATTAATATTGATTTTTTTTGTTTGTTTGTGTTTGTTTGTTTACAAAGTTTACTTTCTTTTGTTTCTGAATTATTTTTCCCAAATAATATTTTTGACGATGGTATAATAATAGTTGTTTTTTTTTGGATTGCCGAAATTTAAGAGAGAACGGGTCTTTTTTGGTGTGTGTTCAAATAGTAATTTGTTTTTGGTTTTTTTAAATAGTATTACTGTTTTTGCAAAATTGGATTGCCAAAATTTAAGAGAGAACAGGTTTTTTTTGGATGGATCTTTAAATAATAATTGATGTTACTTTGATAGGTTTCCATTTGATTGCGGACAACAATTATCGGGAGAAGTGTTGTTTGTTTTTTTCGCACATGTGTGTGTGTATGTTTAAATAAAAATTAAAACCGTTACTTTTATCGGTTTACATTTGATTAACGACCGATATGACTTCCTTTCATTTATAAATTATGATTTTTGTTTCTAAGAATAAATATTTTTGACAATGGGACAATAATAGTTGTTGTTTGTTTAATTTTTATTGACAGAAGGTTGTTTTTCGGTGTAGTTTCAAATAGTAATTTGGGTTACGTTTAAATAATAAGTTACCGTCTTACTTTGATTGTTTTACATTTGTTTGACACTAATTATTGGGAGGGGTGTTTTTTTGTGTGTACGGTTGTAGACAACAATTACTGGGTGAAGGGGTGGGTTAACCGTTTAAACAATAGTAGTTTTAAATTGCGGTCTTACTTTGATTGGTTTACATTTGATTGCTGATACTAATTATTGGGAGGGGTGTTTTTTTGTATGTACGATTGTAGACAACAATTATTGGGGAAAGGTGTAACCGTTTAAAGAATAGTAGTTTACATTACTTTTAGTGGTGGTGTACATTTGATTGCTGACAATAATTAGTGAGAGGGGTGGGTGTTTTTGGATGATGATTAAATACTAATTTACCTTCCTTTTTATTTTACATTTGATTCCCGACAGCAATTATTTGGAGAAAGGGTTTTTTTTGTGTGTGTATGTTTAAATCAAAATTGAAGTTACTTTTATTTATTACATTTGATTGACAACCGATTGACTTTTTTTTCGTTTATAAATTATTGTTTTGGTTTCCCAAAAACCTAATATTTTTGACAATGGGACAATAATAGTTCTTAATTTGATTATTATTGACAAGAAAGGATCTTTTTTGGTGTATGTTTAAATAGTAATTTGGGTTGTGTTTAAATAGTAATACTGTTTTTAAAAATTTAAGTGACAAAATTAAAGAAACAACGGGGTTTTTTTTTATGGATCTTTAAATAATAATTTTCGTTACTTTAATTTGTTTACATTTGATTGACAACAATTAGTGGGAGGGGTGTTTTTGTGTATTTTTAAATAATAATTTACATTTTTTGGTTAACAATTATTGTGTGTGTATGTTATGTTACTTTATTTATCAATTTGGTTAATAATATTTACTGGTAGACATTTCAATATCATTAATGGCATGCTGTACGGTCAACTCGTCATGGCTCCGGTAATGCAGCAAATGTAAAGACTTGACGAATGGCATTTGAAATCCCTTAAACCAGCTGCCTTTTTGAAGTGCACATTTCTTTCGGCAAGAACGAGACTTACAAATGTAAGTCCAAAGATCTTATGGACCTCAAGTCTCATACATTCACTGCACAAACATCTTTTTTTCTTTCAGCAGGTTGTTTTTCTGCTGTAGAAATGTTACAGCACTGACAGCTTCCGTGTCTGGCAATTCCCATCTTTTCATCTTTTCTGTTTTCGAATTTGCCATACTTTTTGTCTCGGAAAATTTCTCGCTGAAATGTGACTCAAAGCATGATCTTTAAAATATTACCCTAACCCACCGTAATCGAAAATTTAGGAGGAATATAAATTTATGAGGAACAATCCCGATACTGTTAAAATTGTTAAAATGTAACAGTACTCAATTCATCTTAAAAAAAAGGGTACCAATGAAAATTTAAATAATTTTGACATGATCAAATTAATAGACCCTCATACGATATTGTTACATCAACTACATAACACAGCATTACGATATAGTGTATGACCCAAACAACTATGGTATTTTTCTCTGCTTTTAGCATCGGAAAAAGCCACACCGTTAGCCGCTAAGCTAAGTTAACATTCTTTCTAGATTTTATCGTAGAAAGAAGACTTAACTCTGAGTTAACAATCTTTCTGGGATTTATTTAAGAAAGAATGCTTAAAGGCTTGGGTGCGGCCACGGAAACGGCATATTTCTAGAAATTTAGCTAGAAATCCCACCTCTAGCGGCTGACACGAAGGATCAGATGACAACCCAAAATTTGAAGAAAATCTGTTTGATAGAAAATGTTAAAAATTGGTTACAAGATTTCTGCCAAATAAACAAACAGAATTTCTAAGTTAAATAAAAATATTTAAAAAATAAATAAAAAATTCTCATTAAATATTTATTGAGAGAGAAAAAAAGTGTCAAATTTTATCATCTTTAGACTATTTTTAGGGAGAAAAAGTAAAATATAACAATTGCAAATAGAGTGAATAGTAATAAGAAGTTAAAAGATTGACTTAATTGCATTTTAAAATATTAAGATAAAAATGATGTATAAATAAGTTGTATATAGTATAATTTTGTATTAATCTGTCTAGACATTAATGAAATATATATGAATAAGATGATGGCAGTTGAAATAGACTTTTTGAGAAAGTCAGCCTACAAATTATAAATAAAAAATAAGGAATAATAAAAAATAAAGAACAATGATAGTAAAGAAAAGAATTGAGTGATAGTCATTTGTATCTAGAGAATGGAAAATGATGATTATTAAGGGGTTATTCAAGAATGAAAAATTGAAAAATATTCCTAATGGAGAAATTAGATTTAATAACAAAAGATAGTTTTTCAAGAAATAAAGTCACACACACTGACAATTCATGTAACAGAAATTGGAAGGAATAAAGACAAAAATATTTTAAAACAATTATTTAATAATTAATTGATTAGCAGTAAAAAAATGACATGATAGTATAAAATTTAATAAATTTTCATAAAAATTATAATCAATCAACTGATTTCTATTCATAAATTAACTTAATTAATAAAGTAATTTTTTAAAAATAACTGAGTTGAAAAAACAACATTTCAAAATCAAAAATAACAATCTGAGCTTTAGCTTAATTAACCTTCTGTTAAGTTTTAGGAGGGAAAATGAATGAAAAGAGAAAAACATGTTTAAAAAAAAAATTAATTTACAAAAAATTAAATTTCCTATAAAACCATTTCATAATTTTGAACAGAAAATTGACTGGTTTTAAAAATATATATTCCACAATTTGAAAACATTAACTTAATGAAAATATTGAAAATTATTTTTTTCATTTTTCCTCTTGTCAGCATAGATGTTTCTATTATAGACTTACTCTTCAAAAAAAAAATTAAGATTTTTTTTACACAGGAAATACAAATATAAACATTTAAAGATATTTCATAAATAAGCTTAATATCACCTCTTTCATGCAATCATATTTTACCTTATGTAACACTACTACTATATTATTATCCTTAATTTGTCTTTCTTTCAACTTTATTGTCTAAATACTGAGCTACACTTCATTAATTTAGTTTCTCTGTTTTATTCTTCAGTTTTATCCTGTTCATGTGTGTGGAACTGATTTCTATTTTCCTTTTACTTTTATTGTAAGTATGTGTGCATGTACAAAATCAAGTTTATGTCAAGAACCATTTATCAAACCCTTTTTTTAGATATCTGATGAGAATCTGATAGCAAAGGAATGCATAGTAACCTGCAATCCTGGAAGATACAGAATCTAGTCACTGAATTATAAGTATACAATGCAGAATGAATACCCAAGGGTCTGTTTCAATTTAGACACTAAGCTACTATAACACAAAATAATGCAATAATCTTTACAAATCTTTCTCCTTTGAGTCTTAGGGGGTGGAAAATACAGAACTATGCCTTTTTTCTTTTCTTGGAGACTTAGAGGCTGGGGATCATGGCAGGACTATATTAATTGGACCATGATAAACAATAAAAAATATGAAAATCTGAAAGAGATTGGAGCAATGTCTGATAGAGAACACTCTATGAAGTTGCATGAAAACATCACATCCTCCAGCCAACAACACAATCCTTCATACATCATCAAAAGAAAGTATATCTAAACAACCAAAAACTCAATCTAATCTCTACAATCATGCTTTAATTTTCTGTTCAACTTTAAATGTGAACTCCTTAAATAAACATTAATATTTCTGTTTTGTAATTTATAATCAAATTATAATTATATATTTTGAATTCTGCATCAAAATACCAAATTTTCTTTCTCAGGTGTATTTCTGAGATTCAAAATATGTGGTCATTGACCACCAGGATTTGATCATTAGGCCTGCATTTGGGTTGTCAATTGTAACAATATGGAATTAGGGGGGGTTACAAGTGGTGAATCTGAGGTTACTATGTCTCACAATTGAATAGCCATTTGAAACAATACAACATAGTCTTGAATTATGAGATGGGAAAACATCATCATCTCCAAATAAACAAAATATAAAATTAAATATAAAAGAAATAGGCATGAGAGGTCAGCACATAACTAAATATAAGTTCACAAGCATTACCCAAAAGTAATAATCATTCATCATCATGAATGATCAACAATAAAATAAATCAACAGTCAATCTTATGACTATTTGAAAGTGATTCACTATAGAGCAGCTAATTATTTAGCCACTGCCAAACCTAGACCATGAATAGAAACAATTATTTGGATGCACATACTTAGGTGCTACTCCATCAAAATACAACAATCAATCATCATCAATGCTCCAGCTGCATAATTCCATTAATGTACTGGCCAACTATAAACTAAATTTTTAAAGAAATAAATGAAATGTAGTGCATGGACTTTAAAGGATATCTTTTTTGCATTAACCAGGATCATCATCTGCATGTGCATAACACTAAGCATAAACTCCTACTCTATAACTATCTTATGCACAAATCTATCTCAGGAAGCAATAAGTCTATAAACTATTACTATGAGGAAGAAATAAGTAAATAAAGCCACTTATTCAAATAATTCCTAGGTTTATCCTGTTATAAGTAAATTGTTTAATTGGGATCACTTTAAAAAAAATTCTAGAACATTTAGCTGTCGTGAAATAAAATCACACACACTTCCAATTCATGTAATGAGTCGGAAGGAATAAAGACAAAAATCTTTTAAAACAATTATTTAATAACTCCAGTGATTAGCAATAAAAAATGGCATGATAATATGAAATTTTAAAATATATTTTTATAAAAATTATAATCAATCAGCTGATTTCTATTCATAAATTAACTTTAATTAATTATGTTATTTCTTTAAAATAATTAAGAATTGGAAAAACAACATTTTCAAAATCAAAGATAATCTTTGATTTAGCTTAATTAACTTTTATGTTTCAAAAAAATTAAATTTTCTAAAAAACTATTGACTGGATTTAAAAAATATATATTTCACAATTTGAAAACATTAACTTAATGAAAATATTTAAAATTGTCAATTCTTACAAAAAAAAAATGTTACTTTTATATAAAAAAATTATTATTATTATTATTATTATTATTATTATTATTATTATTATTATTATTATTATTATTATTATTATTATTATTATTATTATTATTATTATTATTATTATTATTATTATTATTATTATTATTATTATTATTATTATTATTATTATTATTATTATTATTATTATTATTATTATTATTATTATTATTATTATTATTATTATTATTATTATTATTATTATTATTATTATTATTATTATTATTATTATAATAATAATAATAATAATAATAATAAAAATACAGTATGCATTCAAGAAATAGATCCAACCATTGTTTTATTTTTTTTCTGCAGAATCCTTCCCAATTATAATTTCCAGTTTCAGTTGAGTTTTCCTGTTGAAGGCTTCCACACTGAACATGACTAACATCCTTTTTTTGGTGTGCAGAGTTTCATTTCCAGGTTAACAACAATAAAATTTTATCCATTTTCTTTTAAATTTTTCCCAGATGAGACTAATATAGATGCACGCTCTTGGTTGCAATTACTTTAGGGGTTAACTTTTACATTTTTATTCCAGTGTAGGCAGATTACATGTAGAAAGATGGTATCTAATGTTTAGCTTAATTTAGCACGATTTTCATTGTAGAAATCATTTTTATGACTAAACTCATAATATACTAAAAGCTTGATTAAAATTTTGCTATTCTGTGCAATAGTTTGGTTATAACTTCTGCTTTTTTGTTCTTTATCAGCTGGATTAAGACTTGACTACTCCTTTCAACAACTAAGTTAGAAATATCTACTTCCTATTAGTCACTTGTGTCTTCTCACTAATTCATACAGTCATTATTTTTTTAGAACAATTTTACTTACAAGCCAATCACAATCACTCCAAAATGATGGATTTTATAACACCAATTAGATAAATTTTCAGCTATTTCCCTCCTTATCTTTTGACATTGAAAAACAAGTCAATAACATAAATTAACATCATAAAATTCTTGACATTACTTTCTAATTAAAAAACTTTTCTCCAAGAAGAAAAACAAGATTAATTACACTGATTTGATTTTTTTTTGTACTGAAGAGATGAAAAGAAAAACAACTTTAATTAAAAATAAAATTTACTAAAAGTATTAAAATCTTATTTTTTAAAAAAAAAAAAAAAACTTTTAAACATAAAACTTCTCAAAAGGTTAAAATTAAATATTTTCTTTGGTAGTAGTATCAATAACCATACCGTTTGCTTGATAATGCTCTTGCTAATGAAAAACAATGAAATATAACATTAACTGACCATGACCTTTCAAGAACTAATTGACCTTTACTTGTTTTTTTTAAATGACATTAAAAAACTAAATGTCTTTTTTTAATAACGACAAATACAGCATCATTTTGACAAAATGAAATGTATTCTTTTTTAACATCAATAACAAACATAGGCATGGGGGGGGGTCCCGATGGTTTTGACGATCCAAAGGATCATCCAAAAAATGCATTACTTGATAAACAAAACAAACTAATCAGACTGAACAACAAGAAAAAAAACTTTATTTACTATCTTTTTTACATTAAATTTAATATATGTATGTTATTCTTCTAATAGTAAATTAAGTGTTTAAGCAAAATTAAAATACAAAAACAAATCAATACATTAACAAACTAATGTCTCGTGAAGACATCGTGACTGCCATGATTGTTTAAGAAGGTGCACTTATAACAAAACTTTCCCTATTTTTAAACCATTACAAAGTCTTCACAATCACTGAGACAGTTTAAAAATTTTTTGGACATCATAGTATATCATTTAAATGTAATATAATACTTTATTAAATGACATTTCAAATGTTATGTTGACTGCAAATCTACACACCCTCAAGTTATACGATAGCACAGACTCAATAACGATCATTTGTAGGGTAAGAACAGGTCACTTGAAAGTAGTGTGAATTGTGAGATAATTTGCATAACACACTACAAGGCATTACTGGCTGCCTCAATAAATGGTATATTTAACTGTTTTTGAGTAGCACCAGCACTGTCAAGTGACAGGTACGATCATTGATACTACTACCTTTTTTAAAAAATAAAAGCAACTGGTAATTAAATAAAATTATTGAAGAGAGAGAACAAAAGAAATTATTTATATGATTTTATACTTTTCTCTCTCTCTTCTATCAACATTAACAATACATATTTAAAATATGCATATTATAATTTTAAAAAAAGCTTTGATAATTATTTTTAAAAAATTTTTTAGAATGGTCCTACTATTACATGGGAAGGAAAATAAAATATTTAACTAATTTCAAATGCATTATTATTATAAAAAAGTATGCATGGGAAAATTAAATATTTTCCCCATTAATTAAATAATCCTAAATTAAACCTGAGGAACATGCTACCAACTACCTAATTATTTTTAATGCAGCTTTGGGAACCCAGCTTTGTAGCCAACTAGTTACAATATATTGTAACGGTAAACATATGCCATTACATTATTTTAAAATTAAAATAAAAACAAGATTGTAAATAAAAATTGATTATATTAAAAATTAAAAGCCAAAATTAAACATATATATCTCACAGATGGAAAACTTTAAAAGTATTTTTTTAAAATAAAAATAAAAAGTATTTGAATGTACTTTCTTATATAAAAAAAGTGAAGATCTAAATATAAAATATTTTTGTTAAAAAGTAACATAAATGAAAATAGAAATTAATGTTAATTTTTATTCTAAGACTCCTATGTGATCTCTGTAAATGGAAATGATTGTTTTATTAATTAAATGATTCTTTTACAGCAAACTAGCTTTTGGGGCACTTAAATAATTGAAAAGATCAGATAAGAGAATGAAAAATTAGATTGACCAATGCAAGCATGAAGCCACAGCATGGTCCGTAAATAGAACATTAGAATGAGAGACATCATGTTAGATCAATCCCTTGGATTTCTGATAAGTGGGCCATAAAATTATAAAAGGCAAAATAATGGTTGTTGCATAATTCTGACTATTAAGCTATATATGAATGGTAGCTGTATTGCACACTTCACAATGTAGGAGTCGTGCAATAGATTTAATTTCTTGTGCATGCACCAGCCGAGACCTTCCTATGACTGTCCCTGACCAAATAAATGGCTTGTAGCAGTTATATCTCCAAAGCACTATTAGCAAACAATAGGATCAGCAAGAACTTCCATAAACTGAATAAAATCTGGAGGAGTCATCAAGATCAAAGGGGAAGTATAAATTTTTGCCAATTGAACTTTCTTTTAAATAAATATATCTTCAATAAGTAGTCAATCCATAAAGAAAAAAAGTAATATAAATAAATGGATTATTATCTGACCAAGAATAGAACTCTAAATCAATTATTAATATTTATTTTTATATAAGTTTGCTATTTCAATCATTTCCATTTTTCATTTTTTTTTATTTATTTATTTATTTATTTATTTATGTATGTATTTAACTAGGTCATTTATTCTTATCTGTTAACTAAAATGTATTAAATTTAAGTTGGGTGTAGATAGCTGCATAGATTCATTAACATTTAGTTGGGTTTTTTATTTTCATATGCATGAAATAGATATATTAGTAAAATATGACACCTCATGCTGAGTGTCCAAACGTATTTATTTCTATATCTTTTAAGTTATTGGTGTCAATGCGGCACCTTATGATGAGTGCCATTGGATTTACTTTACTGTAAATTCCCCTCTGTAATTCTATCAATAACTTTATATTTTAATCGCTTATGTTTATTTTGAAGGGGTTTAATTTCAGGCTATTTGTTTCATAGATAGTTCGATGCAGGTGGAGGGATATATGGGTGTTTATATCAATGTAATGTGAAGCATGTTAGCATACAGGGCAAAGCCTAACTGAATGCATGACCCAAAAGCATAGTCATTGCATTGCAATGTACGCAGATGTATTTCCTGTGACATTGACTTCCTTTAGCTCGATGGATAGGGACTATAAGTCGGCATATAGACCACTCTCCCCTATACATAGCAATTCTCTTAAATATTATATGCATGATTCCTTTGCCAGTCAGACACACATTACTGTACTGGACGAGGATCATGTCCTTCGAATAATATCATGCTGCAGACGCACATTCCTGATGGCATGGTTTTATGCTAGCATCTTCATATTGCATTGGTTGCATCTATATATCAGGAAGCAAACGTTGGTTTGATTGTTTTGAAAAGTTTTTAACTGAGAAATCTATATAGACTATTTATACTCAACATTCTAAAGTAAAATTTATTAAAATGTCCATCTGTACGGACTTTCTTAAATAATAATTTAAATTTTCAAAAAAAGTAATCTAAATTTAAAATTAATATTAAAATCAAGATAAATTTATTCCTCAATTTTAAATATTTATATATGTGCATTAATAAATGTTTTTGTGTGTTATTACTGGCAGTGTCTCATTTATTTTTATTAAGTCTTTATTAAAACATATTTTAAGAAGTTATATATTAAATCTCTGCATCTCCTTGAACTAGTGGCATGGGCTAATGGTCAACATAAAATAAAGTTGGATCTCAACAGTAAGTATCTGCCTATTATATAAATTTTCCAGGTTCGAATGGCCTGGGTGGCACCTTGTACGGCAGATATGGTAGAACTAATAATCACCCCGACCGTTATAATATATATATGTATCTATATGTGAGTATAAATTCATGTATGTGTTATGGATAGATTATGACAATAGTAAGAGTAAAATAGGATATTAGTGTGTAATACTTATTACAAATACATACTCTATAATCTTATAACCAAACAAATTATAACAGTAAAGAAAATCTTATAAAAAGAACATGAGTCTTTAAATTATCTTGCCATTATATCCAAGAACTAGTGAATAATAAAACCAAATATAAAGCTCATTTAGATAATTCAGATGTACATCATTTCAAATATATTTGGAAGCACAGCAATTTTAGTGCTGTAACAGCATAAGTTCTATCATTTCATTTTCTTCAGTAATGTAATAAATATGACATTAAAAAGATAGACATATTAATACAAAACGAGCACTTTTATTCAAAAAAATAAAGAATTACTTTATTGCAGGAGTCTATCACTTCAACATTGTTATCAAATAACAAAAAAAAAATTATAGGACAAATATTAATAAAATAATCTAACAAGCTGCAATAATCCATAATTTTTCTCCACTTATTAGTAAAATTTCAGTTTGTACATATCTCTGATGGTTTTAATATTTTAGCCAGAAATAATATTTTAAAAAAAAAAAATTGTCCAATAAGGAAATTTGAATAAATGGCACACAAAACCTATCCACACACATTGAAGAATTTAATAAGATTTTCTCTCTCGAGTTAATTCTTTAAATAAAAGATAGTCAAAATAAAAGCTATAACTAAAATTATGATGAAAAAATGTATAAATATTTATGGAATCTATGGTGAACATGAAATTAGAAAACCTTAAGTGAAATAATTACAAACAAAAAATAGATTTAGTTGAATTTTTCTTCTTTTTTTTTAGAAATACATTTTAATACATATTTCTATTTAATACCAGTTTTAAATGTATTCAATAACAGTACATTTGCATAGTTAGTATTTATGAAGACAATTTCAGAAAAAGAATTGTTACAATTAGGCAAATGGTTTGCAAAAGTCAAGTAGCTAAACACTTATGAAGTTGTTTCATTAATATTTGCAGATTTGTTAATCTCTTTTTTCAATAATGATTTGTTTTTTTATATAAGTATAATTGACGTCTATGAAGTAAATATTTACCTGGCTATATGAGCATTTACTAGCAGACATATAATAAAGTTCTTTAAGCACTAAAACTTTAAAAGAGCTTGCTAATGTCAATCATCTAAACATCTTTTTATAAGACTTGTTGTAATTATTTTATTCTTGTCAGACTTAGAGATCTATAATGGCCATTTTATCTTGTATTATGTATCTTATATGATATTGAGCAACTAAGTAACAGTAACTCTGAGAACGCTGTTCCTTATAGAACTATCAACATGAAATCGCGTTTTTCAAGAAAATGGATAAAATAGAAAACTCCATTCTAGTTTTGACTGTAATTATTTAGAGTTTAAATAAAACTATGTAAAAGAAGCAGTAAAATTTAAAATTGATTTAATAATTTTACTTTTTCAGTAATTTTCATATAAAACTAGGTGTCCAATAAAAAAAAAATTTTTTGAAAGGTGAACATTATGATACCACTTTTTCTGTGAATAACTTTAAAACTGGTTGCACTAACACACCTTAAAAGTATCCTTTTTGAAATAAGTCCATTTGTTTAAAATACAAATAAAATTTTAATTAAATCTGATATATTCCTCCACATATAGCTAACCATTTACATCTTTGAATAATTGAAAGTTAAAGAATATATATATATATACACACAATTCCAGTCTATTGTTTATAATTTCACTTGTATATGCATCTAGAGGCATTCATCTGTATGCACATATGTTAATGTGTTTGTATTTATATGCACAAATACAAATATAATGTATTTAGTTCAATCTACTTTTATAATTCAGATTTGTAAATAAAGGTGCTTACTAAATAAAGATATTTACTGGTATAATTGTTACTGCACAACACTTGGATGAGTCATCTCTCACTCTATTTCCTCTAGAAAATTTACATATTTTAGTATGTGCTGAAGTCTATCAAATAGATGCAGAAGTCATAGAATATAAAACTGCAGATATATTAACTGCGTGTGTGCAGGCAAAAAGCTCTGTAAAAAGCAAATGAAAACATAGCTATGATTTATACAAAAATTTTTGAATTCGGCAGCTTGCCCATCATCACTTTTGTAGAATTTTGTATTTTTCTTGGGATAAGATGTTACATGCACAAACTTCTCATAGATAATTATTCCATTGTATCACTAGATTTTGACAGTAGTAGATGACTGCATTATCCTCAATAGTAGGCATTTCCCAAATTTTAATTATTTCCTTGGTTAAAAACAGTCATTGAAAAAATTCATTCAGCAGGAATTAAAGTTAGACAGTAAATCACATGTATATCTTACTATAACCAGGTCATCAATTTGTCATCCCAGAATGTTTTTGTGATATCACAGCATACTTTAAATCCTAAAATTAGCAGCTAAACCAACATTATGATTAACAACTTTGTTTTGATGGAATAGTATTTAATATTCACTTTAAAAATTAATTTCTTTTTTAAAAGATTGTAAATGTGTTATTCGATCTTTATATACACATTTGTTTGTGTCAGTGACTTTAATCACCACTGGACTAATATATAAATATTTTCTTTTTTTTTTTAAATAATAAATCACTTCTAATCTTTGGATTTTTGCTGACTATCTGCAATATTTATCAAATAATATTAAAGAATTAGATTTACAATACTTTCATTTAATCAAAGTTTTTGTTAAGTGATTATTGATCAAAAATTATTTAAATTTAGTAATTTTAATTCTCATATAAAGTATGGGTCTTTTGGATTCTTTAGTTGTCTGAAAACAAAAGAGTGCAACACTATTAAATACGTAAACTACATATAATTCATTTTTATAAAACATAATATTTTAAATATTCAATAACTTGTACATTTTTTTTATTTTATGGCATTATTATTATGAGAACATAGTGAAGCCATGATATATAATATATTAGTACAAGAAAATAGAAACATTAAAATTTGTAAATTTAATAAATTTTCCTATATGATAATAGCTATTTTTTCATTTCTAAATGCTATGCATGATCTTGTTTATATTGGTGGCTTGAAAGCATATTTATGATTCATGTTTTGTAATCTTTCTAGATATATAATATTTCATGTAATAAAAGGTTTTCTTAGTTCAAAGCTAAAAGTTTTATGAAATTTAAGAAAATTTGTATTTTTGTTTTAATCGATAAAATGAGAACAGTTTAACTGAGAGTTAAAAATGAGTAATGGCAAATAGATTTGATTATGTAGATTATGAAGTCAGTGCAAACTTAAAAACATCAAAATAATTAATGAGGTCATATTTTTGATAACAATACTGCTATAGCATTTCTATAGAGGAAAAGAAAGTTATTAAAGAAAAAAGATATCATCTAGAGTATAATTGTGGTGCCATTGCACTTTATTTTTTAAAAATAGATATGGGATAGGATACTTTGGTATTAGTTCAGTAATACGGAGCATTATTAGACTTGCTGCACCTTTTCATATTTGTATCAATCCGCTGATAACTTTGTAATCTTGTGATCTGACCAATAATATGTACAAGAATCTTATACATGATATTTTTCACAAAATTTGCAAAAAAAAAATAGTAATGTGTACATGGATCTTGTACATGATATTCTTGCAAGATTTACAAAGTTATCAGCAGGTTGATATGAATGTGAAAAGGTACAGCAAGTTTAATACCTGCTCCATGTTGTAGGACTAATAAAAATAACTGAAAGTATAAAAAATAATATTAAAGACAGCATTTTAAAACAAATTTTGACAAACAAATGGATATTAAAAAGACAATTTTAAAAACAATTTTTAAGGAACAAATAGATATTAAAAATTACTGTTTTTAAAGTATAAAAAATGATATTAAATAGGACAATTTAAAATCAATTTTGATAAGAAATGGAGATGCCTTACAAAAATATGTAAAATATGGCAAGCCAATTATGCAATTTCCAAATGTTACTTTAAATATGGACAAAACAATCACTAAATTACAAAGTAGCTAAAATATATATATATATATAAAAAGTAAAATATACGCATATGGTATTTTCTGTGTAATATATAACAGGAATTGTCATGATGAAACAATCAATTTGCCAGATATACTTTATTTTAAGTGGATAATTTTTTTTTCCAAAATGGAGACTAAAAGAAATTTTTAATTTTTCTTAATATGCACTTACTTAACACATGATTGTATTTCTGGTTTACATGAAAATGTTCATAATCGGCACTTCATAATTCAGCACTTTTACAGGCCTTCCAACAGTCGGAATAAATCATTGAATCAAAACTACAAATACAAATAAAATAAAAAATAGTTAAAAATGCAATTGACAGGACTAAAGATGTCAGAATGAAATCTGGACAATAACTGAGAATGTAAAATTATCACAAAAAAAACATGGCAGTGATACAAACTTCCCACATAGATTTATCCCAATCAATTACAGTTTTATCTGCTAAGCCAAGCTCTAGTTTTTCCCATTCTATAGAGCTTAATTTGGGAATCCAACTGTAAATAAAGCAGATTGCCTTTGAGAAATGTAATTCTTGAATTCTCCAACCATGTTCCCTTACGAATGCCAATTTTACTGTTACACATTTTGATATGAGATTGGATAACATTATAGGGTTTATTTGACATGATCACAAATTTACACATTTATCATGGATGTGAAAAGGCCAATCATCTCTATGTTTCAGGTCTAATGTGGAATTACCCTTTGTTCTAATTAAGTTATATAAATATTAGTTAAACATTTTAATTGTCAACAAAACAGTTTATTATTAAATATGTTTATTAATCATTTTTAAAAAAAATATTTAGTTTGTTGGTAGATGCATAGAATTTCAATTTAACAGTTTAAACAAGTATATATTAGAGTCTACTGTTTTAAAGTAGTCATACCAAATAAATTTATATAAATCTTTGCCAGATAGTATGTTAACATTTTATTTATAATTTATTTGACAGTAAATGCCTTTAAAAATAATATTTGAAACAATGTTTAAACAAAGTGTTAATTAGTGGGATGATATTTGAATAAAATTAGAAGTTTTATAATTAATAAATTGTATTAACTAGTTAAATTATTATTATTTAAAAGTAGGTTAATATTTCTTGAAATGCATGTGTGTGAAAGAGATATTTAAGTGCATGCATGTAAAATTAGACTGGGAATTAATAAGTTTTAATTATTTCAAAAATGAAAATAATATTTATAACAGTGTTGAATAACAATAATAATTATAATAAAGAACTTTTAATAAAATAAAGGTAATAAAGAGTAGAGTGTGTTTTAAAATAAATATATTATTTTCATTAAGTTAAAAAAATTCTTAAAGATAATTATGCAACTGTCTAGACAAACACATGATTAGAAGTTTCTTTAATTAGAAGGGTCAAGGTTAAATTAATTAAAAGATCAACTTAATATTAGTGTTGAGTTCCATTAGTATATTAAATTCGATTGGATAATGGTATATCACAGGGGTATAATGCAGTAAAAATACCCATATGCACAAGTGTATAGAAGGAGAATTTTTAAAAATAAATTTGTATTGAAATTAAAAAAGAATTGTGGTTGAAATTATAGAAAAGAAAATGATATTAAAAATTAAAAGAATAGTTCATTTTCACTTATTTTTTAAATTAAATTATCTGAATGAAAGAGTGAGAAGCTTTCTACAGTATATGTTAAACCATGCATTTAATGATAGTCGTGAAAGAATGCTAATTTCACATTATGTAACTATATCAGGGTATTTGGCACCATATTGAATTTTTAAAAAACTGACTTGAGACAATTTTCACAATAACTTCAGTTTTAATCACCATAGAGCAAAGTGTTATATGTTGATAAAAAGTAGAAAAACTAAGGAAAGAAATAAGACCAACACAAGAAAATGATTACCATTAAAAACATAAGGAAAAAAAGAAAATTCAATATCCAAAAAAATTATTGTTTGTTTATAATTTCTAATTTATCATTAACTAAGTTTAAAATTACTTTTTCATTGATAATTTTTTTGTATTCCTCACAAAATTCTCATTCAAACTGTATATAATATTTCTTACCTGAGATAAACCATAGCTTCAGAATTTACAAAAGTAGTAGTATAAGAATTCATTTTTATTTTGTACACCAAAAGTTTAAAAATCTCAAGGCATTTATAACAAAAAGATTCATCCTAATAAAAGATACAAAATAAATCACTTCCAGAAGGTGGATATGCATTTGTAATCATAGCAATTGGCTTCTTGTCTATCCAAAAGTAGAAATTGAAGGCTACTAGCTGTATCAGTGATAAAATGAGTCTCTTCTCTTTATTTTATATTTTTTGTGCACACCAATGATGTTTATATTTTTTGTGCACACTACCATCTTGTTATATTTATTGTCCCTTAGAGATATAATTTATTTGCATAGATAGCTTATTTGCTCACTATAGACTTGAAAATGAAGTGATTCAAGATGTTATAAAATGACTGACTCCACAACATGAGTACTAAGGCATAGGCAAAAATCAGGATTACAATTTCATACAATATATATAAGCATTGTGGGTATCTCCACATACACACTGCTTGAAACCTCTTTATTGGTTTTAAGAGTTTATATTTTCACATGGTACTATGCCCAGTAAATTTTATGATTGCATCATCAACTGCAACCTTTTTGTGCATATGATAATCAGTCTTAAAATTTATATTGCACTGCTCTATAATATCCTAATTTTATATATAAAAATCATTACTTGTTATACAAACATGGACTTGCAAGTACAAACACCCTAATACAAATATAAACACACTAATAAATTATTAAATCTTTTGAGAATCATTATGTCTATAAAATAAGATTACCTCAAACTTGAATGAGACCCGCAAAATTACATTGTAAGTAAATCACTACTGTTGTTATATTTGAATACAAGTATTATTATTTATATACTATATAGACACACTAGTACAAACATTAATAAATTATAAATTATCAAACAATGAAAAAAATTAAAATAATATTTAAATAATAAAAAAATATAAAATGGAGCTGAAGACCTTGAAATTTCAAAATCATTGAGGCATGTTGAATTCATTTTACTAAGCACTCTGACTGATGAAAAATATATGCCTTTGTCTTCTTCATGCACTCTAATAAAATGAGCAGGAAAAAAAATTAAGTGAACTTATTAATAAAAATATTAACATGTCATATGCCTTAAAAATGAACTCAAGCTGCAGAAAATGACACTATTGGTACATGCGTAATCCATTTGGTTTTTCAGCATTTTTAAAAAGAAGACAAATTTTAATTTCAAATGAATCAGTAACAGCAATGCTAACTTATTTGTTAATTATTACAATTGAATATTTTAAGCCGTGTTGAATTTTAATGTGTGTCATATCTGTTTCCTCATCTGTCATAGGTACTAATAGTATCCTAATGGTGTACTTATAATTTCTACAATATGCTATTTTGTAATATAAAAACAAATGCTTTATCACACTAATATTGAGACACAGTTGATATCATGAGTAAGTAATATCATGCTAGTGGCATAATATAGACATATATATATATATATTTGTTTTATCCTCATTAAATTACAGCTGCAGAAAATATTTAAAGAAATTCTTAACTTAAACTCTTATGTGTGTGTTTTTCTTTTATGAATAAAAGACTAGTGTATATGAATATGTTTTTATAAATTCAAAATTTGTTCTTTATATTAGATAATTAAGATTTTATATTATATGATTATTGCTTTAATAGTTTATATGATATTACATTGATATTTCATTGGCATTTTCTGCATAAGGATTTTGTAAGAGAAAATATAAGTAAAAGGTTTTTTTTTAATTTATTTTAAAATATAAATATATATCCAGGTAAATATTTTATTTTAATAATTATTAAGTTATTTGAGTTAGTATTTGATATGTTATATGAAATTGCTGTACTTGGTAAAACAGTCTTTATATTTGATGTATGTGTGAGCATCTAGAGTGCCTGAAAGTCCGTGTATGAAATTTAAGTAATGTATGAATTATAATATGAGTGGCATATTATGGAGATACTCATGCCAACATTAGAACAAGAACATCTCAACATCATTATTAGTACAGGAAAGCTATAAATAACGATGAAAACAGATCCATATTCTTCAAGCACCAAAAAACAACAGGCCATGTGTTCGAACCCACTATGGCAAGGGCACTATGCACTGAACATAATGATATGAAACGAAAAATTAAAGAGGCGTGTTTTATTGCAAATGACAATTGTGCAATTAACCGGAAAGAATCATGCTTTGCAATCTCCAGAAAATGGTCATTATAAAATTTGCATAAATTTTACATAAACCATAGTTAAAAGTAAGCTATGATTATGGAGACTCAAGGTCTCTGAAAGCGCTAAGCCATATAACTTTTTAATAAGATTGAGACAAGCTTCACTTTTTTGTGTAAAGCACAATATAAATTACTTACTAATCAAAGGTGAAGTAGAAAACTAGTATTTTATTTCAATATGTAGTTTTAACTGAAACACAGGCTTATGCCTGTGTCTATATACGTAATATATAGGGTATATGAGCACAGACTTTCAAATGACCCACCACTCTCCACTCTATCTAATAACACTGATACACTCAAGCACATATATGCTGAAAAGATAAATAATCACCAATATATGTATTTCATGCTAAACCAGCAATCATCAGTTGGTCCAGATTATCATCTCCCACACATATATACTATAAGTGCTCAGATATATATTAAGATAGATAATCTTCATACTTTAATGACAGGCTCCAAACTACTACACACTCCAACTCTTCAACCATCCATTAAAGTATGAAGATTGTCTATCTTAATATATATCTGAGCACTTATAGTACATATGTGTGGGAGATGATAATCTGGACCAACTGATGGATTGCTGGTTTAGCATGAAATACATATATTGGTGATTATTTATCTTTTCAGCATATATGTGCTTGAGGGTATCAGTGTTATTAGATAGAGTGGAGAGTGGCGGGTCATTTGAAAGTCTGTGCTCATATACCCTATATATTAAATATGTAGTTTTGTTATATTATCATGTTTTGTGATTTCATGTACATTAATTAATTATAATAAATGTTTTTATTATAAATATGAGAGTATGGGCAAATGACTATATATTATTATTGCTTTTATTACATTTATGCATTGCTTATTTATTTATTGACACACTTCTTGAAGTCAGCTGTTCATTCAGCAATTGGTGTTGATATTTTTTCTCTTGCTAATGCATATGTTCATCCCCTCCATGAAAGATAGATTGAGCTTTTTAATTCTTTGGCACTGCCTTACATAGATAACGGGCACCTATTTGTGTATTATTTATTATCAATCTTGCCTATATTGCAATGTTTAAATATGTTATTGCATATTTAAAGACATTTTAAGGCACATTTATTTTAAAGTTACTTGCTAATTACTGCAATTGAATATTTTAAGCAGTTTTGAATTCCAATGCATATCTTTCCTTGCCTCTCATAGATACTAATAGTATCATAATGATGTAATGCTATTGAGCGTTCATCAAGATTGTGTTTACAATTATTAAAATAAAATGCTCATAAATAATGTGAAGGCTTCAAATTGAGAGATAGTTATAAAAAATCTAAAGAGTTTTTTTTTTTATTAAACAAAATGCAATTTGCTTTAGAAATGTTAAAACTAAAAGTCTAATGAATTTTTTTCTATTTTGAAATAAAAGTAGGGGGAGGAAAATCAACTCAATAATTTTAGAAAGTAAATAAAAGTTAAAAATTATGACAGTTCAAGAATAAATCTTTCTCTTTCGTTTAAGATATTAAAGAAAAAAAAATAGTTAGTTTGCTAAAAACAATTAATTCATAGTTTTAAGGGGGAAATTAAATCTTAAAACTAAAAGAAAAAAAGAGAAATCTCTTTTCATTCAAATTATTTACTAGAGTAAAATATATGTGTGCATAAATAGTGAATGATTGATAAAATAAATATGTGCGTGTTAAATATTAAAAAATGATATAGAAGTCAAAATGAAAAAAAAAACATGCAATGGCTACTAACTTAAATAAAATCCATAAAACAACAAGTTTGCAATGGCTGCTAATTAAAGAATCTCAAACAACAGGATTAAAAGCTTATATAAGGAATTTCAACAACAAATATAGCTGGTGGACATCAAAATGACAACAGGTCATCCTAATAAATAGTCCAATTTTTTCATCAGACAATCAGTTGAGTTCAGTTCAGATTACAATGAGTTGAGTTCAATCTATCAGTCTTCAATCAGATTAAATCAGTTCTCTGTCTGTCTTATGTATTCATTAATAAAGAAAATGCAGTGTTAATCATCATCAGAATCATGCGACTATCATTCCAACCTGAATCCAAGAAACAGCCAACCTGCCCGAGAAAAGCAATGCCTGCCTAACAACCCAAAAATTCACTATCAATATCTAACTGTATCCAAGAATAGTGCCACTGAATAATAAGCATTAAACCTCCTCAAGAAAACCTCACATCCAACCAGTTGGAAATATTTTCAATTGAAATAACAATCAGCAAGAAGTCCACATTCAAATCCTAGGTAATAAATAACATTTTTCTTATTTCTATTTCTAAGTAAAGTAGCCATTGCAATAGTTTGAAGCCTCCCAGAGTCAAATAATAATGAACTCTATAGCATGCATAAAGAACTGTTGATGTGCATGTTTTGAAATATAGAGTATGTGAATGCTTGAGAATATTTTATATTGATTTCATGTATATATTTAAATGTCAAATATTATTTAATACTTGTGTTATATTCTAGTTTATTATATGAATTCAGAGGGTATGCATGGTCATTATAGGTAATTATCATTGTCTGATTTAAATAAGTAGTTTAAAAAGTCAGAAGAATAAATGTTTAGTTAAATAAATTATCTTTAAACTTAAAGCTTGTCAGTCAATTCTTTTTACCAATAATTGAAGCAACAATTTGTCCTTGTATTACTTTGCTGAGCTAGTCATGGGATATTTTGAGCCCTGGATTATAGGCCTACTGTCCAAACACATTAGTTCTCGTAACTAGCTGGCACATGGGGTTTACTCTGAAACAAATAAAGTGCTTGGATAATAGGGGTTTGAATCTAACAGTTGAGGTGGGCCATGGTCTGGAAATGTGATCATGTTATGCATTGCATAGCTTGGTCTGACTGTGGGTATTGTTGATGGCTCTGCCATCAATGGTATTCTCCACTCTGCTTGAAGAGCAGGTTTGTCCATGTAATATTTATAATATGAAATTATAAATTTATGATAAATAAGGTTTAAACCCAGTTAAACCTAGCAAGTAGAGTACATTGGATCATATCTCTTATGAATACACCCGGCACAGGTGTATTTATAATTTCTATATGCTATTTTATAATGTAAGAAAAAAATGCTTTATCACACTGATTTTGAGATCCAATTGATGCTAGTGCCTAATATAGGCATATATAAATATGTTGTTTTATCCTTAGTGCAAGATAGTTGGAAAACAGTATTGGACGATAATTGTGAGAACCTAATAAATAATTCAAAGATTATTATTACAATTTGTAGCAATTGTTTAAGAGAATATTTATTGTAAAATTGTATAAATACTTTATCTTAATTTGTTAAATTAAAATTATTATTTGTTTTATGTAGCTATTATACTAAATCTCATATTTCATTTATATTTATTTTTGTTATTATTAAAATACGTTTATTTTCTCTGTCATTACTATTGCATTCATTAACCAGAAAATTTCATAATAATAAAGTTCTATTATTCATCGTTTTTAAAAAGAGTACATTTCAATGGTCACATATTAGTATTTACTTGATTTACTTATTTATTTCACTTGCATTGTAATAAGATATATGCTTCATTAATTCCTATTTATTTTAAGTGTAAAAAAAAAAAAGTTTACTTCTAATTATATATAAATAAACACAAAAACTTATAAGTAAAGTTTAAAAGAGAAGTCATAAATAAATATAATAATAAGCTGAACGTTTTTGAGGATTTATGCCTCATAATCATAGCTTTCTTAAAAATATGCAATAAAATATATGCAAAGATATTTAAATTAGTATGTGTTACTTGGCCCATTTTTTCGATATATCAAAGCGTCTTTTCTATTTATAGCATTAATATTTCCATTCATTAATGTAGAATGCTTCTTTTATTTTTCTCTTATGATCACTCAATTCTGTGCATATAATTACAGATTTAGCAGGTGTAAAATTGTGTCCAGATTTCTAAAATTGTGTCCAGATTTCATGGCTTGCTCCAAAAATACAGAAGATGTATTGTTGTTTTTCTGAGCTCTATTGTAAGTGTACATGTGTTGAGCAAGTCTAGTATTAATAGTAGCTTTAGTCTCATCATAATATGCAGCTTGGCATCTGTCTTGAGGGCATGAAATGGAATATACTACATGAGAGGTGAATGATCGATCAATATGATCTTTTGAGTTGTTGATCAATCTGTTAGAATTAGGAGGAGGTCTAAATCCTATTTTAAACTTATTGATTAATGCTTTAGTTTGTTAGTTAGATATTTTGGAAATGTAAGGAATGGTAATTTTAGGAAGTTGAATACGTGGTTCAATATTATTTATTTTATTACGGAATTTAGAAATTTTATTTTTAATAGATTTAAATTTAAAACCTGCTGTCATTAAATCTTTAATAAAGTTATTCAGATTTTCTTTTCTGTCTGCTTCATATTTGCAGAGATGCAAATTTCTAAAAAAGAAAGAATTTAAACCAGCAAATTTGTGTGATGCAGGTGAAGTTAGATTTAGGGTGAATGGAGCTTCTAATTTCAAAAGGCTTAATTATCATCTTGTATCTATCATGTTATTATTTTTTGATAATGAAAGGTCAAGATATTTGATTTCTTTGTTGTTATTTTCATATACAATGCTAAGTGATAGATTAGATAAATTTTGAAGTTCTTGTCATATGTATAAAATATTATCCATAGACACAATAATAAATATATCATCCACATACCAAATATATGTAAAATCATGGGTGGTATTGTAATATTTTGGTATTATAGAGCTCTCAAATTTATTTAAGTAGACATTAGATAAAATGCCAATGACAGGTAAGCCCATTGGCCATCCATTTTTCATAGTATACCATTTGTTTTCAAAGAGTGTAAAAATGTGCAAATCAAGCCAAGAAAGGAAAGCAACAATAAATTTAACTCTTTCAATAGGGCAATGTGTTCTCAAAAGTTCTTTATGCACTATTTGAATGGATAATTTTTTATTAATGGATCCATATAATTCTTTCACATCCATTGTAGCCATAGTGGATGTATTCATAAGTTGAATGTTTTTGATTTTAGAAATGAATTGGAAAGGAGAATTGATAGTATATGAGCCAAAATTAAGGTAGTGTATAAGTAATTGATTTATTAATTTGGCTACTTCAAAATAATGCCCTCCACCAAAATCCATCATCAATCTTAATGGTTCACTTGGTTTATATAATTTAGAATTGACAAACATTCAGGGAAGTCTAGTAGCAGAAGGATAAATCTTGTAATATTTAGATCTAGTGATACATTTGTCTTTAAATTTTCAAAGCACATTATTAATACATTTATCTCTATCTATCTATCTTAATATTAAAGTTAAATTTATTGTTGCTTTTCTTTGTTGACTTTTTACACTCTTTGAAAACAAATGGTATACTATGAAAGATGGATGGTCAATGGGCTTACCTGTCAGTGGCATTTTATCTAGTGTCTACTTAAATAAATTTGAGAGCTCTATAATACCAAAATATTACAATACCTCCCATGATTTTGCATATATTCATTAATGTGGATGATATATTTATTATTGCCTCTATGGATAATATTTTATATATACATGACAAGAACTTCAAAATTTATCTAATCTATCACTTAGAATTGTATATGAAAATAACAACAAAGAAATCAAATATCTTGACCTTGTATTATCAAGAAATAATAACATGATAGATTACAAGATGATAGTTAAGCCTTTTGAAATTAGAAGCTGTATTCACCCTAATTCTAACTCACCTGCATCACACAAATTTTCTGGTTTAAATTTTTTCTTATTTAGAAATTTGCATCTCTACAAATATGAAGCAGACAGAAAAGCAAATCTGAATAATTTTATTAAAGATTTAATGACAGCAGGTTTTAAATTTATATCTATTAAAAATAAAATTTCTAAATTCCTTAATAAAATAAATAATATTGTACCATGTATTCAACTTCCTAGAATTACCATTCCTTACATTTCCAAAATATCTAACAAACAAACTAAAGCATTAAACAATAAGTTTAAAATAGAATTTAGAACTTCTAATTCTAACAGATTGATCAACAAATCAAAAGATCACATTGATCCATCATTCACCCCACATGTAGTATATTCCATTTCATGCCCTCAAGATGGATGTCAAGCTGTATATTATGGTGAAACTAAAACCACTATTAATACTAGACTTGTTCAACATGTATACACTTACAATAGAGCTCAGAAAAACAACAATACATATGTATTTTTGAGCATGCCATGAAATCTGGACACAATTTTACACCTGCTAATCCTGTAACCATATGCACAGAATCGAATTATCATAAGTTCAAGAGTAAGCTATAAAGCATTTTAAACTATTCTAACCATAAAATTAAATGATAAGAGCAGAATAATTCAATATTTTACAAGTAGAACAAGTTAATATTAGTTATTTATATTTTTAAATATATTTAGTATCCTACTTGATAATTATTTTGATAGATATATAATTTAAATGTAGTTATTAATAATTGAATAAATTGGTAAATATGTTATAAAATAAGTTAAAGTTGTTTAATAATTTTATTAGAGTTATTAATAATATTGTATGGTGTTCTAAATGTTTCATTTTTATTTGTTATCATATAATAAATATCAAAATTAATATTTTAAATTACATTATTATATTAAATATTTTATATGATGCATTTTTTTAATTATATATTCATTTAAAATATATTGCAGACAGTAAGTTACAATTTTGCTACATTATGTCTGAAAAAGTTTATCACATGACTGTCTAAGTGCTTTCTAGAATTCAGAGAAAGTTTCAATTATTTTCTAAAATTATTAATGAAATTGATACATTTGAACATTATAGAATAATATTTAGGTTGAGTTTTAAATAATATTTCAACTGATAAAAAACAGACTAAAATAGGTACATTAAATTAAATATTTTATTAAAAATTAATAAACTGAATTATTTAAAAATATTTTTATTGAATGAATAGAGTTGTGAATATTTTAAATATTAAATATTTAATTTTTATTTTATTTTTAAAAGATGACTCATAATTTCATTTTTACTTTTTAAAATTACAAAGTTTAATCATTGTGTAAATTAGTTGATTTGTCTGTTTATCCAATAAAATCTCTTGATAGAAGTGAGTATAAATAGACAGGTATGGTTGTTGTTGTTGTATTATTATTTTATTATTATTATAGAGTAAGTGTATGAATTATTTAAAGTTATTTATAATACACTACTTTATTTATTTATTTATCTCTTGTTCACAGTAAAAATTTATAGAGTACTTGCTTTCTGAGCTAGATTTGTGCATAACAATTATATGGGGTAGGGGGTTGTGATTAGGGTATTATGGACATCCAGATGATAATCTTGGATTGGCACAAAAGGAATATGCTTTTAAGTTCATGTCCTACATTTTATTTAGTTTGGTAGTTATTAGAATTAAGTTTTCAGTTGGCCAGTACATTAACAGTCCTATGTGGACAGAGCATTAATGATGATAAGCATTTTAAAGATCCCAGCATTGTTTTTATTTTTATATATTCTGATGGATTTGCACTTAAATTTTTGTCTTGAAATTATGGTTTAAATAATCTGCCCCAAGCTGCCAATGGCAAAATAATTAACTTGATTTATAATAGACCCAATTCAATTTCATTCAGATTGACTGTTGATTTATTTTTATTGTTGATCATCCATGGTGATGAATGGTTATTTTGAGTAATACTGGTGAACTTATTGTTAGTTCTGTGCTGATCTCTCATACTCATTCCTTTTATATGAAATTTTATATTTTGTTTACTTGGGGATGGTGAGTTTCCATTTCTTTATAATTATGCCATAATGTGTTGCACTGTTACAAATACCTACCCAAGTGTGGGAAATTATAACCACAACTCCTTTTAACTAGATTGTTACAAATGGTGACTCAATTGTGGGACATTACAACCTCAGATTTTCTCTAATCACTCGCCCTTCATGCTGTAACAAATGGAAACCCAATTGTGTGTCATTATAACCTCAGATTTTTTCAGTAGTATTCTCTATTTTCTGTACTGTTACAAATGGTGACCCAATTGTGGGTCCAATAATGAACAGGTTCTGATGATCAATGACCACATAACTTGAATCTCAGAATTACACCAGAAAAACAAAATTCTGTATTTTGATGCAGAATTAATTTAAACATATTACTGTGAAATGTGATGAGTATACAGGATGATTGTTATAATTTAATTATAAATAGACGTATTAATGTTTGTTGAAGGTTGTTTACATTTAAGAACAGAAAATCGAAGCATGATTTTGGAGTTTGAATTGAGTTTTTGTCATATTTGTTTAGATGAACTTTCATTTTTTGTAATGGATAGGAGAATTTTGTTGTTAGCATGAGGATGCAATGTTTTTATGCAACTCCATGGAATGTTCTTTCTCAGGTATTGCTCCAACCCTTTTTCAGATTTTTATTTTTTTATTGTTTGTCATGGTCCAGTTAACATAGTTCTTTTTGATCACATCCTATAAGTATCTACGAAATAGAGCAAGGCACAGTTCTGTATTTTCCAGCTCTTAAGACACAAAAGAGCAGGGCTTTTCAAAGATTTCTGCAATTTTATTTCATATCAAGAATTGATGTGACTTGTAGTGTCTAAATTGTGTTACACTTTTAGGTATTCTTGCTGCATTGTATAATTATAGTTTAGTGACTGGATTTTTATCTATTCCAGGATTGCAGGTCACTATGCATACTTTTACTATCAGATTTTTATCATATCTCTAAGAAAGGTTGTGATCAATGTTTCTTGACATGAATTTGTCTTTGTACATGCATATATAATTTTAAAAATACATGAAAAGTGGAAATCAAGTCACACACACATGAACAGGATAGAACTGCAGAATAAAGCAGGGGAAATAAGTTAATAAAATAAAGCCAGTTATTGAGACAATAAAGCTGAAAAAGGGCAGATTACAGGTAATAATATAATAATAGAGAAATGGGTTCACAGAAGAGGAGGTGATGTTAAGCTTATTTTATGGGATATCTTTAAAAGTTGATATTTTTATTTCCCATTTAAAAATCATTTGCTACAGTTTTTCTTTAAGAGTAAATGTCTAATAGAAACATTTATGCTCACAAGAGAAAAAGCAGAAAAGATTGAAGAAAATTATCTGAAAAGAAATGATTAGCAACCAATGGAAGGAACTCGAGATGTTAGAGGACACACCTATGTTATCTCAATTATTAGAAATATTTAAAGAATAAACAGAGACCAACAAATAGAAGAGGATAATAATAAAAATCAACAAAGAGAAGCAAAAAATAGGGAAATAACAGAAGAAATGTTAAAATAAAAGTAGATATGCTACATAAAAAAGGATCAAAGCAATAAAAATATTCCTAATGAAATAGAGCAAATCAAACAAATTAGAAAAGTTCTGAATGAAGTGAGACAAAGAAAAACAAGATGTGAAAATAAAACATACACAAAGTAATGGACAATAAAATTAGCCAAGTGCAGGTGGCAAGAATGTGAATAATGAATGTCAAAGAAGCCTGGAATTAATACAATAGCAAATAGGGGATCTGGACAATCAAATTAAAATCCTACAGATCAGAGATGATTATAGATTCAGAGAAAGAATAAAAAAGTTGGAGCATGACCATAGACAAAATGGTCAAATTGAGAAAAAACAGCTATGTGTGCATTAAACAGAGAAGATCTTGAAAACAAAAATAGAGGAGGTAAAGCTAGATAGTGAAATGGAAACCTTCCAATCTCTTACCGTTTCACCATCAACCTAATGACCTACTCGTCTGAACTAGTTTTGAACCTGTCTTAAATGTAAAAATGTTATATATAAGGTGAATGGGAAAACTTTGCTATCATGGCCGCTTGAATGGCATCATCCATTTACATACGAAAATACGCTATAATTAGACAGGTTTGATAAAATTATAGCGTAGAAAAGCTCATAATTTATTATAAAATGTTTTATTAATTTTCAGTCAATTCTTAATTATATTCGCTATTATATTCGTATGTGGATGGATAATTTAAACCTTGGAATAATGGCAAAATGATTCGTATATATATTTAAGTTTAAATAAAAAAGAAATAATGTAAAACATTTTCTTTAAAATATATTTAACGTTTTTCTGATTTAATGTTTTTTATATATATAACAGAAACTAAAGTATTTGTTTAAAACTGTCCAATTTGTTATTTTGTAAAAAACAAATATGTTAAAAGTTATTTATTTCAGTAAAATAAAAATCTGTTTATAATTAAAAATGAGAATTTTGTGTAACAAGAAATCAATTAGTGACCGCACCCGGGTTAAAAGTAAAATCTAGTTTACTGATTGATTTTGGTTTCAACAAAAGACTTTATCATTAAATCAGAATACCGTTCCTTCTGCTAAGCTTTAACATTTTATAACACCTAAAAAGGAATTTAATTAATGAAACTGAATCAAATTATATAATTTATATATTTTAATAATTTTTAAGTAAATTAAATATAACACCTCGGAGACTTTATCAGTAGTAAAAATTAGATTATATTATTTTGTTTAGTTAAAAGTCAATTGGTCCTGTGGTAAACAAAATTCCAAAATGGTGTTAAGGTTTAGTGGAAATATATAAATAGGCCTTATTTTAAGCAGGAAGATATACTCCATCTTGCTTTTGAAGAGCTGTTAATATCAGAAGTTATAAATTGTTTAATTTTACCATGTCTGGCTAAAGTCAGGCAAAATTTTGCTGCCATTCCCATGATGGAATGCCGAAGTTCAATCCATCCAATGCCGAAGCAACAACCAACAAGCTTATACCAAATAAAAGATGCCGTAAGCCACTAAAAGGGACTTGCCTTCATTCCAACACCATTTTAAAATCGTCTCCCAACTAAATTGAAGATGCCATAAGCCGCCAAAGAACTCACCTTCGTTCCAGTTCGAATATCTCCAGTCCAACTACAGGAGAACTGTTTTAATATTAAAATCGCAGAGCTCTGTGTAAATTTCAAAACAATCATTATTTCTTCAAAATCAGGTTAGCTAACCATATTATTGTAACTTCTTTCTAAAATTGTTTTCTAAATAATATTTTAATTCTATAAAATGTAATAATTTTGCTCGTTTTTCTTTATTAATTCAATATTTTGCTATATAACTTAATCACTGCAGTATATTTGCTTTCCTTTTGATTATTTTAATAATTATTAGTTATACCTACATTTCGAAATGGCATGCATTTAATTACCAAATATGTTTTTTTAAAAGATATAATTTAAAATCTTCGAATTATTAGTTATTATAGTGTCATTTCGTGCGCTGTTTCGAAAACCTAATTTCTAAATAGCGGCGACCTGTTTGTGCTCGTTGTTATTTAGTCATTTATTAATTAATTAATATAAATATAAAATGTGGCTTTTCAACCTTTAATTATTATGTTACTAAAGATTAAACTAGCCTGGAGTGTAATCATAAGTATATTTTTTAGTAAAGTATTCGTAAGTCCCTTATTAAATATACTTTTCCCCCTTTTAAAAGTTTAGTAGTTATAGATAACTAAAGAGATTGAACGGGATAAAGTAAAGTTTGTATATATATTCCCATCAGTAGCATATCGTATTTCTCATGCTACAAAAGAGTTGGCTCTTTTGATTAAGATGATGATCTAGTGTTCATTTGATGTATAGTATTTAAGTTATAATATACTTCGGCTTGGCGGATGGGAAATTTATTAATATTTTCTCATTGTGCTGTTTTGATATATATCAGATGGAGCCACGGTAAGTCCAGCCCATCTTCCTCTCTTATGGGTAGTGCAGTAGCTAAGTCTGAGCTACAGGCCAGATTAGCACGTAAGTCCCCCACTTCTTATGAACCAAATAAAGGTTCCCTTTTAGCAGCATGACGACCGGTTATTGGGTAAACCGGTGTTTGTCACGAAAACCCTAAAACTATTCTTCCATCCACAGAGCAACTTTATTATTATATTTTACTTGTGCCTAGCATATTAGTAAAATCTCTATAGCCAACTCTGCCTCCCTAATATGCAATCTTCGGCATTGAACCGAAGCATTCTTGAAAACCCGTTCGATCTAAAGCTATCTGGGATGCTTTATAAGCCCATATTTAATATATAAATTTATTATAATCAGATGTATTATTAAGCTTCACTCCAGACTTGGTTTGATTTCATGTATAATAGCCACTCAAACTGATTATAAAAGGACATAACTAATAAGTGAATGTAGTGATTAGTTGTATAGCATGATATTTGGCTCCATTAAATAATATTAACAAACCTATTTGCCAACATATCAATTATTGTTCAAATGGCCTAGAGAAATGTTACTTTATAAATAAAATGCCTGCGTGCATTTGCCAACAATAATGTTATGTCGAAATACATCTCAAATTGTCAATAAACATATTTTTAATTCATCATATATCAGTTTCTGTCTCATTATTAAATCAATCCAATTCACTAATTGCCCATAGCTTTTCATTAGTAAAGCCCCTATTAAATTAATTTATTAGATTTTATCTTTGGAATGTCTCTAGTATTAAGTTGTTTATGTATATGTTTAAGTCCATGAGTCTTATTGTTTTCTCCGATTTGCTAGCGGACCGGATTAAAAATTAATTCTCGTGTGCCATCATTGTTATGTTGTCCATTAGTTGTTTGACCTGGGGCTTGGAGAGTGGGTTCGAATCCAGGCTGGTCCCTGACCAAAATCTTGGGCTCGACTGGGTTTGAAGTACATTTTGTGAGTTCCAGCTCATGTTACATGGATAAGCATGTTTTGACTGGCACAATAGTCAACATATAAAGAAAATGCCTGGAATTGTAAACTAGTCTTTTAAAATAAAGACTTTCTTAGGAAATGCTGGTGAGAGACCCATTTATTTGTCAACAACCTGGAAAGATATTTGAGCATTAATGCCATGACTGAATAGGCAAAGCTAGCAATAGTTTGTAGCCATCTTAAAGGTGCACACCTGGCATGGTAGGATTCATTATTCATCTGTCCTCATAATTTTCTTGAGTTTAAGCAAGCAATCATGAAGTGCTACTTGAGTGGGATTATCAGGAAAGGGTTAAACATAAAGTATCCCAAGAGAAGTGTTTTTCTGGTGAGCTTTTACATTCAATTTTTTTAGAAAGCAAGTGGCAAATTTGAGAGCACACACTGCAGATTCTTTTGTCAGCCTAACAAATAATAAGAATATTAAGTCACATCTTCTCATGCCATATTGAAAGGATGTTAATTGGCACAAATATCATTCCATTGAGCAGGTATCTGAACTTTTAAATGCATTTGATAGCAGCAAATCTGAATATGCTATAAAAGGAGATTTAAACCTCCAACTAAATCCCCATATAGTGAAAACAATAATCCATATATAAATGCCATCTAATATGGGAAATGAAAAATTAAGACACCACCATCAAACCAGGACAGAAAAGATGGAGTGCCATCATGGAGGAGAAAGTGGAGAAAATCAACTATTAGCATCAATAGTCCTATCAAAACCTAAATAAGTAATGATTCAGAAGTGGATAAAACCTTTACCAAGCAAATATCATGAATATAATCCTCCATCCCTTGACAGAACACTCACCTCTCAACAGAGTTATGCAGTTTTGCTTTTGACTAAGGAAACAAGAAAAATGATGAAACAGAAACAGGAAAGAAAAAGGTACATTGCAGAAATTAGGGGTAAATATAATATGATATTGTTGCTTTTGGTGCTGATGGTAGATGGGTGATGTTTTTATAGACATAGGGATGTGGTGTATTCATGATGCTTCAAAATTTTATCTCGGCACTGCACCTACCTAAGGTTTAAAGTTTTTTCAAATAAGCCCCTGAAAGAAGCAGTTATTTCTATTAGTGTAATATTGAATTGTCTACCAGGCACAGAACTGTGTCATGGGTGTGAAGCTTCTAAGACTCGTAAAGTAAATGAGCAAAATACTCCATACATTCCTTTGGTCATTTTTTCATTGTGCCCTCTGGGTAGTAAGTTGTGTTTGTGCTTAAACTGAGATAACTTTTATGGTCCTCATACTGCATTGCAAACTTGTGTTCTGTGATGAAGTGTTCTACCTATCATTATGCCAGAAGCAGTGACATGCATGTATGCCAATAGTCACTTCTCCATAAATAAAAATATATCAAAGAAATGAGACAACTACTTTTGACTTATTATTTCAACATGGTTTAATAAATTATATTGCAGTTTGTAAGTCTGTGGAAATGTTAAAGCACAGCTAAGCATGACTAACAATTTTTTGCTGTCGTGAAGTGAAATTAGCTGAATCAAACTACAATATCAAGAAAAAGGTTCAACTCAATTTCATTTTCCACATAAAACCATAGTAATGTAACCAGTTAGTATATAACTGCTTTAAAAATAGATAGTTGGCAACAAGTTTAGTTTAGAATTATTTAAGTAATGGGGAAAATATTTAATTTTCTTATTTAATTTTTCCATGCATATTTTTTATAATTCCTCTTCATTTAGCCAAAGTGATAGTATGAAAATTTTCAAACATTAAATTTGTTAAATATGGAAATATTTTAGTAAGTTATAAATGATTGTAGAAGGGAGAGAAAATTGTAAAAGAAAGTAAACAAGTTTTTTTAACTCTATCTCTCTTCAGTTATGATAATTAATTAGTAGTTTCATGTAAACTATGAAAATGTATTAAGAAAAAATTATAATTTCCTCATTTTTGTAAATTATTTAATAAATATTAATTTTAACCTTTTAAGAGAGAAAGTTGTATGTTTAAGAGTATTTTTTAAAAAAACAAAAACAATAAGATTTCAATACTTTTGTAAACTTTATTTTTAATCAGTTTTTTCCCCTTTGTTTTTTCAATGCAAGAAAAATCAAATCAGTGCAATTAATTGATTATCTTGCATATTTTTTGCAAGAAAATTGTTTTAATTAGAAAGGAATGCCAAAAATTTTACGATGTTAATTCAATTTTTTGACTTGTTTTTCAATGTCTAGGATTAAGGAGGGAAATACCTGAACAATTATATTTATGAAAATGTATCTAATTGGTTGTTATAAAAATTATCATTTAAGAGACAGATTGTGATTAGCTTGTAAGAAAAATTGTTCTAGAAAAATAATGTGGATATGTATATGTCAGAAGATCAAAGGGTCTCATAAGAAGAGATTCCTTACTTAGCTCCTGAAGAGAATAGTCAAGTCTTAATCCATCTGATAAAGAAGAAAGAAACAGAAGTTTTCATCAAGCTATTTCCTACAGAAGTTTAACTAAGCTATTGCATAGTATAACAAGTTTTAAACAACTTTTTAATATCCTACGAATTTAGTCATAAAAGTGTTTTGTACAATAAAAATCATGAGCTAAATTCAGCTAAAAACTAGACATCATCATCCTTCATGTAATCTACCTTCACTGGACTAAAAATATAGAGGAGAAGATAACCCCTAAAAGAATTTGCAAACTTGTTCCCAAGAAAGAGCATGAGTCTGTCTGTATCAGTCTCACCTGAAATTCAAAAAGAAAACCCAATGGATAAAATTTGCTATTTTCTTAACCTGGAATTACTGCAAACCAACAAAAGGACAAATTAACCAAGCATATGTGAGAAACTCAATTGGAAACAACTGGAAATTGCAACTGGAATGGAGTCCATTTACAATAAAGACATGGCTAGTGATTTTTTGTGTTTGTGCACACTATATGTTAACAGGAAAAATTATATATATAAGTTAAATTATAATTTTAAATATTTTCATTAAGTTAATGTTTTCAAATTGTGAAACATCTTTTTCTTAAAATCCAGTCAATTTTTATTTCCAAATTATGAAATAGTTTTTAGAAAATGTATGTAAATTTAATTTTTTTTTAAACATGTTTTTCTCATTTCATTCATTTTTCCTCCTGAAAAAAAAAGATTTATTAAAATAATTAAAAAATTGTTATGTTTGATTTTAAAAATGCTGTTTATCAAACCCTTCGGTTATTTTAAAGAAATAACTTGTAAGTTAATTTATAAATAGAAATCAACTGATTGGTTAATATAATTTTTATGAAAACATTTTTTGATGAAATGAATGTTTAAAATTTCGGTAATAGTATGAATACTGAACTCTACCATTTAATGGTGCTCTTTTTCGTCCAATGCACATCATTATACCGATTCACAGGCCATTGGTTTCTTTACAGAATACTATGGTCCAAAAAAAATTTTTTGCCACTCTCTATACATAAAACTTGTATGTTTTTTTTTTTGTGTGTATTTTTAATAAACAAACATTTTGTTTTTATATGGTGTAGGGGGTGGTGATTTGCTTTTAAATTATCGACTTTTTTTTATTTTGAGCTTTTTTTTTTATTTTGAATTATCGGTTTCATTACATAATACTACGGTAAAAAAATTTTTTTTAACCCCTTTCTATATATAAAACTTGTACGGTTTTTTTTCTTGCCTTTTTAATAAACAAACCCCACTTTGTTTTTAGATGGTAGAGGGGATTTGGTTTGCTTTTAAATTTTCACCTTTTTTTGGATTTTGAGCTTTTTTTAAAGCCTTAAACAATTCAGTTTTAATTAATAAACCAACAGTTGGTTTTTAGAAGGTGGAGGGGGGTTGGTTTGAATTTTAATTCTCATCTTTTAGTATCTTTTGCCAATGTACTGGAAACTTTGCATATTAATTTTAAATGTGTTCGAATATAGAATACATATAAAGAGATTAACAAAATATACGAATTATTGGAGGGGGGTTGGTTTGCTTTTAAATTATCACCTTTTTTCTTATCGACGTTTTATTGATTTTGAGCTTTTTTTGGAAAGCCTTATTAATCAATTCATTTTTAATAAACCAACAGTTGGTTTTTAGAGGGTGGAGGGGGGTTGGTTTGATTTTTAATTATTGTCTTATTTTCTTATTATAAGTGTTTTTTTTTAGTATTTATGCTACCAAAACTTTTATATGATAGCGAAAAGTTATTTCTTTATTTTTTGCTTTTTTCAAAAAGCCTTAATTAAACAGTTCATTTTTTAAAAAAAAAAACATTTTGTTAAGGGGCCGGGGAGTTACGGTTTGTTTGACTCCAATAGGAGATGAGCTTCAAAGCTGTAATGGGATTTTGGAGCTGTCCAACCAACTTCCCTTATGCAGATCCAGGTACGCTTGCAGAAGTGGCAATGAAATTCCCCAGATCCTGTAGTTGACTAAAACCATGCTCATCCTGCAAACACATAGCTTCGTATCTGGCAGGATGTTTGTTCTCTTTCTGGAAAAACACAACAGCGTCAACTTCTGTGGTTGACAATTCACTCCCCTTCAACCAATTTTGAACACTTGCCACACTGACATCTCACTCAGATTTATGTGTAAATGTGGATTTGCATGTGAACTTGGCAGAACTCTGCTGAAAACCCTAACTTTCAGGTTGTGGGCAGTTCAAAATCAGAGGGAAGTATGTGTGACAGCCTGACAATTCTTAATATGTAATACTAAATCCATTATACTTACTCAAAATTTTTCCACAATAAATTTTTTGATAGTTTTGCATCCTTCAAATATGGCTGCCATCAAATCAGACTAGCGAGAGTTGAATTGCACTCACTTGAGTAATACTGTTGCAAGTCAATGTGCATAGTATTTCATTATGTAATCATAGGATACATTGCTCTCTAGGCAGCTTGTTAGAGCTCTAAACAACACTGTTGTAGTGTTAGCCGTAAGTTAGGCTGCTAAAATGGTATATTGATGTGCATTGTACGAAAAACAATGCTATCAAATGGTAGGGTTCAGTATTCCTACTATTACCAAAACTTCATACTATCATGACATTTTTTGTTTATTGTTAATCAATTAGATGTTGAATAATTGTTTGAAATATATATATATATTAGTCTTAGTTTCTTTATTCTATCCAATTCATGTTTCATAAATTGCAGTGTGTGATCTTATTTCACAACATCTTCCAATAAAACTATTTATTTACTTATTTAAATAAGCATTTATTTTATATAGCGTATGTTTACAATTGTATACATTCAAATATCAGCCTTTTAAGCTAATTGTGCATATGCTTTGCGAGTGTTAATAATAAATGAATACTTTTAACACTCACAAAGCATATGCACAATTAGCTTAAAAGGCTGATATTTGAATGTTTATTATTTACTTATTGTAGAGTAAGCCTATAAATTATTTAAAGTTATTTATAATAAGCTGCTTTATTTATTTATCTTTTGCTCACAGTAATAATTTAGAGTACTTGCTTCCTGAACAAAATTTGTGTGTAACAGTTATATGGGGTAGGAGTTTATGGTTAGTTATATGGGGTAGATGTTTATGTTTAGTATTATGGACATTCAGATGATAATAATCTTAGATTAACCCAAAAGGGATATCCTTCAATATCTATGCACTACATTTTATTTACTTTGGTAGCGATTAGAATTAAGTTTATAGTTAGTCAGTACATTAAAGGTACTAAATTGAGAGGTTGCTAGTCTTTCACATGCACCTACTGTTGTTTTTCAGACAGCCAATCAGGTGTTAAACAGTGGTCTGCCAAGCGATCAGGCCTTGCCACATGACCGGGGTTTTTGATAAAAGAAGGATGATACCACCCTTCTCTTTACTTAACTTTATATATATATATAAGCCAGTCTTACGCATCTTGACTTGAAAGCATGAATATATAAACATATACATTTATTACTCACTGAGTAATAAATGTATATGTTTATATTGTGCCCTTTTCTATAGGTCAGAATCAGCTCATTACAGTAAATTACTAAAATTTTAAATTTTAGAATGTGTTCTCTTTGTGTAGTAGTGATATTGTATTGATAATAGTTTAAAAGTACAATTAAAGCTAAATAAAATTGCATAATGCATAAAATTATAATGAATAACCTTAAAACAGTTAAATAAAGCTAAACATAATTATATATGGTTGGAAAAGCTGGCCATAATAAATAACGCAGCTATAAATGTTTAAAGTTTGTTTAAGAAGTTAAATTTTAATCATTTAAACTTATAGTTAAATAAATGCTATACACCTGGGTCTCTTTTTAGGTGGACTTATTTAACATGATTTTGAGGTTACACAATTCGTGTTTCACTGGAAGTCAATTTCCGATAATGCGCTGTTACTTTAAATAATAAATTTCGTGCACTTATGTTATATTGAAAGTAATAGCACATTATTGGAATTCGACTTTCATCTTAGTAATTTCAATATTTTCAGTGCTTTATAATAGTAAGATTTTATGCAATAATGAAATTAAAATCATGATTTCCACATTTTATATATACACATATTAAATTTTACAAGATTATAATGTAAATTTGTTCAAACATTGTGCGTGTTAATTTTGCATTTTAAATCACATTCTGTTTTTGCTTTTTAAAAAAGAACGTAATCAATTATTATTTTCTTATTAATGACCCTAATCATTAATGTGTTCTTAAATTCCAACAAGAGCTAAATGGTTGTATGTCTGGATATCGCAAGCTTCGTAAACAATTAATAAAATCATCATCCCAAAGATTAATTACTAATTACATTGTCACCAGAAAATCATAATAATTAAAATATGTATAAAAAAATGTAAATTACTGTACTGTAAATTATGCATAAAAATATATTATTTTGAATAAAATTAAATATTATAGTTAAAAAAAGTTTGTCTTGTATCAATTTTTTTCAAATTTGAAATTTTTTATTAGTCATATTTTATTTCCTTATTTTTTTTTGCATGCAAATTTTAAAGTAATTTTATGTTGGTGCTTTGCTTTTACACAAATTTTGAAAAATCACAGACCGCATCCCCCTTTTTCAATGTAAGTTACGTCTATTTTTGCATGATTTTGTTTGTGCGTGTTTTCTGAGGAACCTATCTATCGCGTAAAATGAGACCCAGGTGTATTTAAAATTATATTTAATAATTATAATTAATATCATATATTTTAAAAATAAGTTTTATGGTAGTAAAAGTTATATTTAATTCTATATTTTCCAAATTATTCTTCCAAATTTTGTATTATTATATTATTTTATTTAATATAATAAGTGTTGCAATTTATTATTTATTTTCAGACAGAAAATTGGATAGTCTGTATTAGCTATTGGTCATGTGACTTGTATAATATATGGTTATACACACATGCTTGCTAATATTTGTATTAACAAAGTTCAAAATATTTTAAAAATTGCATTATAGAATTGAATATATTTATTTGCCTTTCATAAAAGAAAATATTAAAGCAATCATATAAAATGTTATAAATAGTATTATAAGACGAGTACAGCTAATAAAAAAATTAAATATTTTGTTTTAAAATAAAATAAATTAATTATTAAAGGTGGGATAAATTTGTTGAATATTGTTTTAAAAAAGTCATTTTAAAATGTTTAATTAAATTTAGTAAGGTATAATAATTGATTTAAGATTAATGTTTTAAATAATATTTTTAAAATTATAATGCTTCATATATTTTTAAATTTAATTCTGTAAGACTGTAACAATATGAAAATTCGGTATCAAATGAAAAGTAAGAATCCACCAATAGGATGAGGTATTTTGTAGGGTATAAATACTTTGCACGATTGATGTCAGGGGTGATCAGTGGGGTGATCAAAGTCAGTGGTGATCGATGTAAAAGTAATTTTTAGAAATTTTTATTTTTAGTCAATTTTTTAGTGCTCTTGTACAATTTATTTGCAAAACAAATAGGATATTTATTTAAAAGTATTTGCAAAGAGAGCGTAGAATAAGTATATTTTAATAATTTTATTAAAAATATGCATTGCTAATTTAAAGTTCCCTTTTACCAGGAGTATTCATCAGAAACTTAATATAACTTCGCAATAAAAATATGGAAATGCTGTTAAGTAAAACGTATTTAATGAAAATTTTAAAAATAAGTATAATAATTGTGAATATAATGTTAATATTATTGACCAAGAGAACTATTCCAATAAGTAAAGTATTATTTCGGACATTGTACAGTAAGCTTAACAGAAAGGCTACTTGCAGATTAAAAATGAAATATGCATTTTTTTTATATAATAGCGAGATTGTCATGCAGAAGTCCAATAAGTAATAAGACAAGTTTTATATTAATTTATGGAAAAACAATGCTATAGAATGGAATGTTTTATTCTTTTTGAAGGAAAATATAAATATTTTCAAGAAAAACTATCATAAATAAAAATTAATGGAAAATATTTTGGAAAAGCGTATGTTATAAAACCTAAGTTATATAGGGTTATACGCATTTTTGTTAAAAATTATTTAAAAACTGATAATTTTAAAATAATAATGAAACAGCTATAAATGGATAATAAACAGTAAAATTATCCTAAAGAGTAAACCTATTAAAATGTATTATAAACCAGCAAATAGTGAACTTATGGATATGGAAATATTTTAAATATTGTCAAAAAGTTTATCCGGATTACCTGTAGTTAAAATTACCAGAACATGATGCATCACCAAGCTGATACAGAATATTCTGGAATAGAAGCTTCAAGTTATTATTTTTCAATAATATGATTTTATTATTATTTTAATAATCATTGTTCTGGATAATAGAAATTATAAACTATTATTCTATAGACTTTTCCAGAACCAATTAATGATTATTTTTATTAGTTTTCCAAGATTTTTTAGATGTCACAATTTAATTTTTTTTTATTAGTCATTTTTAAACTTCGCTTACTGCCAGAAACAGTTTGTCTTGTTTGACATCAAGCAAGAAGCTTAGCAATGGGGGAGTTTTAAAATTTGCTCTTGAAGAGAACTTTTTTTTTTAAAAAAAAACAAACTCTTGAGAAAATAAAAACATTTTGAACTTTATAAAGAACATTCGTCAATTGAAGAATTAATTGAAGATATATGTAATTATAGTCTTGATTTTTATTTACTATTTTTTTTAATGTGTAATATTATTTTTAACTAGAAGAATAGGAACATGAATATTAATTTTAGTACTAATGATATAATAATCTTTATTTTAATTGATGGACATGAAGATTTCATAAGTGGTTACAAGTTGATATCACTTAGGTAAAAATTGTGATTATTGATTTATGATATATTTTTTTTGTTTTTCTTTTTTGCAGATTGCCAAATGAATTATAATGTATGGAAGTATAAATGTTTAATTATATTTTAAATGCATTTTTTTAAATTATGAGATTAGGATTTATTTCTGGGAATATGCATATGTTAATTTCATAATAGTAACATAACACAACATGATGATGAATAGTTATATGATTCTTTTAAAAACATTTAATATTATTGGATATTCAAAGTATTTATATGACTAGTTTGTATGTATTTAATAAGAAAGTAAAGCAGACTTTTCTTGTAGGTTAGTGAGATCGTTTAAATTACAAGTGAATTTTGTTTATTATTTTGAATATGTGAATTAGTTATTTGTCGATGTAAGATTTGATAAATCTATTAGGAAATGTTGATAAGATAGTGACTTGGGAGTAATTTAGAGAACATGAAACCAAGAGATGATATCAATGTAGGATGTATTAGGGAATATGAGTAGTATTTTTATAATCTTAAGTGTGCAATACAGTTAACAATGCCCTGTAATTGTATATTTATTTGTGGACAGTGTCTATTTTCTTTAAGTATTGATGTTTCAATAAAGCTGAAGGAATAGCTTTGACATCATTGTAGTAGTGGAGGACATTAGACAGAATAGGTCATGCCTCTATTTTTATAGATACACTGTGCTATGGTATTTTTATCCAATATGTACTATGAGTTAGACTCTAGTTTTTGTTCTCTCCTAGACCTACCCATCTATTCGCTGTCTCAGATTTCCAATGTAACTGCATCACACAGTATTGAATATTTTGTAAAGGAATAATAAATGATTTAGAGTTTAAGATATGCTATTGTCTGAATAAGATAAGTTCATTTACTTGTAAGGAGTAGAGTTTGTGTACGTTGGTATTGATAATCCAAAGACCCAAAATAAAATTATAAAGAATCATAGAATATGTTTCTAAAATTTATTTTTAAAATAAAAATAAATTGTAGGAATAAAATAAATAAAGCAAAGTTGCTCTTTAAAATGTTAAATAACTTTAAAATATTTTATTTCATTTTTATGAGTATTGCATATTTTTAAGATATAATGTTATAAAGCAAAACAATATAAACAATAAGCATAGATACAATCTTTGTATTATTTATTTTAAATAATAAGAAATGCATCAATGATTACAGCTATTTAGTATTAGAGTTATGTTAAATAGGATATGTTGTATTTAATAATTATAGTGTAGTAAATAACGATGTCCACATAATCTAGTAATAAATTAACAGTAGATATTTTATATAGTATTTTTCAACATTGCAAAACGAAAATTGTTTATTTTAAAAAGATTCATACTCTTGATAATATTATTATTTGTGTTTTCCGTACTATGTTTTAATGGATGTTTTTAAAAGGAAGCATAGTTAAATAATATTTCAAGATACAATATATTAAAATAAGTATAAAGAAATGTAATTTTATCATAAAGATTGATCATAAAGAGTTAAATAAAATTGTATTGTTTTATTATTATTATTTTAAATCAGAGTGAAGACTTAAATAGATTATCTATTGTTTTAATAACTAATTAATAAGAAATGTATAACAGTGCAAATTCAGGATATCCAGTGTAAATATTGTAAATAAATTATTTTATTTTATTGTTATAATAAAACTTTGTTAAATTTGTTTTTCAAAATTTCTGGGTTCAGGCTGTTTCTTTTCCATTCAAATGCATGATACACCTAGAATAATAGAATCAAACATAGTATTTTTGCACAGAAATAAATAAAGTATTATTTTAAGAATTTGACTATTTTCTTGGAATTTATTTACTTAAGTAATCACATTTTTACATTATCTTATGGTCATAAATTAATTATTATAAGAGTACATCGAATTATATGATATCTGTTGCCACACATATATTTTTCAGATTATAAATGGTACCACATTTTTCTTACATTATTATATGAAGATAAAAGATTATAGTATAGTATTTTCTTATTTTTATTATGGTAATAAAATTATAGTGAAGAAAAGATACATAAAAGTTAGTCCATCCAATGAAAAATATTATTATTATTATTATTATTATTATTATTATTATTATTATTATTATTATTATTTATTACTTAAGCATAGTAGAGTATGCCATAAAAATCCCTTATCATGTTTTACTACAGTGATTTTAATTAACATTAGAATAGTTTTATGAACCTGAGATTTTATTGAGCTAAATTATTATAAATAAAATATTAAGATTTAATTATTAGTTTAATCTTAATGAGTAGGATCTATTAAAGTTGTAAGAATACTGTAAATTTATTTATTTGAGATAGTAATAGGGTGGATAGTATCCTGTGGGATATTGGATCATTGTAATCTTTCTTGTCATCTGTATTTCATTTCCAAGTCTCATGATATAATAAATATTTATTTATTTTATAAACTGATCCTTTTCATTATTTTGCTAATAGAATGTTTTAATATAATGCAGGATATTTATTAATTATTTACATTTTAACAAACATAATCATTAACTGAGCTAACCCATTTATTTTATATGATATTGCCCCAGAAATGAGACTGCAAACAGCATGGTTAGAATATATTCATGCTTTCAAGCCAAAATGCCCAAAGGCTGGCTTATATATATATATAAAGTTAAGTAAAGAGAAGGGTGGTATCATTCTTCTCTTATAAAAATCTCTGTCATGGGTCAAGGCCTGATCGCTTGTCAGACCGCTGTTTAACACCTGATTGGCTATCTGAGAAACAACAGTAGGCACATGTGAAAGACTACCAACCTTTCAATTTATTACTGATTTAATAACAACATGCGATTTAGCATTGTTTTTATTGTTATATATTCTGATGAATTAGCACTTCAAGTTTTTGCATTGAAATTATGGTTTAAATAATCTGCCCCAAGTTTGAAATGGCTAAATAATTAGCTTTATAGCAGACCCAATTCAAATTATCTTACCAATTGACTGTTGATTTTTTTATTGCTGATCATTCATGATGATTAATGATTATTTTGAATAGTGCTGGTGAACTATTTGAAGATGATGATGGGTTCCTTCTCATAATTATGCCTTAATATGGTGTACTTTTATAAATAGCTATTTAATTGAGGGACATTGTAACCACATTTCTTTTTGTAACTACCAGATTTTTATACTGTTACAACTGATGACTCAGTTGTGGGTCATTGTAACCTCAGATGCTCTCTGATTAACCCATTTCTTCATATTCATACTGTTACTGATGGCAACTCAATTGTGGATCATTCTAACCTCAAATTTTTTCAGTATTAATCCCTATTTTTTATACTGTTACAAATGATGACCCAACTGAGCTGAATGAAGATCAGGTTCTGATGGCCAATGACCCACATAATTTCAAAGAAATACACTGGAAAAACAAAATTCTGTATTTTGATGCAGAATTTATTTAAACATATTACTGTGATATGTTACAAGAGTATAGAGGATGATTGTTATAATTTAATTATAAATTATAAAATAGATTTATTAATGTTTATTTAAGGAATTCACATTTAAAGTTGAACAGAATCAAAACATGATTTTGGAGATTGGATTGAGTTTTTGACTTGAAATTTATTTAGATTTACTTTTAGTTTTGGTGATGGCTGGGGATTTTGTTGTTGGATTGAGGATACAATGTTTTCACACTACTTCATAGAATATTCTTGTTCATGTATTGCTTCAACTTTCTTCAGATTTTCAGATTTTTTACTGTTTATCATGATCCAGTTAACAGTCCTTCCATAATCCCCACCTTTTAAGCCTCCAAGAAATGGAGCAAGGCATAAGTCTGTATATTCTAGCTCCTAAGATGAAAAGGAACTATGACTTTGCAAAAAATTTTGCACTTTTATTTCATACCAAAAATTGTGATGGCATATAGTTTCTAAATTGAGACAGACCTTTAAGCATTCATGCTATATTCTATATTACAGTTTAGTGACTGGATTCAGTACCTATCCCAGAGTTTAAGGTCACTATGTATACTTTTACTGTCATATTCTCAACACATCTTTAAAAAAGGTTGTAATAAATGGTTCTTGATATAAATTTATCTTTATACATGTATATATAATTGTAAAAATACAAAAAAGGTGAAAATTAGTCACACACACTTTAACAGGGTAGAATTGCAGAATAAAGCAGGGAAAATAAGTTAATGAAATAAAGCCAGGTAGAGACAATAAGATTGAGTAAAAAGCAGATTAGTAGTAATAATATAGTAGTAGTGTTAGGTAATGTGAAATGGTTGCATGGAAAGGGTAATGTTAAGCTTATTTTATGAGATATCTTTAAAAGTTCATATTTCTGTTTCCTGTGAAAAAATCATTTACCACAGTTTTTCTTTAAGAGTAAAAGTTTAATAGAAACATCTATGCTCACAAGAGGAAAAGCAAAAATGTGGAAGATCATGATCTGAAAAAAAAGAGCAACCAATGGAAGGATCTTACAGAATAGAGAAAGCATCCATGTTGTCCCAATTATTAGAAATGTTTAAAGAATATAATAGAAAGAACTCCAAAGAGAAGATAATAAAAACAGAGCCCACCAAAGAGATAATAATAAACAAAAAAAAAAGAATAAAATAGAAAGAGACCAAAAAAAGAAGAGGACAATAAAAAGAATCAATAAAAAGCAGCAGAAAATAGAAAAATAACAGAACAAATGTTGAAATAAAAGTAGATGAGCTACATAAAAAGGATCAAAACAATAAAAGTGTGGATAATGAAATAGCAGACTGAATCAAACAAATTAGAAAAGTTCTGAATGAAGACAAAGAAAGAAGAACAAGATGTGAAAATAAAATATACATTATATAATAGATAATAAAATTAGCCAAGTGCAGGAGGCATAGAATCTGTGAATAATAAATGTCAAAGAAGCCTGGAATCAGTACAATAATAAATAGGGGACATGGCTAATCAAATTGAGATCTATGAGTAAAAAAGTTGGAGCGTAACCATAGACAAGATTGTCAAACTGAGAAAAAAATATCCATTCCTAAATTAAAAAGAGAAGAATGTGAATATATGAAAATCAAGGAAGCAAAGCTAGATAATCAATATATAAATCAAATGTCTGGAATTGTAAACCAGTTTCTTAAAATAAAGAGTATCAGGAAATGCTGGTGAGAAACCCATTTATTTGTGAAACAGCCTGGAAAGATATTTCTGCATTAATGCCATGATAGAAGAGGCAAAGCTTGCAATAGCTTGAGCTCTCTTCAAGGTGTTTATCGCAGACATAGTAGAATTTATTATTCATCTGGCCTCATAATTTTATTGAGTTTATGCAAGAAATCATGAAGTGCTACTGGTGTGAGGATGACCAGGAAGAGTTAAGTATAAAGTATCCTGAGAGAAGTATATTTCTTGTGAACCGTACACTCCATTTTTTTTAGGAAGCATGTGGCAAAATTGAGAGCACTCACTGCAGATCCTTTCTCAGAATTGCAAATAATAAGAATATGAAGACACATCTCACACCTTATTAAAAAAATGTTAATTGGCACAGACAGACATACAATTGAGCAGGTATCTGAAATGTTAAATGCAATTGACAACAGCAAACCTGCTTATGCTGAAAAGTGGATTTGAACCTCTAACTAAATCAGCATACAGAGGAGACAATAATCCATGTATAAATGCCATCTAAGATAGGAAATGAAAAATCAGACACCACCCTCATACTAAGACAGAAAAGGTGGAGTGCTACCATGGAAGAAGAAGTAGAGAAAATCAACTGTTAGCATCAATAGCCCTACCAAAACCCAAATAAGTAGAAGATCTGAAAGTGATTAAACCTTTACCAAGGAAATAGTCATCATGAATGTGGCCCTTCATCCTCTGACAGAACACTCACCTCTCAATACAGAGTTGTTATGAGATCTGATCATGATCCTCAGTTTCCCAAAAAAAGGGTGCAGTTATGCTTCTGATCAAGGAAACAAGAAAAAGCAAAATTATTAATCAAACAAAAAAAAGATATTTTGCAGAAGTAGGTGGTAAATATGATAGCTTTGCTTTTGGTGTTCATGGTGGATGTGTAATGTTCTTATAGATATAGGGATGCAGCATGTTCATAATATTCCAAAATTTTATCTCAGCACTGAACCTATCTGAGGTTTAATCTTTTTCCAAATAAGCCTCTCAAAGGAGCAGGGCTTTCTATCAGTATAATACTGAGCTATCTACCATGCACAGAACAGTGTCATGAGTGTGCAGCTCTAAGACTCAAAGTATATGATTTGGCCAAACATTTCTTGATCAAATCTTCATTGTGCCCTCTTGGTAATAAGTTGTGTTTGTGCACTTAAACAGTGATAGTTTTTATGTGTTCATGCTGCGTTGCAAACTTATGTTCTGTGATGTAGTTTTCCATCCATTATTATGCTGCAAACAGTGTCATGCATATACATCAAAAGTCATGTCTACATAAATAAAAATATATCAAAGAAATGAGACAACTACTTTTGACTTATTAGCCCAACGTGGCTTAATAAATTATATTCCAGCATGTAAGTTTGTGGAAACATTAATGCATGGCTAAGCATAAATTTTTGTTTTAGTGAAATTGAATTCACTGAATGAAACTATAATATCAAGAAAAAGGTTCAACTCAATTTCATTTTTCATATAAGACCAGCATAATATAACCAGTTAGCTATATACCTACATTAAAAACAATTAAATAGTTGGAAACATATTCTTCAAGTTTAGAATTATTTAAGTAATGTGAAACATTTAATTTTTCCCATCCATACTTTTATAATGGGTCTTCATTTAATAAAATATTTTGTCCTAAAGTGATAATATGAAAAATTTCAAACATTAAATTTGTTAAATAATAATATGGAAATATTTTAATGTTATAAATGATTGTAGAAGGGAGAGAAAATTGTAAAAGAATGTAAAAGTTTTTTTTAACTCTCTCTCTTCAGTAATGATAATTAATTATTAGTTTTAATTTATACTATGAAAATATACTAAGAGAAAAACTATAATTTTCTGTTTTTGTAAATTATTTAAGAGAGAAAGTTATATGCTTAAGAATATTTTTTTACAAAAAAAAAACATAATAAGGTTTTAATATTTTTGTAAATTTTATTTTTAATCAGTTTTTTCCTCTTTATTTGTTCAATGCAAGAAATATCAAATCAGTGCAATTAATTATCTTTTGTTTTTTGCAAGAAATGCCAAAAAATGTATGATGTTAATTTAAGTTTTTGATTTGATTTTCAATGTCTATGATTAAGGTGGGAAATAGCTGAAGAATTGTATTTATAAATATTTATCTAATTGGTTATTATAAAAATTATCATTTAAGAGACAGATTGTGATTGACTTGTAGATTGTTCTAGAAAAAAAATGAGGGTATGGATAAATCATAAAATCCAAGTGTCTGGTAAGAAGAGATTTTTTAGTAAAGAAGACAGAAGTATTCATCAAACTGTTTCCAGAAGTTTTAACTAAGCTATTGCATAATATAACAGAAGTTTTAAACAATCTTTTTGTATCCTATGAATTTACTCAAAAATGTTATGTACAATGAAAACCATGTGCTAAATTCAATTATAAACTAGACATAATTTTTCTCCGTGTAATCTATCTTCACTGGAATAAAAATGTAGTAGAGAAGGTACTCCCTAAAGTAATTTTCAAACCAATCTTCAACCAAGAGCATGAGTTTCTCTCTGTGTCAGTCTCATCTGGAAATTCAAGAAAAAAACACCCAAGGATAAAATTTGCTATTTTTTAACCTGAAATTACTGCCAACCAAGAAAGACAAATTGACCAGTCACATATCTAGAAGCCTTCTAGGAGAAACTCAATTAAAGAACAACTGGAAAGAAATCCTTAAAGAATAAAGTCATAGTTAGAGGTATTTTTATGAATGCACACTGTATTTTTATTAATAGGAAAAAAAAATATAATTTTTTTTGTTAAGAATTGATAATTTTAAATATTTTCATTAAGTTAATGTTTTCAAATTGTGGAACATCTTAAAATCCAATCAATTTTTTCTTCCAAATTATGAAATAGTTGTTAGAAAATTTAATTTGTTGTAAATTTAATTTTTTTAACATGTTTTTCCTTTTTCATTCAATTATCCCTCCTGAAAAAAAGGTTAATTAAGCTAAATTGAAGATTAATATCTTTGATTTTGAAAATATTGTTTACCAAACTTATATTTTAAAGAAATACATTAATGAATTAAAGTTAATTTATTATAAATAGAAATCAACAGATTTGTTAATATAATTTTTATGAAAATATATTTTTTGATGAAATGACTGTTTAAAATTTCATACTGTCATGTCATTTTTTTGTTTATTGTTAATCAATTAGATATTTAATAATTATATTAAAAATATTTTTTGAATTTAGTTTCTTTATTCTATCCAATTCCTGTTTCATAATTTGCCATATGTATGACCTTATTTACTTATATAAAGGTAAGCATATGAATTATTTAAACTTATTTATAATAAGCTGCTTTATTTATTTCTCACTGTAATAATTTATAGAGTTCTTCCTGAGCTAGATTTGTACATAAATTATATTGACTATAGGTTTATGTTTATTGTTAAGGACATCCATATGATGATAATTTTGGATTGGCACAGAGGGGGTATCCTTTAAAGTTTATGCATTATGTATTATTTAGTTTGGTAGTTATTAGAAATGAAATTTATAATTGGGAAGTACATTAACTGTACCAGCATTAATGATGATAAGCATGTTTTAGGATCCCAGCATTGTTTTATTGTTGTATATTCTTATGGATTATCACTTAAGTTTGTGCATTCAAATTATGCTTTAAATAATCTGTCACAAGCTGCCAAAAGCTAAATAATTAGCCTGATCTATAGTAGACCCAATTTAAATTTAGTCACCAGATTAACTGTTGATTTATTTTTACTGTTGATCATTTGTGATGGTGAGTGGTTATTACTTTTGTGTAATGCTGGTGAACTTATTGTTAGTTCTGTGCAAATCTCTCATGCTTATTTATTTTATATGAAATTTTATACTGTTTATTTGGCCATGATGATGGGCGCTCATGTCCTCATAATTGTGTTCTAATGTGGTGTACTATCCTATTGTGGAACATTGTAACCACAGTTCCCCTTGCAACCCCAGTATTTCCATACTGCTATAAATGGTAACCCAAATGTGGGACATTGTAACCTCAGATTTTCTCTGATTAATCCCCCTATTTTTCATACTGTTACACATGGTCACTCAGTTGTGGATCATTATAACTTCAGATTATTTTAGTATTAATCCCTATTTTCCATACTGTTACAATATATATATATATAATCAAGTTTATCAACATCAGGAATCTTCATCAGTTGCCACCCTTTTATTCTGGAGTAAGATATTAATATTGACAAGAGATTTGACACTTTATATTCATCATTATAAACCATTATCAATCCACTGAAGGATGAAGGTCTCTCCAAGTTCAATCCATCTTCTTCAATCTTTAGTTTCCCTTCTCCATATCACCCCTGCACACTTTCTTATTTCATCCATCCATCTAACATGTGGTCACTTTCTGGGTCTTTTACAATCCCTTGGAATCCCATTTAAGATTTCAATTGTCCATCTATTATCATCTCTTCTAGCAATATGTCCAGCCCAACTCCATTTCAATCTTTTAATTTTTTTAATAAGGTCAGTAACACCTGTTTGTTCTCTTACCCATACATTGTGGTTTCAATCTCTTCTTGTTATTCCCACTATGCATCTCTCTATACTTCTTTGAGTGGTCTCAAGTCTTTGTATTGCTCTTCTATTAAGTGTCCAAGTTTCAGATCCATAAGTAAGAACTGATAAAACACATTTGTTAAAAACCTTCCTTTTCAAACACATAGGCATATTTCCTTTTGGTATCAAGTTATTTCTACCAAAAGCACTCAACACAAGTTTAATTCTATGATTAATTTCTTCCATTACTTTTCCATCTGTATTAATAATCTGACCAAGGTATTTGTAACTGCTAACTTCTTCTAACTCATTATAATCAATGTTTATTTTCATATTTTGAGAAAATCGATTAAACATTACTTTAGTCTTTTTAACATTTATCTTTATTCCTACTTTCCTACTTTCATCTGATGACTCCTGCAACATTTCTTGCAGCTCTAAAGCATTATTTGCAAAAACAACTACCTCATCTGCAAAATCTAAATAACTTACATAATCTCCATTTACTTTCACTCCTTTAGCTTCCCGTTTTAATTCACAAAATACTTCTTACAGCACAGCTGTAAAATGTTTTGGAGATATGGAGTCACCCTGTCTTACATCCTTCTCTATGTTGACTTTCCCAATATCATTATGTAATATAATTGTTGCTGTTGCATTTTTATAAATATTCTTTAAAATATGACAATATCCTGGATCTATACCTTGATGATTCAATGTTTTAATCACTGAAAAAATGTTTACCGAATCAAATGAGATATTTAAATTCAGACATTTTAATAAACCTCATTAAACAGGTAAATATAATCTATTTTGAAAGCAGTCTAATAAATAATCATTTTCCATATGTTCAAGCCCCACTAAACTTAAATTAGTATTTAGCTAATCAATTTGATTTAACATTAATTCTCAATGGCTACATGTGGTAAATTATACTAGTAACAATTTTCAACTGCCTTAATTTCATTTTATTTTTTAAATTGAACAATTTTGCATAGTATCTTTTTAATTATGTCTGTATTTTACAAATATCAAATTTGTGTAAATTTATCTTAGATTTTTTAAAAGCTTCAGCAAAATTGCCTACAAATTCATATTTAGAGATAAACCTTCTAATGTTCATCAAAAATAAACTTATATTTTAGAAGCATTTGAAAGGGTCCCAAGCTACTAATAATGATAGTGCCAATAATGCAGATGATAAAAGACTTTAGATAAAGAAAACTCATAAATTAATTTTTTCTAAAGACATTTAATATGCATATTAGATGATGGAAATAGTCCAATATATAAATACAAAAACTCATAATCATTTACAAATTATTTTTGTTTACTTTTTCTTTTAAATGTCTATTTGGAACTGTAATTATACTACAAAATAATACTTTTCTAATGAACAATAACATTGCATATGTAAAATTTACATTACTAAACTATTGTATTTGTTGCCGGGTAAGCTAGATGATACCTTAATAACAGATTGAAGATTCCCAGTGTTGATAAATTTGGGCTATTATTGTATATGATTTATATCTGTGAATTATATAGCTTTATGCAAAATTAAGTTCATTATATATATATATTTTAATGTAACATTTTAATAGTTAACGTAGATGCAAATTAATTAGTAAATGGGATTACTCTTATATATGAAGTTAAATCCATTATCATGATGTATTGATGTACAACAACCAATCAGACCACTCTTGCAGGCTGAATGAAAACAATAGCCTCCTTTTGATTAGTAGTAGATTGGACATGTTTGTGATTGGTTGCTGCATATCAATATGCTTTTAACTTCATATATATATATATATATATTGTAACAGAATGGGGTGATGGGGTAATGAAGAAAATGAGTGAACCTGGGGTGATGGGAAATGATCATTCAATCAAAATATGCGTCTTCTGTAGACCAGGCTAACTATTGACCCTTTGCCAGCTTGGGCAATTATTTAAACATAACTTGGATGCACCACTAAAGTGCTAATCCATTAGACTACATAACCAGAAAAATCTAAACAATATTGCTGGGATATTAAAACATGCTGATCATCACCAATACTCAGGCCACTTGTACTAGTAAACTATAAACTTGACTTCTAATAAGATTAAACTAAAATAAAAGGTAGTGCATAGGTTTTAAAGAGTATTCTCTTTGCACCAACCAAGATGATGATTGATCATCTCTGGTTGCCCAAAAGCATTAAGTACACATCCCCATTTATATATTCAGCCTGTGCATGAATCTAGCTCAGAGAAAATAAGCTCTATTACTGTATATGACCAAGAGATGATGCAATTCAATTTTTAACAGTTGAATACAAGTTTATTAATAATCAAATTAAAAAATTTAAATCAAGGTTATAAAAATAAGTTTACACATATAAGCTTTCTGATTTTGATTACAATACAAAATTTCAAATGATCACATTGCTACTTACATAATTACTATTCAAAATTCAAATTGTTACATTGGTTTACATATATGGGTGCACAGACCTGTGATTTCTAATATACAATTAATACATCTTTGAATAAATATTTAATAATTTAAAAAAATGATTAAAATTTTACATATAAGTTATACTTGACAAGCATTGGTATTTGCAATACAATTGACAGATATATGCACACATACATGCGTGTGCGTAAAATTTCTGAACATATTTAACTTGTTCTACAATAATACATGATTAAGCTTTTGAATTATATTTTAAATAATACAAATACTTATGCTAGATTTACTAAAACATGTATATAGAATTGCATTGATTATTAACAAATTTAATTTTGTCAAATAATAAATAATAATTTTTATAATTAATAATTCCATTTTGAATATACATAAAATTTACATATTTACGTGTGCATCAATATTAAAAAAAAAAATCAGTTTATCAAATTCCATTACAGCTTTCTTTTATTCTTTTTAAAAAAAGTATAGTCAATTTTTGAGAGGTTAGAAAGCTTTTTATTCAGTTACCCCTTAACTAATTATAAATGTCTTTAAATTTAAAAATATAGACTTATAAATGTCTTCCAAATGAATAATTACTTCTTTATTCAGCTGATGTTTCTCTTGGGCAAACTGGTTTTTTTGTCAATCCAGGCAAATGTCATCATCAGGTAAAAGTATGTAATTCAGATATGGTTGGTTTTCTCCCTTCAGCAGTTGGTTACCTAGACTTGGATTTTGTAAGCTTCAGGTCAGCAAGCTATTTTGTCTTCATTTGTTCAGGCTACTGATTCAGAAGTGATCTGGATTCAAGTAAATCAAAACTCCTGTGAAGAAAAATAGTAGCAGCTCCTGGAACTACTGTCCTGCCTTAAGCTACATCAGTTCATTATACCTATTCTACCAGCCATCTCTATGGGTAGCTTTACTGTGGCCATTCTCTGCTATGAGTTCATGATAGCTATTCTACCAGCCATCTCTACAGCTAGCTTTACTGTGGCCATTCTCTGCTACAGTTACCAACTCTTCACAAAATACTTTAGCCAACTTTATAGCTAGCTCTACAGTTAGCTCTTCTGCTAACCACTTCTCAGAAAATTAAAGCCAAACTTTGCAGTTGGCCTAGTTGGCCACTGCTTAAAATATTAAAACCAGACTTTTCTGGCCGACTCTTACAAAACTGTCAACAAAACTAACTGATATTTTTTTATTATTCTTTTTATAATCTTGGTTGGGTCAAATGATAAAAACAGTGTCTGTTTTCAATCTGTCTAATTTTTTTGAAAACAAGCTTGAAATTTTTATTCAAAGTGTGATTGGAAAAAGTTGATTTCAATTAACTTTAATCCTTTGGAATCTACATACATGTTTTTACTTTGATACTAATTAATTAAAGGATTTCAAAAATAGACATTTTTATAATTATCAGAAAGCATGCTTATTTTTAAATTTTCAAAATCAGAATTAAAAATATTAATTTTATAATTTTATTTATTTGACCATTTTAAAATATTTATTTCATAATGAAATTTTATTTTAAACTCTGAGTTATTTAACCCTTTACTTATTATTATTTTATTCAGTGAATGTAGAAAAATATCTACAAACATTTATTGTTGTTTTTACTTTTCTTTTATTTTACATATATATATATATGCACATACACTATATTATTGTGTGCTACATAACCCAACTGGTTACAATATATATATATATAATGGTGATTCCATTTACTAATAAATTTACATATATATATATCACAGATTCATAAGTCTATGCTAAAATTGATAAACTGGTTAAAAATCGAATGCTAAGGAATTGCTGAGTAATTTAATATTTTTACAATTGATGTTCTAAATAGATTTTCAAAGTATCATGTCTCCCTTTTAAAAAAAAACCTTGCAGAAACAATTGCTTCAAAGATCTACATTTATCTGTACAGTATCTATCAAAAATTTTAAAGATTCATAAGTAAGCATTTATGACTGAACGCCATTTAAAAAATATGGTTATTGATGCTAATGCTATGACTTGAAATTAGTATTATAACCAAAAAATCTAAACAAGAGATGACTAGAAGTATGCCATGTTAGAAGATGAATTCTTTGTATTTTTTCTAATCACTGAAATTTGCATGACAAAAACTAGCAATCAAACTGCTTATTATGAAACAAGAATAATCAAATGTAAGTTCATATTAAGTTTAAGCCCCAAAAATGACAATCTGTGGATCTAGAGACAATGCTATAGCTATGAAACTTTGGGCAACTATATTATGTTAATTTAATCATTATTTTAATTAAACATATCTCATTTTCAGACAATTTAGATAGATATTTTAGGGAACAATTTCCCTCTTTATGCAGAAATTATTTTGAGGCAACACTGTCATCTTTCAATATAATAATTTCCAATTTATTTTCTCAATATATTTATTAAGGCTTTATATATACATTGATGTTTATTGACTGGTCTGTTGATTCTTGAGGAATGTACTATGTCAGTGTACTATTTGGTACTTCCTTGATCTTCCAAGTCAATTTTCATTTATGACACTCCATGTATCTTTGTGTTTAATAATAGGCACCAGAATTAGATCTCTCCTTCTGAATTCCTTTAATTTGTTGCTAATAAAAAAAAATTCATTTTGATGTGGGTGTTTGAAGATTTTGTTGCTACTCGCCAACCATATTGCCATTATTATGTAAAAGGATAGTCTTATGTTTGCGAAATACTTAGATTGGATACTTTGTTCTAATGATGGAATGGTGTAGTAGTCTGATTTAATATTTCTATAGATGTTTTGTTATTAGTAGTCCATGACAGTTCTCAATGATATGATTAAATTTCTCTTCTGTTCTTTCGCAATTAGGGCACATTGGATTGATTTTAGATATGCTCCTTTTATAGTGTAGGATTCTATTGGAGGGTATGGCATCCATATTTATTTTTAAGATAAGGTCTAAATACTTTGGTTCCATTTCCCAGTATTTGAAGGCTTTTGTAATTTTATGTTTTGTTAATCCCAGCTTCCCTGGAATTACTTTTGTATGTGAATGCATAAGTTCATAGGCCAGATTTTGTGTTTTGATTGAAATGCTTGCTTTGTTAATGTTTCATATTGTTTTAATTTTCCTATTATGATATTTAACCAGTCATTTTTTTTGGTGGGGGTCGATCTGTTGGAGTGACTAGCTCCATGTTGTTCTCATATTTAAGGTGAATTAAAAGTTGATGGACTAGATTGTGAATCTTTTGTATAAAGCAGGCTTGGATGGAATGAAAGGACATTCCATTCATTCTGGCTTTTGCATTGTTTTTATGCTTAGAGCTACAACCTTGCCCTTCCAGAAGAGTCTGCCTGCAAGTGAGTTTATTTTATTAATAAATTTGTTAGTTATGTTGATAATATGTAGGAAATAGCTTATTTTTGACATGATTTTTATGTTGAGGATGGCAACCTTTTTTTGTAGAGAAAGTTAGAATATGGTGAGTTTTTGGTGAGCCTGAATTATGTTGTTTTGAATCTCATTCATTATTTGAGTTTGAGTTTTTGAGATGGCAAAGCCCAGAAATTTTTGTGGCTCTGTTTCAAATTTGGAGCTTATTTTTTCCCCAGTTTTTATCATCCATGTTGCTGGTTTAGCTGTGTTTATTTTTAGGCCTGAGTCTTGTGAGTACTTGTCCAAAATATTATATAGTTTTGATAAGAATTTAGCGGATGGCAAGAAAATTATCACATCATTCATATAGGCCATGGCCTTAATGCATTTTTTTTTAGCCTGTGGATGTAAATTCCAGGGAATTTGAGCTTTATGTTTTTAGTAGTGGGTTTATGTAAACGATAAATAGTAGTGCACTGAGGGGTGATCCTTGGTGGATAGATAAGTCATATTGAAAGGTTTGGGAAATTTTGCCATTTAAGGTCATGGCAATCTCTCAATTGTTTAGTAGGTTGTGGATTATTTGTAAAATTGGGTTTGGGACTGAGAATTCTGTAAGTCTGTCAATCAATTTATTGAGATTGATTGAATCAAAAGCCAAAGTTATATCCAGTTGTCCAATTTATGAAGTCAGTTAGATATGTTTTAGAATCATATAAATAATGGTACATATGTTAGCAGCCTTTTCAATCATATGATTTAAATATTGAGGGAAATGTTGATAACTATAATTTCTTATTGGTCAAATGTTATATAATTTCAACTAACAGAGAGCGCAAGAGTAGTTTCTGACATAAATGATAGTATCACCCTATATTAATAAAGTTTTACAGATATTCAAGCTATATTGTCTAAACCTTGTGTACATATGTATTGAAATAGATAAAGGCCATATCTATTTTATGGCTACCATGTGGTCTTGCATATGAGAATGGCATTGTGAGGCAGAATAAAACGTAGCTTTGAAATTATAAACAAAAAAAATGTTTTATAATATAAATTTCAAATAATAATAGTATAATAAGTTAAGTTTTATTATTAATATCTGAGGGATTTAAAGTTAAAATAAAAATTAATATTTTATAATATAAAAAAACCAATGCAGCAAGTTAATTTTTGTAATCAGTAACTAAAAGATTGAGGTAAAAAGTTAATGTACCTAAAAATGTAATTGAAAGAATGTAGTTGGAAAATAGATCTTTAAAAAAAAGGATAGAATAATTTTCGTTTAAAAAAAATAGAAAAAAAAATGATTATTTTATATTTATATACAATTGCATTTTTGATGAAAGACAATAATGTTCTGTTATTTATTTATTTTTAATAATAGATAAAATTACAATCTAGTTTTTTCTCCAAAAAAATTAGTTAAGAAGATAATTATAGAAAAAAAAGTTGATTATTTAACATTTTAAAAAAAGCAGATGAAGTCATAGAGCATGCATAAAGGTGTGTATTTCTTTAAACATTCTTTTTTGAAACTAGACAGTATAGAAGTTAACTTGACTTTGAGTGGCCAGAAGATAGGAAACATCTCCAACTGTTTGAAATTTGCTATAACTGCAACTTGAATATGTTATGCTAAAAGAAATTTCAATTCCCATTGTAATTGGAAATAGAATATAATGAGCCAGCAAGTATTTATGTAAAAAAATGCTAATAAGCAAAATTGGAAGCCAGAATAAAAAGTTTAATTCTGCAGAGAAAATGTTTAAGGAGACAATAAAACTTTATTTGCAAAAATTCTTTTAATAACTTCTTGCGAGTTTTCTATAGTTCATGTCTTGAGGTTCCCATCATAGATGTGTATGATTCAAAGATGAAGTTAGAATGTCGCAGAGGGATATGATTTATTTGAAAAAAAAAATTGTAACTTATATGTATTATTTGTTTTTTTGTTTTTTTAAATATCTGCTCTGACATCATAAATGTATATATGCGTGTAATTAATATTATTAGTTAATTGTATGTGCATTTTGTCTTTAAATATGCAAAATGAAGAAATAACTGATTTATTGATGCCTGATCAAAAAGATTACCTTTTAAGTTAATTTATTTCAATATTCAATTTTTTATTAAGATTTCAGAAGACAAATCATTTGCTGCTCCTGATTATTACTTCTTTTTTTTTAAGTTTTAAAAAGCAAAAAAAAAAAGGGAAACAAATTATTAATATTTCATGTTATAATATAGTTTTCAAATTTAGATAAATTAGTAAAACCTAAAACAAAGTGTAGTACCGATGATGAAAAGAATATAAAGTTGTAAATCCACAGATACTGAGAAAATTTAATGAACCATTTACCTAAAACATTCTAGATAAACTTTATATGGAAGAGATCCAAGAACTAGCAAATGCCATTATAAAGTTACCCATCTAATTGATGAATAATAGGAAATGGCTTTCATTTGAATAACAGATCAGTTTTAATCAATGACCCAATAAATATATTAAGACTGCTTTAACAATGCTTAATGATAACCGATTTGTTTACTGTAAAGAATCTATGATATATTTCATGTAACTTTCAGTCTTACATATTCTATGAAAACCTGCTTTTAAGTAATTTTTATCAATGCAATCCCTATATTGGATTGGCTAACCTCATGATCTATAAGTAAAGTGTATGGTTTTCATATATGAATTATAATGATTAATCTCTTGATATTTAGAATGTTAAATTAATACATACAGAAACATTGGAAATGCTCTTCACTTGATAAGATAAAACTCTATAGACTAAATGGCCAAATATGGTCTTAATCATTGTCCACATGTTCATAAATTAAACAAATTTATATGTGTTTGAATTGACTAACACCATCATATATGTGATATACATGATCAGATTAATGTAAATGGGCCATTATTATAATTTCTGGAATGGGAAGTTATATGTCTTCAATTTCTGGTGATAACTAATGTCTTAATGTAATTGATATGAAATTAATTGTTTTTTGTTTATATATACAAGCATAACCTCTGATTTTGTTGACTGGTCTCCTTTGAGATTGATATGTAAATGTCCTTCTTTTTGTAAATGATTCGTATGGTTTGTGAATAAAAATGTTTTGAAAGAGCACAATAGTTATGTATCACGATATATAAAACAGTGTGTGTATGTAATGTATGAGCTTGGCTATGAGAAGTGTCCAAGAAATAGAATAAAAGACACTACTATAATCATCTTCATTTCAAATTAAGCATATAAATTGTTTATTATTATAAATACGATCAGGTATTTCCTTGCATAAAGATTTAGATTCTTGTGTTAATGAACATTTACGATATATATTTTTATGCATATGGATTTTATAATTTAAGTACAGATATTTAGAATCTATTGTTATATTTGAGTATATTTTCAATGTTCAAATTATTATTTAGGGGTAGAAAATATTGTTTTATAAGGGATATGATCCGAAAGTTGACCACCTCTAAAAATTATTGTAAATATTATGGGTACTATTTTGTAAGGAATAGGATCCAAATACTGACCATCTCTTTGAATTATTATTAATTTTATGGAAGTTAAATTGTGTAGTTATGTAAATGTTTACCGAGATTAACACTAGAGATATATTAGTAGACTAGCTTTATTTTGGCACAACCCACACAAAAGTTACCCACAGACAATTCACATGTGCCCTTTACAATCTGACATTACAGAAAAATATATATATTTATTTACAGCCCACTAAAGTCATGGAGAAATAAGAGACACTTAACTAATTTATTAAACTACTGATTGCAAATAATGATGATAAACTGCAAAAATAATGAGACAATTTATTTACATATATACAAAATAACACACATTGGCAGCACTTTGGTTAATTATTTTTATAAATTAATTAAAGGTAACTCAAACTTTTTAAATCCTATTACTTTTAACTTATACACAGATATAGTATACAGGTAGCTTAAATGTTTTTAAACAGTTGAGATTTGATAATTTCTAATTTAGGGTATTATTATCATTAGATTTTTTGATTGGATCCTAATCTACTGCATAGACATCTAACCACTAACACCTCTCATTATCGCTGGTCTAAGATTAAATGACTCTGCTAAATAAGGATAATACCATATTATTAATGAAGAATGATTTAACTAATCGACTGTGTTCAATTTCAGGTTATGATTTTAGCAGGCAATTAAAATACTCAAATAATTGTAGAATACAGAATATAATGTCTTTACTACAATCATTAATACACAGAGCAAATACATATGTGAATTACATACATATGGTATGAATTAAACTTCTACCACATACTACTTTTTATATTATTTAGCACCGCATATGAGTGACTAGCAGTTGCAAACATTTATGAAATAAAATAAATATACAATAGGAATTGATCATCTACCATACATCACTGTTTAAACAAATAAAAGTAAGTGACCAACAGTCACAATGGTTTTGCAATCATTACTCTATTTCATTATATAAGAATGAGTTCCAGATATAACAAGCTTAACCTGACTTGATGGGTGAACAGCCATCCTTTTTTATCAATAACATTACCTCAAAAAAAGTGCAGTTCACTCAATCTGAAACCTATTAGATGCAACATTAATCTATCTTGTCTATTCAGCCCAATTCAACTCCATTCATAATTTATAAATTTATTGCTTTAACATATTATTTATATTTTAAATAAAGTGGAAATAACTGTTTTAATCAACATATATTATTTCAATGGAGTAAGATAACTTTATAAGTAAAGGATTTTAAGTTATTAATAAAAATAATTAGAAAATAATTCCAAACTAGTGTTGAAAGAATGTTATGTTTTGTATTTTATAATGTTATATTTTAAGCTCCTTACTAAAGATTTATTTTGCATGGAATTTATATTATTTTTTTATTTACCTGTTGTTTACTAAATAAATAAATGAATAAAACATCAAATATATTAATTTGAATTTATATATATATATTTTCAGAATGCAATGGCTTCTCAATGCAGCAGGCCAACGTCTGCAAGGAAAACACACAATATCCTCAACAACCAGTGCACCTTCTTCTAGTGATGGAACATGTCGAAAAGGATGCAGCTGTATTTTTTTAATGATATGCTTTGTAGCTATTATGGTGGTATTGTTACATGGTCTTTATTCTGCAGTTATATTCATTGCAATTCTTTTTATTTGTTCTCTAGTCTGTCTTAGCAAAAAGTCACACAAACCTGAAGAACCTGATCATTTTTCTAGAATTATATTTACAGTTCAACCACAGGAAATTGCCACAAATGTTACAGAAGAAAACTTAAATATGAGTGAATCTCTACATCAGGAGCCACATTTAAGATCATTATATAATTTAGATGAACCTCCACCAGAATATTGTGATGAGAGTGACTATCACATATCAGTTTATGAAAATAGTAGCAGTTCAGAATCAGAAAATGACGTTTCTACAAGATATGTAGTTGTCCATGAAACTGATGCTGAAGAGCCTCCACCAAGCTATGAAACACTTTTTCCTGATCAACAGTCAGAAGTTCACACAATAGTGTGACCCATTTTAAAATTTATTTCTTTTAATTAAAAAAAGAAACTAAAAAGAACAATTATTTGTAAATTATATGAAAAAACTTTGTTGTATGAAAAGCTACAAATAATATTTTTCTAAAAAAAGTTTCCAGATATTTTTTTTTTTACATATCGATATTTTTTTTAAATATATATATAATTAAAAATACAATAGAAAAACAAAAATTTTATACTGTTAATACTTATTTATATTTAGATTTATATATATATTAAGATAAAACTTTATTTTGTATTTATGGTGTATCAGAGATTGGTCTTGATGAACTAATATTCATGTAAACGAGTACAATAGTATTTTAGTAAATATATAGTTGTACAGTATTTGAATAAAAAGTAAGTGGATTTAGTGAAGGCATTTAATATGGAATGATAAAATTTGGAAATATAACAAAGTTTCCAATCTTTTTCAATTTTGTTTCAAATATAATTATTTGTATTTATTTTTCTCTCTACTTATGTTCATTTATCTTTTGATTTTTGTCCTTGTTTATATGATTTACTTATCTATATTACTTTATATATTTTTTTTAATCTGTCCAAATCATAATTTTATAATATACATGTACTTAAACAAAGGATTCCACAAGTTAGAGATATTAATGCAGTTTTTAGCCATTTAGCCACACATACTTTCCAGATAATGGAAAATGAAAGGCGGTTATAATACTGATTCTAAAATAATAAAATGGTATAAATCCACAAAGAGGAACCTGAAATTATCATCACACATGTGTATGCATATTGTGTGCCAGAACCAAGACCCATAGCAATTTATTATAATTTTATAATTATATTTTTATTTACGATACTTTTTATCTTAGATTGTTATACAAAGACTAATAACAAATTCAACAAAAAAAATTAAATATATTTTACAATGGCTGCTTACTAAAAAATTGAAGATCTTGATATATTTCACCTGATTATAGAAGTGTTTGGTAAATTGTTTAAATCGAAGTAACAGAACATTCATAATTAGAAACATGCTAATCTATCAAGAAAATGTTTTGAAAAAATGTCATTTAATTCGAGTATTTAATTTTTATAGTAAATTGCCTATGTTGATGGGTGTTCTAACTTTTGCCACTCTCTGTATATCAAATACGTGTTTGACTATACCACTCTAATTTAATATTATATAGAAATATTTGATTTAACAATAAAGACAACTTTAATAAATATATAAGCACAGTAAATTTTGGTGATTTTTATTATACAGACGTCTAGTTTCATTGTTAACAGCACATAAATTGATTACAAAATTAAATAACTATATTTGAAAATATGCAGATACTATCAACTACATATGTAACTTACTATTACTTATTTATATTTATTATTGATCCATATAAATTTGAAATTATAACTGAAAATATTTTTACTATGAATAATGTTTGTTTTGTATCACATAACTTATTTAAACACAATATATGATTATGATAGTAACTTACACATGAAAATAAGTAGACTGCATGAAGTTTATTAAGTTTAGAAAATTCTTGTATGGTGGATAGTGATTTATTCTGTAGCATATTTGAAGAAGCTAGATTATAGACAAAAGTTAGCTTATTTTACATAAGGCAATAGTTAATAATATCAAAATGTGATCATGAAAAAAGGGGCTGAAATTTGTTTAATTTAATTTATATTTTACATATAGTTGTTCATCAATATTATTATTTGTTTGTTTATTTAGTACACAGATTGAAATATATAACAAATCATGCCATGTTTCTTACCAATAGTGATGGTGAATGAAACAATAGAATAAACTAATATATCTATTCTTAAATTAGATTTATGTAAAATATTTTTTAAGAAACTATATATTAAATATATACAAATACAATTTAAAATATAGAAATTTGAAAATAATAAATATAGAAAATAGAAAATATATAAATATTATATATAGAGCTCACAAAATAAGGTCATGTGACATCTGACTTGATTTTTTTTTTTAATATATAAATAATAGATATATGCAAATAACTACCAAATCATATAATATTTCATAAGACTAATGTGGTAAAGTATTGCAAATGTTAGTGCCCAAAGTTGTTCTACTAACCACTTGATGTTATAGAGAATCCTAAATTTAGACATCAACAATTTGTGAGAATGAAATTAATTGTATTTAAAATATTCACAAAAATAATTTAATTTTGGCATTACTTTATTTTGCCACTTACCTGTTAAGTATTCATTTTTAATAACATTGGAAAAATAAATTCACTAATTAATGTAAACAAATAATAATTTGTAATATAATTTAAAATAACTACCAGATCTTATAAAGAAAATTTCCATAAAAATGGCATGATAAAAGTCTCGCATATGTTCACAGCCAAATTATTATTTTTAGTCTTCAAAAGAGATCTCTTTAGCTGGCAACTAGATGTATATATATATAAATAATTCAGATAAAATGAAATTAATTGTATTTTAAATATTCACAATAATTCTGTAATTTGATATTATTTCCCAAGGCAGAATTATCCAATATTCATTTTTAATACTTTGGGAAATAAGAAATATAAGAAATAATAACTTATAAACAAATATATTTATAATAAAATTTTCCACAATAACAACATGGTAAACTCTTGGAAATATTAACACTCAAATCATTACTTTTATCCAATAAACATTTCTTCTGCTAATCTTTAAATATTATCATTATTTTAAACTATTGTCAACCACTGAAGAATGGGGGTCTCTCCAAATTTAATTCAGCTTCTCTAATCTAAAACTTCCTTATTTCATCCACCATCTACATGTAGTCACTTTGTAGGTATTTATCAAAATGCAACATTTGTAATTACATTACCTTATGATGCTAAGGGTAATATAGTGAAGAGTGTATGATAGAATAATTTCATATCCCCAAAACTTTTACATCAGTTTTACAAGAAGTATTTTGTGGATTAAAATGAGAAGCTAATGGAGTGAAAGTAAGTGGAGATTATTTAAGTCATCTAGATTTTTCAGATGTTGTGATTGCTTTTGTAAATAATGCCTCATGAAATGTTGCAAAAGTTATTAAATGAAAATAATAAAGTAGGACTAAAGATAAATCCTAATAAGTCTAAAGTAATGTTCAATGGATTTTGTCAAAAGAAAATAAAGTTTGATAATGATGAATTAGAACATGTTAATCAGCTGTCCATCTATTCTTATCTTTTGTAGAAACATATCCTCTCCAGCTACAGTTCAGTCTCTTAATTCTTCCAAAATGTCAGTAATACATGTTTGTTCTCTCACATGTATTTTATTTTTGATATCTTGTTACTACTAACATAAATCTCCATACTTCAATGGGTGGTCTGAAGTCTCTGTACTGCTCTTCTCTTGTGTCCCAGTGTCAGATCCATAAGTAAGACTGGTAAAATACATTTATTAAAAACTTTCCTTTTCAATATATAGGTGTATTTCCTTTTAATATTAAGTTATTTCTACTAAAAATACTCCATGTTTAATTCTATAATTAAATTTTGTCTATTATATTTCCATCTGTATTAATAATCTTATCAAGGGATTTGTGGCTATTAACATGAAACTTATTATCAAACTTTTTCTTTTTTTGATAAAATCCATTGAACATTACCTTAGTCGGAAGTGTTCTGTTTTATCATGACAGCTGCTTGATGGCATTGATGCTAAGCAAAACACATAGATATAATGTTCCCGGGCTTATTTTTGGAATAGGAAGTAAAAATAAATTATATTAAAATTTACACAAAATTAAAAAATCCAAGCAAAATATAAAAATGAAAGCTGACTTTTTGGACTTTTGGGGACAGTAATTAATCAGAGACTGGCTTTTTATATGTGTGTCGATAAAAAATTACGTTACTTTCTAATAGCAAATAATAGTACATTAGAGACTTTTTGGAACAGGAGTTAATCAGACTGGCTTTATTGGATGTGCGTGTGTGTGGAATATCAAAAGTTACTTTCCTTTTTTAATAGAAAATGAGTAAATTTTAACTTTTGTGAGACATTAATTAATCAGACACTGAGTTTTGAAATCAAAGTCAGTTATATTACAATTTCCACAAAATTTAAAAATTCAAACAAAAATTTTAAAATGAAAACAGGCTAACTTTTTGGGACAGTAATTAATCAGAGACTGGCATTTTGTATGTCTGTGTCTATATAAAAACACGTTACTTTTTAATAACAAATAATAGTAAATATAGCAAAGACTTTTGGACAGTAATTAATCAGAAATGGGTTCTGTTTGGGTGTGTGTGGATAGGAAAAGTTATGGTACTTTTCTAATAAAAAATAAAGGAAAATTTTACCCCTTTTTGGGACAGTAATTAATCAGATACTGCATTTTGGGGAAAAACAAATTAGATTGCAATTTACCCACTAAAGTTAATGAAAGCCAACTCTGATGTCTGGAAATTGCCAGTTTTCAGATTTTGAAGCAGCCATCTTACTTGTCTTGGATGATTTCTTGTGCATACGTTACTTTCATTGGGATCTTTCAAATAGTGCTGTGCCACACCCTAAAATCTAATTTGTGAGGGTTACGCAATCCTGATGGAACAGTGATGACACTGTTAAAACTATTAGAAGATACCAGTAGATCAGTTCACTTGAAAATAAAGATGTTTGATGTGAAAAGTTTAATTATTTAGACACAATGCAGTTAACACATCATCACATGATACTGTAGTGACAATAGACAACACAGCATTATGATAAAGTGTGTACACAAGCAACTATGGCAGCCAATGAAGGCATTTTTAGCAGTTTAGCTAGAAATAGTGCCATCAAGTGGCTGACATGATAGAACAGAATACTACCTCCTTTAGTCCTATTAGCATTTATCTTTAGTCCTACTTTATTATTTTCATCTGATAACTCTTGTAACATTTTCTAATACATTATTTGCAAAAGTAATCATACCATCTGCAAAATCTAGAAGACTTTCACTTTCTTAGCTTCCCATTTTAGACCACAAAAAATTTTGGAGATATGGAATCATCTTGTCATACATTCTTTTCTATATTAACTTTCTTAGCTTCATAATGCAATGTAATTACAAAGATTGCATTTTGATGAATATTCTTCAGAATTTATGTTGATCTAAATCTTGATGACTGATTATCATGGAAATGCTTATAGAATCAACTATCTTTTCATAATTTACAACTCTAAAAGCATAATTGTAATTCATCCATCAATTATTTCTTTTACATCTCTCAATACTTGAATTGTGATACATTGTGTTAAAAACACTTTTAAATTCACTGGTATTTTATATATTGGATTGTTTCCATCATTTAATATTAAGTAAAGAAACTGCTCACATGACAATGGAAAATAACCCCATAGGTCAACCTAGTGTGAATATACATAATGTATAGAAACCATTAATCAACTTTTCTTTTAGTAAAGGGAAGAAATCAGGAAGAAGCATATATATAAGTATATGAAATTTCTACTGACTGCTGCCTTTGTCAGGATAACTCTGTTAGATCATTACCTTAAAATGAAATATTCAAGAATTGAAAGGATCCAGGTTCAATTCTCATGCTAGTACTGTTACTGAGCAGATCATCAACATCTGAAGGAGAATAATACCTGTCAAAACATTGTGCATATACTAATCTGTGCACTATTATTAATAGTTGGATGTAATTAGAAAATTTAAATAAAATTTAATTTTTCTGAAGACATTCAATACTTAATATTAGATAATGGAAATAGTCCAATATTTAAATACAACTCAAATACTATCATTGCAAACCTTCAGAAAAAAAATTTAAATTCAGCTTGTTTTGGTTTGTCAGAATACAAATTCACTTAACACAGGTTATATAATTATCTTGGGGAAATTTTTTATAGAAACTGATACATCTATAATTTCTAATAGTATCTTTTCTAAATATCAATATTACTACTGCATTTTCCCAATCATCTGGTACATTATTATTTTGCCAATAATTTTTTTGTTTTTACAGCTGCTTTTTTTAAAGATATCAATAATAATTTGATCATTTCATAGATTTTTTTTTTTTTTTAGATTTAATTACATTGAATTTTTTCATTGAAAATGGTGGGAAAGTCAGAAGATGTAATAATTATAAGTGATACTTTGTTTTCTTGTTCTTTATATATATATTTTCCATCATTTCTTATTGCAAAAATAAGATTGCTACCAATACAAAGATGTTTCTTTATAGTTTTGAGATTTTTATTTTTTTCTAAAGCATTGCTCACTAATTCAATTATATTTCCTTATATCATTATTAGCTTTTTCAAATCAACTCTAGATATTCATTTTAATGGAGTATTTTTATATACTTTTATATTCCTTTTTTTAAATTGACATATTGTCTCCCAAGAATTTTCTTAATAAATTGCTGCTTTTTTGTATCAGATATTTTAATGCAATTTTTAATATTGTATTAGTTATCTTTCTGTTGCTTTTATTCATCTGAACCATCTTGAAAATTTATTATTTTAAAATGATTAACAGGTTAAATTCATTATATCTTTTAATAATTTTTGTCATATTGTGCATCTTATATCTCACTACTCAATGATTTTTTCTGTATTTAATCTATTAAGATTATTAAATCTTAAAATATATATTTTCTCTCAATCAAAATAGACTGCAATTTTACAGTGCCTTCATTTAAATTTTTCCATATTTATTTCCATTTAGCATTTATTTAAATGAAATAATTCATAATATGTATATTTATTTGCAAATTCCACAAGTCTGTGTCCTCTTATGTCCATAATCATAATGAAATTCACTCATTTTTGCTTGTATTAGCATGATTAAATTTACCCATAGCATTTTCATCTCCAATTATTTACCAATTCTAGCATTAAAGATTCTCATGACAATTTTTCAATATTGATCTGATCAAACATTTTGTATATCCAAATAAAAACTCTACTTCTTCATCATAATGAAAACTTGTAGAGGTAAAATTATGAATTATCTACATTTCATATCTTTCATTACATTGAACAACTGATATATTGTTAATCTTCACGTTGTCTTTCCACTTTTTATTTATAATGAATCCCATTCCACATGTGTTGTGTCCTTGTAATAAAGTACAAGTCCACTTTTTAAATTAATTTTTCTCTTTACCTTTTTCAATTTTACAGTCTGACAATAACCCATTTAATATTACACTTCTTCCAATTTAAACATTCTTCCTTCACTTGAAAGTGATCTGCAATTTTAATTACCTAAATGAAAGATCATCAAATGGCAGCCTTAGATGATGATTTTACAGCCTCCTACGAATTATGCTATAATTTAGTCTGTCATTATGGTAATATGTATTAAAAAAGTTCATTCACATACACATTCTGTCTTCAAGAAAACTCAACTGCTATTTACGTTAAGAACTACCAAGCTACTAAGAAGAAAGACCATGGTGTTTTTTTTTAAACTCAGATAAAAAGCTAAACTCATTACACTGAATGATGCATGTTAGTGAGCAATTCTTTCATGTTTGTATACTATAGGAATAATCATATATTATCTGTATAAATGTATGAAGTGGATATTAGAAATTTGAGTACTTACATAGTTTACCTATTGGAAAACTTACCACCCATTTTATCTTAAATTATCTATTTTGAGGGGCTTCCAATACATACAATATAGCTGACTCTAAGTTATCATATTCAATATTTGTTTTTTTTTTTATTTATTAAAATGATAAAGAAGCACAAAAGTCCCAAAGGTTGTAATAAAAATTTTTAGTGTAAACGCAGTAAACAAAATAAAACTAAAACATGATTAAGCGAACAAACAATGTTTTGGAGCCTTCTAACTCCATTTGCACATAAAGTATAATATCAGCTCTTTATCACATACTTTTTAGATGGGCACTATACTGTAATTTTGAAAATATTCCATTGCATTTTGTTCTGTTGATGAAAGATTCTAAATTTTAATATTTCCAAAAATGATAAGGCAAAAAAAAAATGTTAAAAAAATCACACATTAACAAATGTCAACAAAAAAAAAACATTAATTTTAACCATGTGTTATCTGTTTGCCTTGTGTTAACATTTGGACGTTATTTTGTGAATGGAATTTATTGAAAAATGTATTCAATTTTTTTAAATGAAATTCAATTTAGAATACATTTGTTTATATTTTTTAAAGTTAACAAATTCCATTCATAACAATGTCCTAAAGTAAACATGAAGGGAACAGATAACACATGATTAAAATTAACATTACTTTTTTTTGTTGACATTTATTAACATATGATTTTTTTAACATTTCTTTTTTGCCTTATCATTTTTGGAAATATTAAAATTTGGAATCTTTCATCAACAGAACAAGATGCTTTCTCTTTTATTTTTAACCCAAATTATTATATGAATTTAAAACTAGATATGATTTTAAATATGAGAACTTAAAAGAATCACATCTTATATGACATTCTACAAGTAATAATTCATTGCTCTTAGAGAACTATACATTAGACTAAATCTTTTCATGGATTTATTATGTTATAAATAAAATAGTGTGAAGTTAATTGTATGCAATAACTAGAAATAAGTTTAACTATTATGTTGCTAGGAAATATTACTTATTGTTGATAGTTCTAAAATTAAGCTATTTTGCTCTGGTACTGAATAATAATTTATTGACTTGTGTTTAATTAGTTGTTATGTGCATTTAAACCCAGATGGCTAATTTATCTCAAAAAATGCTTATTATTGGATACTAAATCAAAGTTTTGCTTTAGGACTGTCAATAGTAACTGATGACTTTATAGTGATACTACAACTAAATATATTCAGTTATTTCATGGAAATAGTGCCATATTTTATCTTGTTTACATCATAATAAATCCATTAAAATATTTAATTATGTATATATGTTAAATTCATTGCATTTTTATTACTAAAATAGAATTGGTATTATGTGAAAAAATACTGTATAGAAACTTGAAATGAAATAGGTACATTTGACATTTTTATAATATGGACAAAGTAAGAAATAATCTAAATTTATTTTTTTATATAGAACTGAAAGCAATTCATATATAATGTTTATTTTAAGATAGGAAAATATTCTGTAACTAATGGTTAATGGACTTAATTCATTTTGAAATATTTTGATGATTAATATAGTTAGCATCTTTACATACACATGTAAAAACTTTGCATATATATGTTGTTAGTAAGCATGGCAAAGTGGTTTATTCTTCTTTCATCATTTCTGTTTGGCATAGTGCACTTTCAGTGAATTTGAAAAATACTCTTTTATTATTAATTTATATTGACAATACTTGGGAACATTTTATCTGTTAAATATTAAATATATTAAAAATATAAGAAATTTGGGATACCTAATAATCTTATAATCCATTTGATTGTAATGTAACAAATTTTTTCATAAATCAAATTGAAACATTTTTGTATATTTTTCTGTGGTAATGTTTTTAGATGTTTTATTTTATCTATTATAAAAATACTTTGTAATGGCATAAAGAAAAATATGAGGATTATCATTCTTGTTTCATTTATGGATAATTATTCACAAGCATGGTCTTAATACTGTTTGGTAATTTATAGTTTTTAATTAATCTAAATAAAAAGTGACAAAAGTCAATCATAAGTTTTAAAATTAATATATATATATATTATCTAAATAGTTTTTCTTGCATATAGGAAACTTTTAGGACATTTTCCAACTATGATCTTAGCAATTAGATTATTTAGTATCTCTTTTCTGTGATCATTGTCATAATTATAATCAATAAACAATTTTATTTATAATCTTTATAATATATTATATTTTTTCATATTTTATCTTTATATACATAATTATATAAAAATAATATGTAATTTTCTTCTGTTAATTCTATAGCCCAAAATTTAAATGATTATTAATATATATATATACACTATATATCTTTAAATTTAACCTCAAAATTGTACTCATTATTGAAAAATTGGAAATTATATTTGAAAATGATTTCACCCACAATTGTAATGATTTTTAATCATGTTAATACATTTATCAATATTTTCCTAAATAGATTATATAATGTTTTATGACACTTTTTTAAAAATATTTGAACATATTTTATAACTTTAATATTCTTTTTATTTTTGCAATCCATTTTATGATCTTTATTAAGAAAAGACATTTTATCATTTCTGTCTATTGCTATATCATAATTGTTTTCTTTTTCTATTATTGTTTATTCTGAATGAACTATATAAAACTAATCATATTATCCACAATAAATTTTATAAATGATTGTTTTATTGATGTTTTTATTTCAAGTTTTTTCATATTTATTTTTTTCTTTTACATTATTATTGTATAAAATCCTATTAATATTTTGTATTCTATAACATTTATTAATATATTTATTTTCAGTGTCTAATTTTAGCATTTTTACCTCTTTAATATTTAAGGTTTATCTTCTTTTTTTAATCTTATCTTCTTTCAAAACTACAATTTTTTGTCATCAAGGTTGATACAAATAATAATTAATTATTCCTTTTTTATCTTTTTTTAAATATTGTTTTACATTTATTATTTCTTATTCATTTCCTTTTTATATAACATATCTAAATATTTTATTCCTTTTAATTCTTTAACTGCATTAAATATTTTCACAATTACAATATCATTTACATATTTATCTTATCACTCTTTATAATAAATGTCATAACTCCACTTACTGAACTACACAATCCATCCCTCTATTCTTTTTCAAAAATCCTCATGTATAAAGTATTAAGTACTGTGAATTAATAATAATGGTTGTAGAGCATAAATATTTTTTTTATATTCATTATTTTAATATTTTCAGTTTCAATACACTTTGTCACATCTAATTCCAACTCTTAATTTTTTAATTATATGCATTATGTTTTCTGAATTCATAATATTGTATTTACTATAACCCTGTCACCTTTACAATTTTATTTTATATAATATCAACAATGTTTTAAGTATATAATTACTAAAATCCAAAACCAACCTAGTAGGCATATTATCTTTATTCTTTTTAACTTTATCAAATACATTTGGTTATGCAAATGTTGTGGATATAAAAATCTATATTTTCTTTTATTCATTAACTAATTTTATTTCATGTATTTTAACAAAATTTTGTTTGTTTTAATCATATTTTCAGGATCTTGATTTATTTTTCTATAATTTTGTGTTATTATGTTCTCTGATAAATGTTGTGTTATGCACTCCACACTTTTTTCCCTCCAATTTATGCATACTTAAGATATTTACATGTTTTATATTTGGGTATCGAATAATTGTTCTTAAACATATTTTAATCAAAACATTAGCTGTGCATAATGATATGCTTTAGCTTTATATATTCTTATTTAAAAAATATAGACAATAGTTTATGTTACACATTAATTGCTTAAAATGTGCCTGCCTTTCAAACTTTTTGAAAAGATGTAGCTCATTACTTTTAGAAGTTATTGCTATTGAGAATATTCATTCTATATTAAACTTATATTAAGGGTCTTATAGATAGAAGTAAAATACATGTAATTTTATTCTCATCACTTCAAATTCTTCAATGCTGACATGTAAATATATGAAGTACTATAACTTTATCTTTCCTATTGCATTGCCAAATCCATATAATATTAATATCATCTATGTTCTTTATTATTTTTACAATGCTTTTTACAATCTGACAGTTTTGAATGCCCCAGCAATCTTCTTCAGAATTGTTTGATATGGAACTAAACTATTCTGAAGAAGATTACTGAGGCAATCGAAACTGTCAGGTTGTAAAAAAAGCATTGTACTAAATCAAATAGTTCTGAAGAAGATTGCTGGGGCAATCAAAACTGTCAGATTGTAAAAAAAAGCATTCTAAAAGTAATAAAAAACATAAATGGTATTAATATTATATATGTAGATATATGCTTGATTATAAATACAACACTCAATTTTAAATCCAATGTATATGTACAAGTTCATTGAAGAGGGAATAAAAATACATAAATCAAAATGAAAAGATAAAATTAAGCATTATCTTATTGGTACTTACATAATAGAGTTGCTGCGCCTTTTCAAATCCATCAGTCCATCGATAATCTTCTAATCTTGTGATGCCAAATAACACCGAAACTTCTGACAAACTTATGTAAGAAATTTGTCAAAATGGACCATACCTAGAAGTTATTCCATGATATTTTCACAAAATTTAGAAAGTTATTGGTAGACTGATAAAAGGCACAGCAGCTCTAATATGTGACACTAATAACACCAGACTAAATCTGAAAAAGTACATTTTTAACAATATGAAAAATATAAATTTGTACACAAAAATAATAAAATAGCACATTATGATACTAAATAAAAATGGCACTTTGTGCCATCAAAGTCACCCCCTTTCCTGTATTTATGGCATTCTGCAGTTGCAAACAGCCAGTAATTCCCACAATTTTATTTAAAATTTTAAAAAATCTGTATATTAACTCTAGCATGAAATTACAAAACATGTATTAAAGCAAAATTATCAAAAAATAAAACTACCTAAGCAAAATAAAAAAAATTACCACATCTATCACTTAAATAAGTATATTAACTACAAAAATAGTAAATATATTCACTATAAAATGAGACAATAAAGCAAAGAAAAAATTACATTTATTAACTATGGCAGAAAAGTAAAAAATAGACAGATCAATAAAAAACAAACAACTTACGTCTCCATCAGATTTTTTAAAAATGGAAGAGTTAAAGCTCATGTTTATATGATATAATAGCTGCACAGGATTTTGATCAAGAAATATCTAAGTACATTTATTTTGGTACAAAAAAATATTTAAACTTTTATCAAAATGCAAAAAATATTCAACTTTTATTAAAATAGAATCAACGAGATGAACTGATTTTTTAAATATGGTCCAGAATGCAAACAAAAGCACAATTTTATTTGTGCAGCTGACTTCTTCACTTTAATAGGCTTTGTGGGGAGGGAAAATGTATAAACTTTTATTATAGAGATTTTAAATGTTTACTCTTACCACACTTATGAATTAAAAGCTTGTTTTGAGCTATGGGTAAGTTTTCTATATTACATATTTGTAAATACAGTCTTATAAAAGCAATGTCATGCTATATATGATTTGCTTTATTGATACTATAATTTTAAAACAGAATCAATGAGATGAACTTATTTTTTTAATATGATCCAGAATGCAAACAAGTATCATCTTTGTGACCATTTTGTTCATTCCAGAGTTAATATAAATAGTCTTTTGTAATTTTTAAGTAAAATTTTAGAATTGTAGGCCATTATTGCCATGACAAAACACCGTACCTTGTGCAGGGGGGTAGATGGCATGAAGTGCTGTTTTTTTTTTAGCATTGCAATTGTCGCAATGATACAAAACTCGCAATTACCTGTTTTTATTTAGTATCATAAGGTTTTATTATTTTTGTGTATAAATTTATAACTTAAGTTTGTCCGAAGTTTTGGCGTTTACATTATTTAATGAGATCGCATGGTTTATTTGTTAGGATCGCAAGTTTAAAAATTTATTGGCGGAATAATATGGATGTGAAAGAGCATAGCAGATCTAATAAGTACCCATTTATTTTAAAAATAAATAAAACATTTTTTCTAATGTTTTACAAAATAAAAATATACATTGTCATATTATTGGAATCATTAAAATATCGTAAAAATGTTAAATAGATTTTAAAAATAATTTACAAAATACTTTGGATTTACTTTTTGTATTAATAATCTGTTTTTATTTTACAAATGATTAATAAATAAAAAATATTTAAACATATGAAATCCTCACATCCACAAAATATTATGGTACTTGAGTATTAGTACTGCAATACACTATTAGACGAGCTGCCCTTTTTTTTATCAATCCACTGATAACTTTGTAAATCTTATGATCCAACCAAAATAACGTGTACACAGATCCTGTCCACAATATTTTGGGCCACCCTTTTTTGTGCAAAAAGTAACTTGTACATGATATTTTCGCAAAAATTTACAAAATTATCGGAAGGTTGACACGAATATGAAAAGTTCCAGCAAGTAGCAAGTTGCAGGACTAAAATTAACACACACTACAAAATTGTAAACAAATATATATGATTTGCAGCAGTAATATTCAAACAATATTTTAAACCATAAATGTTATAATCTTAAAACACTACACCCCGGTGAAAATTTATCATCGAATCAACCCCCCCCCCCCAATGTTAACTTTATATACAATCATTAAATTATAATTGTTTTTTGCTGTGTGCAGTGGCACTCTATTGCTCACTGGATTGCAAATATCAATAACAAATATATAATAATTAATGAAGTAGCTCAGCGGGTAAATTTAAATAACAAGAATTTATTTACAGAGTCATATATGAGTTAATCACTCTTGTTTAATATATACAAAAATATGACTATTAGACACATGCTATATAATTATAGAAATAAGGGCTCAAAGGCATAACAAAATAATACAAATCCATTTACTTCTGTTTCTAATCACGACTCAATCCTTTTTTCTTTCCAAAAATATACATTACATATAGCCATATAATTCTATAATTAAAACCACTTCTTTTCTTTTCAAAAACTTTATTTGATATATATATATCCACTTATTTCCAATGTTTCGACTATCTTTACTCTATAGTCATTTTCAAGGATCTAGAAAAAACATATTACATTATAAACAAACTTCACATAATAAAACCAAAAAACAAAAAAAAACAAAAAAAAATAATCACAAACAATATAAAACATATAAACCCCATAAAATTTAAAAATAAATAAAATACATTAAAATCAATTAAATTAAAAACACAAAAACATACACCACACTTACTTGACTCCCTTCTCAAAAAACTTTCCCTTTTTACATTTTCTTTTATTCAAAAAACCAATTGTTACAATAAAAAACTTATTTTCTTTTTCTTTCTTATATACTTCAAAAATGAATTTATTTCCAAAAATAATTCTTTATTCATGTCTTATCCAATTCTATTTAAAACAGGTTTATATCTTTTTATATATAAACTCTCTTTTACCATTCTTTATACAATCTAACCCCCTCCAACATTTTAATCTTAAAATAGTTTTATTATGTGAAGTTTGTTTATAATGTAATATGTTTTTTCTAGATCCTTGAAAATGACTATAGAGTAAAGATAGTCGAAACATTGGAAATAAGTGGATATATACATCAAATAAAGTTTTTGAAAAGAAAAGAAATGGTTTTAATTATAGAATTATATAACAAAATAATAATGCGATCAATACGACCTGTTACATAGTCCCTAGGTTTACTTTGGAACGTCCAGAGGTAAATCTCTCTGCAAGTGAAGGAAGGAGCTGATTGGAGCACCCAAGGAAATGGCACATCTGCCTTGCCAAGAGCTTTACTTAGCAAGTGTACTAGATCTATTATTTCTCTCCTTGTTTTTAGAGAAGCCTCCCTTGATTGGCCATCAACTGTCCACATGGTGGTCATCTCTTTAGTTACTATTCGATCCCTGATTAGATAATGCCATGATTTTAGAATTGTCTACTTTAAGCAATGGCTTTGTTTACATTATCTTAATCCTTCTTGATAAATTACTTTATAGCTTCTCCTTAATTAAACTATTTAATTAGTCTAATGCTTTATCAAATATTGTAAATGCCCTTGGCATCCATGCATATACTTTTAGTTTAGCGTTAATGTATCATTTATTACTTATAATACCCAATTATCAATCTGTTTAGTTTTACATTTATAATTATTAACTAGTAATATGTATTTTGTGTATACATAAATATACCCACACATTTAGCACTTTTCAATAATATTGATTTATAAAAACAAAATATACAAGTATGCTACTTTTCACTGTAATAAATAAGAGGAATTGATCACGTTCAAACAACCAAATTGACTAAAGTGAAGGTCTAATTTAAAACAACATTGCAAACCATAAAAACTACATTTTATCTGTCCCCAGTGAAAATAGATTGAGTTAACTCCCCAATGTACATTACTTTCCAATAAAACAAGTACTAAATTATTTTTAATTGTAAATAATACTTACAAACACTGGTAAAATTTGCACATACGCTACTTAAAGTGTAAAAAATAACAAGAATTAATCGCATTTAAAAAAACCCAATTCAAATTTTACGTTACTACAGAAAATGGACACATCAAGTGGAAATTTTCCTGCCAAAGTGCTTGCAAAGTGTGTCAAGATCTTTTTCAGAAAAATACTAAGAAATGAAATTCGCAAAACAAAACAAAAAATTCTCAACAAGAAAGAAATTCTAACAATTTTTGTGTTTCAATAATATAACTTCATTGTACAAAAATAGAATACATGAATTTGTTGTTTACCAAAAATTATTTGTTGAAAATACATGGTTTAAAACCATATAGCTTTGGAACAAACAATAAATTGTTTAAAAAGGTATATGTAAAACAACAACAACAACAAAAAATAATTGTTCTTGTTACAGAAAAGTCATAATTTGTTTTCTGAGGTTATGGTTTGTCTCAGGTTTTTAATAGTGACCATGTCACAGCAAATATATCTGGGTGTGCAATTTTGCCATCTCTGGCCTTCAGTTGCTCGAGCTTATTAGAGAATATGGCTGGGTGCTTTGTGGTATTGTCTCCAAGGCAAAAAGTACATCTGGTGCACCAGAAACTATATAAAGAAAAAGTTGCTGCACCAGCTGCTGATATTGAGCCTTTACTGAGTGTCTCCATTAACCTTTATCAAGTGTGATGTTATTTTGTTGATATGTGTTAATCATAATTTCTCGGATCTTTGTTATAGCTGTGCAGGTGTGAAATAGATGCTGTTGTGTTTCTTCTTCCCTGTGGCACAAAGGACAAAAAGCATCAATTTTGTTGTAAAACCTGTGGTATTTAAGGAAATAGGAGGTAGGTAGAGCATGAAGATTTAACTTTAAATAAAAGTCAAAAAATTTGGGTTCCAGTGACCATTTTTTAAATTGCTGCATCAAACGACTATTGTTTATATTTAGCATGGGTGAGTAAGGATCTGTAGTTATGTCTGGGTACAGCACATTATAAATAGTCCAATAGGTTTCATTACTGCTTTTCATGTAGGTGGAAAAAAAAAGTTAAGATAAATATTAATCAACCTTTTTTCTAAATACACACAACAAAACAAAAAAAGTAAATCAAATAATTCAGAATAGTAAAAAAATATAAATTATAAAACTTTTATTAATTACCGCTTTTCATACAGGCAGAAAAAAATGTGAAAAATATTCATCAATCTATACTTTTTGGTAAATACACCAAACAGAACTGTTATGTTTGGTCTGGATTACAGAACCAACCAACAGAAAATAATGTAAAATAATACTGAAACAAGTATTACAATTAATATATTTATTATTAAGTACAAATATATACAATACAATATATACAAGTGAATATTTACAAGTTGAATATTGGAGTTTAATGTAAACTCTGAGTTCTGCCTGCCGCTTCCAGCCTCATGGGTAGAGTCTATGACTCTGCAAGCTGTCCAGCTGTACAAGACAGCTTGCCTTGAGCCAAGAGTGGTCTTAGCAGCATCCGGTGTCTGTGGGACTTGCCTAGCTGCATAGACCAAATAGCATAGTGCTATCAATGAGAATGTTTGCTGCTGTTTAGGTTAGCAAAGCTTCCCTGGGAGAAAGCAAAGGGTCTTTTCAGGTTAGACACATTCTTTTTCCTGATTCTTACAAAAGGCTGACTACTTATACTCAGATCCCTGACCTTATTGAAAACTTTCAGATTCAAAAAGCATCGTTGCTTATTGGCCTGTAATAATCATTGGCTATGTTTTTATCTATACATCAGCCTATTGGCCTGTGGCAAACAATGCTTAATCCGATCAGATAAGGAAGCATCTAGAATAGCCTACATCTGAGAGAAGGGAGGACTATAACATCCCTCCCTCTGCCTAAAATTTACCCTAGAGAACATAGTCATGCAGATGTGCTGGGGGCCACTAAAGTGCTTTGGTGTTGGTTCTGGTTTGCTGTTGTCTTCAGTTTGTTGGTCCTCCTTGCTTGTATCTTCAGTTTGTTGGTCCTCCTTGCTTGTACTGCATGTCTCTAGAACTTTATTTCTTGTGGCTGCATCAATATAATTCAGTCTCAGTTGATATTGATGGCGATGATGTTGACATCCATCTGCTGTTTCCACTAATATGGTGTGAAGTCCTTTTTGTTGAATTATGACTGCTGGGATTCATTTAATGGATCCGCTATACATTCTGCATAGAACATTAGTCCCTATTTGTAATTTGGTAGTTTTGTCCTTTTCTTGTTTTTCATCATTTGGCTCAGGTATCAGAGCTGTTCCTGTCTTCATCTTCTCTTGATGAGCTTGTTTCTGGTTGTCTGCAGGTGTTTTGATATCGTCTGATGTGTGGTTGAGTCTTAGCTGATTGTGATGGCAATGATTGTGTCATCATCATCATTGCCATCACAACCAGCTAAGACTCAACCACCATCTGTTTGCACAAAAGTGTAGAGGCCCTTTATTTGCGTCACTACTGTTGGTCTCCATCTTGTGGACTTATAGTACATATGACATAGTACTTTTGTTCCTATTTGGAATTTTAATTTGTTTTATCTTCTAGTTGAAGTTTGGCCTCAGGTTTCAGCTTTTTGTTAAAGACTTCTGATTCATTAGTCTTCAACTTTGATAATGTTGTGAGCTGCTTCACTTTGGTCACTTTGAACCCTAAGTGACTGAACCAGTCATGGCTAATAAGTTGCTGTGATCATCTATTCCCACTACCAGTGGTAGGTGTCTAGTTTTGTTAGGCATGGTCATTTTAACTCTTGTTTGACCCAAGAGTTTTATTTTTTTACCCTGATAATCTGTTATAATCCTAGTGCTAGGATGCAGATTATATTTATTATTTTTATTAATGATAGCCCAAGTCTTTTTTTGAAACAATAGACACTGCAGACCCTGTGTCTAGTTCCATTCTCACTGGCATATCATTAATCATAATACTATGTATAAATCCAGACTGACTGTCCTTAATGTGATTTATACTGCAACTTGTTTATTTTTCTTATATTTGCTGTTGTTGTTTTTTGGAATGGGTTTTTCCATTCTCATATTGGCTGTTTGCCTTTTTAAGTTTAGACATGCTGCTCTTATATGACTGACTCACAAAATGAGCACACAGTATGTAGGTGTGGACATTCTGCTTGCATGTGCATCAGTTCATCGCACCTATAACAATGCTTAACACTCATTGTTGAGCTAACTGAGTGCTCATCAGACTCAACCTTCTGTTCAACTTTTTGAATGGTATAATTCATTTTTGTAATGATCTAGCTTGGCACACTATAGATTCTGCCAGCATGTCTTGAGCTACAGCCTTTTCAAAATCTATATCCGGCATCATTATTAGTTTGAGTCTTAAATTGTGATCATTCATCCCACAAATGAAATGATTGCATAGTGCTTCATTTAAGAACTATTTAAAATTGCACATAAGTGCTAATGTCCGGATTTACATTGCGAATTCTCTAGCCTTTTTTCCTTCCGCTTGAGTACAAAGATTGAAATAATATCTTTGCATTATTGTTAGCGGTTTGGGGGAAAATATTCTGTAAGAATTGCCAACGCCTTCTTAAAATTCAAGTCGGCCAGTGTTTCTGGCCCAATTTGCGATTTTAAAATATTGTACATCTGCCACCCAATTATTGTGATCAGCATCGCTAATTTGATTTCAGTTTTGATCTGATTTGCCTGCATATAAAAAATCAGGCCCTCTTTGTAGCTTGACCAGTTCTCAGGGAACCCTGGGTCAAAAGCTTCCATCGAGCCTATTATATTAGCATTTTTTTCTCTGTTAAAATGTGAGAAAAATATTTTTTCGTATATTTGAGAGTGACCACTCGTATTTGTTTTTATAGTTACATTATTGTAACTAATGGAACAAAGCTTTTAAACCAATAGAGCGAGCTTTTATGCTGTCTTGCAAGAAAACTCTTGTGATAGTTTGAAGCTTCAAATTGACATGCCTTTATGTTTGCAGTCAATTTTATTCAACAGTTTTACGTTGTTATTTTTCTAAAAAAAAAAATACCACCTTAATGAAATTACGGGAACGTAAATTTTTTCCAAACGAAAAAATAATAAAACAAATACACTCTCGCATATTTATTTCATATGTTTAGATCTGTTGAAACTGGCATATTTTATAATATAGTTTTTTCAGCCGTGGGGGGAAAAAATCTTTTGTCTACTGTGCCAAATCTGTTATGTTTGGTCTGGATTATAGACCCAACCAACATAAAATAATGTAAAATAATACTGAAACAAGTAATACAATTAATATATTTAGTATTATGTACAAATATATACAATACAATATGTACAGTGAATATTTACAAGTTGAATATTGGAGTTTAACATAAACTCTGGGTTCTGCCTGCTGCTTCCAGCCACACCTGATGGCTTGCCTCATGGGTAGGGTCTATGACCTCCAGCTGTACAAGACAGCTTGCCTCAAGCTGAGAGTGGTCTTCACAGTGTCTGGTCTCTGTAGGACTTGCCTAGCTGCATAGACCAAATAGCGTAGTGCTATCAATGAGAATGCTTGCTGCTGTTTAGGTTAGCAAAGCTTCCCTGGGAGAACGCAAAGAGTCTTTTCAGATTAGACATGTTCTTTCCTGATTCTTACAAAAGGCTGACTATTTATACCCAGATCCCTGACCTTATTGAAAACCTTCGGATTCAGCAAGCATTGTTGCTTCTTGGCCTGTAATAATCATTGGCTGTTTTTATCTATACATCAGCCTATTGGCTTATCACAAACAATGCTTAATCCGATCAGATAAGGAGGCATCTGGAATAGTCTACTTCTGAGAAAAGGGAGGACTATAACAAGAACAATAAAACAACGAAGGCATTCAATTCGCTAGTGGGCAGCTTTCAAATTGTCATCATTTTGGACTATTTCCAAATACAAAAACACACACACACGTATTACTTATGAAATTATGAAAACGAAATCAAAATACGAAAACTACTTACACTCATTAAATTTAAATCAAACGAATTGAACACACAAAAAAAATAATAATAAAGTACGTTTTCAAAAAAAAAAAACAGATGTTTTCCAAGCACGTTTTGAAAAAGACAATGTTTTTTGCAACTGACAACTATAAATAAAGCAAAATAATAACAATCAAAGTACATTTTGAAAAAGAAATCACTGAAAAATATAAATAATAAAATAATAACAAACAAAGCACGTTTTGAAAAATTTAAATCGTCTTTTCAGATCTTTTTCAATATACATCGCATGGTTTATTTTCTTTCAATTTGATGTCATCACAAGATTACAGCAGATTGAAAAGTCTCCTATCTATTCTATATTGCAGGATTAATATTCAAGTACCAATATTATCGTCATTAATGTTTGGAAATCTTTTGAAAAGATTTAATTGTTTAAATGAATAGGGATCAAAAGTAAAAGTTACAATAACAATCAAAAGAAGTATATAATTACAATAATTGAATTCAATTTTTCATTGAAAATAGGGAATTTTATTTATATTTTTGAATTATAATAGTTATGATGATACATCACTATAAAATAAAATAACAATAGGTAGAAGCAATGAACTAGCTTGCCATTATTGTGATGTAGATCAGGAATAGCTAACCTTTTTGAAAGCATGTACTCAATGAAAAATTTTAATAGGCATTAGGTGATCAAGGAACAAAACCCTGGTCATCAAAATATATTATATGAAATGATATTATTGTCTAGATTCAACTTATAAAGAATATGTACTTGACCCTGGAAAGATATTGGAATCTTATATTGGGCCTCTGGTTCAAATCCCACAGATTCATTTTTTTTTTTAATTTAAAAAAACTAATTAAAAGAATATTGTTTTAATAATTATTTGCTTTATTAAGATTGAATTTTCCAATATTTTTTATAAAATTATAGTTTTTGAACACAAACTCCTAAAAAGCATATTCATATCTTTTTTTTTTTTTTTTGAAAATTTATTCATTTTATATTTTTTAAATTAAAATATCTCTTTAAATTTTTTTTTTTTTTAAATTACCATTTTATTGTTATCACATTTTTTCATATACTAAAGCATCATTGTAGGAATCCAAAGAAATGTAATTATTTTTTAAGTAAATATCAAATTCATTTCTTTATATTTCCTGAAGATTTGCAATTATGGTATTTTAGATGTCATAATATGTTGGTCTATTTCCATCATCATTAAATATTAAATGTCCCGAAAATTTTAAACTTTATTTTCCAAATACAAACAATTATAGTAATAACACATAAATAAAAAACATGTTAGTAGATTACACAGCATTTCTAGTGGTATTGTTCTCTGTTTTTCAGGTGTTGCTGATCTGACCAGTAACAATACTAGCATAGGACTGAATGTCATTCAAAAAAGTAGCTCAGATGGTGAGAGCATTGCATTAAAATTCAATATTCAAGAATTTAAAGGTGTTAATTTGATTCCTTTGCTAGTATTGTTACTTTTCAGGCCAGCAACATTTGAAGAACAGCAGAGAATAATACCATTTGAACTGTGTAATCTACTAACCTGTATTATATATTTGTTCTTTTACTAACAGTTGTTTGTATTTGAAAAAAATTAAATAAAAGTTCAAAATTTTTCTAGAAATTCAACATTTAATGATAAATGATGGAAATTGTCTAACATATTATCAAAACATTTTATTGGTGTCATTTTTTTAGAGTATAATTATTTACTCTTGCACCTCTCCTTTCAATCTCTCATCAACTACTTTATTTATTATATAAAAATATTAATCAATAGATGATTCTAAGATCTCAATGTATTAAAATTAATACTTTCAATTCTTGAACTTGCTACAATCGTGAATATACATTATTCTCTTTAAAAACAGGATTATTTGTGTTTTGCTTATTGTTAATTTTACTATCTCTTAATAATTCATATTGGATGATAGTAAATAATTTTAATAAAGTTAAAAAATTATCAACTTTCTAAACTAATAAAAAATGGGATTCAAACCAGAGGTCCAATCATGAATTTCCACTCGAGAGATTGCTAGAAACCAGTAGGATAAAATAACAAACATAATTAGTGAACCATTATAATAATTATTATAATAAAAATATAATTATAAAAACAATAATTTATTTATTTAATAATTAGTTTATTAAAATAATAAGTTTATTTATGAAATTGTATTATAATTACATAAATAAACTATTTTCTTTTAATAGGTACATCTTAATGAAAGGTCAAGACTGTCTTCTTAAAATGTCTTTCAATATTATATAGATTTTAATTGTTATGTTGTGATTGTGAAAAAGGTACATCTTAATGAAAGGTCAAGACTGTCTTCTTAAAATGTCTTTCAATATTATATAGATTTTAATTGTTATGTTGTGATTGTGAAAAAGATATAGGGCATATTCCTTTATTTCCACAAAGCAATAATCATCTTTCTATTCTTTTTGGAAGTTGTAAAAATGAGACAGATTATTTGATTCATCTTCAGGCATGTTACTGAGGGTCTTTTTTAAAAAATGTTATAAACAATAATTTTTAATCAAAAATAATTATCATAAATTCACAAAATATTAGAAATAACTATTTAAAAAATGTCATATGAAATTCAAGTCATTAATCTCAACCAAGTTGCAAGACAACAAATTCTCAATAGATATACAGCTAATGTTGCATATGCAGCATGATAGTAAGAAAGAGGTGTCAGAAAAAAGGGAGAGAACTAGTTAAGGCAAAAACAATATTTGATTAGGTTTTATATTTTTATTATTAGCAAATTATTTTTTATTTTTTAATTATGTTAGATGGTTGTGTCTGTCACAAGTGCTTAGAAGATTATTGTGAGCATTGGCCACCCCTTATTCAGATTCATATGCAGAATTTGATGATAAATTGGTAAATTTTTTTAGCCCTAATCATTAAATTATTTTTCTTTTTCAGATAATTGTATCAACTAATGAATCAAAATTAACAAATAGATATTTAGTATTTTTGACTAAATTGTAAAATAAAAATGGAAAAATACTTAAACCTTCATCATTCAGCTGTTAGAAAGTTCATATGTTATTGTGATACAGTAACTATTTAAAGGCTAAACTAAGTATATTTCTGAATAATAAAATAATTATTACTTAACATGATTTTAAGAATAAAATAAAATATTTACATAATCTTATTAAAAATTTGGTATTTATATTATCAATAAATGGAGTTATGTAAATTTAGTCCATTCTATTTTGATATTATTTCTCAGATTAACTACCTCAATGAGAGTTAAAATAATATTATTTGCCATTATTTTCTATTGAAAATAATACATATTAACATTTTTGCAAAATTTGTGAATATTGTTGAAAAAACTATTATATTTCAGATAAAATAAATAGTATTAAAAAGTTGGCAAGCAAAATCAAACTACCACTTGTGATAATCAAGTATTATCACTTGATCATTGTTCTTTTTGGCTAATTATTCTATTTGTTTTCAAGAAAGAACTTAATGTGCATATTTTTAAAAAAAATAAATAGAACTTTTAATTTAATAACTAATGGCAAGCAAAATCAAACTACCACTTGTGATAATCAAGTATTATCACTTGATCATTGTTCTTTTTGGCTAATTATTCTATTTGTTTTCAAGAAAGAACTTAATGTGCATATTTTTAAAAAAAATAAATAGAACTTTTAATTTAATAACTAATACATTAGTATTTTAATAAATGAAGAATTTCATCAACTATCAAATTTAAAGTTAGTTTTAATGGTGACATTTAGATTAAGGGACGGAAATTGCTGAAGAACTGAAATAAGAATTCAGTTAGAAATTGATTATGATAAAATTAAAATGGAAATTCTAAAGATCACATATAATTTTAAGAAGAGCAAATTATTGTTTTGTGGCCTATAGAAATTTGAGTGTGATTTTATATAGAATTGAAAATTTATATTTGAGAACAATGTAAAAAAAAGGAAAAATTGTTAAAATTTATATATGCAAAAATATTATTGAAAAAAATAAATAAGGAATATAGAGAGTGATAAAAAAAGGCTATCTATAAAAGAAGAAACTCTCTTGCAGAAAGAAGAGTAAAATCATATGTAAAACCTGCCATTTTTGAAGATAACTAAGGATGATTGTAGTAAAGCATTTGATTAACAAAATGATATCCAATTGACAAGACTAGATAATAGTATGGAATGTATGTTTTATTAAGTTTGACTTGACATTATTTTGTTAGAATCAATGCAATGTTTGCTATATTAGATATATTTGCTTTTTTTTTCTCATATGCTAAATGTGTTGACCAGAAAATGAACCCGTACCAGTTGCTTGGAAGGAGCTATGCAAACCACTAGGCCACCAACACTTAACTATATTTACTTTTGAGAGTATAAAAGCTAAAATATCCAGGAAATAAATAAAGTAGAAAAGAAAATACAATTGAATGGAACTGTTATGTTTAGTTCTCTCCAAATGTTGCTTTGATCATCACTTCATTAACTAAGCAATTTACCATATAGCTATTGCTTTTAGTTGACATTTTATGTTTAATAATTGTTGGTATTTTAATAATGTAAGATAACTTTTATTTTATTAAGATTAGTTCAAAATTTTGAATGATTGTCTTCACATCTAGGCATCTAATTTATTCTACTTTTCATATAATGAGTTTTGCATATGAATAGAGTATTTCAAAAAATGTCAGTATGAAATCATAGATAAAGTCATTAAAACAAGACAAACAAGTATAATATTGTAATGAAAGAGAATAATCGTATAATATATGGTCTTCCATTAAATTCACTTACTAGATTTACCCATTTTTTTCCATAAAAGTAGAGTTAGGTTATAATAAATTTGTATACAGAACTTAATCAGAATGTTGAATTTATTACACTGTCCAGTGCAAGGAAGTTACATTAAATTTCAAAACAAAGTAGTTGTCATAGATAATAATTTAAATAGAATACTTATTATTATTATTCTAAGATATTATCAACCTTTTTGTTTTATGTACATTGTATATGTTATAAAGATGTAATTGCATACATCTATTATTAATTGTTAAATATCTTAAGAAAAATCAAATTTTATTTATACTTTTCAAATACATTTAACCATTAATAATATTGTACTATAATTAAATGTATTTGAAAAGTTTAAATAAAGTTTGAAATTTGTCTAGGAGCCATTTAAAATGTGTTATTTAGTGAATAATTGCAATATTAGAAGCACATCGAACGTCAGCATATACAAAGGTAAAGACTCTATTGTGAATATACCTGCAGCAAAGAAGCTGCAGATTGTTTCAAGTCTGTAACAGCAATCATCATCATCATCATCAACCATTATCAATCCACTGCAGAATAAAAGTCTCTCCAAGTTTAATCCATCTTCTCCAATCTTTAGCTTCTCTTCTCCACAACACCCCTGCACATTTTCTTATTTCATCCATCCATCTCACATGTGGTCTCTTTCTGGGTCTTTTACAATCTCTTGGAATCCAGTTTAAAATTTCAATTGTCCATCTATTATCATCTCTTCTAGCAATATGTCCAGCCCAACTCCATTTCAATCTTTTAATTTTTTCAATAAGGTCAGTAACACCTGTTTGTTGTCTTACCCATACATTGTGTTTTCGATCTCTTCTTGTTACTCCCAACATACTACTCTCCATACTTCTTTGAGTGGTCTGAAATCTCTGTATTGCTCTTCTATTAAGTGTCCAAGTCTCAGATCCATAAGTAAGAACTGGTAAAACACATTTGTTAAAAACCATCCTTTTCAAATACATAGGCATATTTCCTTTTAGTATCAAGTTATTTCTACCAAAAGCACTCCAACCAAGTTTAATTCTATGATTAATTTCCTCCATTATGTTTCCATCTGGATTAATAATCTGACCAAGGTATTTGTAACTGTTAACTTCTTCTAATTCTTCATAATCAATCTTTATTTTCATATTTTGAGCAAATCGATTAAACATTACTTTAGTCTTTTTAACATTTATCTTTAGTCCTACTTTTCTACTTTCATCTGCTAACTCCTGAAACATTTCCTGCAGCTCTGAAGCATTATTTGCAAAAACAACTACATCATCTGCAAAATCTAAATGACTTAAATACTCTCCATTTACTTTCACTCCTTTAGTTTCCCATTTTAATTCACAAAATACTTCTTGCAGCACTGCTGTAAAGAGTTTCGGAGATATGGAGTCACCTTGTCTTACACCTTTCTCAATGTTGATTTTTCCAGTATCATTATGTAATCTAATTGTTGTTGTTGCATTTTTATAAATATTCTTTAAAATATGACAATATCCTGGATCTATATCTTGATGATCCAATGCTTTAATCACTGAAGAAATGTGTATAGAATCGAATGCCTTTTCATAATCTACAAATCCAAAACATAATGACAACTCATATTCGTTTGTCCTTTCTATGACTTCTCTCAATACCTGGATATGATCTATTGTACTAAAACCACTTTTAAATCCAGCTTGTTCTCTTGGTTGGTGGAAATCCAAAGTTCTCTGTAGACGAGTTGTAATTATCTTGGTAAAAATTTTATATAAAACTGATAAAAGACTATATCAACAATAAAATAAAAAAATTGTAATTTGAAGATAATGTAACTATTATGATTACTGTGACATCCTCTAAAGTAAATACTTCTGCAAAAATTAAAATAATTTAAAAATATATAATATAAATTCTAAAAGTTTAAATCTTTAAAATCAATCTATGGAATGCAAAGGAAAAAGTAAAATAACAATGACTACTAGGCCTATACAAAATTTGCTCATAATTAAGAGAAAAGATTCCTAATTTTTAATATTAATATTTATGGTAGAATTTTTTACTATATATTTTTTTGTTTATCTGTTTATCCAAGTTACAAAAATATCAAAAAAATAATTTAAATTTAATTATTATAATTATCCAGAAAATTTTTTTTTCTTCTACATTTTTATTATTTTCTTATATCTAATCTGATGTGATTCTAAATATATCCCCAAAACTGACATCAATCAATAAAAATATTAACAATGTTAATTTTTTTGCAATTTTCTACTGTAACGGTCAAAATATGTATTGAAACGGTTAATCTGAGAGTCATATTGTCATTCACAGCCCTATCCAATCTATCACCACCAAACCAAATTCAAACTCCATCACTATACTAATATATGAACTTATCTAACTACATTTTTTTCTTTTCTTTCAAAAATAACAATGAGGATATATACAAATATCTTGAATAAATAAAAATTATATTTATAGAATTAAGAGTCATATATGTGTGTAAAGGAGATATATAACAAGTGATGGGAGATTACTTATAAAATAATTGTCAGTTTATATTATATTAAATATATTTGAAATACTATTTATTTTCAATAATGATGGTCAGACAATCTGATGCAATCCTGTCAAATATTTTGAACGCAATTAAAGTAATTAGTATAAACTCCATTATTAAAGTTGGAAATCATATAATTTTAAAAATATAATATAATACCCATTAGTGGAAAAATTGTCCATTTTAAGTTGGTTTTAAAATCTAAGATTAGATTTTAAAACAATCTGAGGAATTTTTGGCTGGGTTGTATTGTTTTCCTGACTTATTAAAACAAGAGCGTGCATCCGTTCTGCAAATTGCAGATGGTCATGGTATGTAAACTGCCTTAGGTGATTACAAGTAAAAGCATTCTATAAAAATTTTAAAAAAGTATAAATAGGGCTGAATTCTAATGCAGGGAGAAGAATATCTATTTTTAAAGAGTAATGGCCAACTTATTCCATGCCGGTCGAATTTTCAATTCGATGTGACACAAATAGAGGAAAAATCCACATTTCCTAGCCATTCTAATGCCATCTTCTGCAAAGGTATCACCCTGGACCCATCTACTCATGGACTATGTTACTGTAGTTGAAAGTTAAATAATGAAAACACTATCTGCCTGACAAATAAGAATTATAACTAGATCTAATCTACAAAGCCTAATGGACATTGCAATTAACTGAGGACTGCTATTGATGATTAAAGTAATAAATTAATGCCGCCGCCTAAGATCCATAAACTCTTCTTTAATTAAACAATTTAAACCTTAGTCTAAACATTTCACTTAACAACTTCTTTAATGTAATATAATGTAATTTTAGCTGATCTTGAAATCAGAAATCAAGTGGTAATTAAAATGATTTGTATTTTCTTACCTGATTTTAATATGTACTCAACTCATTATATAAACTCTTTAATATAATGTCTCTCCTATCATTAAACCTCAATAATATATTATTTGATTATTCTATTTTGGTGTGGCAACAATACTTTATGATAACTTTTACCGCTTATATTTTGTATTTTGAAATTAATCTGCTGATAACCTCCTAAACTTGCAAGCAGGTTTGCCCTCTCTTACCCCCTCTTTTTGCAGGGAGGCCAATTAGTTACCACTTAAAAACATATTTTGTTATTTTTATTACTGTGGATGCTTGCCACCTTGGGAGAAACTCATTAATTATGTTTTTCATGTTGTACTAATGACAGTGCAAAAATCTGCCATTCTAATTAAATAATTTTATGAAATGTTTTTCCCACTTATAAAAGTAATAGTGCTAGTTCTAAAATCGCAAATGTGTTTATTTGAAACTAAATATCTATTTTATTCTATTAAATAAATCTTAGTAACCACTGCCTAACATTTATTTATGATTATTTTTACTATGTTATAAAAGCACTTATGACCAGTGATCTATATTCTCTTTAATGTTTGTGGAAAGTGTATATTATAGTTTCCCTTGTCCTGTTTTTTCATTCTGCAGCTCACAGTACCGCTATGAATATGAGGCAAAAGACCTCGAAAGCGCTTAGCGTGTAATAATTTCTGTGTATCTTTATAGCTTCTCATTCAAGTGTGGCATACGCTTTGTTAATTTTATAATTATATATTAATAAACTATATACATACTTACTTTTATGATTTAACAATATAAACCAATGTCACAGTCAATTACAAGTGTTAGAAAATATTTAAGAGGTTCTGGATAGAGATTTTAAATATTTCTAAACCCCTTGTTAATTTACTTGTTAATTCTCTCTATGTGATTTTTGTTAATTTTGTATATTAAATTATCGAATGAGAAGTCTTAAAATCTTTAATACTTTAATATAATAAAGGAAGGGGATTTTCAAGTCAAGGTAGATCAATGATTCTACCATTTTAATTAAGTTATCCAACACAGTTTAGGGAACTCTACAGGTCTTAACCACAAGCTTATGCTATGGAATAGCGTAAGCTTGTGGTTAAGACTTGTAGAGGTCTCTACCTTCACATTGTCAAGCACACATTCTTGAGGTTTATTGCCTTAGTAAATATTACGTATTCAATGTGCATTAAATAAATTTATAATTCCAACACTGTTTAGTAATTTGGTCATATCATTATACAGGATATTCCAAAATATATAGGTATTAGTTAAATAATTTTGATCTTAAAGCTTAAATATATTATTCCAAGTGTTGCTTGTACACAGGCCTCCTTGTTTATTCTTATATACACCTAGGTCTCTTTTTATGTGGTAAATAGGTTCTACAAAAAAATCCACATAAAAGAAATTGCACAAAAATAGACTTAACTTACATTGAAAAATGTGGGATAGGTACCATAATTTTTAAAAATTGCATACAATCAAAGCAACAAGATAAAATTACTTTAAAATTCACATTTAAAAAATAAGGAAATAAAGTATGACTAATAAAAAATTTCAAATATTTGAAAAAAATTAATAGAAGACAAACTTTTTTTACTTTTTTTATTAACTATTTCATTTTATTTAAAACAATATGTTTTGATGTGTATTTTATTTTATATTTTTTCATACATATTTTAATCATTATTGCTATTTGACAATATGTGGTATGTTTGTGAACTGATAAGAAATCAAATTCATCACAAGAGGAAATACAATTAGTGCCAACTTCAGTCTCATGCTATGTTTAATTAACTAAATAGGTGCATCAAATAAAAATTTTCATTCATGGCTCCAAGTTGCTCTAAAATCATCATTTTTTGCATTATCATAGTGAACTTATGGTCTTTTTTCATGTGCTGATGTGTTATTGTTCATTTTAAAACAAAGGGAGCACTTGACAAGAATTTTGGCAGCGCCAAGTTCTTTATTTTGATATTCAAAATGAAAATGTATATTTTAGAAAGGTTTTTTTTATCTTTTTTACATATTATAAAGTAATTTTATAAAATATGCTGAAAGTATAATTATTTTAGAAAAATAGTTAAGATTTTAGTAAAAATTCTTTACTTTTACACGAATGTAAAGTGAGAAAGAAATCAACAACATATGCAGCATTTTCTAATAGGTTATAAACATTCTTTTTAGGTTCTCTGCTATAGAATATTTTTATAATTATAAATAAAAATTTATTTTTGAAAAAATTTTCATTCACTTTCATAATCTGACAAATTATTAATTTGCTTTTTACAAATTAATCTAATATTAAAAGTCAAATACATTTTTATGGCTGATTCTGTAATTGAACCAATCAAAAGTTTAAAACTTTAATTCACTCAGCCAATAAAAAAATGTTCAGTGTAAAAGTTAATGGTCTTTTGTCAACCATGTAATTGGTGATTAAACTTTGAATCAATGATTTTACTAATTGTTTATGAAGCTCATGATATTCAGACATATAACTATTTAGCTCTCATTGGAATTTAAGAGCTCATTCATAATTCATGTCATTAACAAGAAAATGATTGTCCAACTGATTACAAAGTTGAAGATTTTTTCGAATCATTCTTGCTGTGAAACAAACAGGTTCCACTTCTGTTTCATTATCTTTTTCTAAATCTTCTACAGTATCTAAATTTATTGCCAAATCTTTTTCTAATGGGCATTTAAAGTATATAAAATATGTGTATATATAAAATGGGGAAATCCTGATTTTAAATAAAATATGAGCTTCTTTATCACATAAAAGAAAACTGCATAAAAAGATATTAAGAAGAAACGTGAATCGCATAACTTCAAAATTACATTAAAAAAATCGACACAAAAAGAGACCCAAGTGTATATATTGTAATGTGATGTCCAATCCTTATAAAAAAATAATAAATAACATGTTTTAGAATGATAAGCTAAGATAATGAAGATTAGATAGGCAGCCAACCTTTAAAACACATTGAATAATTTAAGGATATTTTGAAACACACACACATATATAAATAACCATGCCCTCAAAATGGAATGAATTTATGTGTTGTTTTGTTAAAATGTGAAATAGAACATCTACCCATATGCATTTATACATTATAGATTTAATGGTTTTAATCATGACATCCAGACATAATAATAATTTAACAATAAGAGATGCTACCAACCAAGTTTCTTTTATTTAAAAGAGTAAAAAAAAAAAAGAATAAATGTTTGTTGATTTTGGAACGTGAAAAAAAAAAGCTAAGCAACAGTTTTAGTTTGTTGGTTGTTGTTAAAAATGGAATACAGCTGAAAGTAAAGATTTAGAATAAGAATATTATTTTTATTATATTATACAAATTATCATGTTTCTATTTTATTTTATTTTTAAAAAACTTTAATATCTTGAATTGCATTTATCTATTACTGGTTTGGTAAAATGCAGAATATTTTTTAAAAAAAGATATTCTTTATTTAAGTTATGACCTTTCATTCAAATAAATTCTGAGTGATTTATATTGCTTATCAACTGCAAAAGTCATATAATTATTATCAATTTTTTTTTTTTAAAAAAAAATAATAATGAAATAGAATTTTTAAAATACTGAATTGCATTTCTTTTGAAGTAAAATATATTATAACACACTATATGTGTATACGCTGCATATAAATAGTATTTCTATTTATATTATAATGCAAACTTTGAACAAAAAAACTACATTTAACTACTTATTTGGATGTATATAATATAATGATGCAATCTTGCTAAATTAATTGTCGCAGGATCTTTGTGTCTTCTTCATGTCATCAGATGGTGATAAAGTCTAACCATTGGTATGCCTAGTGTCTAAATAAGCATGGAACAGCATGGAATGAGTTAGAGAAAATTCTCATGGAATCGGAAAGGAAATTGCTACAAAATCAGGAGCTTGATGAGTTCGTTTTCATCATAGGAATTGTTTTAAGTGGTTGGAGTTTGAAATCATTCAATGTGCTTGAATTTCACCATCTGCTAAAAACACAAGCCATTCTAACAAATTTTAACCCTTTATTTTTAAAGAAGTCCAAGATTTCATTTAATTTTGATGCTGTTAAATATTTTGTATTTGTATTTTTTGGTGTATACTGAGAATTGAGTTATGATTTTTTTTCACCCTTTTATTCATTTGCAAAAAACATTTTTTTCTCTAAATCTTAAATTGTAAAGAAGCCATTTTGCTTAAATTTTGATAGGAGAAAAATATAAATACACAACTCAATGTATACATATATAATTTTTATATGTTTGTAAATAAAATCTTAACATAATTGGGTGCATTAGATTTGACATCTGGACAATGATTTTAAAAACAAACGTAAGATTTTTAAACATCTACATTTAATTAGGCATTTAATATATAAAATTAAATATTTATTTTGCTTACTAACAAATTATTATATATGAGTAAATTTTCCTGTTTGTATGATTAACAGTCTTATGAATGAATTCAATCCATAAAACATGAATTAACAATCCATACACATAAGTGTAATATACATTCAGATAACATCATCATATTTATCATTGAACATCTAATAATATAGTTTGATCCTCAAGATAATAGTTACTTTATTCTACATTGTGCATTGATATTTAATATTTAACTTACTTCTGTTGTTCAGATTGGGGTATGTGACCATTTTATTGTAATCATGAATCAACAGTAATATTAAGTTGTATTATAATAAAGACAGATCCATATTTTCTTATATTCATGTTTATATTTTATTAAGTTATTAATGTTATATATTTAACCCAGATTTTGTTAATAAATATTTGTTATTTGAAGTTAAAATCTTTGTTTCTCTGGTCTCTAAATTATCGAGCATCATTCATACTTCACTCACCAGAATGTCTATTGTACATGTTAACACATCTTTTATACATATTTATGATATTTGTATATGAGGACTTAAGAATACATTCATTAATAAAAAGCCATTAGCGACCTATATAGAGGTAATATTGCCATCCTGTTTAAATCCATACTTGAGTAGAGTTATTGAATTCATTCCAGTTAAGGTCCGTTAGATTTTTTGGCATGCAATGTGGTTGTGTAAATACTTATGTGTGCCACATGTCAATAATTATGTCCATTACATTTTGGTACACAAAGTGTTGACCTTTAAAGAGTTAAGTCTATCATATATTTTTAAACAAATCGAATTTATGAGAAATTGTCCATAATTTCAGTATAACCTGATACATCATATTTTAGTTAGTCATTTAACAGAGTATTAGTTATATAACCTTATGGATTAAAGGGTGTGGTAACTTAATGGTATTATTAACTGATGTCAATCAATAATAAATCCAAATAACTCTGAGTGAAAGTATGACTTGATAAATAGAGACCAAAACTAAAATAAATGATCAAGAATCTAGTAAGAGTAGGCAAGTGAGGCAGATAAAGGGCAAAATATATAAAGCTGGCATTAATACTAATGACGTATAAAATACTTAAAATAACCAAAACTTTCACATGAGATGACACAAGTTGATAGGAGATCCTATGACATATAAGTATTATATAGAAATACATTCATAGAATAAATTTTCAAAAAAAATATTCCATTTTATTTTGTATGTTATTTAGAAATGGGTATTATTTGGTGAGTATGGATAAAGAGTCAAATGTAATGCCACAGGGTGTTAGTAGCAATGAAGTTGAGGGTGGTCCTGATGTGGGACAAGTAGAGTTGGTAGACTACATGTATCCAGGGGTCTATAGTGGGAACTGAGCATTCTTTGTCAATGCAAGAGGAAAGGCTAATGACATCTAAAATTCAAGAAGATTCTAGTGAACAGTCCACTCAATCACTTAGAATTGGACTAGCATAGGCTACAAAAGATAATTTAGCCATGATGCAGATGCTCCAAAGGATACTGGATCAGATAAATAGCATGAGTGATCAGATGAATAGCACGAGTGATCATATGAATAGCATGAATGATCATATAGATGCAATCAAGACTAATGTGAGCAGCATGAGTGGATGTATGGATAATATGGAAGCAAAAATAGCAACCAAGACTAAGTCAAATCATAGAAGTGAATAGAGATATGGTAGATCATAGGGTAGACAAAAAGAAAGTGAAGAAATTACACTGGAAAATGAAAAAAAAAATTACGTGGTAAACCTTACCATTGGCATAACTGGTACATTGTTCATACTCAATATTTTCTGTATATTTGGAATAACACAGTGGCATTAGAATAGTCTGATATTAGTAGTTGCTGGTTTAAATTTATCATGGATGGAAAATTAGTCATTATATATACTACTGGTAGTTCTAATGCTGGCATAGGTAGTCCGGATTAACATAGAGAATTTTTAGAAAGAATGCAGTCTTTGCCTGATTCAACATGTTTAGTTATTGGAAGATGATCTTTTACATATAAATGGTGAAATGATCATTCACCATTCAAAAAATACCCCGACAAGCTATTGTTCTTCAAAAGAATTTGCCTGTTTTTATTTTTGAATCCAACAAAGGCACCAAATATTTTTTCATTGGTAAAACTTTACTTGACCCTGAATTTTCTGTTGGTTGGATATCTCGGGTCTCCAAAGATGGAATAGAAGAGCATTCTATCTATTACCCTTAGTTTGGGGAGATAGTACCAAATATAAATCAGAATAATGTAGGTATTCCCATACCAACCCCACAAATAAACTCCACTGAAATAAACTTAAGTAATGATATAATGCAAATTAGTGTGAGCATTCAATGTTCAGAACTTAATGTTTGCTCTAAATACAAGGTCCATGAACATAGTAGCAGAATCCAAGGAAGATAACTATATGCTCAAAGGCTTTCCACAAAAGAAAACTGTACCATCACTAAATCCAACTTTGGAGGGACAAATGAAGTTGATAGACTTGTTCTTCTTAAGTGTATATTAAGGCAGGAAGATGACTAAATCATAGAAAGTTGCCAGATGATACTGAAGACAACCATACTTTCTGCAAAGAAACAAAAAGGTCCCAAGTTCCACAAACTTTGCAACACTTATGAAGGTTCTTTCACATTCATTAAACATGTGAATGAAAGTCCTTAATAAGGGAAAGGAGTAAATTAAGGGATGGACTTCATGCTGTGACCTTTGGAAATGACATGAATTACCCATATCGATTGAACCCTATACATAATGGTATGTGATTATATATATATAAAGGAAAAGGGATATGTTAAATTTTACTTTTGGCCATTAAATCTTATATAGGTGATAGGGAGTGGGTGAAGCAGATAAAACTTGTAGTGAATTATATTAATTGGGGTCTTCATCACAGGATTCACACCCATACAACTACATTTTGACCCAACAATTCCTTTATTTTAAAAATACCAGCCTCCAATTGAATGTCATCAATATGACTTAGAAACAAAAATTCAAATGGCTTGCCAACAGTTAATTGATAAAACTAATATTAGGAATAAGACTAAGAGGAAAAATAGACATCACTTTAAGATTGGGGACAAAGTTTTTGTGAGAATTCATCACACAAGTGAATCGATGGATAACATTTATCATAAATTTTATCAACAATATGCTGGAAAATATGCTATTATGAAACAAGCTGGCCCAAATGCATTTTGATTAAACATTGAGGGAGAACTAAAAAGAAGTTATAATGCGTGAATATTGAAGCTGTACATTGGATATCAAAAAGAACTGCCAAGTGCGGAAGCTCAGTTATCCATAAATGAATGAATATGACTAATGTAGATGAAAGTGGAGTTTATAAGTATATATATAAATGTGTATGTGCAAGTATATTGTAATAAAAGAAAGGTAGCATTGTATGGAAGTAAATGGCTAGAGTAAGTACATGTGATGAGGATACATTCAAGTTAATGTGGAAACTTCACATGGATATCTTACAACTAGCTGAGATGTGGGAGTTGACCCATATAATGTGGTGGGCATCCCATATTTCATTCAGTCCTTATAGAAATCCAATAAGACTCCAAGGAGCAGGATATATACTGACAAACCCAAATATGTGCCTTCTGGAACAGAGACAACCAGCCAAATTCAGGTTATACAAACATCATATGAGCAATAATTCTATTAAAAATAGTAAGAACAATGTTAATGATAACAGCAGTTCAATTCCAAAATGAAAGAGATAAGGACAAAGAATCCAACAAAAATGAATCATAAAGAAAAAATGGATATTAATGAATAAATTAAAATAAATAAATAAGAATTAGAACTCTCCCTTATTTAAAAAGAAATAATAAAATGATCCAACATGATAATCATTCAAAACTTTGTTAATGTGCTAAAATTTGACAATAGTCTAAATCTTAACCCTTATGGGTGCGGGAAATGTAAGGTGATGCCCAATTCTTATAAAAAATAATAAATAACATGTTTTGGAATGACAAGCTAAGATTATGAAGATTAGATAGGCAGTCAACCTTTAAAACACATTGAATAATTTTACAATATTTTGAGACACAGTATATATATAATATTTAACCATGCCCTCAGAGAGGAATGAATTTATGTGCTGTTTTGTTAAAATAAATATGAAATAGAACTTCTACACATACATATTTATACATTGTAGATTTAAGTTTTAATTATGATTTGAAGACATAATAATACTTTAACATTAAGAGATGCTAGCAACCATGTTTCTTTGATTTAAAAGAGTAAAAAAAGAGTAAATGTTTGTTGATTTTGGAACATGAGAAAAAAAAGCTAAACAACAGTTTTAGTTTGTTGGTTGTTAAAAAAATGGAATACAGTTGACAGTAAATATTTAGATGATGATGATGATAATGATTACTAATAATAATAATAATAATTATTATTATTATTATTGTTGTTGTTGTTGTTGTTGTTGTTGTTATTATTATCATGATTCTATTTTGTTTTAACAAAACTGTTTAATATCTTGAATTGCATTTATCTGTTATTGATTTGGTAAAGTGCTGAATATTTTAAAAAGAAAAGACATTCTTTATATAAGTTATGAACTTTCATTCGAAGAAATTCTGAGAGATTTATATTTGCTTATCAAGCAAAAATCGTATAATTATTATAAAATGTTTTTTTTAAAAAAGCAAACTAATAATGAAATAGAATTTTATAATATTAAATTGCATTTCTATAACACATCATATATTTATATATATATTGTACCCTTCTGTTTAGGTTAGAATGGATTATTTCTAATAATTTACTGGAAAATTTTAAATTTTAAAGTTAAGTAAGGGATTATGTATGTTATGTGTTAATAATCTTTGAATAATTTAGTTAAGGCAAGTAAAATAATTGATGTATAATATTATGTTGATACTTGTAAGAAAACAGTTAACTAAAAATCATTATAAGATTGTATAGTTGGGAGAACTGGCCATAATAAGTACTGATTTAATAAGTCTTATAAATAATAATTAAGGTAAATTTTAAAAGTAATGCTGTAAAGTTAAATGAATAGATTATTCAATAATAATAATTGTATTTTGTAGCTATTTTTAAAAATCATTTAATTAGAAGTAATAATGTGGAAGAAAAGTGTATCTTTGATTTTATAATATTAAAATAATTATTTTAAAATTGTGCTATAATATTGATTTATGTAATATTTTATAAATTAAATTATTTATTTTAGTTTTCTTTAAATTATTAGCATCTCATTTAGTTTTTTAAATCACGTGACATGTAATATTCACACCTGTTCTTGAAAATAAAATGATGTCATCTGTTATAAATATTAGATTAGGTTTTAAAAGTTAGATTTGTGTTTTATGTTGAAAATAAACATGTTTTGTTTAAAATAAAAGTAGAAATGATAATAAATATTGAAATGTGATTTTTAAAAGTTATTTTAAAGTATTTATTAAGTGTAAATAAAATATGAAAATTAATTAAGAATTGAATAATATAATAAAAATAAATATTTAATAAATTATTATTAGTTTTAACTTTTAGCTGGCATTCATTATCCAGGTTAGTTTGAAGTAAGTATGGTTTAATGGATCAATCAGAGATGGAAAAGGCTGGAGTATTTAAGAGCTGAACCAAATTTTGCAGACTGTTATTATAATTTCTACTATCGTTGTAACTATCATGGCAACTTTAGTTAATTAAGTATATTATAATAGTCAATTTTATCATTTTTAAATTTGGGGGAAAAGATATTAACTCATTATTATTAGATCGTGGGATATAAAGATGCGTTGTTAAAAAATTAAATAATTCCTTACGTGCTGATCTGTTTTTATTCAATTTGTCATTAATGCAAACATGGAGGAGTTGTCACTAAATATAAAAAGATTGATGGAAATATTCAAGTATTATTATTATAGAAAGCGTATAATTTTGCCCTGTGCTGATAAGTCATATTAATTTACGACTAAATTTCGTAAAAAGAATGTCACAGAGAAAATATATAAAAAAATTTCATCAAAAATATAAAGTGAAATGATATAATATATTTTATGAAGAAACTTATTTAAAATACGATGGAAAAATTTGATCAAGCAATTATTTTGGAATGCTAAGATATTTCTTTCTGAAGAAATATTGAATGTAATTTAAAAATGGAATTTTTTTTAAACAATGATAAAAATTAAGATCATTTGCAAATATGATTTATGTCATATTTAAAAATATTCAAAATTAATCATTAAGGTATGCTGGACATACAAAGGTTTATGTAAATTATTTTGGGAAAATAATTTAAGTCATCTGAAAATACTGGGAGAAGTATCGGTTGTATCAGAAGACATTGAACCTCAGTAAATATGGAAAAGTTATAAGAATTTGAAAATTGTTTTAACGAAGAATATTAAAAGTATTTAAATTAAATATTTACCTATCAATGAATACCTGAATATTTTTAAAATTTTGGAGATAAGAAAAATATTAATCATATCAGTTTAGATCTTATAGAATAAAAGTAAACATACCGTATTTAATTTGAATCGTCATTTTGGATTATATGTTGCAATGTTGAGAAGTGGAGCATGTGTACTCATTGGCGTCAAAAGTGTGTTACTAATGTTTTACTAGGAGGAGAAGACACTTCCTGTAATGAACTTATTATCGAGAAAAGAACATTTCATCACAAGAAATTCTAATGAAGCTGTCATAAATATAATTTAAAATTATTTTTACTAAAAAAATTATAATCACATTCATATCAGCTTAAAACCAAATTGTGCAAACGCTTTTTATGAGTGTTAAATAATAAATGAATGCCCTCTGACCCATACAAGATATAGAATTTATGCAGCAATAAAAGGAATCCTCTTATTACTACAACTCAAATATTTATATATGAGCAAATCTGAAGTACTGGCACAGAAGGTGTGACTATAGAACAGTCACTTTGAATTACTATATATAACTCATGAATGAATGACGCCGATGAAATTTCATCGGCGTCATTCATTCATGAGTTATATATAGTAATTCAAAGTGACTGTTCTATAGTCACACCTTCTGTGCCAGTACTTCAGATTTGCTCATATATAAATATTTGAGTCGTAGTAATAAGAGGATTCCTTTTATTGCTGCATAAATTCTATATCTTGTATGGGTCAGAGGGCATTCATTTATTATTTAACACTCATAAAAAGTGTTTGCACAATTTGGTTTTAAGCCGATATGAATGTGATTACAATTGTATACAGATGCTATAAAAATAAATGCTGATTTATATATATGATTAATTTCAGTTGGAATGACGTTCAGTAAATTCTAGTAAATTTCATCGGCGTCATTCATTCATGAGTTATATATAGTAATTCAAAGTGACTGTTCTATAGTCACACCTTCTGTGCTAGTACTTCAGATTTGCTCATATATAAATATTTGAGTCATAGTAATAAGAGGATTCCTTTTATTGCTGCATAAATTCTATATCTTGTATGGGTCAGAGGGCATTCATTTATTATTTAACACTCGTAAAAAGCGTTTGCACAATTTGGTTTTAAGCCGATATGAATGTGATTACAATTGTATACAGACGCTATAAAAATAAATGCTGATTTATAAAAAAATTATAGTAATGTATATTCATAGTATATATATAGCATAGGAACATAGAACATTAAATTATTTACTAACCTAGTAATTAAATTTCTATTGTAAAGAAAAAAAACTCTTTAATAATTTTTTAAAAAAAACTTAATATATTTTAAAATGTGGTAATGTGGAATAAACGATAATAAAATGTTTTATTTAGATTGTGATCCAGAATACATCGGCTAAGTAATTTCCAATAAAAATTACTTATGGTAATAATGTAAATTATTAATGGTTTTATAATGTATTTTATTTTGTGTGGATGTATGGATGCGTATATAAAACACGATAGCTACACATAATTTATCATTTGTTTAGCTATTTTAAGAATATGCATAAGTTTATTGATATCGTAAAGATATTTAAACCCAAGGGAAATATAAGTATATGATTCTATTATAACTGAATTGGATGTTTTATTTGAGTAGTTTAAAGTAGTAACAATATGACATTGATTCTGATTGTTTATGCTTAAGTTTGAGAACTATCAAAGAATGAAATAATATGGTCTTATTAGTTAGTTAGACTGCTATTCTAAAAATGAATTTATTTATTGTCATAGAAATGTGAAGATGAAGTTAGCGATGTAAAGTGATAAATTTTTAATGCTAATATCTTAGTATTAGGTTATATAAGACCAGGATTAATATTGTATGTAGGGTTTATTTATATGGGAAGAAGAATATACCATATTGATTATACAAGTATAGATAACATAGCCCTATATCTTGTGTATATTCATGGCAGTGTTTATTTTTCTATGTGTTAAAGTTTAATGTGCCATAGTGCTGAATAAATAGCCTGGACATTATATTTGGTAGTAGAGGTTATTAGATAAATAAGTCATACCTCATTTTATGTACACTGTGCCCATGATGGTTAGTTGATAAAGTGTTATTAAGTTGAAGTTATAGTTTATCCCATATGCCTACTAGTTTATGTGTTATTGAAATTTATTGGATTACATTATGAAGGATGGTAGTTTAAAATTGGAAATAATAAATAAGTTTTGAAATACAGAATTGTTATTAAAGTATTCTGTTATTAAAGTGGATAAGATAAGTTATGTTGCTTAAAGTAAAATAAGTGTAAAAAAATTATAAGAACATAATTTCATCAGTGAAAGAATCATAAAACTTCTTATATTTTTGGAATGATATTTATTTATTTTTATAAAATAAATAGTTGATAATTAAAAGGATTTATAATGATATCACTTAATTATTAAGAATTTTTAAAAAAAACATACTTATAATGCATATTTTTATTTACAAGTAAAGGTAATAGACTGAATCGTTTTAATGAATGCAAGTAGTCATAAGTTTTACAAAAGTAATTTTATAACAACACAATAATATATGCATTATATTTGAAGTTTAAAGTAATAATTAGTAAGTAGCTTAATTTGATGGTATGCTATGAATCAAGGTTGTTCACATAATTATTTATTGAAGAATGACTATACAGAATAATAATTTTTTTTAACTAAATAACAAGAATAAAGTCATAGTAAAGGTATTACCTTATATGTTTTAAAATTATTGAATTAATAAAATTGAATAACTGTAAAACAAAATTATATAATAATATTTTGAAAATAAGAGCTCATTTAAGAAAATGTTCTGTATCTTATACTTTAGATCATTTGATTTGTATTAGAAAAATACCTGAATATGAATAAATAGAATCCTATCAGAATGTAAATAATGTAAATAATTTTATTGTTAAGTTTGGTAATAAAATTGTTAAATTTGTTTTATAAGTCTTGGTGTTGACTCAATTTCTTCACATCACAATTACATAATCACAGATAATTATAATGAAGACATAGTATTTGCACATCATATATAAAATTGTTATTTAAAAGTTATAATGTTTTTATTGATATGTTTTATTTAAAAAGTTTTACTTATGATATTGGTATGATGGTCATGGAATAATTACCAAAGATTTACATTAAATTATATTAGTAATGATTGCCACATATTTTCAGATTATAATATCATACCAAATATGTTTGTTTAAGATGCCAGATGGATAATAGAAAATTATAGTACATTGTTATTATTTGTTATACATAAGTAATGTTACCAGTAGAAAAGATATAAGATTAAATTATAGATTAAAGATTAGTATTACTATTTTGTTATTATTAGTATTATTAAATTGTAGTTAGGAATGATATTAAATCCCTTATCATACTTGATTACAAAAGTTATAATTAATTTAGAATTATTTTAAGAGAACCTGAGATAATTTGAATTAAATTAATTTTAAGAAAGATATTCAGATTAATTTGTTAAGAGTTATGTACTTAATTAATTTTTATTAAAAATGTAAGTGTACTATAAATGTAGTATTTAAGTAATAGGAGTAGGGATAGTATTCTTATGCCATTAAGGTGATATCCAGTGGGAGTTTAACTTAATGTATTCACTCTGCCACTTGTAAACTCACTTCATAGTTTCATGATTTGATTAAATATTCATTTATTTAATTTTATAAAACAGAATTATATTATTAGTTAAGTTAATTTGATAGTTGATATTATTTAAAATATAGTTATTAACTTAGACACATTTTGGATAAACATAGTTATTTATCTGAACTAGATCAAGTGATTATAATTACATATTTCCTGAAAGTGAGGATAATATATATATATATTCTAACCTGGTCTTGTGCATCCTCACTTCAGAATAGTATATGATATAAAATAAAACGGGTTCTAGCTCAGTTAATAATTAATAAATAAAATATTCAGCATTAAAATTAAAATGTTTCACTAGCTCAAATTTAAAATATGAATAAGGTTCAATTTATAAAAATAAATTAAATAAATATTTAATATTTTCATGAGACTTGAAGTGAAAATACAGGTGACAAGATAGATTACATTGAGCTAATATCCCACAGGATATTACCTCAATGGCATAAGAACACTATCCCCCCTTATTACTATTTCAAATAACAAACTCATAGTATTCTTACGACTTTAATAACTTCTACTCACTAAGATTAAGTTAATAATTACATCTTAATCTTCTATTCGTAATAATCTAGCTCAAATAAAATAATCTCAGATTCATAAAGTTTATTCTAAGTTAATTTAAAAATACGGTAATAAAATATGAGAAGGGATTTTATGTCATAATCTACTACACTGAAACTAATAATAAATAATAATAATATTCTTCATCGTTTAACTAATTCTGTATATCTTTTCTTTTCATTATATTTTTATTACCATAATAAAATAAAATAATTTAACATAATCTTTTATCTTCATGTAATGATATAATAAATACGTGGTAGCATTTGATAATCTGACAAACAAAAGTATGTGTGGCAACTGATAGCATATAATTCAATATACTATTGTGATAACTACTTTATGATCAATAAAATAATATAAAATTATGATTATTTAATTAAAAGAATACCAATAAAATATTTAAAATTCTCAAAATACTTCTCTGTTTATCTTTTGTGCAAAATTATATATTTGTTTCAATTATTATGAATATATCGTGATTTCATGAAGTGAAGTGGAGAAATAAACAATCCAGACACAAAAATTTTGAAAAACAAATTTTAACAAAGTTTATTAACAACAACAAATAAAATAAACAATTTATGTACACTATTTACAGTGGATATCCTTATCTTATACTTTATATTTTATCTACCTAGTTAAAAAAAAAAAAAATTATAGTTTAGTTATATCTTTATTTAGACTTAAGACAAAATAAAATGTTACCATTTGGTTTCTCGGTATGGTTAACTTATTGCAAATATTTACTTATTTTATTAGCAAAATATTTCATCCTTAATATTATTAAAACTAGCTTATTTTTAAAACATTCATAGGAAAACATTCTACAGAAAAACAAAATTAACTTTATAATGAGTATGGATTTCTCATAATATTAAAAAATTTTCATCTTGCAAAGTCAGATGTTACATAAAATATTCATCCAAAATTTAGTACTAGATTTTAGTGTTTTATCACACGATATTTTCTAATCATAATATATTCTTATTTAGCCTTACTTTAGTATGATGTAAGTGTAATAATCAATATATTATTCCTGTTATTGAATAAACAAAAAAAATATACTATGCATATTGTTTATATAATTTACATTGTACTATTGTATTTTAAAAATATGCAATACTTATTTTTCTTTTAAAAATAATAATAAAGCATTTAAAAATAATTAACATTTTAAAGAAAATATCTTGTTTAGATACTCTATTCCAAAATTTATATTTCATTTCCGAAATAAATTCAAAAATATATTCTATGATTCTTTCCTTTCCTTTAGGATTCATTGAACCTTCAATTTTAAGTTATAAAATTCTGTTCCTTATAATCAAATAAACCAATCTTATACAAAAACGATAGCATAACCTAAGCTCTAAATTATTTATCATTTCTTTTCAAAATATCTTACTGAAACAATGCAGTTACATGAAATAAAGATAGCGAAATAGATGTATAGGATTTAAGGAAGAAAGCTAGAGTATCACTCATAACATATCTCAAAAATCATGGCACAGTGCATTACAAGAAAGAGGTATGACCTTTACCTGTCTAATAACTTCTAATACATGAACGATGTTAAAGCTATTTCTTCAGCTTTATTAGAACATCAAATATTTAAAGAAATATAAAACACTGTCCAAATAAAATGTGTACCAGTCATAGGGCTTTGTTAACTATGCTGATATCCACACAAAGAGTAAATATTATTCACATTCCTTATAACATCCTATTTCTTAAAACATCATCTTGGTTTCCTGTTCACTAAGTACTTCCAAGCCACTATCTTAACATTATTTCTCAAGATTTTCCACATCTTACATCGATAAATAACTATCTGCATTTACAAAACAATAAATAAAATTCATTGATAATTAAACAATCCCACTGTTCCACAAGAAAAGTTTGTCTACTTCATCATTCTGTATATTTAATCATATACAATCTAACTAGACAATATTTGAATATCCTAACATGAAAATTTTAAAAGAATCACATAATTATTTGTTATTATGTTGGATTATATCACTAATATAAAAAAAAATCATTGTATGCATATTTTCAAATCAATCCTATCTCATAATGTTTTTTTAAAATGTTGTATAAAATGTGTTACATATAATTAAAAAAAAAACTTTTACACTTCATTCTTACGATTCATAGATGATCTAAAGAAAACAAAAAATATACATTATAAATTATTAATAGTCATTATTATTACCAAAATAACCTTTATCTGGTCATCATATTCAGTAGGCTTCTTCATCCACTAGATACCGATCATTACAAACATAAAGAAATATACATTCATACACTTTATTTTAAAATATTCTTATATAAATTATTAGATTATTACATTATAAAGTTCTTATATTAAGAAATTAATGTTTTTATGTTTTCCTAATCTTATAAAATAGAAAAATTTACATTTAAACTAAGTTAATAGAATAAAAGGAATCAAAACTATAATTACATATTTTCTTGACAATAGTTCCTGATAAGTTCAAAATGTTTATTATTTTCTCTAGAGTTTTAAAATGTTCTCCAAGCGCGTTAAAGTTTAAAAATAAAAATAAATATTAATCCATTTAGTAAAATTTATAGAAAATAATCCTTGGTTTTAGTATTTAGGACGATAATTATTAAATCTTAATATTAATTAATCCCGTGAATTTCTTCAATATTCTCTGCCAATATTCTCTGCGGTGTATCCGATGCATCACTCCATCTAGCTTAACTTTAAAAATATTCGGTAAACTTTTTTTACAATATTTCCATGGATCCATTTTTTATTCAACTATGTGTTCACTTTTTTTATATATAAATTTCCTTCTTAATACATTTAAACTTTTGTTTGATATTTTTTTATATATCACCTTTTTAAAAAAACTTCAAGTACTTTTAAACAAATGTTTTTTAAATACATTTTAAACAATTCTAAGACTGGAGGTTTTAATATCAAAAAACGCTTCAATAACATATTCTTCTGGGTTCTTTCTTTAACTCTTGAAAATATTTTTTTTTTAAAATGTTATCTTCAGAAAGGATATAACATTTTACTCATTTTGATATAATATTTTATAAAACGATTCATAAGATATAATTGTCTTATTACTATTTTTTAAAAAAATAAATCTTGGATAATCTTATAAATAATACGTCTCAATACATTTTTTTTAGACTCCGTATAATGTCCGAACTCAGGGTTTTATGCACTAGAACAGTTTTCTGGTGAAGCATTAATAAAGCTGTATCAAAATATTCCAAATACATTTTTATATTATTAGAATTTATATCCATTTTATTCCACAGTATATCCATCTTTTCATTGCAAAGTTTAGGTCAAATTTTAGATAAAATAATCCTGGCAAGTACTTTAAAAAACTAACAAACCATTTTCATGAAGTTTCTAAATATATTATTTTTTTAAACTCTCTTTTGCAAAATACTTCTTAAAAATTATCAATTAGTTTCTGCAAATAAAACTATAAGAAAGTATTAAAAATTGACTAAATAAAAATTTAAAAAATACTATCTCTTTGATATCTGCTAATATACCTTTCTCTGGTTTTAATATATTATTAATGTCCCCTGATACCCCCTGTGCAATTCATATTTATAGTCTGTAAGAATACCTCATTTGATTGGTTGATTCTTACTTTCAGCTTGAGAACAAATTTACATATTTTCAATTTTTTACAGAATTGAATTTCAAAATTACAAATTATGATGTAATTAACTTAAAATATTGTTTAAAACATCACTTTTAAATCAATTATTATTTTATCAAAATTATTTAAACATTTAAATTACATTCGAATATCGGCCTTTCAAGCCAATTGTGCAAACACTTTACGAGTGTTAAATAATAAATGAATACCCTCTGACCAATACAAGATATAGAATTTATACAGGAATAAAAAGAATCCTGCATAAATTCTATATCTTGTATTGGTCAGAGGGTATTCATTTATTATTTAACACTCGTAAAGTGTTTGCACAATTGGCTTGAAAGGCCGATATTCGAATGTAATTACAATTGTATACAGACGCTATAAAAATAAATGCTTATTTAAACATTTAAAATAACTTTTAAAATAATTTTAATAACCTATTCCATTCTTAATATTCCATTTATCTAGTTTTATTTAAACAAAATATTTAACTTTTTTATTAACTGTATTCGTCTTCATTACATTATTTAAAACATGTTATACGATAGTTAACTTAATATTTAATATTTGCTTTATGCTAGGTGATAATTCCATCCAATTCTATAATGCAATCTTTTAAAATATTTTAAACTTTGTTATTAATTCAAAGAAGCAGTGTGTGTGAAAGTATGCATTTTACAAGTCACATGATCAATAACTTTGACAGACGATTTTTAATCTATTTCTCTGCCCAGATTTATAAAATTGATACACTTATTATATTAAATAAAATAATTATAAAAATTTGGAAAAATAATTTAAAATATAGAATTAAATACAATTCTCACCATCATAAAGTTTATTTTTAAAATATATATTAATTTTGATTATTAAACATAATTTATAAAATTAAATACTGTATAACATTTATTTATCTATATGTTTAAGACTATTAAAATCGAACTTTTTAAATATACTTTTAATTATTTATAGCTGTGTTATTTAATATGGCCAGCTTTTGCAACCATATGCAACAATATTTTAAGCTTTACTTAACTACTTTTAAATGATTCGCTATAATTTTATATACTATGTATTTTCTTAGCTTCAAATTGTACTTTATAACATAATTGACAAAATATAATTAACATATTAAAATAACATATTCTAAAATTTAAAATTTTTAGTAATTGACTGTTATGAACTATTACTGACCTATAGAAAAGGGCACAATATATATATATATACTTATATGCATATAAGCTGCATATAAATAATGTTTTTATTTATATAATGCAAACTTTGAAAAAACCTGCATTTAACTACTTATTTGGATTTATATATAATATAATGATGCAATCTTGCTAAATTAATTATCACAGGATCTTTGTACCCTCTGTGGGTTATCAGATGGTGATAAAGTCTAACCATTGGTATGTCTAGTGTCTAAATAAGCATGGAATGATTTAGAGAAAGTTCTCATGGAATCGGAAAGGAAATTGCTACAAAATCAGGAGCATTATGAGTTCATTTTGTCATGGGAATTGTTTTAAGTGATTGGAGTTTGAAATCATTCAACATGCTGGAATAAAAGAAAAACACCATTTGCTAAAAACACTAAAGCCATTCTTACGAATTTTAACCCTTTATTTTTAAAGAAGTTCAAGATTTCATTCAATTTCAATGCTCTTAAATATTTTGTATTTGTATTTTTTGGTGTATACTGAGAGTTGAGCTACGATTTTTCTCACTCTTTTAATCATTTGCAGAAAACCATTTTTTTCTCTAAATCTTAAAATGTAAAGAATCCATTTTGTTTAAATTTTGATAGGAGAAGAAAAATATAAATACACAATTCAAGGTGAACATATATAATTTTTTATATGTTTGTAAATAAAATCTCAGCATAATTGTGACTATTAGATTTGATGTCTGAACATTGGTTTAAAAGACAAAGGTAAGATTTTTAAACATCTACATTTATCTAGGCATTTAATATATAAAATTAAATATTTATTTTATTTTCTAACAAGTAATTATATATGAGTAAATTTTCCTGTTTGTATGATTAAGTCTTATGAATGAACTCAATCCATAAAACATAAATTAGCAATCCATAGACATAAGTGTAATATACATTCAGATGGCACCATCAAATTAAACATTGAACATCTAATAGTATAGATTGATCCTTGGGATAATAGTTACATTCTATATTGTTGTGCATTGTAATTTTTATTTTTTTAAATTGATATATTTAATATTTAACTTCTGTTTTTCAGATTGGGGTATGTGACCATTTTTTGCAATCACAAATGAACAGTAATATTAAGTTGTATTACAGTAAAGACACATATTCATACTTTATTATATTCATATTTATATTTTATTAAGTTATAAATGTTATAAATTTAACCCAGATTTTGTTAATAAATATTTGTTGTTGAAGTTAAAATTTTTGTTTCTCTGGTCTCTAGATTATCAAGCATCATTTATACTTCACTCTCCAGAATATCTATTGTACATGTGTACACATTTTCAATATATTCATTAATAAAAAGCCATTATGGATGTATGTAGAAGTCACATTATTGCCAGCCTATTTAAATTCATCCTAGAGTAGAGTTAAACTCAAATTTCTTCACTGAATTTGAACTCTGAGACATAATAGGATATGTAAGTTGAGAGGGTTCTGGGTATACCATCTTAAATTATATTTTGACCAAATTATAGAGATTAGCTCAACTTTTGTAGTCAAGCTCAATTATTGGTCATGTATAGTGTAGACCTTCTCCTGTATTCCCCATCAACAATATTCCTTGCTTACTGTGCCAGACCATGGTCTGTTACATTTTTGGACATGAACAGTTAGAGCCATTACATTTTATGGTCTGTTATAATATATATGCTTCATCCTACCAGGTATATCGGAAAGCCGAGTCCTATTTTGTCAATATCCTGGTCTGTGAATAAGGGCTTGATTCAACCTTGGGACCCTCTTGTCTGTGTGAGGTAGCTTAGCATGTGATTGCTCCAGGATAGCTGGTCCATAGCATCTCCCACCAAATTGTTTTTGGCCCATGAGCCATTCCTATTAAATGTGCAGTAAGAAATCGGTCTATGTTTCTTTCAAAATGAAAGATGAAGCACTTCTTAGGATCCAAAACTGGATCACAAATAAATTCACTATCATGCTCACACTGATCTTCCAATTTTAAATAAAAATCTATGAATATCCATCAGTTGCAATGTTATGATTTTTTTAAACAGATTTTTTTATACTTTATTAGTGTTCTTTTGTGTGCACCATTTAACAACACAGTTTTACTTATTTAATGAAAGGAACTCTCCCACATATGTGTATTGCTCTGCATAAGCTGGGATGAATTACTTAATTTATTAAATTCAACCATAATTACTTAATATTATTATAAAAATTGAATGATACTTGCTGGTTAAATTCGATCAAGTGCTATCATTTCTTGCTAGAAGGGGATCAAAGAATCTTAATTATACTTTTATTATAGCACTAGTCAAATTATATTCCCATTATGTAATCAGTCAGTTATTGGCATATAAATTGGCTCCCACCAAAATATACCAATGAATGTATATATGATTTCTCAAATTGTAAAAGAAAGTTTTCTATTTATAAATAAAAAGTAAAGAGGATAATGATAATTAACCAGAGAATTCTTGTTTTCAACTTATGAATGATTTGTTTTTAATTATGTTATTAAATTAGAAATATATATATATATAACTAGGTCTTTGGAATCACTGTTTTTCTTTATTTAATAAATATTATTATAGTTTATTAAGCCAACTATACTCACTATGACTAGATGATAATATCCTGCTAATATTATATGTTAACCAATGTGAAAGATCACAATCTTTTAAAGATGTTAAAACTTGTGATTATGATTATGCTAAGGGCTCCACCATAGTGTCAATTTCCAAATATAGTCTCTGTTTCTCTGCTGTGTGACAGTAACCCAGAAAGATAAAAATAGATTGGGTATCATTGGGATTGTTGCTCATAAGTTAATAGATCTGGAAGATAGGCAAACAGGGCAGGGTTCATGAATGTTTCTGACATATATCTCATGCATGTTTGGACTTGAGATACTTTTGCTTAGATTCTAGATCTTGTTATATGAACATATAAAACTGACCAGTACAGATTTTTTCCCCAGATTTGTCACCCAATGTGGAGCTATTAATTATTCTTATTCTCACACTGTAGCATCCTGTATAGTATTTAGGTATATATATATATATATATGTGTGTGTGTGTGTAGAATTTTTCCCTCCTGAATTTGGACAGCCAAGTAATGTGGCCCTTGAATCTTGTACACACCCTGAACAGGTCATTAGTTTATATATGTATATTTTTTTCACAAACAATGTTTAGTATAAATGTATAATTTTTTTCCATGAATAATGTTCAAATGTATATGTAATTTTAGCTCGAATTTGTATGGCAGCTTTGAATACTTTCTACACCCTGAATAAAAAAATATAAAACATTTGTGCTCCAAATAGTAATGGCAGTTTTTTTTTCATTGTATTATAAATCTGATACTTGCAGTACAGCCTCAATAAATAAAAAGACATATATAATATTGTATAATATTGTAAAAGCATATCATCTAGTCAAGTATAATGTAAATGATTTAAAAACACAAAAGTAAAGTGTAGTAACAATCTTGCCTCATTGGCATGGTGCCCAAAAATAAAAATAAAAATTTTGCCAACAGGTGGTGGATTGAATAAAAAAAATACCAGAAACAATGTTCAACTTTAGGAAGTGAGTTATACAGATAGTTTCTCTCAAGATATTGTTATGTCATATGTGTTTATGTGAAATAATAATCTATAATAAGTGAATTATTAAGTATGTTTCAGATGCAGAAGAACAACCAAAGCAAAAGTCCAGGAAGAAAAGGCGAACAAAAGGTTATATAATAATAATAGAAAAATATTTTGATGTATAAGATTTAGAATAAGAATAGTTGAGAAATGCAAAAATAGAGTCAGGTATGGTAGGAGAGTGAAATGAAATGAACAGGTTTAGATTGGGTTTATGGAAATGGAGGAGTGGGGTGAGAAGTAGAAGATGACTGATAGAATAGGAGCAAGGTGTGTAACTCCATAGATAAAAAAGAAAAAATAAATAAAAAAACTAAGAATATTTTTTTGCTTTTCAAAATAAAATGAAAAGCAGTATGGATCATCGGATAATGGAAAACAAGGATGAATATAAGACAGAACAAAAGCAAAGTGATAACCAAGAAGCACCAAGTGAAATAAATTTTCTGGAAACACCTAATCCAAAAAGTCATTAAAGAACCGAGAAAGCTACTGTATAATTTAGAGTTGGAACCAAAGGCAACTGAGATAGAGCAGATGATGGTAACAATAATGCACAGAATGAAACAAAATTTAGTTGAAGAAATGAAACAAGAAGTCAAATTGGTAATGGAGGAACCAATGAAGAGCTTTTGAGAAGAACTAAAAAAAGAAAAAACTAAATGGGAATCCACAAACAAAGGCAGAGAAGAACCCATAATAAAGAATGAGAAAACCTATAAAATATCAGAACCTATGCCAGAACTGCAGCCAAAGGAAAATGAGAATTGACAAAAGGAATATTTACAGATAATTATAACCAATAAGCAAACAGATGCTGAGATCATGGAAAGCCTAAATCAGTCAAGCAATCAGAAGGGATCATTAAGTATCACACAATTTGTGCAGGTGCAAATTTTTCATGAACTGGGGAAAACCCCACAGGAGCATCTTGAAAGTCTAAGAGTACTCTTTTTCTTTCACCCATCCAACCACAATGAAGAAATAGCAATCATGAGTTATTATCTATAGCAGACTGCCAAGGACTGGTGGCATTCCCTAAAAAGAAAACCACATATTTCAGAGAGTATGAAGCAGCAGTATTAAAGCATTATTGAAATGAGGAGAGACAGGAAAGAATCCTTCATAACCTGACTATTGAAAAATATAAAAAAAATGATAGTGAGACTTATACACAATTTTTCCTGTGCCAAGATTCTGGCATTAACAGCATTCTCATACTCTGATGCTCACACTATCAGAATTATTGGATACAATATGCCCCCATAGCTACAGAAAATTATGTTAGGGAATAAAATTACTGACATGGAAGAAATGACTCATTTTTTTACTTCAGTAGAGTATGTGTATCTTGCCCCAGAGTCATTCAAAAGGATAAGGGGACCTGATATACCTCCAAATTCAGGAAAAAACCACATGTAAAGATGGATGGGTAGTATTTAAAAAAAAGAATGGACAAGTGATATGACAAAAAGAATTGAACCACATAAAAATGATGATAATATAAGGAGATAAGAATAGTTTAAGAATTTTTTTTACATTCAGGGTATATACAATATTTTTTTACCATCCACAATATGTCAGTAACAAGGGAAAAAGAGAGAAAAGATTAAGAATAGTTGACATTAATCAAACAATTTTTTATGCATAGATGTGAAGCCTCATTTCAAACCAGGTTGTTCTTTTGCCATCAAAACATGAAGTAGAAGATTTCTTATTATTATTATATTTCCCTTATTTGTTAAGTCAGGGAAAATGAAGTGATCAATCTGAGAGACAGATTGTGCTTCACAGTCTTATCCAATCTCCCACCACCAAACCAAATTCAAACTTCATCCCTATGCTAATAGACGCACTTATCTAACTACTTTTTTTCTTCTTTTTTTCAAAAATAACCTTGATGAAATATATACAAATATCTTAAATAAATAAATAATAATATTTTATAGAATTAAGAGTTGAATATGTGTGTAAAGAATATATATATATATATATATATATATATATATATATATATATATATATATATATATATATATATATATATATATATAAAAATCAAAACTACCCCAAATCTAAAATTAAACCAGACCAAATAAAAATAATATTAAAACACAACCTAAGGTTTCACTCTACAAGCAGACTTCTCAAGTGTAAGAAATAATAAAAAAACACAACTTATATATACTATTAAAAACTACCCACAAATCCATTCACTTCCCATCCACCCTTAATATTAAAAGAACTCTTAAATAAGTTAATTCTTCAGAATCATAAATTTTCAATAATAAAGACTCTTTAATTCTTCTTTTGATTTCATTTCTCTCAAAGAAGACAACCTTAGCTTCATCAAAATCAATAGTGTGGCCTGTATCTTTTTCATGGACATACAAAGCAGAACTAAGATATCTATTTTTAACTCTACTTTGTATGTCCATGAAAAAGATACAGGCCACACTATTGATTTTGATGAAGCTAAGGTTGTCTTCTTTGAGAGAAATGAAATCAAAAGAAGAATTAAAGAGTCTTTATTATTGAAAATTTATGATTCTGAAGCAATTAAAAGAGCGTTCGTTTAATATTAAGGGTGGATGGGAGGTGAATGGATTTGTGGGTAGTTTTTAATAGTATATATAATTGTGTTTTTTTATTATTTCTTTACACTTGAGAAGTCTGCTTGTAGCAGTGAAACCTTAGGTTGTGTTTTAATATTATTTTTATTCTGGTCTGGTTTAATTTTAGATTTGGGGTAGTTTTGATTTTATATTGACTAGTTTAGCTTTATGCTTGTAATGTTTATATATATATATATATATATATATATATATATATATATATATATAACAGGTGATGGGAGATTACTTGTAAAATAATAATTATGTCAGTTTATATTATATATTTAAAAATATTTTTAAAATATATTATTTATTTTCAGTGTTGTGGTCAGACAAGCTGATGCAATCTTGTCGAATACTCTCGAACACAATTAAAGTAATTAGTATAAAATCCATTAGTAAAGTCGGAAATCATATAATTTTAAAAATATAATATAATACCCATTAGTGGAAAATGTGTCCATTTGAAGTTGGTTTTAAATTCTAAGATTAGATTTTAAAACAATACGAGGAATTTTTGTCCAGTTGTATTGTTTTCATGACTTATTAAAACAGAAGCATGCATTCATTCTGCAAATTACAGATGGTCATGATATGTAAATTGCCTTAGGTGATTACAACTAAAAGCATTCCATAAAAATTTAACAAAAGTATAAATAGAGCTAAATTCAAAGGCAGCAAGAATATCTATTTTTAAAGAGCAATGGTCAACTTACTCCATGCCAGTCTAATTTTCAACTCAATGTGCCATGAGTAGAGAAAAAATTCACCTTTCCCAACCATTTCAATGCTGTCTTCCACAAAGATATCACCCTGAACCCATTTACCCATGAAATATGTTACTGTACTTGAAAGTTAAATAATGGAAATGCTACCTGCCTGACAAATAAGAATTATAACTAGATCTAGTCTACAAAACCTTATGGACACTGCAATTATCTGAGAACCACTATGGATCATTAAGGTAATAAGTTCATGCCACCGCCTAAGATCCATAAACCTTTTTTAATTAAACAATTTGAATCTTAATCTAAACATTTCACTTAACAACTTTTTAATGTAATATAATGTAATTTTAGCTGATCTTGAGATCAGAAATCAAATGTTCATTAAAATGATTTGTATTTTCTTACCTGATTTTAATATGTCCTCAACTCTCTGTATAAACTCTTTAATATAATGTCTCTCCTATCATTAAACCTCAATAATATATTTTATTCTATTTTGGTGCAGCAACAATACTTTATGATAACTTTTATTGCTTATAATTTTTATATTTTGTATTTTAAAATTAATATGCCAATAACCTCCTAAACTCACAAGCAGGTTTGCTCTCTCTTAAAATTCCCCCTGTTTTTGCAGAGAGGCTAATTAATTACTAGTTAAAAACATATTTTGTTATTTTTGTTATTGTGGATGCTGCTAGCTTGGGAGAAACTTGTTATTTATGTTTTTCACATTTACTATCCATTCTAATTAAATAATTTTATCAAATGTTTTCCCATTTATAAAAGTAATAGTGCTAATTCTAAAATTGCAAATGTGTTTATTTGAAACTAAATAACTATTTTATTCTATTAAATAAATCTTAGTAACTCCAGGCTAGCATTTATTTATGATTATTTTTGCTATGTTATAAAAACACTTATGATCAGAGATCTATATTTTGTTTAATGTTTGTCGGAAGTTTATACTATAATTAATATAATAAGGAAAGGGGATTTTCAAGTCAAGGTAAATCAATGTTTCTACCATTTTAATTAAGTTATCCAACACTGTTTAGTAATTCAGTCATACCATTGCATAGAATATTCCAAAATATATAGGTATTAGTTAAATAATTTTGATCTTTAAGTTTATATATAATGTTCCAAGCATTGCTTGCATATAAGCCTCCTGATTTACTCTTTTATATATATTATAACCAAATGCCCCAATCATTGGGCAGCCAAAAACTGTAGTAGAATGCCCTGTAACCAAATGGCCCAATCGTTAGGCAGCCAAAAACTGTAACCTAAAAGTCTGATCACATCACAACAAACAAAATTAATGTAACATGAATTTGTTGTGATCTAATCTGGTCGTGGCCAGGGTACCCCACGAAGACCCATCATAGAAGTATGTAAAAGTACACTAGACAAATTATAAGTATATAATTTTATTATCCTTCAAAACTTTAATCTGCGATTTTTCATTGCATGAGACCTTATGGCCAACAATGGACAAGATGGTATAATTTGTGGAACTATTAAACATTATGAGCTTTAGGATAACATATTTGATTTTTGTACAAATGTTAGTCTAGGTATGAGCTTTGCAATAAAAATAATAAAGTATGGAAAACTTGGGTCTTTCTTTATTAATTTAAATTTATAATTAAATAATAGCAATGAGACTCTTCTTATGTTTAATGGATTGCAAATTATAGCATTAAAAGAATAAATTCTATCATAGTATTATCTGGTAAATCTGTTTATGAATTTATAAAATCAATCAATTTTGTATCATGTACTAAAATCAACAATGCAAAGCTAAAATGATAGAAAAAGCAAATGGGATTTTATTGTACCCTACACATCATAAACTACCAAGGACAAAAGCATTCAAATGTTTTCAGAATATTACTAAGACTCTTATGTCATACTGACAACAGTATGTACTCCAATGTATGCTCTATTCAAGATATAGGATAGCAATGGCACAATAAATTTAATTATAAATCAATATTTATTTACAGTTTTCTGATTAACAAATAATTGATGTATGATGTGTAATATAATAAAGATACATAAATAAACAGATAAGTAAATAAAATAAATAAAATATCTGTCCATTTGTTTCCTTCAATAAATATATCCTAGGCACAGTTTTATAAAAGCCTAATCATAAATTTTATTATAATTTGATCTAATTTCTGCTTTGAGTAAAATATACTGAAATTCAACATCAAATCATGAAATACCTAATGTGTCAGTTCCAGAAGCAATAAACCTGTATTATAAACCTATAATATTATAATAAATAATATTATATTTACAGGAATTAGCTATAATGCAATGCTAAACCAATGTGAAAATTCAAACTTCAGTTCAGATAAAATATTAATTAACAAACAGTTAATCATCACGAGGATAATTTAGATAAGATGCCCTGCTACACATTATGACCAAACTTATAAGTTATACTTATAGATGGAACAAGATGATTTTAGCATAATAATACAAAATACTTTGCCCTAACTTACATTTATAAAATAAAATGATATTCCTGTCGATGCATTCATCTACACATAGGAATGATACAACACTGAATGCCCTTTGGGTTTATACACCACCATGAAGCAACAAATATAATTACACAATTTCAGGGATTACTCACCAGTGCAGGAATGAGTTTAAAAATACAGAAAGTGGCAAATAATTAATCTGTGGATTAACCACCAGCACAGACTAATGCCATTTAACATTGTAAAGCAATATTAATATTTACTTCATATTTAAAGTGCAAAATTATCCTCTTCAGTTATTCTGACAATTCAGACAAAACACCAGCAATTTAGCAGATGTGGGTTCATACATAATGAAAAGTATTTTGATAATAAATACAACTAATATACTGATTTATTTTGCTTAAAATATAAACATAGTAACAATGTAATACAAATGACAGGAGTATAGGAACAGAACCCTGGAAAGACTATAAGACACTTCATCAGAGGTTGACACACACCCTAAATTTATTAGTAATTCTTAAGTTTTTTGCAAGTGCTATTTCCTCAAATAAATATTTTATTCAATCCCATGAATTGAATTTAAACATAGTAAAAGTATAAATCATAAACCTCACATATAATTTCATATAACACTAAAATTAAAATTAATTCATTCTTACTCAAATACATAAATAAAAGTGTAAAACATTTTGGAATGTCAAATATTATCCATGAAATCAATATAAAATGTCTTGAACAATAAATACACATTACACAAAGTAATAATTATAAATTATAGCCGAATTCCATAGATGTGATTATATCCGTTTGTTCTAGTTATTATGAGTACTTTTAACTTAATGAATTTTACGTGGGCTCTATGAAAATGATATAATTCCAAAAGCATGACATGTAGAGTTTAAATGAAAATGTTCTTCATAAGTTATTAAATTCTACATTTTTATCTAGCATTGTTCCAAGTTTATGATATCCAAGCTATATTAATTTATCTATCAACATTTAAATCTAGAAATAATAATCAGAGCAAAATAATTTAACAAATCAACATTGACGATAGAAATCAGAAAGTAGTTTTAATTAATTGTTTAAAGGCTGTTATCATTATTCAAGAATAAACAAATTAAATAGTAAATTCATTACTGGCAGTATATGATAAGATAGTCAATTCTCTATTATTTAACTGATACACAGAAACATTAAAGTAGAATTTCAATAAAATTTAAATTTGATTTTAAATCTCTTCTTTTTTAAAAAAAAATAAAATTTTCATGTTGAAAAACATCTGCAATTAAAATATTTCTTTAATGTTACCAGTTTGCATGCAATAAAATATTTCAAAACATACTGATCCTCTGCTATTAATTCTACTTTTAAAGTTAAATGTTCTGACATATTTCAAATGTAGATATTGAGCAAATTATTAGCGATTTGATTCAATGGCCAGCAGACTTGAACAGACCCTTTAAATTCAGCAACTCATACTGTTATTAAATATCACCATTTTATATTTAAATTCATATGAGAATTCTTGGTCAATAATTTTTAAAATATGTGTAACATGTTTTGCTTACATGTCATTCTTACATCATTTTTTTTATAATACTACGAAAGCTCTCTTTCACTGAAATGCACATGTGTATTTATTATATTTTTATCTAATGATTAAAAATTAGTTAAATAAATAGATTTTGAATTAAATGAAAATAATTTCTAAGATTATTTTAAATAAATAAGAATTATTATTATTTTTAATCACATTTTACTAAACTTGATGTGTGCTGTTGATTTCTTACAGGTTAAACATATTTGACCCAAATCAGTGGATGGAAAAAAGCAATTTTAAATACATTAAAATAATACAGGCAATAACCAAGGCAAAATATTACTTATTCTCACCAATAAATTATCTTGAATGCAAGTAAATAGTCTGTTCAGAATGCAAACCAAGGCAATCAAATCACCAAGAAGACAGAGAAATTTTTATATCAGTTCTATCAATCTTTATATTTTACACTATAATGTAAGGTTACAATATATATATTTTTGCTTCATCCCACCAGACATATCAGAAAACCAAGCCCGATTTCATCAATTCCTGGTCTATAAACAAGGGCTTAATTCACTCTTGGGACCCTCTATTCCATGTGAAGTAACTCTGCATGGGATCACTCTGGGATAGCTGTCACATAGCATCTTCCATTGGATCATTCTTTGTTCAATGAGCCATTTCTGCTAAAGATGCAAAAAGAAATCAGTTTATGTTTCAAGATAAAAGATGAAGCAGTTCTTAGGATCTGAGACTGGATCACAAATAAATTCATCATCATGCTTGCACTGCTCTTTATTTCTAATTTTAAATAAAAACCTATGAATATCCATCAGCCATAATGTTATGATTTTGTTAAATAGATTTCTTTATAATTTATTAGTGTTCTTTTGTGTGCACCATTCATTGACACAGTTTTACTTATTGAATGAAATGAACTCTCCCACATATGTGTATTGCTCAGCATAAGCTGGGATAAATTATTTTATTTATTAAATTCAACCATAATTACATAATATTATAATAAAAACCAAATGATATTTGCTCATTAAATTCGATCAAGTGCTATCATTTCTCGCTAGGGGTGAATCAAAAAATCTTAACTATACTTTTATTATAGCACTAGTCAAATCATATTTCCATTATATAGTCAGTCAGTTATTGGCATATAAATTGGCTTGCACCAAAATAACATACCAACGAATGTATATATAATTTCTCAAATTGTAAAAGAATATTTTCTGTTTATAAATAAAATGTAAAGAGGCTAATGATAATTAACCAGAGAATTATTGTATTCAACTTATGAATGATTTGTTTATAATTACATTATTAAATTAGAAATATATATAAGTAAGTCTTTGGAATCATTGTTTTTTTTATTTGATAATATTATTATAGTTTAATTAAGCCAACTATACTCACTATGATTAGATGATAAGATCCTGCTAATATCATATGTTAAAGAATATAAAAAGTCACGATCTTTTAATCATGTTAAACCTTGTGATTATGATAAAGCTAAGGGTTTCACCATAGTGTCAATTTCCAAATAGAGTCTTTTTATTTCTCCACTGTGCAATGCTGGCCAAGAAAGATAAAAATTAATCAGCTATCATCAGAATTGTTGCTCATAATTTGGTAAATCTTGAAGATAGGCAATCTTGCGCGTGATTGGACTTGAGATACTTTTACTTTGATTCTAGATCTTGTTATATGAACATACAAAACCGACCAGTACAGTATAGCCAGCTAAACCAATCTTAAAAATCAAGCAATGTACCACTAATTCACATGTCCATGTATAACATTAATATATAACAGTAGAAAGTTGAACCTCATTTCTTATACACCAGGACAATTCCACATGAACAACACATTTATCATACATCGTTTTTCTTATATTCGACTAAGTCAGGGAGATATAAGAAATTCTTAAAACTATATTAAATAATTTTTTTTAGTAAATATCGTAGAGAGGACACAAAATGTGAGATAATGTGTAAAGAAAAATTATTAGTAACAATAATAAACCAAAACTAAAGCAAAGTTAAAATTTATGCTTAGATTTAAACCAAAGATCATTTGCATTTCTTACAAGTTAGAATGAAATTAATTATTGACTAAGCAGACTAACTATCACTAAATTATATCAATAGAGGGACTATAAGCATTATATGACTTAATAATCTCTAAGGAAGGTCATTCTAAGAGTTTGATGATAAATTAATAAATAATCAAGTAGTTAAAATAGGAGTAAGTAGTTTATATATTAAAATTACAATTATGAATAGATGACCCCCATGTACTCAGCATTATGATAGATTGCACACATAGAATCTCAGATTTTAAAATACATTAAAAAATATAAATCATGGTGCTAGGTTATGAACAACAAAGGAATATAATCAATGATGAAACAGAGATGGGGTACGGCCACCTTGGTGAGATCGTACCCAAGAAGTCCATCAGATTAGTGGGTTATACGAAGCAGGAATGAATGTCTACTTCTATCCGATAATGAATGAATTGCTAACAGGAATGAACATCTGCATTGATAATAACAGCAAGGATTCTCCAAATATGAAAATGAGATATGTCTACCCTTAGGATGATCATATCTAGGAATACTGGCAAATCCATTTCCCCAAAACAAGAATCAAGTTCTGCTTAAGGACAAAATATATGAATTAATAAAAAATATATAAATAACTCAATAATGCAAAATTAATTAAAGTGAGCAATAAATAATTCTATGAAAGGCTGCGATTAAAAGACAATTCAAATAAGCGTGAGTGGTCACGTTACAAGTTTAAACAAGTAGTCATATATTACCTAACTGGACAAAACTAAGACCTATTACAATTAAAAGATTCAATTATCCTGCTTAATTAAAGTTATAGATCTTATATAAACATATTAATAAATACATTATACACTAACTCAAGAGGTATACCATTTATACATATAATTGAAACATTTATGAACTGTTTTTCTTGGCTAACATAAACCAAATAATATATTTTGTTTCTTCCAATAAAATGAAAATTAATGCCAGTTTTAATATTATTTTCAAAACTAATTTAATTTTTATGATTGTTTATTAAGCAATTGGTTTTCTAATTGCAAAAGTAAAATCTATAATTAAAAAAAATGGCAGATTGTGTTTTAGAAAAAAAAATTGACAAGTGAGAAAGGTGGTTAAAACTTTTTTGCGCATTTAATTAATTAGTTTATTTTTAGGGGGGAGGGAAGAAAACCAATTCTCAGAATTTTAAGATATAAAATTTGTTTACAAAATATTGTCCTCCGTCGCCCGATTTTAATAACAAATCTAGCATATATGCAAGATTTAAGAATGATCGCATCTAGCAATATATTCGATCATTCTTAACAATATAAGTTAGTTAAAGAAAATAAACAAAATCAAATTAGACAAATAAAATATAAATACCAATAATGATAAATTGTTTCAACAGTATAAAGGAATGCAGATGCTCATGTATAGAATTCAAATATCCTGCTTTTATTACTTTTGTGAACGATTTGAAAATAAGACAAAATATGAAGAGCAGTGTGAGATATAATGACAATGTGTAGCTTTCATGGTCTATTCATATGATCCTAGATGGTCTTTTTTTGAATATTAATTGATTGAAGACCAGATGGTTGTTCAGAAAGCATTTGGCTGAAGGTGGTTTCTTGCTTTGGGAATGATGGCATTGCACATCAGCAGACTTCAGATGAGCATCAGTTTACAACTCAATTGGGGTTCTGAACTTGCACTCCCCAGAGATGGTGGGAAATAACCCAAGTTTTCTTCTTACTGCTTTGCACAATATGGGCTTCTAGCAGCTATAACTTCTTAATAATAATCTTAACAATTTTTCATAAGAACAATAAGAAAGAAAAAATAATCTTCAACATTTTCTAAAGTATTTATATGACTTTAACCAAAAGGCATCTGGATTAATTTTAATTAAAATATACTTTTGCTGCTAAAAATTTTGGTCAGTTTAATGACAATGTAATTTTGTATCTATTTTATTAAGTAGTAAAATTTTCCAAATTCTGTTGTTTGTCTATGGCATTCCTGGCAGTAATTAAACATATATTAACACCTTTCACTGCAAAGTAAAATATTGAAAATATAAAATTCAAGATAATTTTCATAACTTAAATAAGATTTTTAGGTGCTGATATAGTATGCGCTCGATGGTCATTTTGAATTTGCAAACACCCAAATACACGGCTGGCACATGCAAGCGATAAATGACATCGACTAGAAACACTCAGTTTTCAAAAAAATAAATCGCCTAAGGCACTACAATTAAAAAAGGGTGGTGGGAAGGCACTACACTTTAAAAAAAGTGCAAGAAAATGTCACATTAAATAGCCTAAGGTGCTACTATGGAAAAAAGTGTGGGGGGGGGAGAAAGAAGTGAACATTGAAAATTAAAAAATCCTTTAAGATAAACCATAAACACTAATTTATATAGTGATAATCAAATACTGTAATAATAATTCTTAAACAATTAATGTATGTAAGGCATTTTAAAAAAAATTGTAAATGATATTTACAAAAATCCTTTAAAATATAGCGATAATTAGAAAAATAATAAATGCTATTTTAAAAAGCTCACTCCGGTCTTTCAACACTATATACTAAATCAGTGTTATAATTTTAAAAAACAATATTTAAAAATTATAATGCTATAAATCAAACATTGGGTTGTAACATCATATTAAATAGCCTAAGGTGCTACTATCAAAAAAAGTGCGGGTAAAGAAATAGAAGTGAACATTGAAAATTAAAAAATCCTTTAAGGTAAACAAAAACGCTAATTTATATAGTAATAATCAAATACTGTAATAGTAAATCTTAAACAATTAACATATGTTAAGACATTTTTTAAAAAAAATCAAAAATGCTATTTTCAAAAGTATATACTAAATCTCAAAAATCAGTATTATAATTTAAAAAAATAATATTTAATTAGTATATTGCTAAATCTCAAATGGCAGGAACATCACTTTCAACACTATTTCGTGGAGTATCAACAAATAAAAACCTAATTAACTTATTTTTAAAAATATAATAATTTATATTTGGCTTTGGGATTATCCCTTTAACTAAGAGTTATAATAATAAATCACAAATCTTAATAATAGTTATATTAATGCATATTACACTTAGCATTTATTTAAGTAATTTTTTACCAGTATTTCAAGAATTTTAAAAAAAATACCAACTTTCTGAATCGGATGGATGGTTGTCCATGCAGGCTAAATTTGGTTCTTCCTAGATTTCTTCATTAGTGCAAAAACACAAAGCCATCAACAAATTATGCTTTAAAGATTTAAGTTTATTACTTTAAAGAAGACACCAGTAAAATTAATTTATTCAGGAAATATCATAGCTTGACATCGTCTCTTTTAAATTTATTTTTAAAACTGTGTGCTTGGGTCTCACACAAATTAAACCAGGTATGTGTGACATAAGATAATTTCCAAGAATCAGGCTTTGAGATTGGGTTTTGTCTTAATAAGATAAAAGTGCTAAGTTAAGAAATTTAACAATAGAAAGGTAAAGTTTTAAGCCTCAAGCCTAACTTGAAAGGTAAAGTTTTAAGCCTCAAGCCTAACTTGAAAGCTAAGGCAATAGTGGTAAAATATATTGTAAAAAATTTACAATAAATTAATGATTTAAAAATATAATCACACTGTAACATATTAGATGTCATAATTTGTACTCGTATATATATGTGTGTGTGTGCCGATATATGTATTAGTTTTAAGATTTAAGTTTTAACACTTTAAAGAAGACGCAAATAAAATTAATTGGTAATTTATTCCCAAAATATTGCAAAAAACAAAAAAGATAATTGACCGGCTTTTCATTAATATTTAAAAAATAAAAAAAATGAAATATAAAGGGTGTGTTCATGTGATCATATGATTTGAAAATGGATATAAAAGACGAGTTTTGATACAAAATCTTTGGTTCTTTAGTTTTTTTATTTTTTAAATATTAATGAAACACAATATTTTGGAAATAAATTACCAATTAATTTTACTTGCGTCTTCTTTAAAGTGTTAAAACTTAAATCTTAAAACTAATACATGTATCGGCACACATATATATATGACTACAAATTATGATGTCTAATATGTTACAGTGTGGTTATATTTTTAGATCATTAATTTATTATAAATTTTTCATAATAAATTTTATCACTATTGCATTAGCCTTCAAGTTAGGCTTGAGGCATAAAAGTACATTAGCTTGTTTACAGCTGTTTTTTTTTAATTTGAAACTTTACCTTTCTATTGTTAAATTTCTTAACTTAGCACTTTTATTTTATTAAGACAAAACCCGATCTCAAAGCCTGATTCTTGGAAATTATCTTATGTCACACATACCTGGTTTAATTTGTGTGAGACCCAAGCACACAGTTTTAAAAATAATTTTAAAAGAGTTGATGTCAAGCTGCGATATTTCCTGAATAAATTAATTTTACTGGCATCTTCTTTAAAGTAATAAACTTAAATCTTAAAAGCACAATTTGTTGATGGTTTTGGGTTTTTGCACTAATAAAGAGATCTAGGAAAAACCAAATTTAGCCTGCGTGGATGACCATCCATCCGATCCAGAAAGCTGGTAATTTTTTTAAAATTCTTAAAATATTGGTAAAAAATTACTTAAATAAATGTTAACTGTAATATGCATTAATATGTCTATGATTAAGATTTGTGATTTATTATTATAACTCTTAGAGGGATAATCCCAAAGCCAAATGTAAAATATTATATTTTTAAAAATAAGTTAATTAGGTTTTTTATTTGTTGATACTCCACAAAATAGTGTTGAAAGTGATAGTCTTGCCATTTGAGATTTAGCAATATACTTTTTAAATATTATTTTTTTAAATTATAATACTGATTTTTGAGATTTAGTATCTACTTTTGAAAATATCATTTATGATTTTTTTTTAAATGCCTTAACATACGTTAATTGTTTAAGATTTACTATTACAGTATTTGATTATCACGATATAAATTAACATTTTTGGTTTATCTTAAAGGATTTTTTAATTTTCAATGTTCACTTCTTTTTTTTTTCCTGCACTTTTTTTTGATAGTAGCACCTTAGGCTATTTAATGTGATATTACAACCCAATGTTTGATTTAGAGCATTAAAGTTTTTAAATATTGTTCTTTAAAATTATAATGCTGATTTAGTATATAGTGTTGAAAGATCGGAGTAAGCTTTTTAAAATAGCATTTATTATTTTTCTAATTATCGCTATATTTTAAAGGGTTTTTGTAAATATCATTTACGATTTTTTTTTAAAAATGCCTTAACATACATTAATTGTTTAAGATTTACTATTACAGTATTTGATTATCACTATATAAATTAGCAATTTGGTTTATCTTAAAGGATTTTTTAATTTTTAATGTTCACTTCTTTTTCTTTTCCTGCACTTTTTTTCCATAGTAGCACCTTAGGCTATTTAATGTGATGTTTTCCCACATTTTTTTAAGTGTAGTGCCTTCCCACCACTCTTTTTTAACTGTAGTGCCTTAGGCAATTTCTTTTTTTGAAAACTGAGTGTTTTTGGGTATTTTCAAATTCAAAATGGCCACCAAGCATGTACTATATCAGCACCAAATTACTTAAATAAATGCTAACTGTAATATGCATTAATATGTCTATTATTAAGATTTGTGATTTATTATTATAACTCTTAGTTAAAGGTATAATCCCAAAGCCAAATGTAAAATATTATATTTTTAAAAATAAGTTAATTAGGTTTTTTTATTTTTTGATACCCCATGAAATAGTGTTGAAAGTGATGTTCCCACCATTTGAGATTTAACAATATACTTTTTAAATATTATTTTTTTTAAATTATAATACTGAATTTTGAGATTTAGTATATACTTTTGAAAATATCATTTATGATTTTTTTTTTAAAATGCCTTAACAAACTGTAATAATTTCTAGTTATTATTAACTTAATGTGCTATGAAATGCTTTTATCTCTAATGAAACTATTTATAAATATAAAATCTATTTGACTATACTAATATATATATATACTATTTATATATACATGTGAACTTTAAATAATACATACCTTAATGTCAAGCTTTTGGGTAATTGCCAGATATGAAGTTGAAGAATAAATAGTTTTATATATATATATTTTATTATTAGATCTTAATATTTATTGATAACAATATTTAAATTAAGCATGAAAATGAAACAAAACACATGAGATTATTCTGTCTTTTGTTATTGAAGAGAAGAAAAAAAAAGATTTCTTTTTAAATAACTTTTTCTCTTATAAAAATATTACTATTCAACATTGGAATTAAATATTAACTATTCTAAATTAAAATCTATGGATTAAAATTTATGGATTAAAAGATTACAAGGAAAATATTTTAATTTTCTATTAAATCTAAAAGGAATAGCAATATAAAAGAAAAGAACATTTGTTTGAGTTTTTGGAAACTATGTTATTTTAACACTTCATTATTCTACATATATATATATATAAATTTAAAATAATGATATATAAAAAGAATCTTACAATGTGGAGTGAGTAGAATAATTTTGTATCGTAAAGGTTTCGAAACCAACTTTCATGCTATTTTGAAATATTTGTTGTATAGAACGTCTAATAATAATAGAAAAATGAAGAATAAGAACATCAATATTCGAAGGATATCTACTTTATTTTATATCAGTCAATTCATTGGATAATATTAATGATTTATCAATTAAGGATAAATAAATAATCGCTATACCAATGGATTAATATACTTTGCAAGAGAACTCCATTAGGATTGTGAACTATGAACTTAAAGATTTATTCTTAACTCTGGAAAATAAGTTTTCTTTATTATATTTATATATATTATAATAATATTTATATTATTTTAATATGTTTATTATTATTATTATTATTATTATTATTATTATTATTATTATTATTATTATTATTATTATTATTATTATTTTTATTTCAAATTTGGCATCATTTCATTTTAAATAAGAATATTCAAATTTAATATTATAAACATAAATTGAAAGTTTGACATAATTCATCAAAATTAGATAAAGGATAAAAAAAAATGGTTATTATTTAACAGATATTTAAAATAGGATTATATTATATTTACTATATAATATAATAAACGTTTAATGTATTTATTTTATTATAAATGCATATAATATATAAGTTATACAATTGTAAATAATACTTATATATATATAATTATAAAATATATGAATATATGAATATATTGTTTTATATATCTGTTAATTTAAATTATATTCTTTACTTTTGAATAGTTTATTATAACTTAAAATTTTATTATAGCATGTTAGATGGGAATATTATTTATTAATATTTTAAAATGGTAAAATACATCTTTATTTATTTATTAATATTTTATTTATCTTTTCCATTATATTTTTTATTGTTTTTTAAATATTGACTTATTAACCTGATCTCTTTGTCTAATCATTATTATATTATATTATATATATATATGTTAGTATTATAAATATCATATGAATATCAATTATTAGTTAATGCTTATATAAAGGCATATTAGATAATAACTTATTTTGAAATCATCCCTGAAAAGAGCTAATTCCAAATTCTCCATGAGTTTGAATATCGTGGCATAATTGTGACTGAAAGAGGGATGAGAGATAGATGAACTAGTCTAAATTATATCATAATTTATTTAAAAATTATTGAGTTAGCATAATAAAGATGGATGTAATTATGGACTTAGTATTTCATCGATTCATTTTTAGCATTGTACCTGAAGACCCAGAGTCCGATTGTAGTGAAATGCATATCCCATTTCTGGTGAAAACTGACACTTCATTATATTTGGCAAGCCCAACTGGGGCCTTGAATCAATGATTTCTAGGCTTTGAATATTTGATTTCATCTCATTATATATGGTGTATCAACTGGGGCCTCGAATCAATGATTGCATTGCATTGAATCTATGACTTTTAGGCATTGAATCTAATCATCCCATTATATTTGATGTATCAACTAGGACTTTAAATCAATGATTCTATATTATTACATATAGTGAGAAAGTCGTGGATAGATTAATTGATGATTCTTAGTAACAAGTATGTTGTTATGAAGATTCATATGGTGTTTATAATTGCAAGACTAAAATAATATTAAAAAAATGATAATATATATAATATGATTTAGTGAAATCATTATTTAAATAACTAATTATTAAAGTGTTTTAAATAAGAGTTAAGTTGGGTAAAGTTTTTATATAGACATAGGCGTTTAAAAAAAAGTATATATACACATATATCATTAGAACATTATAAGTATATATAAATAGCATGAAGTGATAAAGAACTTTACAATATAATATTTTGGTTATAAAAATATATAAACTTGAGTAATATTTGAATTAAGTTAAAATTTATTATGCTTCGGAGTGGAAAAATATTTTCAAACAAAGGTACTGAATGCTCTAATCAAATACAAGATGATATGCAACATGAATTAAGTGATGATATTAATAAAATTATAGAACAATCATCAATAGTACATGTACCTGGGGGTTCTACAACCATAATTGAATACCCTCAACAAACACAGAATTTAGATCAAGTGTCTTTTCAAACACAAAATATAGTTGATGAAGATATAAATCAATCATCTAAAATTGAGAGTAATCAATCACTTAATATTGATACAACACATGTTATAGACAATAGCACAGCTATAATACAAATGTTACAAATATTTATGAATGATATTAATAAAAAATTAGATGATAATAATAAAAAAATAGATGATAGTAATACTAATTTAAAAAATAGTTTAAGAAGTGACATGTCTAATTTAAGAAATTAAATCAAAAGTGATATGTATAATAACAAAAGGGAAGGTAAAAAAATTACAATGGAAAATGGAAAAGAAATTTTACCTGGTAAACCTTATCATTGGCATGATTGGTGTATTGTTTGTACTCAATATTGTTTGTATACTTGGAGTAAATATGTAATTTTAAGGTTATATAAAGACAGTGAAGGATGGTTTGAAATTATTTTGGATAGAAAATCTGCTACTATGTTTACTAATGGTGATTTTTGTGAGAATAATGATAGGGAACTATATTTTAAAGAATTACAGAATGCATATAGTCAAGTTAAGCCTGATATTCCTAGTCAATCTATTTTATTTTCATCTGATTCAACATATATAGCCATTGGAAATTGATTTTTTGGGTATGAAAAGGATGATAGAATTATTATTCGTAATTCAGATAATCAACAACAAGCTATTATCTTACAAAAAGATTTGCATGGTTTTATTTTTGAATCCAATTCAGGTAATAAACATTCTTTTAATGCTGAAACTTTGCTTGACATTGAACTTTTTACTGGTTGGATATCTCAGATTCCCAATGATGGAATAGAAAAATATCCTATTAATTTTATTTTAGAGGAGACAATACCAACTCCACAAATAAATTCTATTAAAACAATCATGAATGATACAATGCAGATTAAGGTGAACAATCAACAAGAAGAACTTCAAACTTACTTTGAATGTAATGATGATACCCAGAGTAAATCATGATTAGTTCATTTGATTACTATAGAAGAAAATTATTAAAATCACTATGATATTATACAACAGAGTAAAGATATAAAAAATCAGCACAACATTTTTGGAATTATTAATGTAAATCCATTAAATTCAGAAAGAATTGTGGAAATGAATGAAGCAAAGATTCTCCAAAACACACAAGTCATAAAGATGCAACAAACAGAGATAAGACATAAGATTCAAGATAGTAAGAAAATAGAAAATGAAGTAGTGAATGATTTGGAATTTGTTGTTAAAGATCTTGATAAGATAAATGATCCTAACCCAGAATCTATTTTTCCACATCAGGTATTATTTGAGATAAAGGATAATTCTCTCAAAACTAATATAGATACCTGTGATAATAGTAAAGAAGAGAATCTTAGACAAAATCATTTGGAAGGTATTCAAAAAGATCCACAACAAACAATCAACTTTTATGATAGATTAAATTTTCAGTATTATATAATGCCTGAAGTTGAAAACTATTTTATTAATATTGATTTAGAAGGATTAAATTTAAATATTTGTAGAGTTAATTTTGAAAAGTAATCATTAATCTCTCAGATGAATATTTCAAAAATTCAAAAAGGTCATACATTTCATAAATTATGTAATACTTATGAAGGTCCATTTACATTCATTAAACACATGAATGATAGTGCTTAATGAAGATAAGCGCATATTATGGAAGGACTTTCCAGGATTGTGACTATTTGAAAATGAAAACAGAAAATGAATTATGATTGAATCCATTATAGTTTATTAAAGAAAAAAAAAATTGATGACAAAAACATTTAAGAAGAAATTAAATATATAAAAATTAAATTAAATATGCAAACACATATTTATTGAAATTTAATCTTTGGTTACTCGATTTAAAATAAGAGGTAGACCAAATGGTTAATATGACAAGGTAATAAAATGCCAATATAATTTTAAAATCTATAAAGTATAGATATATAATTATAGATGTATATGTATATAAGTAGGTATGGGAGTAATATCTAATAATCTTAGAGAAATATTTTCGCCCATTCAACTACACTTTCATCAAATTATACCTATATTATTTAAAAAATATAAACTTATTATTAATGAACTCAAAATAAATGGAGAAAATGACATTTTTCAAACTCATAAACAACTTATTAAAATGTCAAGTAATAGAAGTCGGAATAAAAAATGTATTTATGAATTTAAAGTTGGAGATAAAGTGTTGATAAAGACTTTCCATCCCAGTAAACTATTAGAGAATAAATATCATAAATTCTACAACACATACGAAGCACCTTATACTATCGTTAAAAAAGGCAGGTCCAAATGATTTTGGATTAACCAAGAAGGAGAGATTTGTGGTACATATAATTCATGAATTTTAAAACCTTATTTTGGCTATTCATAATGTTATATAAAGAAATAAGGTGAACATCAATATAAGTATAGGGGCAATGTAAACATACAGTTGTAAAAAAAACTAATAATAGTGATCAATGTAAAAAAAAAATAGTTAAGAACATTAGCTTTGATGAGAGTATTCTTTAATGCCTTGAAATAAGTTAAAACAATAGTCAATTCATATTAATAAATAAATACTCTAATATTTATTTAGTCCTTTTCAAATCCATAAGTCTTAAAGAAGCAGGAATAAGGCTAGTAAATATATTTGTGTTATCCAAGAAGGAAACACATTATTTTATTTATTTATTTTTTAAATTTTAACCATCAAAATCCTTAATTTTTGATCATTATCAAAAGAATAATATAACCCAAGTATAAGAAAGATGAAACAGTTAAAAGTTATTCAACCCTTCATAGAAATCCAAATACAAATAATTAAATTATAGGAATATACTTAAATATTTGTAATTGTTTAAAATTTTAACTTAAATTAAAATTTTAATTTTTGAAGGAAAGGGGAAATGTAATAATAACTTCTAGTTATTATTAACTTAATGTATGAGTGCTATGAAATGCTTTTATCTGTAATGAAACTATTTATAAATATAAAATCTATTTGACTATACTAATATATATATACTATTTATATATACATGTGAACTTTAAATAATACATACCTTAATGTCAAGCTTTTGGGTAATTGCCAGATATGAAGTTGAAGAATAAATAGTTTTATATATATATATTTTATTATTAGATCTTAATATTTATTGATAACAATATTTAAATTAAACATGAAAATGAAACAAAACACATGAGATTATTCTGTCTTTTGTTATTGAAGAGAAGAAAAGAAAATGATTTCTTTTTAAATAACTTTTTCTCTTATAAAAATATTACTATTCAATGTTGGAATTAAATATTAACTATTCCAAATTAAAACCTATGGATTAAAATCTATGGATAAAAAGATTACAAGGAAAATATTTTAATTTTCTATTAAATCTAAAAGAAATAGCAATATAAAAGAAAAGAACATTTGTTTGAGTTTTTGGAAACTACATTATTTTAACACTTCGTTATTCTACATATATATATACTCCATATGTTCTTGTTGTTACAGCTGTTATTACTATGTGATTATTCATATAGTATACGAACATGGATGGGCTGCTCACCAACACGCATTAGCCAGCATGGTGAGTTTATTGGCTTTTTACCTCTGAGTTTAAAATCAAGAACCACCTTGGTCTTTCTTCTCAGTGCCTGATAAAGCAGAATGAATGTTTGTGTAAATGATAAATATTTTTCCAATACATATATACAATTATGACAGACAAAAATAAAGCATGGCCCTTATTCCCAGGAGGCTGTAAAGTCATCAACCAAGGCAACGGTCTGTGGCCGAAGGCGGAGGGTGCTAAGAATCCCCTGATTGTGGAACCAGGCTGCCATTTGATGATGACTTTTTATTTAGGTACTTACAACTGCATATCACTTTCAAGTGAAGGAAGATTGCAAAAATTTTTAAATGGGACATTATTGATCTTTGTGAAGTTAGAAGAAAAGGTGAAGAAACAATTGATTTAAAAAGTGGACATATACTCTATTATAAAGGCACACATATTGGAAATACAAGTGGAGTAGGATTCATTATAAATAAAAAGTGGAAGAACAATATTGTGGAGATTGATGGTGTATCAGACAGAGTGGCAAGATTAGTTATACAACTTAATAGCAGATACCAAATGCAGATAATTCAGATTTATGCCCCAACAAGTTCTCATAGTGATGAAGTAGTAGAAGATTTTTATATGGATGTACAAAAAGCTTTTGATCAGAGTAAACAACATTTTAAAATTGTTATGGGAGACTAATACTAGAATAGGTAGACAAATGAAAGATGAAATTGCTGTAGGTAATTTTGGTTACGGTAATAAAAATGACAGAGGACATAGACTTGTGGAGTTTGCAGAAAAAGAAAAACTTTATGTTATGAATTCATTTTTTGAGAAAAATGTTACAAGGAAATGGAAATGGAAACATCCAAATGAAGGTACAGCAGAATTGGATTATATTTTGACTAACAGAAAATACATATTTCAAGATTGTAATGTTCTTAATAAATTCAATACAGGAAGTGATCATCGATTAGTAAGGTGTAAGTTACGTGTTAATGTAAAACTAGAGAGACAAAAATTATTAAGAAAAACAATATTTACAGTTGATATTCCTAATCTTCAGAAACATTCTAATGAATTTAAATTAGAACTTACAAATAGGTTTCAAGTGTTAGGAGATTTTGAACATGATTCAGATTTGAATGAAATTAATATGAAAATAACTGATACACTTTTAAAAACTGCAACAAAGATAGCTGGTAGAAAAAAGCAGCAATTGACTAATAAAATTTCTACTGAGACTAGAGAATTTATGAAGACAAGAAGGAATATGAAGATATACAAAAATGATGTATTAAAAAGAATTGAATATCTTGAATTTTGTATAATGGTATGGAAAAGAGTTGAAAATGATATAAGAAAGTATAACTGTGAAATAGCAAGGAAAGCTGTAGAAGAAAGTAAAAGTCTCAAGAATGTTAAACAACATTTTGGTATTGGTAGGAAATTTATATTTGCAATAAGAAATAAAGATGGAATTATTACTAAAAACAGAGATGACATCATGAAATTGTTAGAAGATTTTTATTAAGAATTATATAGTAATAAAGAACAAGTATCTCCTATATCTATTACATCTTCCGAATTGCCCAGAATTTTAAATGAAGAAGTGAGATATGCAATTAAATGTATGAAGAAAGGAAAGGCTCCAGGAAATGATGGAATTATAATTGATATATTAAAAGAAGCAGGTGAAAAAATAGAAACAATTTTAGCAAAGTTATATACCAAATGTCTAAATGATAAAGATGTACTGGAAGATTGGAAAAATGCAATAATAATATTAATATTTTAAAAAGGTGATAAAGAAGATATTAGAAATTACAGACCTATCAGCCTTTTATCAGTTTTATATAAAAATTTTACCAAGATAATTACAACTCATCTACAGAGAACTTTGGATTTCCACCAACCAAGAGAACAAGCTGGATTTAAAAGTGGTTTTAGTACAATAGATCATATCCAGGTATTGAGAGAAGTCATAGAAAGGACAAATGAATATGAGTTGTCATTATGTTTTGGATTTGTAGATTATGAAAAGGCATTCGATTCTATATACATTTCTTCAGTGATTAAAGCATTGGATCATCAAGGTATAGATCCAGGATATTGTCATATTTTAAAGAATATTTATAAAAATGCAACAGCAACAATTAGATTACATAATGATACTGGAAAAATCAACATTGAGAAAGGTGTAAGACAAGATGACTCCATATCTCCAAAACTTTTTACAGCAGTGCTGCAAAAAGTATTTTGTGGATTAAAATGGGAAACTAAAGGAGTGAAAATAAATGGAGAGTATTTAAGTCATTTAGATTTCGCAGATGATGTAGTTGTTTTTGCAAATAATGCTTCAGAGCTACAGAAAATGTTGCAGGAGTTAGCAGATGAAAGTGGAAAAGTAGGACTAAAGATAAAGGTTAAAAAGACTAAAGTAATGTTTAATCGATTTGCTCAAAATATGAAAATAAAGATTGATTATGAAGAATTAGAAGAAGTTAACAGTTACAAATACCTTGGTCAGATTATTAATACAGATGGAAACATAATGGAGGAAATTAATCATAGAATTAAATGTGGTTGGAGTGCTTTTGGTAGAAATAACTTGATACTAAAAGGAAATATGCCTATGTGTTTGAAAACGATGGTTTTTAACAAATGTGTTTTACCAGTTTTGACTTATGGATCTGAGACTTGGACACTTATTAGAAGAGCAATACAGAGACTTCAAACCACTCAAAGGAGTATGGAGAGATGTATGTGGGGAGTAACAAGAAGAGATCGAAAACGCAATGTATGGTTTAAGACAACAAACAGGTGTTACTGACCTTATTGAAAAAATTAAAAGATTGAAATGGAATTGGGCTGGACATATTGGTAGAAGAGATGATAACAGATGGACAATTGAAATTTTAAACTGGATTCCAAGAGATTGTAAAAGATCCAGAAAGAGACCACATGTGAGATGGATGGATGAAATAAGAAAATGTGCAGGGATGTTGTGAAGAAGAGAAGCTAAAGATCGGAGAAGATGGATTAAACTTGGAGAGACCTTCATCCTGCAGTGGATTGATAATGGTTGATGATGATGATGATGATATATATATAATAATTATATATAAAAAGAATCTTACAAAGTGGGGTGAGTAGAATAATTTTATATCGTAAAGGTTTCGAAACCAACTTTCATGCTATTTTGAAATATTTGTTATATAGAATGTCTAATAATAATAGAAAAATGGAGAATAAGAACATCAATATTCAAAGGATATCTACTTTATTTTATATCAGTCAATTCATTGGATAATATTAATAATTTATCAATTAAGGATAAATAAATAATTGCTATACCAATGGATTAATATACTTTGCAAGAGAACTCCATTAGGATTATGAACTATAAACTTAAAGACCTATTCTTAACTCTGGAAAATAAGTTTTTCTTTATTTATTTATATATATTATAATAATATTTATATTACTTTAATGTGTTTATTATTATTATTATTATTATTATTATTTTTATTTCAAATTTGGCATCGTTTCATTTTAAATAGAAATATTCAAATTTAATATTATAAACATAAATTGAAAGTTTGACATAATTCATCAAAATTAGATAAAGGATAAAAAATGGTTATTACTTAACAGATATTTGAAATAGGATTATATTATATTTACTATATAATATAATAAACGTTTAATTTATTTATTTTATTATAAATGCATATAATATATAAGTTATACAATTGTAAATAATACTTATATATATATATATAATTATAAAATATATGAATATATTGTTTTATATATTTGTTAATTTAAATTATATTCTTTACTTTTGAATAGTTTATTATAACTTAGAATTTTATCATAGCGTGTTAGATGGGAATATTATTTATTAATATTTTAAAATGGTAAAATTCATCTTTATTTATTTATTAATATTTTATTTATCTTTTACATTATATTTTTTATTGTTTATTAAATATTGAGTTATTAACCTGATCTTTTTGTCTAATCATTATTATATTATATATATATGTGTGTGTGTGTGTTAGCATTATAAATATCATATGAATATCAATTATTAATTAATGCTTATATAAAGGCATATTAGATAATAACTTATTTTGAAATCATACCTGAAAAGAGCTAATTGCAAATTTTCCATGAGTTTGAATTTCATGGCATAATGGTAACTGAAAGAGGGATGAGAGATAGATGAACTAGTCTAAATTATATCATAATTTATTTAAAAATTATTGAGCTAGCATAATAAAGATGGATGTAATCATGGACTTAGTATTTCATCAATTCATTTTTAGCATTTTATCTGAAGACCCATAGTTTGATTGTAGTAAATGCATATCATCTTTCTGGTGAAAACCGATGTCTTGTTATAATATGTTAATTGTTTAAGATTTACTATTACAGTATTTTATTATCACTATATAAATTAGTGCTTTTGGTTTATTTTAAAAGATTTTTTAATTTTCAATGTTCACTTCTTTTTTTTGTCCTGCACTTTTTTTTATAATAGCATCTTAGGCTATTTAATGTGACGCTACAATCCAATGTTTGATTTATAGCATTATAGTTTTTAAATATTGTTTTTTAAAATTATAATACTGATTTAGTATATAGTATTGAAAGACCAGAGTGAGCTTTTAAAATAGCATTTATTATTTTTCTAATTATCGCTATATTTTAAAAGGGTTTTGTAAATATCATTTACGGGTTTTTTTAAAATGCCTTAACATACGTTAATTGTTTAAGATTTACTATTACAGTATTTGATTATCACTATATAAATTAGCACTTTTGGTCTATCTTAAAGGATTTTCTAATTTTTAATGTTCACTTCTTTTTCTTTTCCCGCACGTTTTTTTTTATAGTAGCACATTAGGCTATTTAATGTGACATTACAACCCAATGTTTGATTTATAGCATTATAGTTTTTTAAATATTGTTTTTTAAAATTATAATACTGATTTAGTATATAGTGTTAAAAGACTGGAGTGAGCTTTTTAAAATAGCATATATTATTTTTCTAATTATCGCTATATTTTAAAAGGTTTTTGTAAATATCATTTACAATTTTTTTTTTAAAATGCCTTAACATACATTAATTGTTTAAGATTTACTACTACAGTATTTGATTATCACTATATAAATTAGCATTTTTGGTTTATCTTAAAGGATTTTTTAATTTCCAATGTTCACTTATTTTTCTTTTCCCCCACTTTTTTCCATGGTAGCACCTTAGGCTATTTAATGTGATGTTTTCCCACACTTTTTTTAAGTGTAGTGCCTTCCCACTACCCTTTTTTAATTGTAGTGCCTTAGGCAATTTATTTTTTGAAAACTGAGTATTTCTAGTCGATGTCATTTATTGCTTGCATGTGCCAGCAATGTTTTTGGGTGTTTTCAAATTTAAAATTGCCACCAATAGCACACTATATCAGCATCGATTTTTATACCAATTATAAATGTATTTACACCAATAATTAAACTGCCTTTACTAACTAAAATGTTTAGGAATTTAAATTTGCTGAATTTTAAATAAATTGTATCTTACAATTTTTTAGAACTGGATATATAATTAAAACCATTAATTATCTATTTAATCTCAGTTCTCTTTCTTACCCCCACTACACCTACATATGCCTTTAAACAATTTTAATGAATAAAAAATGCTTTTAATAAATTTCTCATAAAATTAAATTTAATTATACTTGAAATTTACACATTAAAAATATGTGCATATATATATAGCTTCACTAGCTAAAGATAGACTAGAAACTAAAAAATAAATAGAGATAAAACTTTTTTATATATTAATTATTTTTATTTACTGTGCACTAAAAAGCAAAAAAATAATTATTACTTCAACCAAAATTGGAATTTTTAGATGTAACTTGAAATAAAAATGGGGAAGGGGTTTAGAAATTAATTAGCTGAATGTTTTCCTGAAGGTTTGTGATGATAGTATTTTAGTTGTATTTATATATTGGATTATTTCCATTATCTAATATTAAGTATTGAATGTTTTTAAAAAAATTAATTTAAATTAAATTTTCCAATTAGATTCAGCTATTAGTAATAAATAGCATACAAGTTAGTATGTGCACAATGTTTCATAGGATATTCTCTCTTCTTCAAGTATTTCTGGCCTGATCAGTGACAGTACTAGCATGGTTATTCAACCTAGACTCTTAGATTCTTGAATTATTGGATTTTTAAGATAACACTTGAACTAACATCTGTACTACTAAAGGCAACAATCAGTAGAAATTTCATATACTTACCCATGAGATTTCTCCTGAATTCTCCACCTTTTTTCTAAAAGCAAAGTCAATTAATGGTTACCATACATTATGTATAGTCATTAGTTTGACTTTTAGAATTATTTGCCATTATCATGTAAGCAGTTTCTTTGAAATTTCTTTGTGTACCTTTTCCTTTGTATTCAAATTTTTGTATTTTCCCAATTGTTATATGTTCATTGGTACACAGATGGTCTGCTATCTTAGACTCATCTGTTTTCTCTTTTCTAATCATCAGTTCATGCTCTTGCAATCACTTTTGAATGGGTGACTCGTCTCAACTAATATATATTTCATATTTACATGATATTTCATAGTGCAGTTTTTGCTTTCCAACATTTCATGTTTAGGACTTTATAGATGTTAGAAATTCCTCGTAGTGTGGTATGGCTCTAGATACTGACTGTAGATTTTCCTTAATTTGTCTTCTATTTTTAGTGTTTATGGACCCACTACAATATCAATATTTTTTTTTCTGTTCATGGTTCTTTTTATTGTCCATTTAAAGTTTTCTTAATAACAACTGATGGATAAACATTTTTCATGAGAGTTTGTTCTTCATTTTGAAGATAGCTGGTTTCTGGAACAAACTTCTTTTGCTCTGCTTGGTGTGATTGGATATATATGCTAAATATTTTTTATGTATGTGTGTGTTTTTTTTGCAAACTGTAGTTTTGATTTTGCTATGGGGAATCTTGTCATAAAAATATCTAAGAATGCCAATTTTTGTTCTTGTTCTGACTATTGTGAAACTAATTGAAGGGTATATATTGTTCATGTGTTTAAAGAAAGTAGTAATGCTCCACCATGTGGCCATACAACAAATGTAGCAACATAGCGAAGCCAACCTTTAGGTGAATATGGAGTTGTCTTTATAGTTGTGTTTTCAAGTTCTTCCATGTAAGTATTGCTAATCAGGAGTGACAATAGTGTGCCTATAGCCATTTTTTGATTTTTGTTGGAAGTATTGTGTATTGTATTGAAAATAGGTTGGTTTTATGTAGATTATTAATAGTTCCATTATACTATCAATAGGAAGAATTGTTCTGGTTTGTAAGCTATTATCATCATTTAATCTTTTTCTTACGATAATGTTTTTTTTTTCACACAGTATATTTATCAATAAATTTTCTATATGATAGATTCTATAAACAGTCTAGAATCCTTAACAAAGGACTGGGTCTTGTATACCAAGGGACAAAGAACTTTAAAAATTGGCAAGATGAATTTCTAGAACATTATGTATCAATGGAACATGATTCTTAGAGGTTTTAAGAGGACCATAAAGATGAATTTTGCTGAAATATGATGTTGGTTGACTTTTTTTTTTCTGAATCGATGAAGTATCTGAGATGCTTTCTGAATAATGCTTGTAACTTTATTTCTGTGCTTGGTATCAGATTTTTTGCCACTTTTCTGTATTGGCCTGCTACAAGCAGTTTTTTTTGTTGTTGTTGTCATAATCAGTTAGATCTATTACAATTCTTGCATTGCCTTTATCACCAGAGAAAATGATTATAATTATATCTACTTTGAGAGATTTAATTACTTTCCTGTCATCATAGTTTGCCTTCAGTTTTTGTTGCGTCTTGAGCATTCTTTTTATTTTCTAACATAATTCTGCCACTGTTTTAAAGGGAATTTTGGATAAAAAAAAAGTTACAAAGGAGAAAATTCAAAGATGCTGCTCGCATGGCAATGGTGAATAACCCCTTACATCAACCTAGTGTGTTTATACTTAATGTATGAAAACCACTAATCCACTTTGCTCTTACAAAAAAATTGAAGAAATCAGGAAGAACCTCATAGATAAGTGTATGAAATTTATGACTGTTGCATTTGGTAAGATAGCATAGTTAGTTAGAGCATTACCTTAAAATTCAATATTCAAAAATCTAAGGGTCCAGGTTTGATTCCCATGCTAGTATTGTCATTGGTCATACCAATAACACCTGAAGAAGAGAGAATAATAATACCTCCCAAAACATTGTGCATATACTAATCTGTATGCTATTACTGGCTACAGAAAGGAGTTTGCTATTAACTGAAAGAAGACCCTTTGATTCCTTTTGGAGACCTTAAAGGAACAGAGCAGGGCAAATTCCTAATGTCCACTCCATACATTCTTGTCATTGCAGCTGTTATTACTATGTGATTATTCATATAGTATACAAACATGGATGAGCTGCTCACCAACACGTATTAGCCAGCGTTGTGAGTTTATTGGCTTTTTACTTCTGAGTTTAATAATATTTTTTCAATATATACAATCATGACAGACAAAAATAAATCATGGCCATTATTCCCAGGAGGATGTAAAGTCACCAATCAAGGCAGTGGTTGGTGGCCGAAGGCAGAGAGTGCTAAGAATCCCCCAATTGTGGACTCAGGCTGCCATTTGATGATGACTTTTTATTTAGGTACTTACAACCGCAGATCACATTCAAATGAAGGAAGATTGCAAGAGTTAGAAGAAGAACTGTCTTATATTAAATGGGATATTATTGGACTTTGTGAAGTTAGAAGAAAAGGTGAAGAAACAATTGATTTAAAAAGTGGACACATACTCTACTATAAACGTACAAATATTGGAAATACAAGTGGAGTAGGATTTATTATAAATAAAAAATGGAAGAATAACACTGTGGAGATTGATGGTGTATCAGACAGAGGGGCAAGATTAGTTTTACAACTTAGTAGCAGATACCAAATGCAGATAATTCAGGTTTATGCCCCAACAAGTTCTCATAGTGATGAAGTTATAAAAGATTTTTATATGGATATACAAAAGTCTTTTGATCAGAGTAAACAACATTTTAAAATTGTTATGGGAGACTTTAATACTAGAATTGGTAAACAAATGAAAGATGAAAATGCTGTAGGTAGTTTTGGTTATGGTAATAGAAATGAGAAAGGACATAGACTTGTGGAGTTTGCAGAAAAAGAAAAACTTTATATAATGAATTCTTGTTTTGAAAAAAATGTTAAAAGGAAATGGACATGGAAGCATCCAAATGAAGGTACAGCAGAATTGGATTACATTTTGACTAACCGAAAATATATATTTCAAGATTGTAATGTTCTTAATAAATTTAATACAGGAAGTGATCACCGATTAGTAAGATGTAAGATACATGTTAATGCAAAACTAGAGAGACAAAAATTATTAAGAATAACAATATTTACAGTTGATATTCCTAATCTTCAGAAACATTCTAATGAATTTAAATTAGAACTTAAAAATCGGTTTCAAGTATTAGTAGATTTTGAACATGATTCAGATTGAATGACATTAATAGGAAAATAAGCGATACACTTTTAAAAACTGCAACAAAGATAGCTGGTAGAAAAAAGCAGCAACTGACCAGTAAAATTTCTACTGAGACTAGAGAATTTATGAAGAAAAGAAGGAATATGAGGATATACAACAATGATGCATTAAAAAAGATTGAATATCTCAAATTTTGTAAAATGGTGTGGAAAAGAGTTGAAAATGATATAAGAAAGTAAAGCTGTAGAAGAGAATAAAAGTCTCAAGAGTGTAAAACAACATTTTGGTATTGGTAGGAAATTTATATCTGCAATAAGAAAAAAAGATGGCATTATTACTAAAAAGAGAGATGACATCATAAAATGTGTACAAGACTTCTATCAAGAATTATATATTAATAAAGAACAAGTGCCTCCTATACATATTATATCTTCTGAATCGCCCAGAATTTTGAATGAGGAAGTGAGGCATGCAATTAAATTTATGAAGAAAGGGAAGGCTCCAGGTAATGATGGAATTGTAATTGATATATTAAAAGAAGCAGGTGAAGAAATAGAAATTTTTTTAGCAAAGTTATATACCAAATGTCTAAATGATAAAGATGTACCAGATGATTGGAAGAATGCAGTATTAATATTAATATTTAAAAAAGGTGATAAAGAAGATATTAGAAATTACAGACCTATCAGTCTTTTATCAGTTTTATACAAAATTTTTACTAAGATAATTACAACTCGTCTACAGAAAACACTGGATTTCCACCAACCAAGAGAACAAGCTGGATTTAAAAGTGGTTTTAGTACAGTAGATCATATCCAGGTATTGAGAGAAATTATAGAAAGGACAAATGAATATGAGTTGCCATTATGCTTAGGATTTGTAGACTATGAAAAGGCATTCGATTCTATAAACATTTCTTCAGTGATTAAAGCATTGGATCATCAAAGTGTAGATCCAGGATATTGTCATATTTTGAAGAATATTTATAAAAATGCAACAGCAACAGTTAGAATACATAATGATAGTAGGAAAATCAACATTGAAAAGGGTGTAAAACAGGGTGACTTCATATCTCCAAAACTTTTTACAGCAGTGCTGCAAGAAGTATTTTGTGGATTAAAATGGGAAGCTATAAGAGTGAAAGTAAATGGAGATTATTTACGTCATTTAGATTTTGCAGATGATGTAGTTGTTTTTGCAAATAATGCTTTGGGGCTACAGGAAATGTTGCAGGAGTTATCAAATGAAAGTAGAAAAGTAGGACTAAAGATAAATGTTAAAAAGACTAAAATAATGTTTAATAGATTTTTTCAAAATATGAAAATAAAGATTGATTATGATGAGTTAGAAAAAGTTAACAGTTACAAATAACTTGGTCAGATTATTAATACAGATAAAAATATAATGGATGAAATTAATCATAGAATTAAACTTGGTTGGAGTGCTTTTGGTAGAAATAACTTGATACTAAAAGGAAATATGCCTATGTGTTTGAAAAGGAAGGTTTTTAATAAATGTGTTTTGCCAGTTTTTTCTTATGGATCTGAGACTTGAACACTTAATAAAAGAGCAATACAGAGACTTCAGACCACTCAAAGAAGTATGGAGAGATGCATGTTGGGAGTAACAAGAAGGGATCGAAAATGCAATGTATGAGTAAGAGAACAAACAGGTGTTACTGACCTCATTGAAAAAATTAAAAGACTGAAGTGGAGTTGGGCTGGAAATATTATTAGAAGAGATGATAACAGATGGACAATTAAAATTTTAAACTGGATTCCAGGAGATTGTAAAAGACCCAGAAAGAGACCACACGTGAGATGGATGGATGAAATAAGAAAGTGTGCAGGGGTGATGTGGAAAAGAGAAGCTAAAGATAAGAAAAGATGGATTTAACTTGGAAAGACCTTCATCCTGCAGTGGATTGATAATGGTTGATGATGATGATGATGATGCTATTACTAGTTGAATGAAAAATTTAAATAAAGTTAAATTTTTCTAAAGACATTCAATATTTAATATTAGATGATGGAAATAATCCATTATATAATTATAATTAAGTCAATCCCTTGTTATGAAAAATAGGGATTGACTTAATTAATTTCTAGACACCCGTGCATTTATTTCAAGTTAAACCTAAAAAACCTAATTGGTTAAAGAAACAATCTTTTTTTTTTTGCTTTTTAGTTTATGGTAAATAAAAGCATTTAATAATAAAAATCCCTATTTAGTTTTAAATTTTTAGTATTGGCACAATAAATAAAAATGTAAAACTACATTGCCCTTTAAATTAACTTGACATATATAGTATGTGTTTGCATATATATATTATAACAGGATTGGGTATCAGCTGAAAAATTTGAGGCAAACCTGGGGTGATGGCAAATCACCATCATCCCCAGTTCAACATGATAATTAAAATATGATTAAATATAAATTACATAGGGAAACAGATCATATTTACGATATAAAATTAAAATAATAAATAAGATATTAGAGTATAAAGATATTACATAAAGTTTCATCACAAAAAATATATAACAAGTTAATATATTAAAACGCATGAGCTCAAGAAATCTCTGAGAGATCATCCAGCTATTCCTTAGAGCATAAGCATAATTATCTAAGCTCACTAACCAGCATTATAAAAAGTAGAAGTACTTACTAACTAATACTCAAAAGAAAGCATTCATCATCATGAATGATCCATCAATCAAACTACATAAACAGTCAATCTTGTGACTGGATTTGAACAATAAAATATATAAATCAACAGGAGGACTTCTGTAGATCAGGCTAACTATTTAACCCTTGCCAGCTTGTGGCTGGTTATTGAAACCATTAATTTAGATGTACCACTTAAGTGTTAATCCATCAGAAAAACCAAAAAATAATGCTGGAATATTAAAATATGCTGATCATCATTGCTCTGGACACTTAGTACCATTAATGTACTGGCCAACTATAAACCTAATTTCTAAGACAACTAATATAAAAGGTCAGAGTATGGGTTTTAAAGAATATTCTCTTATTGCCAACCTGAATGTTATCAATCATCATCAAAATCATCATCTGGATATTCATAAGCACTAATATACATTCCCATTTATATATCAGCCATAATACACAAATCTAGCTCAGAAGAACAAGCTCTATTACTGTATTTGACCAAGAGATGATGTACAATACAATTTTAACAACTGAATTTAAATTTATTAATAATAATAAAAAATAAATGATATTAAGGTCTCTAAAATATAGTTCTTCCACATATCAATTAAGCCTTCTGATTTTGATTAATATACAATAAAAATTATCACATTGTGATTTACATATATGTGATTTACAAAATTCAAGTTATTACATTGATTGGCAGGTTTTTTAGAACCATATGGACCCAGACATATGGCTTAATATATATAAACATATTTGAATTTATCAAAATAATAAAATTATTAAAAATATATTTTATAATTAATTCCATTTGAAAACTATACATAAAATTCACACATACATATATATCTACAAACATATAGATGGTGTTAATTAATATTATTAATTAGTCTCTTTTTTAGTCACTAAAGGTATTTTCTTTTTCCTTCTTTTTTTAAAAAAATAAAGTCAGTTTTTTTTGACAAGTAATTCAAAAAAATTTTTATGACAGGTTATTCTCAATTAATTAATTACATCTTTAGATAAATCTAAAAAGATTTTTGAAGTTTTCTTTTTTCTTTTTTAAAATAAATTGTCTATAAATCCATTATTATTTCTAAATTTTAATTCAATTCAAGCAAAAATATTTACTTATCCTTTAAAATATATAAAAATTTTAAATGTCATTTTTACCAAAGAAATTTATTTAAAATTTCATTCTAATTATATATAATGCTACTCACCATTGTATATACATTTATCTATACTTCTCTTTGAGTGTTGGTCTTAGTAAGACAGGAGGTATAAGCCACAATTGTCATAATCAGGAAAGTATAATTCAGATATGGTTGGCATTCTCCCTTCTGTCTATAAATAGTTGAGCTTCGGACCTAAGAAACCTGTCTTCTAGAACATGTTTGTGCAGGCTAATTGATCCAATTTTGAAGTTGACCCAGTCTTCAAGTGAATGAAAACTCCAGAATATAGAACTAGTAGACTGCTGACTGATGAATCTACTTGCTTAACTTTAGCTAAATTTTCATGGGACCTATTTTTTATAACTCTCCAGTTTTGCAGCTAGCTTTACTGTTGCCATTCTCCACTACCGTTACCAACAAACTGCAGCCAACTCTTCACAAAATATTTTAGCCAACTTTGCAGCTAGATATGAGCCAGCTGCTTTACAAAAATAGTAAGACAAGAACTGTCTTCAAAGAATTACTATCCAAACATTACAGCTGGCCTATTTGGCCACTGCTTCTCAAAATATTAAAATCAGACTCTTCTGGACAGCTCTTACAAAACTGCCAGCCAAACTGAACTAATCTCTTTCCCTCCAGTCATTTATAGTCTTGGATTTCTGAGGTGATAAAAACATATTGCAGACTGTTTTCAAACTGTCTAATCATTTTTACTTTTGAGGTGATAACAACATAGTAACTGAAAATAGTTTTTTCTGTTTTCATTAAAAACCATTTTAATCCCTCCAAAAGCATTTTTAATTAAGAGCTATATTTTGAAAAACTTATCAAAGATTTTTAAAAATAGATAATTTACCAATTAATTAAAAAATTTCAAGAATATATAATAGAAATTTTTACAATTATCAAAAATATGTTTGTTTTTAAATTTCAAAATCAGAATTACAAATAATATTTATTTAGACGTTTTTAAATGTTTTAATTAATAATAAAATTTTGTTTAAAATTGAAAGTTATTTAACCCTTTTAGTCAATATTATTCCAAGTGAAATGTAGAAAATATCTACAAAAAGTTATGTCTGTATTTATTTCTACTTTTCCTTTCAACTATATACATATATTTGTGTGCACACACTATATTATTGTGTGCCATATAACAGACTTGTTATAATATATCACTAAATATTTCTGCATATATATTTTTATGTATATATCATATTTAACGTGTACCTAATTATATATGGGGGTAATAAAGTATTGAGTAACTTAATATATTAAGATATTCTTTCTGTTAAAGAATGATTGGCATGTTTTATTTGAAAAGGTTTTTTTTTTTCTAAACAAAAAAAAAGCTTAACAAAATTAATTTGTAAATGAATTTTATTTTATTCTAACTTAAATCAAGCTTTCAATTGAAACCAAAAAAAAATCATGCACATTACTTAAAACATATTGAAATTCTAAGAACAACTTTTAAATTTGATAAAAAAATATTTGAAATTTCCTCTGTCCAGTGGCCCAGATCAAAGAAACTAGGTCACCTCCATAAAATATTATAGTGCTGTATTTCATTGATAGAGATTTAAAAGAAATATCTGAAATTTCAACAAATTATATGTATTTAAATCTATTCAACTTCAATTTTAAAATGTTATTATAGCTTTGCACAAGCTTTCAATAGAAGCCAAAGAATTCTCTATACTGCCTTCTTGTGGTTTTAATTAAAACATATTGAAGTTCTAAAAATGATTTAAATTTGATATTAAAATATTCAAAATTTAATTAAAATATCATTTTGATAATGATTTAAAAGAAAGATACCAAATTTCCACAAATTATATTGAAACTAAATCTCTTAGACCTCAATTTTAAAATTTTATTCTAACTTAAATAAAAATGATTACAAGTGTTTACAAACAAACAAATAAAGAATATAATGAAAACCTTTCTTTTGATCACCACCATATAACAATTTCAATCTAGACATAAATTTAGTCTCTAAATGTAAAAATTATGTAATTTGGTCTTTTTATTTTTCAGTGCATGTTGTTATTTAATGAAAATGTATTAGAAGATAAAGTAGCAATTAATTTTTCTAGTTACAAGTTTTGATACCTTAAAGCTTACATTTTAATATATATATATTGTAAGGGGTAGCATTACAATGCAAATATTCTAACAAGATTAGCTTACTTATTGAATCCAATAAATTTGAAACTTGCATTAATAATGGGAGATTATTTATTATTAACACATAGATACATGTCCAACATATATATATTTATTTATATTCACAATGATTTTTGGAAGTCACAATAAATTATTATTTTATAACAAATCATTTAATGCAATCAATATTTTAGGAAATAATATTGTATATATATGTAGGCTATTTGATTAATAAACTGTAATGGATTGTTTTAAATCTAAAATTGACTGTAACTTATAGCAACTGTGAAAATAAAACTATGATTTTATTATTCTATTTTTTTATTTATTATAAATGAAATGTATTTAAATATTAGGCAAACTGAAAATCTAAGCATTTCGTGAGACCTATGCACGAACTGCATAAAAAAGAAACGTTTAAAAAATCATTATCCTGTCAATAATACTCCATCTATAAAAATATAACAGCAATGAAATTAAAATTTAAAATGCCAAAATGGAGTTTTGTTTCTTTTTTTACTTGAATTATAGAAATTTTTAAAGTCAAATACTAAAACTTAAATTTTGTCAAATTTAGCAGAAAGAAAGTGAGAAATAAAAGTAAGAATAATTTATAGATTTTGGGATAATTAAATTATGTTTTGACCATTATTGGAATAATTTTAATATTTTAAATCTTTTCAAAAAGAAAAACGAAAATTAAGTCTGCTGAAAATAGAAAGCAAAAATTAAATAACTCTTTTAATATATATATATATATGTAAAGTGCTTCTATATTATCCAACATAATTTATGATTGCAAATAATTATTTAATGGTACTTTAAGGTAAAGATGGGGTAAAGCAAAACATGCTATTGTGAACCACATCATTTCCTAACATTTGCATAAAATCTCTATTTTCATTCTACTTTATTGTAAGACACACAAGATGTCTGTAGTCCAAAATAAACAAGCATTGGAATATCTAAAGGGGAATCAGCTCATGATCAAGGTGTTTACCATACATGACTACAGGAGACACCACTGTACCTTTCTATCTTTGCCAAGGAAAATGATTTGCTGAGTCAAACTGCTGTTGGAGAGTAACATGCCTAACCATCAACTACTACTTCTATTAGGATGATTTTATGAACTTTGTTCCAACTATTATTTTAATCAAGAAATTAATGTTATAAATTTTTGTTTGATTTTTTGTTATTTTTATGTATGTTGTATTTTCACACTGTGAAGCTAGACACCTCATTTTTCAAAATTAGCAAAGAAATGGGGGGATGATTTTTTTTCTATTTTATTGTAAATAAAATCTTAGTCAGTTTACTTACTTCACATCAGGTTATCCATGTAATTAGTAAGGTAAGATTCTCTACATTTATTTTTATTGATTAAATTGCACAACTTGGTCCAGAATATAAGCTTATATGTTTTAATTTGTTGATTAACCCTCATTATATATATTTTTCCAGTGTGATTGACTAATCAACTAGTGTTAATTTTTATACCTATCATATATATATAAATTGGGGGACTTAAACTAAATAGGTTGTGGAAATCAGTAAATATATAATTTAGCAAGCTAGCAACTCAATCATTTTAAATTATTGATGTTTATTTTTTTTTGTATATTTCATGGTTTGTAAGTAATGAGTATCATAGATGGATTTCTATCATGGGGTAAAAGGATGGATCTAGAGAATTATTAGCTAACAGAATGGTAAAAGTTCACATGTGACACATGTATATATTTTTTTGGTAATACAGCATCTATTGATCCACACCATCCGATGGCACTGTTGCTAGTGAAAAACGAATAGATATAATGTTACCAGGCTGATTTGATTATTTTGTAATGTTTTCTTTTCTTTTTTTTTGATTGCATTTTTTTTTACTTTTTTTTTGGACCGTTTTTTTTTTCTAAAAAATAAATAAATGGATTTTTAGCTTTTTTTTTTTAATACACTTTTTAAAACATTGGTCTTTTTTTTTTTTAAAGTTCTTGTTAACAAAATTTGATTATGGACTTTTTTTTTTTTTAAAGTACCTTTTTTTTTTAAATTCTTTTTTTTTTTTGGTTTTTTAAACAACTTTTTTTTTGGTTCATTTAACATGTTTTTATTCATAAACAATACATCAAAAATTAATTTATGTATTTTGAATAAATGTAGGGTATTTACGCATATTTTTTGTCTTTTAACAACAAACAAAACAAAAAGACAAAAAAAAAGAATAACAAAAATAGATAATTTTACTGCAGTAAATGCATCTCATCTAAGATGGCACAGAACATGTCTTGGTTTTTTCTGACACCTCCACAGAAATTTGGCTATATAGTTATCGAGATCTTCTCTTCTTGTGCCTCATGTTCGCTTGTTTCGCCACTTGAGACAACCCCAAAGATGTTCAATGTTCTGGGTATGCACGCCAGTGGCAGGGTCCACAAAATTATATATTTGTGATTTACTGTCGAGTGGTGATATCCGGAAGCCTCCAATTCACAAGTTCTGTATCCTTTCCAGCAATCAGAATAGATTCTGGAACCAGGCATGATGTTCTCATGAATGAACTGTGTAAGGATGTTGGCAGATTGAGAGGCTACAGATGCTACAAAACAATCGCCTGTCTCATGACAGACACCCCCAAAAATCCATTGTTGTGCCAGGATTCTGCCCTGGTTGTTTTTCCGCCAACTGAACATCATCTCATCCACTTCCACTGTCATACCGAGACCACTGATTTGGCAACATGGACCAGAATCAAGGCTTTCTTGACACAGTTCTCTAACAGCTATCATCACATGTTTTACTGCATTCTCACACATTTGTAATTCAGCTGCAATACACTTTACTGTGAGCTCATCCCGGCTCCAGTAATAAATTAGCCATAATGCTTTCAAAAAAGACATTCAGCAGCCCTCAAACCACATTCCATGACGAATAGAACACCTTCGTCGACATTGCTGCAATTCACCTTCCATTTGACAGGGTTCACTACACCTTACTTTCATTAAACAACCACAAAGGCAGTTCTTCTGGGTGAGAATATTTCTCTGTTGAAGAAAGGCCACTGCATCTGCTTCTGTAGTAGGCAAATCTACAAATCAAAATGCCAGATGATCGTCTACCATTGAACTGTTGTTTTAATCTCGATAAAGTATCGACAAGTGCGAGACTTCGTGAACTTTGCTGAATTGTGATTTACACTCCTCATTTCGTGCATTTAAACACCCAAGGATGAAAGTAGAAGCATTTGATCATTAATCACAATTTGTAGTAACTCACATCATTTACAATACATTTAACAAGCAAAAAAAAAAACCTTCGAATATAATTTTAGTCATTACAAAGAAACACACCTTCATATCATATGATGTCGAATAGCCATGATTAGTGTCTATACAGAAAGTCCTATACTCATTGCTAATAATAATGTTCATATACTAGAGATGTTGGGTAAGGATGCAGTTCAATATCTTCAGTGTTTGAACAGTTTACAGTCTGTAAAATAGATGAGCAGCCTTGTAAACAGCATATTTAGGTGCTTTAGCATAAAAACAGTGCCATTGGATGGTTTGGATCAATAGATGCTGTATTACCATTTTTTTTTATTATTACTATTGTTATTATACTTTATGTTAATGTTATTTATCATTGTCAATAAATGTTTAAGAGTTTATATTATTCCGGTCTCTGACTTGTTGAGTTGTTCTGACATTCCACAGTTAACAAACAATTATGCATGCATACACATTTATTTATTGTCATATAAAAGTTTTATAATAAATCAAATATAATAAATGCTAATTGTAATCTATACAGAGGTGCAGAAGTTGCTTTGTGTATCTGTTCATATCTGTTAAGGGAGTCAAAAGCAATATTCTTCCTGAGCTCGAATATTAAGGTATAATGGAATTAGAAAGGGGTGAAAAATGGATGAACTAAGCTAAATTACATTTGATCTTATTAAATAGGTATAGAGCTAGTCAATTAAAAGTATGTGCAATCATTGGTTGGGCATTTTATCAGGTTTTCATCAGCAAAGTCTGACCATAGTTATATGTGGCTTTTTCCCTTTCCAAGCCTGGTAGATCTCTGTGGACAGTGTCATCTGGGGAAATAAATCAGAGCATATTGAGCCATAGTCTCCAGATTGCTATATATGTATAGTATCATAGTCCACAGGTTATTTTTACTATCTGTTACATCTGGCATATGGGCAAGTTCATATCCAGGCATATTTTACCATCTGTTACAATATATAATACTATAAATTCATCATTTATCCATGAGAATATTAGAATACATATATATTTAAATAAATATACTTTAATACAAAGATATCTCTGGAAATTAAAAAAAAGTGAATAGGATTTATTGCTTAACTATTAGGACTTGATCTAAGAATTTGTTAGTAAATTATCAATTTTAATATTTTTCAGATAGATAAATTTATCTTAGTTAGCACATACGAACAGTGAAAAAGCAACATTAATTTTTACTTTCAGTTGAGGAAAACACTATTTTTTACCTTTGTTTTATTCTCTGGGAATACCTATTATCTAACCAAAATAAGAATGATATTTGGATTGGCTATGAGTTGTTCTACATGAAAAAACAAATGAATTTGTTTGAAATTCTCAATAAAGAAACATTGAAAGTTCATCCTGAATTCAATCTCCAGATCATGTGCATGGAAAAATATTATTTTATAATTTATTGAAACTTTAAATAAGCAAACAAAAAGTAATATAACAAAAGTCAATTATAAAAAAATATTATTATAAAGCAGTCAGATTAAAATTAAAGTTTATGTAGGGTTAAAAACATAATCTTTGACAACACCATTTTATATATTTAAAAAAGTTGAAACATAAAATTGATTCTAGAGTTAAACTAGCAATCTTTTAATTCTTCTTCAACCTACAAGCTCTATGTATTGTTTTGTAGACTGATTACTTTTAAATGTAATCATTACAAGATGTACTACAATCATTAATAAATCAAAGATTGGAACAGAATAGACAATAGTTTCAACAAAAGTATATTTAGACAAATTTATTTAATGGTTCCCTAATCTAAAATCACTATTACTAACTCATTAAAACAAACAAATAATTATAAAATCAATAAAATTAATATTAGTAAAGAAGGAAATAGTGGTGGTAATAAAAAATATATAGACACATTATAAATTTAACCATGTGAAATGCATATTTTACTTCATGTGAACTAAATACTGACTGACAACACTTTTAGCTAAGGAATTGTCAAGATTTCAGATTAAAAAGAAAATAAATTAAAATGGTTCTAAGAATTTTGGAAGAGATTATTAAGTAAAGGAAATAAATGATAATTACATTTGTTTTATATTTTGAAGTTTTTAGATGAATCAATGAAAAACTAATAGTCTTAAAATTTGTCTTTTTTAATGATACCTGTGATCATATTATTAATGTTGATGTTCCAACAATAAATACAGAGAGTTTAGAGAGAGAGAAAAGCTTTTTTATTTCACACTGCAATATTACATCAATATCATTAAAATCCATAATTGTTTGGAGACTTAGTAGGAATAGTAGATATTTTCAAATAAATGATATTAAGTCTGTTGTTATTCAATTTTTTTCACAACCTATGGATTGATTATCATGAAACTTTGTTTAAACAAAAAAAAAATTATTATTAAGAAACTTTTTTTTGCATCCACACTCAAACAATGACATCTAACAAGTTACATCATAGTTAGTAATCAGAATGCAAAAGTTCATATTAGCTTGATATTACATGAGTACATACAAATACAGTTTATTTATCAATTTATAGATTAGTATAGAAAAATGAAAGTTGTATAAAAAAAGGGCCCTATTCTCAGGTTATGAAGAAATTTGATGTTTATTCCTTTAAAGCATTTGTTATCTGTGTTTTATTGAAGATTTATGATGATGGCATTTTAGTTGTGTTTTGTGCTTGATTTGAATAGGTATTAAACACTAAAATTGCTAATTTGCATTTTCAAGATTGCTGGATTACTAAGGCATATTTTTTTTTTTAAAGTAGCCAGTTGTGCTTATAAATAAATCTGTTATTGAGTTCATTAAAATGAACAATCCTATCTGATTGTAAGACAATGATTTTATTATTAATGATTTGATTGAAAGAAAATAAGGCATTTTCTGCTTGACATAAGAGTGAGCTGAGTGTGAAATTTCATAAGCAATCCAAAGATTTCATGCTACGACTTCAGTCATTAATAAGAAAGCTTAAAATATTTGGAGATTAAAGCTGCAAATAAGACTTGATATTTATAGTTCATGTTAATTTGAATCTTGTTGGAGGTAACCATTAGATCTGAAAAATATAATCCTTTTAAATCAAGTAACAAATACTTGATATTTTCAAACAGTATCTGTTTGAGGATTTTGTTTATATTTTTAATTATACAAGAATTGAGTTGATGACTTTTAATGATGTATTCATTTTTCATATTTTAAATTATACAAGAATCAAGTGAATGACTTTTAATGATATAATGTGTTAGAAATGTCATATTAGAAATTAAAGTTCAATTGGAATTGATAAGATATTTGGAAAGATTTTAAAATGTAATGGTTATATGTTTGTTTCTAAACCATTACAATGTTTTTAGGGATATATAAATCCTGAAAATATGTTACCTAATTTTAAATTTTTTTCTATGGTTTTAATTTATAAAACAGAAAGTGTACAATAATTAACATGAAATGTCCTTGTTGTCCATTGCTGCAAAGACACTCTCAATAATTTTATTGAATAGACTGCTTCCAATCATAAATAGACAGCTACCATAAACTCAGATGTGGTTTTTAGAGAATCAAGAAACACTATACCCAGATAAATGCCTATATATATATGGATAAATTAATCCAATCTATTGCAATGTTAGAAATTAAAGTTGTCCACCGAAGTTAATTTATATTACACATAATTAAAAAAAGCATTTAAAATGAAAATGGTAAAACAACAATATGTATCTACTCCAACTTTATTTTTCATTTTTACAAATGTTTCATGAAATTGTATACAAGTTTGATAATAAATATAGGGGATTTGAACTCAGACTTTCGAGCCACTTCACTATCCACACTATCTTATACTCCTGATACACATGACCACACACATGCAGAAAATATAAATAATCACCAATATATGTATTTCATATTAAACGAGCACTCATCAGTTGGTCCAGATTACCATCTATCATTCATATATATATATAATCAATGCTCAGTTTATATTAAGATAGCAAATCCTTACACTTTAATGGACAGGCTTCAACTTACTCTAATGTCCAACTCTTCAGCCATCCAAACTATTGAAAATCTGATGGTAGAATTCCCAAATCCCATGCTGATGCCAATATTGTTGTCATACCCATGTTGACCTAAAGTCACTCTGATCCCTCACGTATAGGACAGTATTCATTTAAATACATAGAGAGATGATAATAATAATAATAATAGTTTTTCATTTAAATCTATTAAAAGCAAAAGCAAAAATGTAATCTTTTTGGTTTCTGAATTTATAGTTAATTAATACAATTTACAAGGGTACAACCATTGCAAAATTTAACAGATTAATGCAGTTTTATTCTGCATCAAAAAGTTTAAAAAGATAAAATTTACTTAACAATAAAACTATGTTTGCCAGTCAAAAGAGTGACTAATGAAACTTTGAGTCTTAGCATATTATTTTTAATATCACTAGAAAATATAGTGATTCAGTATCAGATATTGGAGCTTAAAATATGTGGATGGTGGTTACATTCCCAACTCTTCCATTACTCAGACTTTTATGAGCTCTATAGCAATAAACCAGTCACATATTTTATTAAATATGTAATACTACCATTCTTATCACTACTACTTGGAAGTTTGGTGGCTAACTAAAATAACTAAATATATTTAATGAAAAAAATGAGTAAAGAAATTAAGTAAATTTTGCAAATAAATTAATTGTTTCTGTCTATAATTCTATATTAATGATGATGAAAGACATATATTATTATTGTCTTTTTTTGTTTTAACTTCAGTTCATTGACACATACCTCATTAAACTAGAGTAACCTAAACTTTTAATTTCTAACTAATATAGCTAAATATTCAGTTTCAAATGTTTGAGGATAGCTTGTTAGTTGTAGGTTGGTTATCAAATGGGAGAAATATTGAATCCTATTAGGGGCTCTAAAAACAGGCAAATCTGCCAATCACTACACTATGAGGCTATTTCTAAATACAATAATATATAATTTTGCATTAAATGAAATAAATATATTTGACAGCTATGATAGAACAATTTTATAAGAAAATCTATAAAACAGAATTAATTAATCACAGGAATATGAAATTTCATATTCTATTCTAATATGCTTTCAGTCGTTGATTGATAATAGCAAACTATCATTTTTTTCAATTATTTTTATATAAAAGAGAGAATCATTTGCTAATTAAATGCTGATAACACTAAACCATATGAGTTAAAATATGCTCAGTGTAATAAATATAATATATATATATATATATAATGTTTTCACAGTTATATGATGTAGATAAAATAATATTTTTGGGTACAAACGGTGTATTATTTTGCATTACAATCCAATATTTCGATGGACTAGCAACTGCCATTATCAAAGTTAACTTTTGAAAGAACAATCATTAGATCTCAAACAATAACGTGACTCAGTGTGAGATGAGAAGTGAGATTCAACTTGAAGTAGTTCAGCATTCACAATATGAGGCTTATCAAAATGTTTATTTCCTTCAGTTTTTTCACCTATTAATATCAAGTTAATATTACATAAAATGAGAAGTTTTCACATAGCTCGAATACATTGTGCCATCAGCCCTATTTAAACCAATAGGTCTCTTTAATATTTCAATTGATTCTCTCATGGTTCTTAAATCATATCTTTCCAAATTAGCAAGTGTTTTTGTATTGTCAAAATCAGATTTGTGACCAATTTCTAAAAAATAAGAAGTAAAAACTAATGTGCTAATTTTTTGATTAAAAACATCTGATGATTGTTCTTTCAAAAGTTAACCTTGATAATGGCGGTTGCTAGTCCATCGAAATATCAGATTGTAATGCAAAATAATACATGATTTGTACCCAAATATATATATATATGTATATATATAGGTACAAATAGTAGACATTGGCCAAAAGTTATTGAAAATAATAATATTGGGGTTGTATATTCAAATGATTTGTTTTTGAGTTTTTCACAAAATATGGATTAACTATCTCAAATACTTTACTTATGCAGAACATAGTTATAAAAATGTGGATGTATCCATGCTCAGAACTATTACATTTAATAGGTTACATTATTCTTAGCAGTTGGAATACAAGAGAAGTTTACATTACATGAATAATTGCTGGACAGATTATAGATAAGTCTGCTTCAAGATTAAAATATTTGCATTAAAAATAAATATTATTGCATGTATATTCACTAACAAATTGATGTTTGTTCTTTGAATAATCTAGTATATGTATCATAATTGAACAGTCAATGAATATTAAAATTACTAATTTGGATTTTCAGGATAATTATTTTACTGAAACATGGAATTTTCTTAAGGAGTGTGTTATAGGTTCACTAAAAACAAGAATCATGATGGGATTTTTTACAGTAATTTAATTCAAAGGCAATATGGCATTATCTGCTTTGCAAAATAATAGATTAAATGTGGAATATCATAATAAATATAAGATTTGAAAGAAGTTTAGCAATTGAAAATTAGACTTAAAAATAATTAATGGATTAAAACTGCAAAAACAATTCAGACATTTATTGATCATGATTATTGTATAACTTTTTTGATGAACTGAAAGCAACATATAACACTGAAAAAGAGTATAATGATCCTACTAAATCCACAAATGACAATATGTTATATGATGACAATGATATTTTGAATAGGTAGAAAGAGTATTTTAATCATTTTTTGAATAATGATACAAGAATTGAAATGATAAATTTTAATGATATATCCAATTTTATCTACGGATTTAAATTCTAACAAATTTTATCCAGTCTAATGAAGTCAAAAAAACTCTTTGTATACTTAACAATATGAGATTTATATCTGGAGAAGTTTTAAAAATATGGTGGTATGTTAGCTACAAATATATTGGAATTGTTTAGGATTATCTGGCCCATGAAGTTGGAACATATGATTTTACAAATGCAATTATTATTCCAATTTTAAAACCATAGGAAATAGACAATATTATTATTATTATTACAGCAAAGATACTTTTAAGAATTTTGTTGAATAGATTACTTCCTATTATAGATGAATGGTTAAAAAAAACTCAATGTGGTTTTAGAGAGTCAAAAAGTAATATGACATTTTTTGAAATTAGTTGATTGTAAACTAAAATTTATTCATATTACACAGTTTCTGCATAATAAAAAGGGATTGTTTTTGTTTGCAGATAGAAAATATGAGGCATTTGAGAATGAAATTGGTGTTCAACAAGGAAGTATATTTATTCCAACAATGTTATAAATGTTTATGACAGAAATTTTTGAAATTGTTTGTAGACAGCTTAATCAAACAGTAATCAAGATAATATATAGGCTTAATGGTAGACTTTTTACTTTAAATTGGTTAAAACTATAAATAAGAACTACATCTTCCTGGATTCTGTATTTGCAATATTCTGATGATTGGACCATTTTTGACTGTTTCTCAAGAAGCTCTACATTTTTATACAACAATCATGCTATTATGTTTTCCCAACAATGAGCATATTTAAATACTAAGCATGTCTTATCAATCCAGCAATGAAATAAATTGTAGAAGTGGTGCCCAAAAATAAAATTTTATTTTAAATAAAGATTTATGGGTTTTACACACTCCAGTGTTGGCAAAGCAAAACATTCAAAAATGCAACAGAAGAAAAGATGATGTAAGTCAGAATAAACAACAATATCAATTGCCAAAAAAGAAAATAATGCCAGGACACTGCACATGATGTCATACAAGATATATATGAAATAATATATCTGAGAGGTAAAGATAAGTAAGGCAATGAACTTAAATGATGCCATGAATGAATTCAAAAGAAATGCTTACATTTAAGGGCAAAAATTATTTGTCTCTGAACATAAGGAAAATGAGAATAAATAATTAAAATATATCAGGAAAAATAATAGCTGCTTTAAATAAAACATTTATGATTAAATATGAGGTATGAAAAATATAACTCACAGAATATACTATAATAAAAGTGAGACACAGCCACAATCTTTTGATAAAATATGTGCTAGCAAAACAAATATTCACAGGAGAGACACAGCTATGATCTCTTGTTAATATAATAAAGTGAGAGAGAGGGTAATGCTATAATTTTCTAAATAAATATTATAATAATTAACTGATGTGTAAAACCAACAATAAAAATTATTTTCCAAATCTGGTCTAATAAAAGCATGGCCTGAAATAAGCAATAAGAATGTACATCTTCACTAGTTCTGCATAAACTCATACATTCAAATTAATAAATGAATTTCTCATGACAGGGGACAATTACTACTTTAAAATTATATAGTATCATAAAATAGTAAATATTCTGTGAACTTCTGGATGATTATACTTTACAAATAATGCATAAAAATATATCAGACAAAAATGCTTGAGTAAAATAAAATACATGGTAAATTACAATAGCATAAAACCAAATTTTAAAATTATACTCAGTTTACCAAAATACATAATTAAAAGTCCTTTATTCTGGAAGTTCTACCATCGAACAGAATATCATCTCTGCAATTACCATTTGGAAAACATAAAAAGTTATTTTATTAAAAAACATAGCAAATTTAAAATTATATGTAGTGTGTTTAAATTACTTCGTATAAAGAAATGATCTTGTAATGAACACGAGAACACAATACAATTAACGTCCATTCAGTTTCTCATGAAAAATATTTAAATAATGTGCTGGTAATCTCTATAATATAATATTATTTTTTCATTCATTCCATGGAAAACATAACTTAATAACAATGCACAGGAGCATATATTATTTAGGCAGAATGTAGATATCATTATAGAGCAGATTTTTTTAAAATTAATTATTACAAAAGGGATAATGGCAAAATATATAATGGAGTAGATATGTAATAAAATTAATTGCATAATAAACTTGGATAAAAATTCACTAAAGAGTATTTACATTTCTTTGATAAAATATAGAATTGTTCCAGTTATTTAGTACAGATCATAGTTAAACAAAAATACTAACAATAAATTTTAAATATATATTCCATTACTATTTTACAGTAAATGGTGATACAATAACTTTCAGATGAAAAATTAAATCAGTAATTTTAACTTCTCCCACTTAGAAAATATTTCCCTATCTTTGATCTGAAAAAATATAAGACAAAAATTTTTACAAGCAAATGATTTTATTCCATAGCTAAGATAGTATGCAATTAAAATGTTATTTTATAATTCAAATAAATAATTTATTAAATTCCATTTATCAATAAATAGCTTCTGCTATCTGGAATTCAAATAGTTTATTCGTGGAAAGATAAATTATTCTGAAAATACTGTTAATTAAAGATATGACAGTATTAAAATAAATACATTTGAAATACACATTGCTGAAAAATAAATGTTTAAGAGTTTTTTAATGAACTTATATTCTTTTCAGCATCTTTTAATGCTTAAGCTAACACATTTTAAAACTATTAAGAACTGTTAGGAAATACCAATAAAGCATGAAGTTTTTAAGAATATTAATATTAGTGCATAAAGAAGGTTGAACTCATAATATAGTTCATTGCAAATAAAGAAATAAGAACCAATAAAGTTCTTACATAAGTATGGTGAGTCACAGAAAATTCTTTTGAAGTAACAATTTTGTATAAAAATAATTTAGCAATTGTTGAAAAATAATCATTTAAACTTCCCATCATGTTTAAATGCAATCCAGATTTCATAGTAAACTTTAGCTTAGACTTTAGCACATGGATGAAAATTTACTTAACAATGCATGTTACTTTAAACAAAATAAAATTTATTAAAAGTAATTAAACTGAGAATTATTAAAACATAACTAATTTTGCAACTAGATAATTAAAATTAAAATAAGAGTAAAGTTAAAAAGAAGAAAAATAAATAAATAAACAAGCATGTGCGGTTCATTATCTTTTTTACTTCTCACCATGTGACTGGTTTTTATGATTAAAAACTGACATTTAATTCATCTTCTCCTACTCATCATCATAGTCAAACATTATCAATCCACTGCAGGATGAAGGTCTTTCCATGTTCAGTTCTTCATTTCTGAGCTCTAACCTCTTTTCCACATTACCCTTGCATACTTTTGTATTTCATCCATCCATTTCACATGTGGTCTCTTTCTGGGTCTTTTACAATTTTACAGTTGCCCCTCTGTTATTTTTTCTAGTAATATGTCCAACCAAACACCACTTCAGTCTTTTAATTCCTTTAATTATGTCTGTAAAATGTGTTTGTTGTCTTACCCATGTATTGTGTTTTCAATCCTTTCTTATTACTTATTTGAGTAGTCTGAAGTCTTTGTATTATTCTTCTATTAAGGGTCCAAGTCTCAGATCCATAAATAAGCTTTATAAAACACATTTGATAAATCCTTTTTTTTTTTCAAACAAATAGGCAATATTTCTTTTTAATATTAAGTTATTTCTACCAAAAGCATTTCAACCAAGTTTAATTCTATGATTAATTTCATCCATTATGTTTCCATCTGGTATTAATAATCTGACTAAAGATATTTGTAGTTGTTAACTTCTTCTAACTCATCTTAATCAATTTTTAATTTCATCTTTTGAAGAAATCCATTGAACTTCACTTTAGTCTTTTTAACATTTATCTTTATTCTGACTTTCTTACTTTCATCTGATAAATCTGAAAATATTTCCTGAAGCTCTAAAGTATTATTTACAAAAAAAATCTACATCATCTGCAAAATCTAAATGATTTAAATAATCTCCATTTACTTTTACTCATTTAGTTTCCTTTAATCCACAAAATACTTCTTGCAGCCATGTTATAAAAAGTTTTGGAGATATGGAGTCACCCTGTCTTACCCCTTCTCGATGTTAACTTTACTAGTATGATTATGTAATCTATTTGTAGCTATTGCATTTTTATAAATTTTCTTCAGAATATCATAATATCCTGGGTTTATAGCTGGATGAATGCTTTAATCACTGAAGAAATGCTTATATAATCAAATGTCTTTTGACAATGTACAAATCTAAAGCATAATGGCAATTCCTATTTACTGGTCCTTTATATAACTTTTTTCAATACTTGGATATGATATACTGCAATAAAACCACTTTTAAATCTAGCTTTGAAACCATGCTGTAGATGAGTTGTAATTATCTTGGTAAAAATTTTGCATGAAACTGATAAAAGACTTATATGTCTGTAATTTCTAATATCTTCTTCATCACTTTTTTAAAATATTAATATTAATACTGCATTCTTTCAATCATCTGGTACATCTTATCATTTAGATATTTAGTATATACCTTTGTAAAAAAAAATTATATTTCTTTTGTCTGCTTCTTTTAATATATCCATTTTAATTCTATCATTACCTGAAGCTTTTCCCTTTTTCATAAATTTAATTGCATATCTCACTTCATTTAAAATCCTGGGCAATTCAGAAGATATAATAGATATAGGAAATACTTGTTCATTATTACTATATAATTTTTGAGAAACTTCTACATATTTCATGATATCATCTCTTTTTTTAGTAATAGTTCTATTTTTTTTCCTTATATATATATATAAGTTTTCTACCAATACTAAAATGTTGTTTTATACTCTTGAGACTTTTATTCTCTTCTGTAGCTTTCCTTACCAGTTCGCAATTATACTTTTTTATATCATTATAAACTATTTATCACACCATTTTACAATATTTGAGATATTCAATTCTTCTTAATGCATTATTTATATATATCTTTATATTCCTTCTTTTCTTCGTAAATGTTCTAATCTCAATAGAAATTTCATTGGGCAATTGCTGGGTTTTTTCTACCAGCTATCTTTCTTGCAGTTTTTGAAAGAGTATCAGTTATTTTCCTATTAATTTCATTCAAATCTAAATCATGTTTAAAATCTACTAATACTTGAAAATGATTTACAAGTTTTAATTTAAATTCATTAGAATGTTTCTAAAGATTAGGTCTATCAACTGTAAATATTGTTTTTCTTAATAATTTTAGTCTCTCTAGTTTGCATTAACATGTGACCACTTCCTGTGATGAATTTATTAAGACCATTAGAATTTTGAAATATGTATTTTTTGTTAGTCAAATTCCTTTTAACATTTTTCTCAAAAAAGGAATTCATAATATATTTTTTTTCTTTTACTGCAAACTCCACTTGATCCAATTCATTAGAGTTTAAAAATTAATTGTTATCCCTCAGGAAATAAGGCTAAATATACACTTATTTACATAACTGTCTAGACAGTAATTAAAAAGAATATTACATTTTTAAGATAATTCTCTATACAATTAAAAAAATTATTACAATGAAAATAAAACAAAATATTATATAATCAATAACCTTATTTTTAACAAAACCATAATTTATATTATTTTTTTAAACAATTTTATACACTCTTTAGCATTAAAATTCCTAGAACACTTTTCAATGTTTTGAATCAAAGAAATTTAAAAATATATTTTTTAATATTACCAACAAAGGAAGTGAAAGTTAAAATTTTAAAATGCAAGCATACTCACATATATTCATTATTGTATTGTTTTATTTAAAGTGAATAAACTTAATAATAATAAATTAGCCCTTTATCTTTGTGATTAAGTAATTTAAATTTTGTTTCACTGACTGAATCTTTTTTACAATTGGCATTAATAAAATACACTCTTTATTAACAAATTATTTAAACAAAAATGCATTTTATTAAGCAAGTAATTTAAATATTAGTACTCACCATTAAAGATTTATCTTTAGTAATTAAAGTTTAATTTTAACATTGACTTTTAACATACTATTATCTATATTAAAATAGTTTAACTCTTAATAGTTCCTAACAGGGTAAAAATATCCCTAATATAAGCAATTTGAATTCATTTACAATTACAGATGGGTTTAGAGCACTACAGTAAAAATATAAATATGAGTACAACTAAGACTTATAAAACTTTTTAGAAATGACAAAGAATACATTAACATTGAAATATCAAGTCCTGATAAATTGGCTTGCAATAAAAATTAACTTATTGAAATTTTTCTTGTATATATAAAACAATTAGATGACTGAAAATTTAGCTTTACTGACGAAGCTAAAGGTTACAATATAAACACACATGCAGTGCTAAATTTAGTCAGATAGTGGGCACTCTAGAAAATAGTTTACTTAATCACAAATATAATCCTTTAATTTTTGTTATCTTTTGAAATCTTTCAAATATCTAGGTGGTGGTATAGGTTTTTCTTTTTTCTGTTTTATTATGCTCACCAATTCACTATTGGAGTTGCTGGTACATTACAAAACTAGTTACTCATTATAGATAGATGAATTTCATTTGTGTGATATGTTTTTGGAGTTTCTTCATCTTGTGCATCTGATGATGTATTAGCACATCATCCCCTTTTACTGGAGTATTCACTTTTGCTAACAGATATTTGGTTCCTATATTTATGATTATAGTCACTCTTTTTGATGAATTCCGAAATGATTAATGTGTTTTCTAAACTTCACTCTAATTTTCCAACTGTATCAGTCTTAGTTGTTTGATAAAATTTCTAATACAACTTTGAGCATTAATTGTTATCTCAGGATATCACAAATCCACACTTTATACAATCAAATGGGTTTCTCATGTTTGTACTCTTACTCAGGACCATTACTGAGATATACATAGAATTTCCATCTCATTAGCATTTTGGCAGGTGCTTTTCTAGAAGTTTTTCATGTTGAATGTTGATAGCTCATGTCAGCCATCAATTCTTCATCAATATTCTTAATATAGATTTGATTTAGCATTAACTTTAAATGTTGCACTGTCCTCTTTCAGTTAAACCATTAGATTTAGAGTGAGCTAGAGGTGCTAATACATGAATAAATTCACTTTTAGCTAAAAAGTATTTTAACTGTAGTGAAAAGAAACCTACTCCATTATTAGATACTATAGTTTCAGAATATCTATGTTATGCAAATAATTCATTTAAAAATTAATAATATTGTTCACTTTGGTGTTTTTAATCAAGAACCTGAGTTAATTACAATTAAAAAAATATAACTATTGAAAGTTCTGGCATGATCCATTTGTAGCCCTTGCCAAGATTCCAATTTTTATGGAGATAATTCAACTGTGGATTGATATTCTCTACACCACTTAAATGTTTGTTCATTCTCTGGCTCATATTAGCCATCTCACAATAGTTGTGCTAATTTTTTCATTCTAACAATTTCTGGATGTCCCTTATGAAGCACTTTTAATACTTGTTTCTATCTTCAATTAGAATTAATAATATATGATGTGTCATTAAAATGTATCTGTTACATACAGATAGATTTTCATGTACGTTCCATATAGGCTCTACAACATAGAAAAATTGACTTCTGGTCCATCTATCTTTAATCCATTTTTTTTAGTATTTGGTACTCAAAATTTTTTTTAATCCATTTATCTACTACATCTCAGTCTCAAACTTGCACATATCAAATAATTTTGAAAATTCATCTGCATGTTCAATTTCTTTACCCAGCTTATACATGATTTCAAAGTCATATAATGCCATTATACTAATCCTTTGTTTATTTTTTGATTACCATGACAAAGGGGCTTTTTTAAGTTTCCCAAAATCCTCAACAGAGATTGATAGTGTATGTAGAACTTGAATTCATACCCATCATATTGGTGAAATTTTTTCACAGAAAAAACAATCATGCTTATGTGATAAGTTGTTCACCTCAAAACATTGATGTGATATAACAATCCCTACTCCAAATTCATAAACATCAGTTGCAACTATTACTTGTTGGTCATTTCAAATAGTGGATGAGGAGTAGAGGTTAGTAAAGTTTTAGCACTATTGAACACTTTATCATGTTTGACTCATTTTCATCACTGTTTTTTTTTAAAATTGCTGTAAAAGCATCACTACATGTGATTTGCCTTTTAGAAAAGTTTTTGATAGAAATTTAATAATCCCCCAATTGTAAATCCTTAACATTTTTTGATTTAGCAACATTCTTAATAGCTTTCTTCTTTCCTGGGTTTTGGCTATTTTCCTTTATTGTTTATTACATGTCTCATTAACTTGACTTCAGTGGTTGTCCAAATTTATTTGACAGCATTTAACTATACATTTTTTTTAGTTTAACACAAATTTTATACATATACATTATCAAATTGCTCTCTTGTTTCTGATGCCATTAAGGTAGGAAATAACTCCTTCTATGCTCCATATCAACTTATCCATTTTCAATTGGAACACATTTGATCCTATGATTGTTCTATGTAATAATTTGCAGCACTTAAATAATCCCAAGTGATTGTTAATAGTTTAAAGTTCAGTTGTTTTAGTCTTCATAAAAATTTGATGAAATTTGGACTTTAAATTGATTTTAACAAAATATGATGCTTTATTCAATGATGCTAAGACATCACAAACACTGGGTCCAGGATAAACTTCTTTATTAACATATTTGTTCAGTGTTGTATGATAATTGCCATAAAAATAAACAATCTCATCTGGCTTTAATATTATCACTACTGGTGTTGCTCATTATGACTCTTTCAATAATGATAGTTTTTTTAACCATATAATGAAGGCTGAGCTTTTTTTAATAGTTCTATATCAAACATCTATGTGTATAACTCTGATGGTCCTGATTTAAATAACTGTAGAAACTTATTTAGATATTTAAATTCCAATTGCACTCTTTTTATTATCTTGATTTTGATCTATATCCCCAAAGGTTTGAATCAATTTTTATACAATATTAAGCTTAAATGTTTTTTCATTATATTATACTGTCTACAAATAGATAGTCCAAAGATATTGGCATTTAAAATATTTAAAAGCTAAAAAAGAAAAAGTAAATTTAAAGATCTTTTAAATAGATGCATTTTAAATTTTTTTTTAGTTTGTGTAATTTTTTTTTTTTTTTTAAACGTACAATGAAAGTTAAATTTTTTTGTTCATATGTAATTAAAAATAAAAGTTAAAATTAGAAAGAAAAAAAGGCATGCAGATTACTAATCCAGATAAGCAAAAGGAATTCCAAAAGCACAAAGATTATGATCAAGTAAAATCTTTCTAACTCTAATTAAAGATGGCAGAAATGATTAACTAAAAAAAAAGAACTTTGTTACAGAAAGCTAAAATAAATATATAAGATTATAAACCTAAGAGTCATGATAACAATAACGTGCACAGAAGTTTCAAAACTGGGTCAAGGTATAAAAAGAAGAGGACAACTTCAATATGGGTCTTTTCATTTATCTTCGGGTTATGTGGCTTAGAGTTGGAGGTTTCCTAGAGCATAATCTGTGGCAGTAATATATTTCTGCACAGGTACGCCAATTTCTGAATGAAACCATCACCCAAGAATGGAAACGAAACCTCGTGAACACCGTAACAAAGAGGTTACCATGACCAGGTTTCTAGCTATAGCATGAACTGATAATTGAAGATGCCATCAGGAGAGACCAATTATAATTTCTAGAAACTCAGGATCCCATAAATCTATACAAACTTACCGGTAAGTTAAGATTATTCATATCCTGATTGTGACTAAATTAAACGTTTGCAAACAATTGTTAAAAATAAGCTTAAAATAATCCCGATAGAGACATTAATTTTTTTATTAAAGAGACTTTCATTTAAAGAACTTTCTAGAAGAAACTTAAGTAGTGAACATTGTTTGTAAAATTGTTTTAATTACTTTATCTAATTATTTCATTCATGTCTGGATTAGTGTGCATGCTCTCCAATTTTATTTAACTGATTTATCTTTAAAATGTTTTAATTTGTTAGAATAAAATATTTTGCTTTTATCAACCTTTTCATTGTGCATTATTAATGTTAGTTATTAAATTTATTAATATTAGTTTATTAAGATTTGAGTATATAATTTACCTTTGCCAATATTTGTTGACTAAGCTCCTGGAATAATATTCTCTAAAAAAATAAATGAAGTTATGGGAAATCATAATCCTGACCTTTTCATTACGTCAAAATTATGGGATACGAAGAAGTTAGGAGTCTAATGACTATGGGGCTCTCTTATAAATAAAAACTAACTTCATCAGCAATTCCTGTCATAATAATTAGTAGTCCAGTTAATCAGGAAATATAGCTATGTTTTTAGAAATATGAACAAGATATTTTCTTAGCTTGATTAACTTTCACTTTATAGTGTGTAAAAGAGGGCCTACCAGAATCTTTAAAACATGAAAATGTTACAATATGTAAAGATAGATTTTTAATTCTTAAATTGACTCTGACAGGTACTGTTGCTATCCCATATTTTTTTATCCTGCTTCCATTGACAACAATCACTACTCATCAGTTTGATCTAGCATTACATTTCTTTTACTATTCCTGGTAATATTTGTCCAGTCATTTTTGTGACATAAGAGACATACATGCTCCATTGTCAATTTTTATTCTCACTTTTTGTTCACAAATACAAATCTCTAACACAAGATGGTTATTCTCTGCATCATTCATCTTTTTAATATTTCTCTTTTGCTAATCCCTCCTCTCAATTTCAGTTCTATTTCATTTTTGTTATTTTTTTTCTTTGTTAAGATGGACTCATAATAAATGTCCTATTACTCCACAAATATGGTATCATTCCTTCTTAAATTTACAATTCTTCAAATGGTTTTTTTTCCTCAACAATAACATTTGCAGGCATTAGTCATACCCTTCTGATTCAAATTGTTAGCTTTTGTTTCATTTATAGGAATTTGCTAAGCAGTTTTCTGTTGCATGTTTGTATATATATCAAGGTAACTCAGCATGACTTGCCTGAATTTACTATCTTTCATTTCCCTTAATAAATAGTCAAGAAGCATGTCATCCAGCTCAGTATTGAAGTTGCATTCAATAGTTAGTGAACACAATTTCTCATTATAATCTTGAATTTCTCGCATAGTCTCTGGCTTCTGCTTTTATCTCTTGATGGGGTACTTGCTTAGTGGTTTAGGATTATAGAGTTGATTTGCTAGTTCAGTATCTCTTTATCCGCTTGTTGTCCACTATATCTCTCTGTATGATCAACATAGATTTTTCAACCTGCTGTGTAGTTAATATGAAACTCACTAAAGGAGCTATTATGCAGTGCCATTATTCTTTTTAAAGATAAGCCATGGCATTCTATTAACATTCATGAGCTATTAAAATGAACTTATGCTTAGACAATCTTCTTCCATTATTGTCTCATTATTTTGTGTGATGTCAATTGTGCTAGTTTGGTAAATACTCAGGGGTATTACTGAGAATACCAAATGAGTACATATTGAGAAATTTCATTATAAGTAAAAGTCAACACAAAATGTAAAACTTAACAACATAAATTTATTAATTTGAAACAAAAGAAATAAATAAAACTATGAAGCTAAATACAATTACTAATCTTTTTGGATAATGAAAAACATAATTTCTATGTAAAAATTTATTCTGCATGCACACAAACTTATTTTCTTATGATGGGATTTAAATTATTTCACATGCATGTTTTGTGTACATTATCAGTTCTTGTATGTCCTTTCTCATCACTTTCTTTGCTTATACACATATTTTGAATAGACTTCTGCAATTTTTAAATTACTAGAATAATCTACATAAATCTACATTAGCATACATTCAAATGCAAACTTTGCATATGTTAATTTTCTAAAATACGTACAATTTGGGGAATTTATTTGCTTTCTCCTCTGACTATAATTACAATAAATATATGAACTATATATGCATAACATAATATATATATGCGCACACACAATGCTAGATTTAGTCCAGCAGTACACAATTGTTTTCATTGGAAAGATGGCAGAGAAATGAATACATTGAAGAGCTATAACTAGAGGTGGTGTTGAAATATTTCAGAAATAAAAGATCTGCCGAGAAAACTAAACGACAATATCATAAAATATCTAGTATACAGAAAAATGGACCAGCATGTTTTATATGTGGACTTATTTATAGTTCACAGATTGGTTTATATAGTCATTGTAAAAACTCATTTCTAGAAGTTTTTTCTCTCCTTTTTTTTTTTTTGAGTTGACCATACTCAATTTTGAGTGGATGTTTATTATTATTATAATTCACACTTTAAAAAAAAAAAACTTCTGCTAATCTTTAATATCATTTCACTTTTTTATTATTCTTTCTACTTTTGTTTGCTAAAATATAGACGGGGGGGGGGGTTTATCAGCAATCATTTTATTTCTGTAGCTATGCAGATATTTACTTCATCTAATGCAAATTCATTTTATACTACAGTACAGTATAGTTTATTTATGAGATTAGCGACATCTATCAATTAAAATTAATACTATTATCTACTCGACGTCATGTACACGAAATCAGCCATTTTGCCACAACAGTGGGGAAAGGAAAGTGATGCTAAAGCCTATATCTTTAAGGATTTCCAATCATTCGCGGAATGTAATGAAAAAATAACACAACACTGAATGGACGGCTTTGGGCAAAGGTATGATAGAACTTCGCTGATACTAGGGACATACAAAATTTAAATGTAATTTTTTTAAAAATTACATTTATTATTTTTAATACGATGTAAAAAAAAAAAATAGTGATTTTATTTTTATTATATCCATTTTCTAGTCTATTTACCTGCCTATCCTTGATATGAAAACATATTTACAAAATAAAAAAATAGTTTAAATAAATTTAAGATTAACACTTATTATAATTATTATGAAAAATGTGTTGTTTTTTTTCTATAGATTTTTGTTATTTTCTCGAATTAGCGGCGTGAAACTACTAATCGGATAATCAGATAGAAATATATATGTTTTTGTTTTAATTTAATTTTAGCAGGTGAAAAGATTTCATTCAGATTTTTAAAAAATCAGATCACTAGAACAATAATTTTAGATGTTGAATATACATATGAGATTATTTATTATATGTATGTGTGTCTACATATATTTCTCGAAAAGTCTAATGTCAATAAATCTGTTTTATTTAATTTACAGGATTTATATAAATACAATAGGCTTAACAAAAAACACTATTTTTTTAACGAAATTGTTATTTTATACATAAAATTGATGGCTTTGCAATCGATATCACCCCTTTTTTATCTCATTGACTATCTTAAACGATCCAATTCATTCTGTATATCATACATTATACAAAATATTCATTTTACTCAATTTACATTTGATTTTCAATTATGGTTTAAACTCTACTATTATTGAATTCTTCAGATGTGATTGCAGTTGTTCATACATAAGAATAGTATATCAATATTCACAATGTATATGTCAGAGAGAAATCAATATATATATATCATTATTGTCAGTTATTTGATAAAAGGCTGGTCTTATATATTAACTTTCTCTAAAATGTATTACTCATTCTGTTATTTAAAAGCTCAGGTGAAACTTTATTAGCAGTTTGATCATGTGATGACATGTTGAACTTCTGTGTAAAGAACATTTATTTTTATTTTTTACCCTTTTCTCTCATTCTAGTTCATTATTTTTAGGTAATTTTTTTAAATTTCTTTAATAAATAATCTTTTCTAATATATATTTTTTAAACTTTTGTTTATGATCTTATTGTTCTAACCTACCTTTTTTATTATTCTTGAGATCTAAATTTTTAGAGCATCCAATTTTTTATTTTTAATTATGCTTCAATTTTTTTTAAAACAATATTCTAAATATAAGGTGTAATTATTTGTTGGATTATTTCCACTATCTAATATTAAATATTGTATGTCTTTAGAAATAATAAAATTTTATTTAAACTGTCCAAATATATTTATCTGTTTAATAATACTACATAGGTTTCTATGTAACATAATATTTCAAGTGATATTGTTCTCTTTTCTTCAGATGTTGCTGGCCTGACCAGTGATTCATGAATTTTTTCTAAAGACTTTCAGTATTCAATATAAGACAATGGAAATAATCCATAAAGACTATCAGATTAAATCTAATCTTATTAAAAGCCTTTTTTTCATTGCAGTTGTCATTTTACTTTTTTTTAATTACTATTTTCTTCATCGATTAACTAATTTTCAAATACTTAAAATCACTGCTTTATCCTACGAACTTTTAATCTACCTATCATTTTAAAAATTTTATTTTCTATATTGTAACGATCTGATACTATCACCTGGACATTTTTGGTTATTTGAAACCATCCGTTGTCTAAAAATATTTGTAGATTTATCATTTTTATTATACGTTATTAATTTTTTAATATATTAATTATTTATTAACATTTATTAGTTATTACATTTTATTTTACAAGATTGACTTTCTTATTTAATGCCTCTGTACTGGATTGTACATTCAAGAAGAGGGGTAGAATACAATCGATACCTATGGCGAGATCGAGGCTACACAAATGGACAATTACAATCATCTTTTCTGACCATGGCACCTCTCCAGGGCCAAAACCTGCCATCCAAAAACACTTAATTTATTTTGAGAACAAGTCTCAGATACCATCCGGCCATATATTACAGATAACCAGCATGACCAAATGATAGGCACATGAACCCAGCGCTTGAAATATACCCACATTAACCCATAATCTTGATCAGGGTACCCAGCACAGTACTAATTATACATGGAAATATTTCTATCCTTTAAATTATTAGTGACACAATTAAAAGAGAGAGAAAATATAGGCCAAGCAACATATTAATCAAACATTTATTTATTCATAAGCATCCATATTTAAATAAAAATAACTACAATTTAACAAAAGAATAAATACATATGCATTCAATATTACAATGTCCTTTGTTATAGTTAATTTCATTAAAAGAATATAAGTCTAGACGATTTACGATCAAAAAGTATATTTAACCTTTTTGATGATACTTACGAGACCTTTAATCGATGATTGACGTCATTCTAATTCCGTTATTTTTAATGCTAGGATAGCCATTGTACAGTCATTCGTTAGGTTTTTAAAAGTTCTGTAAGATGCTGCTATCTTCTGAATTATTTTACAAGTAAAAAATCAATAAAACTGTCGGTAAACCTAAACAAAGAAATAAGCTTGTCAGTGATTGGCTCTCAGCCATCAAAGACATTCTGATTGGCTGGCAAAGACAAAGAAACCGCCTAATCAAAGAAGAATGCTAAGATTTTCAATTCGAAAATGATAAATCAGTGTTTTAGACCATTATAAAGTATACTTTGAGAAATTATGAATTATTTAAGTTAAATAATACTAAAAACTAAATTATTTAAAAAAAATATTTATGATTTTAGTAAAAATATTTACGATTTTAGGAAAAAAAAAATTTACTTTTTCGTAACATAAAACTGAAAAAAAAAACATTTATGTCAGCAAACTTTTTATTCATTACTAAGTTTAGCTTTTAATTTTGCTGCTATGAAATATTTCTACAATAAACAAATAGAAATTTATTTTTGAAAGAACTTTCGTTCACTTTCATAACCTGACAAATTATTAATATACTTTTTACAAACGAATCTAAAGTGAATATGATATTAAAAGGTTGAATATATTTTGACAATTGACTTTGTCTTGGCCAATTAAAAGTCTTGATTTTTAACTCACTCGGGCCAATAATATAATTAGCGGTTAAAAGGTTAACTAGGTTTTTCATTAAGATGATACATTTCCTTTGCTTTTGATTTCCAACCAGTTGGCCATTTGGTCTGTAGTGATGGTTTCATGGATTTTCTTCCAATCTTCCAATGGACAATGGGGGGGGTATGCAGCAACATCTATATTATGAATGAGGCATTGATTCTGGGCAAGAGCAATTGATAGAGCCAAGGACCTGGGGCAGAAGCTTAGCCGAATATTCCGAGGTTCTCTAGCAATGCATGCTGCTACTTCTGCAGCTTCTATGTTTATATATTCTGATGAACTGGTGAGCTGGAAAAACTGATTATTTGCAACTAAATTTTTGCTATACTTTTGCTAACAAACTGGAAACTGCAAACTGGAACTTCAACGAAACTTGAATGAAACTATTTGAGACTGAATGGACAAGCTGGGTTTTTTTTGCACCTAACTTTCCATTGTTTATTTTTTAATTTTAATTTGGTTTAATTAATTTTACATTTTTAGCTAATCTTTTTTCTAGATTCATCTACTATCTTATCACATTCATGGTGATGAGATAATGTCCAAGATTTTCTTATTAATTCTATTGTCAGTTTTATTTTAAAACATTTCACATTTATTTATTCTTTTGACATTTACTTTTTTTAAAAAATTTAATTAATAAAAAAAAAGAAAGCTTGTCTTAAAAATTATTATCTAATCTGATCCCCCCCTCCTATTCTTAATAAACAGTTTTATTCTAAAAGAAAATGATGCGATCTTTTATTTTGATTTCATTTTTGCAAATCTTTTTTTTTTCATAGTATTTTTCATTTCTCTTTTTCTTAATAATTTGTTTATTTATTTTAAATTATAAAATATGTAATGCAGATAGACTTATATGTATATTTTTACAACATATATTTCGTGATCATTTCAATATATACTATTTTTTTATTTGCATTTACTCCTATTCTAAATTTATTTTAAATTTCATCTAACTTACTTAGCATTAATGATGATTTTATTATCAATGTATGTAAGCATTTTATATCATCAACAAATCTATCTGCTTCAATGTTAACTCTATTTCTATGAAAAAAAATGCTCATTTTTTTAACTAATGTAGTAGTAAACAAAACAAGAAAATAAATCTGTCTTACACGATCTTTAATACATATATTTTGTGAAAAAAATAATTTAATCTTGCAGAAGACTTTTTATTTATTTACATAATTTCTAAGTCATATCCTTCTAGTATGTGCCCACTTTAATAAAAAAAAATATTTTAAAATAATTCCATCAAAATGTTGTATTTTAGTTTTAATAAAATAAGTTACAACTTCACTCCCTTTTTCTACATTGTTTTCATTTTCAACAACTGCAATTGCATTTTTTATCCTGTATTATTTGCTGAATAAACTACTTGTAAAATTAAAAGAAAGAACATATGTCTATTCTACTAGAAATAGTCTATTCAAAAATTTCCATAACATAAAATTGTTTAAACTTTTTTCAGTCATATCTTTGAGTTTTTCTAATGGAATCTAAACTTTTAAAAGAGAATCTATTGGATGCTCTCCTGAATTCTGAATTTCATTGCAGCTGTAGTCATTGAGCTCAAATTTTATGGATTACACTTCCAATCCTCTCACTTTCAGTACTCAAACTTTTTATAAATTTCTTATGATCTTTCTCCCAAGCAAATAATACATAATAATTACATTATAAACATCAACTGATTTTTTTCATATTCTTTTTCTTGAACTTATCAATTTAACAGGAATTTCATCAATTTTCCAAGCTTTTCAAATTTCATCTCTTGATATTTATTGTCTTCATAATTTTTATTATCACTAAACTTTTTTAATCCTTATTTAAAAAAACTTTTTTTTTTGCTTCATTTTTAAGTGTTTTTTTTCCCCAGTAACTATTCATTCCCATGACTTTATTTTCTTATTTACCAAATTGTTTTATCCTATTAAATATCTCAATTTGTAAATCCTTTATTTCTCTAAATATATTTTCTTGATATATGAATTTATTATTTGTTATTAGTTAAGTTTCAACATTGCAAATATTGGCTAAGTAAAGATTTATTCAATTTAGTTTGTTAACTTTAGCTGAGTGTGCTTTTGCCCATGAAACCAGAATCCCTTCTTTTACTTTACATTTTCTATCATCTTGTTCAGTACAGACAATTTTTCATATTGAAAATGTGTCTTGAAAATTGCTTGTGTTTCAAGAAAATAGATTTATGTCCTGGGTTATTTTTGGCACACTTGTACAAGGATTTGTGTTGAGAGACTCTGGTGGCTATATTTTCCTTAGACTTGCCTTAATATACTGATTTTCAAGTAGCATTACTGCTCTCAATTTTGTACACTATCTGAGGTGTTTGATCCTGAGATTTATATATATTTTTAGAATATATCTAACTTTTATCATAAAAAAGAATGCCATTAGTTTAAATAGACTCATATATGATGTAAAAAGGTAAAAAATTTAAATACATTCATTGTATCCCTTTTAAACAATTACTTGTAAGCATTTTTTTTTTGTAATATTAGAAACATGCTGCTTTTTTTTGTACCAATTATGTAAATAAGTCAACCAATTATATTTTTTGTAGTTCTAATAGAGTATCAGTTACCTTGTTATTAGTTTCAGTCTGTTATTACTTTAAAATGATATGATTTTGTAAATAAACTTTAAATTCATTAAATCACATTTGTACCACATATTTCATTTCTCATTTGAATATTTAAATTCATTGGAGTGTTTTTGAAGATTAGGAATATGAATTTTTAATGCTTACTTTCCATATAATTTTCATTTCTCTAGTTTTACCATTAATGCATATTTTATATTGTGTTAGTCAAAATATAATCTATTTCCATTTAGCATTTTTCTCTATTTTGCAAACTCCTTAAGTCTGTACCTGTTGTCATTTTTATCATTATAACCAAATTTACTCACATTTTTATATTTTTATCATTGATTAGTTCTAGCATTAAAGTTCCCCACGACATTTTAAATTGTTAGTCTGAACAACATAAAAATTCTCTTTTTTTTCATCACAATGAAAACATGTCGGACATTAACTTGAATTACACCTGGGTCTCGTTTTATGCAGTAGATAGGTTCCACAGAAAACCCGCATTTAAAAAAATCACACAAAAATAGACTTAACTTACCTTGAAAAATGAGGGATAGGGTCTGTAATTTTCAGAATTCGCATAAAACCAAAGCAACAAAGAAAAATTACTTTAAAATTCACATTAAAAAAATAAGCAAATAAAGTGTGGCTAATAAAAAATTTCAAATATTTGAAAAAAATTAATTCAAAACAAACTTTTTTTACTTTTTTTATTAACTACAATATTTAATTTTACATTTTTCATACATATTTTAATCATTACCACTAGCGTTCATTTGTAAACTGGGAAGAAATCAGATTCGATGTGATGTGATATATTATAGCTTCTCCTTAAATGAAGTCAAGAATCTCTCAGCAATTATGCCCAGAGAAACCTGTTAGTCACTTTATTTTTATTCATGATGTGATGTACAACTAGCGCCACTTTCAGACTTATGCTGTGTTAATGGTTTTCTGTTCTATATTAAAAAAATGAGATTGAAATCAAAACAAAAAGATTATACATTATCATTAGAAAGATTATTTTCAGTTTATAAAATCTTCGTTTATTTATTTCTGTTATATATAACAAAATATACATTTTAAAAGTTTAATTTTTTTGAATATTTATTGCGATATTTTTATATGTAAGTATAAATCTATTATTATTATTTACTCATTAGTATAAGTAGCTTATTTACATAGAAGCTAAAATTCTAAATACAGCTTCAGGCCATATTCACATTAGTTGCTAATATAACGTTATATTTTTGAAAAAAAAAAGTATTTCAAGTGAAAATAAGTTATTAATAATTTAAATTTCTTGATATCTAATAAATATAGTGAAATTAAATAGATATTAAGAAGAAACATGAATCGCATAACTTCAAAATCCCATTAAAATAATCCGCATAAAACGAGACCCAGGTGTATATGCATTTAATATCTTCCATTAAGCTGAATAACTAATTTTATCATACTATCTGATACATCATCAATCTCCATAATGTTTTTTTTTTCCCATTATTTATTAATAATGAATCCCACTTCACTTTTGCTTCCACTATTTGGATGTTTATAGTAAATCCAGTTTTTTCTTAATTTCGCAATTTCCAACAATATTTAATATTAGACAGTTCTTCCGATATATACAATTTTTCTTCACTTGAATGTGATCTGTAGTTATAAATTCCTAAATGAAAAGTCATCATTGAATGCCAGTCTAGATCAGCATTAATAATATACCAATCACTGCTTTGGATGGTGACTTTAAGACCTTCTGGGGATAAAGACCAAAATTTAATTTTATCTATCATGAATGCAAATAAACATCACATGACCACCACCTCTTATGCTTGTGTATAACTATTGCTAAAACAGGCAAAACTCACTATACGTATTGCCACGCATAGCAAACTAGAGTAATCAATGGATGCCAGAAGGCTTGTGCATAAAATCCCCATCTAGTGCTTACTCATCCAATATCCCTAGACTAGTTTCTGGCTTGTTGCCTTCATCAGTGAGGAGCCTTGGATCTGAGAGCACTGCACTTAGATCTTAGGATCTAATGCAAATCTCCAGCAGCTACCTTTTATATCCACTTAACTACAAAACTATGAGTCTTAAACTGAAAACACCTTAATGTTTTCAATCCAAGCCCATTAGCTTATATAGACATATGGGTCTGAACTTAGTTCAGTACCCATACATTTTGATGTTTTTGGTTTTTTAATAACCATAGCCATCACTATCCTATTAAGCAGGATTGGTTTTAAGCCAATAAACATCACATGACCACCACCTGTTATGCTTGTGTATAACTTGTTAAAACAGGCAAAACTCACTATACATATTGCCACCCACAGCAAGCTAGAGCAATCAATGGATGCCAGAAGGCTTGTGCATAAAATCATCTAGTGTCTACTCATCCAATATCCCCAGACTAGTTTCTTGCTTGTGGCCATATGTCTATATAAGCCAATGGGTTTGGATTGAAAACATTAATGTCTTTTCGGTTTAAGACTCATAGTTTTGTAGTTAAGTGGAGATAAAAGGTGGCTGCTGGAGGGTTGCATTAGATCCTAAGATCTAGGTGCAGTGCTCTCAGATCCAAGGTTCCTCGCTGATGAAGGCCACAAGCCAGAAACTAGTCTGGGGATATTGGATAAGTAGGCACTAGTTGGGGATTTTACGCACAAGCCTTCTGGTATCCATTGATTATTATAGCTTGCTGTGTGTGGCAATATGTATAGTGAGTTTTGCCTGTTTTTTATGAATGCAAATGTGTATTTTTAAAAAAGATATCATTCACAAATATATTCTGTATTTCAAAAATACTTTAAATATTTAAATTAAAACTCTCAGGTAATCAAGAAGAAAGACTTGTTTTGGATTTTAAATTCAGAGATAAAAAGCCCATAAACTCACTATATGGATTGGACATTAGTATTTTGTCTTACTGAATATCATTAAGACCTCAAAAAGAAGTCAAAGGATCTGTTTTCAGTTAACAGTAAATTCTTTTCTGCACCCATCTACATATTACTTATATATAATAGAATCTTATATTAGGTTAACATATTTGGCAATGGACTTCAGGTATTAGTCTTAGAATTAGAAGATTCTTACTTTCTTGTACTTTAATTTTTGTTAAATATTTTTTTGTTTAGTGCATTTTTGATGCTTTCACATCACATTGATTAAAACACTATTGAACGTTAGATTGGGTGAGCATTTAAACATAATTATTAACTATCACTCTTTATGGATTTTAATATTGTCAAAGCTGATTTATTACACATAGTATAAAGATATATTTTGTCTTTATGTTGTAGAAAAACTGAGATGTGATCTTAATGACAATTCCTGTCAAAAAATTTAATCAAATTGTATAAGAAGAAAAACAATATGAAGAGAAAGGTCAAAGAGTCGTGTTTCATCACACATTCAAAAATTACAATTAAGCAGAATTCTATTAATGCATAATCTGTCAGTGATGTATATTGCATTGGATTTGTTGCATCTATTCATTGTGTTATTCTTATCTTAAGATTATAATATAAAACTTGAAACATTCATGCCTTGTATTTGCATAGTTATACTACAGGTTGTAAGGTCATTATACCTGACTGAATAAGTATATTGTTGTAAATAAAACATCTAATTTGTATTATGCTCATCATTATCAACTTATAAATTTTTGCAGGCTAGAATATGCAGATCCGATGCTGCAGCAGATGATGCATGAATTTTAGCATAATTGTATTAGTTTATATATGTGTCCTGTTACAGTATATTCTGATTGACTTCTTTGTTTTTTCATATTGTTTTTATAACTTTAAATTAATTAAAATAAAATATGTTATACACAATAATTAATTACTTAAATTGTTAATTCATTAGATAGGGAGGTTCATAGCATTGAATATGACCAACCTAAGCTGTAAATCTGTAAAGGAGTTAAAATTTTATAATCTTTCCTTCATAGTGAACCTTCATCAACTATTGAATTACAAACAAATAAGGGAGAAATAAAAGATAGATTGAGTTATTTAAATTTTTATTTTGGAATAAAAACTATATTAGATCTACTTAATTATGATTTGTTTTCTTACTCTATTGTCTCCAAACACAAAATGTAATCTTTAAATTAAAATAAAATCTTAATTTTTTTTAATTAATTTTTTTAAATGTCTGTTTTCTACCTTAATTATATTGTTTTTAAAGTAATCTCACAATCCAATATAAATTCTTTTAACTACATTTTTTTCTAAATCTTTTATTTTCTGATAAGAAAACTGGCTTCATTATTTTATTCTATATTTTAAAATATTACTTTTTCTCTTAAATCAAAATCATATTTTACTAATAAAATCTATTACATCATTATTTTTAAATATTTATTATAAAATATTATTTTTCATAATCCCTTTAAGAAAGAATTACAATGTTACTTTTTATTATTTCAATATTGCATTATTTTGGATGGATGCCATGTATATTAAACTAAATTTATTGTCCCTTAACATCAACGTTTATCTGCAAAGTAGACAAAAAATGAATCCACTGGCATATGTGACCATGGTCTTATATGGAAAGTAGATTTGGATAATGATAATTATGTGAAGAGATCTACTTTGTAGAAGTGTTTTCACAGCTGTATTCAAATTAACATACTTAATAACTGTAAACAAATGATGAAATTATAAATATCTTATATGAACTTTCTGAGAGCTACTTATATTTAATTCAAATGAATGTTTCTTATTATAAAAGTGGTCATAATAAGATCAGCTGTTTACAAGTTTATTAAAAAGAATTTTTAATGATTCTGCCTAGTGAGTATAATTTATGACTGTTTTGAGTAATACTGTATAGATATCTTCTATAGATTGAATGTTTGCTCTAAAAGATATTATCTAAATGTTGTTCATGGTCTACAGATGGAAATCAGAGAGATTTTTCTGAGACATTTAATTTAATATATATGGTATTCAGAACATTTCTCATATAGAAACATTCCATATTATTTAGCAATATATAATTCCACTAATATTAATAATTTGATTTTTTGTTTATTCTTCACATTGAACTCCTACAGAAGGAGGGGAGTGGGATTTTCAGGTTTAAGATAGAAATTCTTGTGTGACACATCAATAACCTAACATAATAATATATTCTTTAAAATTGAATAGAATTTTAAGATATAAGTACTCATTTATGATAATAGAAAGTATCTGTTTAATTGATATGATGTCTGTCAGTGAATGATCTTGATTGTAATGATTACTTAACTGTGGGTAAAAATAAATGGGTCACAGCATTTAGCATTTTTATATTTCATTATAGTAAATTATTATATAAAGCTTTGTAAAGAAATATTTATAAAAGATGACATTGCCCAACACTATATTCATAAAGACAATTTTATTTTAAAATATATATATATTTTATTTCATGTTTGGGAGGGAGGATTAATAGAATTTCATACTTTGTTATTATGTTTTGAAAAAATATGTTGGTTTAGGTGATTATTCTGTATCTTCTTTTATTGAGGCTTTTAATAGAATTGATGATTTTATTATTAATGAAAACTAATATTTTTAGTAGTTATTGAGAATATGAGTCATTCTGTTAATAAATTAAAACTTGATATAGTTATTTGTATTATTAAAAAATTGTGGTGGTGGGGAAGTGATAAAATTAATGTTGCTCTTGATTTTTTATTAAAAAATTTAATTATTTTGGGTATTATAACAAGTTTTATAAAATTAAAGAAGGTTGAATAATTGGTAATGTTATTTATTCTTTAATATGAAATGCTTATATTAATTTTTTAAAGAATATTATGATTAATGATGACTGTAGTAGATGACTATTGTTAATAAGAATGTTTTTTTCACCATTTTGGTTTCTAAGGGGAACTCCAAAACCACTGCTGACACAACTAAGTGATGATGCAAAATAATACCACCATTTTTTTCTTTTAGTAACAAAATATTCCAAATATTTTATTCAATCTATATAAAAATTACAATTTTCATTAAAAAAACTATAACTCGTAGAAATAAGTGTAATCACATGACCAAAAAAATCAAATAACTCCAAAATCAAATATTAAAATATTACTAATTTAGGAATGACAAAAAAAATTAGTGAATTACATGTCCAAAAAACCAACATCTTTAAACACTTCAACAATACTATTTTTTTATATCAAAACTTTTTTGTTGAAGTGTTTAAGAAAGTTGGAAATGGTATGATATGTAAATATAGAAATCAATATATAAAAAAAGGAAAAAGAAGAAAATTGTATGGCCAAAAAAAAAAGTCAAAATTCAATATAGAATATTTAGCAACTATTAAAAGTTAGGAAATAAGAAAAATTAATGTAATAAAAAATAAAACTGATATTAAAATATATTACTTTTAAAATATGTCATATCAAAAAATAATATTTTGGAAATTTTAGTAATTTAGAAATAACCAAAAAACAAATGTAGTCATTTGACAAAAAAAAAAAAAATCAAATAAATCTTGAAATCAAATACCAAAATATCAGATAAGTATGAAGTGATCAAAAATTAATGAAATAAAAAATTAAAAACAGTTCTAAAGTAATTTACTTTTAAAATAGCATATTAAATGCATAGTGGCAAAATAAATTACTAAACCGCGTTAAATAATACAAACATAATCAAAGTACTTATATGAAATGCAGTAGTGAAATATTATTTGACAAAATAAATAACTGCTATGTGGAAAGTATATTAAAAACATGTTTAATAAATTATTTAAACTAATTTATGAAAGAATAAACCACATGCTTATGACACAAAATAGAATTTTCTATTTCATCAAAAATATTTTTTAAAATGATGTTTATTTTATAGAATCTATCAGTAATAGAAATTAACTGTAATTGTCAAATAGTAAAATCAATATATAATGAACATTTTCTTAAACACATTTCCAAAAAATTGAAGATCATTTGCAAGACAAAAGAAAATACATGGGATGGAAAAATTCATAAATAATAGTTTAAGACTATTTGGCTAAAAAAAAAGAAATTAAGCAATATAAGTTGCATATAATAAATCTTAAAATTAATTTTAGACTTTTATTCTCTTTTACAACTTTCCTTGCTAGTTCACAATTATACTTTCTTATATCATTTTCAACTCTTTTGCACACCATTTTGCAAAATTCTAGATATTCAATCTTTATTAACGCATCATTATTGTATATCCTCATATTCCTTCTTTTCTTCATAAATTCTCTAGTCTCAATAGAAATTTTATTGGTCAATTGCTACTTTTTTCTACCAGCTATCTTTGTTGCAGTTTTTAAAAGTGTATCAATTATTTTCCTACTAATGTCATTCAAATCTGAATCATGTTCAAAATCTACTAATACTTGAAACTGATTTGTAAATTCTAATTTAAATTCATTAGAATGTTTTTGAAGATTAGGAATATCAACTGTAAATATTGTTTTTCTTGATAATTTTTGTCTCTCTAGTTTTGCACTAACATGTATCTTACATCTTACTAATCGATGATCACTTCCTGTGTTAAATTTATTAAGAACATTACAATCTTGAAATATGTATTTTCTGTTAGTCAAATTCTGTTGTACCTTCATTTGGATGCTTCCATGTCCATTTCCTTTTAACATTTTTCTCAAAAAAAGAATTCATAATATAAAGTTTTTCCTTTTCTGCAAACTCCACAAGTCTATATCCTCTCTCATTTCTATTACCATAACCAAAATTACCTACAACAAAAAAAAAAAGATGGTATTATTACTAAAAAAAGAGATGACATCTTGAAATGTATAGAAGACTTCTATCAAGAATTATATAGTAATAAAGAACAAGTGCCTCCTATACCTATTATATCTTCCGAATTGCCCAGAATTTTGAATGAGGAAGTGAGACATGCAATTAAATTTATGAAGAAAGGGAATGCTCCAGGTAATGATGGAATTATAATTGATATATTAAAAGAAGCAGGGAAAGAAATAGAAATTTTTTTAGCAAAGTTATATACCAAATGTCTAAATGATAAAGACATACCAGATGATTGGAAGAATGCAGTATTAATATTAATATTTAAAAAAGGTGATAAAGAAGATATTAGAAAAATACAGACCTATCAGTCTTTTATCAGTTTTATACAAAATTTTTACTAATATAATTACAACTCGTCTACCTAAAACACTGGATTTCCACTAACCAAGAGAATAAGCTGGATTTAAAAGTGGTTTTAGTACAGTAGATCATATCCAGGTATTGAGAGAAGTTATAGAAAGGACAAATGAATATGAGTTGCCATTATGCTTAGGATTTGTAGATTATGAAAAGGCATTTGATTCTATAAACATTTCTTCAGTGATTAAAGCATTGGATCATTAAGGTGTAGATCCAGGATATTGTCATATTTTAAAGAATATTTATAAAAATGCAATAGCAACAATTAGATTACATAATGATAGTAGGAAAATCAACATTGAAAAGAGTGTAAGACAGGGTGACTCCATATCTCCAAAACTTTTTACAGCAGTGCTGCAAGAAGTATTTTGTGGATTAAAATGGGAAGCTAAAGGAGTGAAAGTAAATGGAGGTTAGATTTTGCAGATGATGTAGTTGTTTTTGCAAATAATGCTTTAGAGCTACAGGAAATGTTGCAGGAGTTATCAGATGAAAGTAGGACTAAAGATAAATGTTAAAAACACTAAAGTAATGTTTAATAGATTTTTTCAAAATATGAAAATAAAGATTGATTGTGATGAGTTAAAAGAAGTTAACAGTTACAAATACTTTGGTCAGATTATTAATATAGATGGAAACATAATGGATGAAATTAATCATAGAATTAAACTTGGTTGGAGTGCTTTTGGTAGAAATAACTTGATACTAAAAAGAAATATGCCTAGATGTTTGAAAAGGAAGGTTTTTAATAAATGTGTTTTGCCAGTTCTTACTTATGGATCTGAGACTTGGACACTTAATAGAAGAGCAATACAGAGACTTCAGATCACTCAAAGAAATATGGAGAGATTGCATGTTGGTAGTAACAAGAAGAGATCGAAAACGCAATGTATGGGTAATAGAACAGGTGTTACTGACCTCATTGAAAAAATTAAAAGACTTAAGTGGAGTTGGGCTGGACATATTGCTAGAAGAGATGGTAATAGATGGACAATTGAAATTTTAAACTGGATTCCAAGAGATTGTAAAAGACCCAGAAAGAGATCACATGTGAGATGGATGGATGAAATAAGAAAGTGTGCAGGAGTGATGTGAAGAAGAGAAGCTAAAGATGGATTGAACTTGGAGAGACCTTCATCCTGCAGTGGATTGATAATGGTTGATGATAATGATGAAAATTAATTTTACAACTAATAAATAAAATTATAAAAACATTACGCATAATAAAAAAAATTTCAAAAGTGATATTTAGCAAATAATAATAAAAGAATGACAAAATATACTGAAGCAGTCAATCTTACCTTAAGATTGAGCTTCACAGTTCCATCTACTAACCTGTGTTTAAACCCTATATCCCATCCTGCTCCTTTTGTCGTGTATGTATATTTTATGTATACATTTGAGATGCGCACCTAAATTATAAAATTTTAACTTTTAAATTAACATTTTTATTATTATTAATTTTATGATTATTAATTCTTTTATTAAAATACATAGGTGCGGCTCAAATATATATATAGAAGCAAAAAACTTACTAATAAACTATTGATTTTCTGTAAATATTTTATTATACGTCATTTTTAAACTTTTTCTTTTTAAAGTACTTTTTTTATTAAAATGTATGTTTTATAAAAACCAAGATGGAAGTTAATTGTCTAAAAATAATTAAAGGGTTGGAAGCACTATTGTTTTAATCTGGGGAAGGTATTTTTAATTAAAGTTTTTGTTTAAAATAGGATTAAGATTAAAGATACTTTTGTTATAAACATTTTGTCAAATCTATTACTAATCTGGAAATAGATTTGAATTTATTTTTGGATGTTATCTTACTGTTGCATCTTCAAAAACAATCGATAAAGAAATATAAAATAGCTGTATTTTGAATCACAGAGACAGATTAGATTAGCTATTAGTTAGAGAGCTGTATTGTAAACATATTTTATTTTGCTTGAAACTTAAAAAGATGTAGCAGTAAATCCACCACCCTTCTCGGCCCTGTTGGGTCATCATCTTCCGCTGCCATATCAGTCTGCTGTCTAAGAGTGAAGTAAAAGCCTAACCCAAGAACTTTAATTCTAATAGAAGCTTGCTGTTGTTGAAGAACCAATTGCCATGCACAAGCTGGACTTTTTAATATGGACTCTTAAAATAGTGCAAGGTAAATTATTTCAAATCACCACCATTGAAACTAAATCTAGCTTGCCTAATTAATCTCAAATTCTACTATCAAGATTTCCATGTATTATTTAACTTTGCTTTTTTTAGTCAATATGTAAAATGTAATTTGCTCTTAAATGATTTCTATATATTTAATTTTCTCTCATATAATCTCATTTTCTTTAATTTTGGTGCAGTCATTTATTTATAGTTATTTATCACTTAATTTTATGTCTATTTTAATTATTATTAATATGCCAATTTCAAACAATCTGATGAGTTGATTTTTGTAAAATCTTTTTTTTCTTTTAAGTTAACCTTCATGAATCAAGGTTATTTAATGTCCCCTTAAAATATAACGCATTATTAATTAATACGTTCGCCAGATTGTTTTTACGAATCAACATTTTAGGTTCGTTTTTAGTATAAAAACTTTGTGTTTAACTCTGTACTTTCTACCCGGGCAGAATCCAGAACTCAAGCTAATTAACGCTCTGAAACTTATTTATTTTATAAATGTTTATTCAATTCTGAAAGGGTGACTTATTAATTGTTTTCTATATATAACTGTTAGTTTTTATTTTATTGTTCCATACTCTTAAAATATCAAATATAGTTTTTAAATATTCCAGTTATTATAAAATCAACAAAGTGGGATTGATTTATTTTAAATAGCAGAAAAGGAGGGAGTCAAATCTTAACATATATTACTTGAAATCTAAATCTCTATATATATATATATATTCTAGTGGCATAGCGTATTATTTGTCTAAATTATAACATTCAAATAAGGGTCATTTACTTTAAAGCAGTAAACTTATTCAATGTTGTTAGTGACATTTATCATTACTACGTTACTGACATTTGGCCTATCTTCATATATATATATTACGTGCTTCTAATCTTTTAATCTGGGGGTTATGACAAGTTCGAACACATAGATTTCTTCTCAAGTCTTTTCCTGAGGATAGTTGAAGCTACCCAGGACCATTTATGTCGTATAAAAGGGCCTCTGGTGGTGATCCCTAAGTCTGGCACACGCTATGCCCATCCACATTTATTTTGAATAAAATGCCTCTGGCAGTGGTCGCGTAAGTTTGGCACACGCTATGCATATTCACTTCTTTGTATCAAAGGCCTGCATGTCGGCGATGACTATGGCATGCCCATCCACTTCGTTCTTGTCCAGAAGCACAACCTTTTCCTGTTATTTTAAGCTATTATGTCAGCACCGCAAACTTCTTCGTATTATTATTTCTTTTTGCTTCATGACCCAGTTTTAATGCTCTAATACTAAAATTGCACTCTGCTTAAAAATATATATAAATGCCAACTATTACTAGTTTTATTAATTAAATTTATTTCAGCCTTATACAATCCCACCGTTGTAACTTATTTCTGTATTTAAGAGAATCTATATGCCTTGGGGAAAAATAAAGTGTTCTTCTTACCATCGCTAATTAACAGAATTTTCATTAAGTATTTTTGTCATATAATCAAATATGTTTTCAAATGTATTTTATTTATTTTCACGACTGTAATGGCATAAAAATAGTTTATATTATATGTGTAATGAATCCCAGAACGCTCCCATAGTAATATGTTAGTCACCCTGTTTCAGAACCGTATATAAAAGCATTAATAGGAATATTATGTAATTCTTTCTAATAATCGATTGACATCTTGTGCTTATTTATAATATATCATTTAGCTGATAAAGAGCATATGAGAAATAATAGCATGAATGACACTATGTAATCAACTATCATTTGCTCATTCACGCACATACTGTTTGCAATTAATTTATAAATGTATGTAAACAATTTGTAACTATATTAAACTAATTTGTATTATCCAATTTATCTGAGTAATTCGAATTCCTCTTTTCTCCACTTCCAAAAGTACAGCCATGCTTAGATATATTTTAGTTTAGTCATAGTAATAGATGTCTCATTGTCTTCTCCGCTTTTGCTAGTGGACCGGATTAAGAATTAATTCTCATGTGCCATCACTATTATGTTATTCATTAGGTGTTAGATCTGGGGCTTAGATAGTGAGTTTGAATCCAGGCTGGTCCCTGACCTAAATCTCGGGCTTGACTGGGTTTGAAGTACATTTTGTGAGGTTCCAGCTCATGTTAGATGGATAAACATTTTTTGACCGGTACAATACATGATTAAAAAAAATTCAAAAGCAAATATTATGAATTAGGAAATGACCCAAGAAAAAGATTAGTATAGTCATGTGATCAAAACCTACCCAAATACTTTTACAAGTCAAATATCAAAAATATTAGTAATGGACCAAAAAATATGTGATTAAAAAAATATAAAAAATCAAATTACTAGCTTTATACAAAATAAAAACAATACTAAAATTTTTTTTAAAAAAAATATGGTGGCAGAAGATGAACATACACACAAAGTCTAATAAAAATATAGCAGGCAAAAACAATTGCATAAACTAACACAAGCAGTAATGTTTTTTTAAGTATCTTAATATTACAATTTTAAAAAAAAAGCAATAATCCACATTATACTGGTATTATGTTAAATGAAAAAAATAAAAATTCATAAACAATTTTTAGAATTTAACAAAATATTTTAATTTTACAATCAACAAACATATTTTAAATGTCATCAAATGTTCAATCAGGAGAATTTTAAAACAAGTTGACTAACAAATTCAATTATGACAAAATGGCTCTAACAACAGTTTTAAAATTAAGAAACATCACATTAAATGTCATCAAATGTTTAATTATGAGGGAAATATTAGTAATGAACATAAACATTGTATAATAAATATTACAATTAATAAATAAAGTTATAAATACATATTATACATGATTAAAAAATAAAAATAAATAACATGAAATTAAAATAGATTTTATATTACCTCAAGAGCATGCAAGCTGGTGTCCTTCATAAAGATAAAAAACATTTGCTGGGTTACCTTGTCATCCAAAAAGAATACACTTTGACTTCATTGTGTACAGTGGTAAAAAAATAATATCTGATTAAAAAATTAAAACAAACTTTAAAACATTTAGTCTTAAAGTAATATGAATGTTTGCATGAATAAAATTATTGCAATAATTATGTAGGAAATACTTTATGTTGATTATTTTTGATCAGTATATAAAAAAAAAATATTAGCAGTAAATACTTGAACAGGGGAGTGGGGTAATAGAAAGATTTTCAAAACTGTCCTTATCATAGATATTTCATAGGTTTGACATCTAAGTGTAAAGTGGGAAAAATAAAAATGTTTTGTCCATCAAATATTTTTTTTTAATTTGATGTCATTGTTTTGTTTGTTATTAATAGTAAGAAACATATGTTAATGTTTTTGAAAATTTATATTTATTTGCTATTTTAATATTTACTAATTGTTTCATTTATGATGTGATAGCAAAATAGCAGTGATGTTGACCTCTGATCATCTATTTAACTATCTAGTTATCTGCTTTTTATTTACCTGCCAATCTTTCTACTGTTTACAGATAATCAGACATTCACATGACTTATTTTCCATCACATCAAAAAAAAACAAAAAAACCATTTAACAAATATTTTAGCTGGTGTTTGTTACTATTAGTACTAACAAACAAAATGATGACATCAAATTTAAAAAAAGACTTAATTAAGAAATAAACAATATTTATAGATTAAAAACTTCCATTTTAATTTTGGTTCATGGACAAAACATTATTCTTTCCATTTTACATTTAGTTGTCAAATCTAAAAAAACCTCACATGTTGATGACAATCCTGAAAACAATCTTTTTATCCCCCCTCTGTTTATTATTTATTGGTAATATATCTATATACTGATCAAAATAATCAGCAAATATTTTCCATGTAGTTATTTTAGGGATTTTGCTGTTGCAAATGTTTGTATTACTTTAAGATTTTAAATATTTTAAAAAGTTTGTTTTTAATTTTTTAGTCAGTTTTTTTTTACTGCTCTAAAAATATGAGATTTAGGGTTACTTCTTTCAGATGACACGGTAATCTCAGTAATTTATTTATTTTTTTAGTTGACACTAGCATGCATGTTGTTTTAGTAAAATAACATCTATGTATCTATGTTAGATTTCATGTTAGTTTATTAATTTTGTATTTTATAATATGTTTTTATACTTACATTTATAAATTTTAATATTTATAATACGGAGCTTACATTTTTTACTAATATTTCTTTTGTAATTAAACATTTACTGACATTTAAAATGTGATGCTTGGTAATTAAAAAAATTAAAATACTGTCATTTGACCATTTTTGCTGTAGAATTAATTAGTTATGCACTTTTTCCTGTATTTCATTGCTTTATCTTAGGATTTTATTATAGCCATCATAGTTGAATATTTGATGATATTTTGTAAAATTAAAATAGTTTTGTTTCAAGCTATTTTTTTTTGTAATTGAATTTATTACTTAAACATTTTTTTCTGTATCATGCTGATATAACTTAGGATTTTAATATATCTTGTAATTGGACTTTTGATAATGTTTAAAACATGGGGTTGTTGATTTTAAAATTAAAATACTTTGATAAACTTTAAAAATTGTTTTTGAAATGTTTATTTTTTAATCTAGCATAATAACTTAAGGGTTTTAATTTTAGTATTTGCTATTTTCAATAATGAGAATTTATTGATTTTTTTTTGTTAATTGTAATATTAAAGTACTTTAATTTAATGATGCTACTGCTTGTGTTAGTTTGTGCAGTTTTTTAACAATGTTCATTTAATTTTCCTTATAAGCACTTATTTATTTTGTCAAATAATATTTTCTAAACTGCATTTTATGTAAATGATTTGATTATGTTATTGTAACGGTCACTCTATCTTCTTTTGATGACAGGGGGCACCATCAGGTCACTGTGTACCTGGAAAATTTAACTTACTGTGATCAAAAGTTAATGATGATGATGATTGGCACTGGCTGAACCCAGGAAGATAGCAAAAGATCTTAACTATTGTTCACACCATTGAGAAAATAAAACTAGGACAAACATTAGCTAATATAATTTTAAAATTTATTATGTTTATAATAATATATAAAATTAAAAGCGTGTGAAGTGCTTGAAAGAGAAGCTATAGAGAGTGCAAAAAAATATTGATAATTTCATAGTTTATTAAAATTACAATAATAATAAAAAAAACCAAAACAAATTAAACCATAGACAAACAAAAGTATGAAAGTTTGACCTAAATTTCTAGTGAAGTGTGTATGAGAGAAAAAGTAAATAATAAACATCCCAGCAGATACACTAATCTTCTCATAGAATTTCTTGGAGGAAGAAATAAATTTTCTTCAGCTACGATTTACAAAGAAGAGATAAAAAAACAAATTACACTTTTTCCAACTAAAGATTTTCTAAAATAAACAAAAAAAATTGTCTTATAAAGAATCAATGAATCAGCGCAGACGAGCATTTTCTTGTACATTGAAACTAGAGATGTCATATGTCTGCAGGACAGCTCATGGATAATTGCATTTAAAATTAGCAACGTTAATCCATTTACAAGAAGAGTGAATATAATGCGAAGATATTACAGCATACATAATTTTAAAAATAAATCAAAATCCCCGGTTTTAGTAAAACCAGAACTATCCAATCGAAAAATTGTTAGCCAAATGATGGCAATGTCTGAAAAGGAGACAGGTAAGTAATAAGAAAATTTTTAATATCTGCCACGAGTTTATCAAGAATGTAAATTACACAAATGGAAATCTAGCTAATAAAAGAAATTCGCAATACACACTCCACAACATAATAAAAGAATAAATTAAAATTACAAAATATAGCATTCAAACTAAAAGATAATATATTTCACTCACAAATAGATAAAAGAATATGTTAAATGATTATGACATAGGAGAAATCTATACAAATGTTTACTTTAGATTGAGCAGAGGTTTTACTAGAGATTTGTGCCCTGGCGAGAATATAAAATGTTACCTTATGATCCAGTCCAGTCAGTACTCACAGTTGTGTGCAGGTAATATTGATTGAAGTCTTAACATGATTTGTTCTTTAAATGGCGATGAATGCGATGGCATGCGGTGAAATCAGTCCGTTTATGTTTTCAATCATTATTAGAAGGAACAGCTCAGGATCTATCCTTGGACTGGCTTAGCATGACATTCTAGGGGTTTGAATGCACATAGCAAGGAACTATCATGTGGAAGGTAACACAATTTGAAGAGAGAGGATCCAGGAAGCGAACAACAAAGTATTGGAATTTATTATAAACTGGATATTTTGAATTAGCTGAACAAAAATAAGCTGTGTTGTCCCTTTTCTCAAGCATCTAGGTCAAGCTAACCAGACTAATCAATAACCGAAGAAGCATAATCGGTCCAAAACTGCTGGGTTATTTATATGTCACTTATATCCCACATAATCTTTTTTTTCTAATTAGTAGATTTAGCTCAGGGCAAATTCCTATCTCATGCTCAATCTTAATTAATAATTTTGACCAGGGCTTAACTTATTTTTTAAAAAAAATAATACAAAATTAAATCTCTGCTCCTCAAGATAAATTAAAAATAGATTATATTTAAGCAACAAGAATGCAATCAACTTTTTGTTTGATTAAAAAAAAAAACTTTTCTTAAACAAGAGTACAGTTAACTTTCTTATAATTTTTTTAAAAAACTTTCCAAAAGATAAAACAAAAAGTTAGTTTTTTAAAAAAAAAGTTTTTATATAATTAACTTAAAACAGATTTTAAATTATAATTTTGAAAAAACACACTTTTGAAAGAAAAATAAATATGTATGTGTGTTACGATATACTCAGAAAAGAATAAATCTCAAATTTTAAAATAAATGTAAATGTCGCTATGGAACCTTTGAAGGAGCGACTATCCGGTTCAATATATATATATCTTAGTATAGTAATTTATTTTGCTACTTGATATGCTATTTTAAAAGTAAATTATTTTAAAATTGTTTTTAACTTTTTATTTCACTAATTTTTGGGTCACTTTTTACTTACATGATCTTTTGGTATTTAATTTTGAGTTTTTTTATTTTATTTTTTTTTTTTTTTGGTGAAGTGATTGCACTAACTTTTTGATTATTTCTAAATTACTAAAATTTCCTAAATATTATTTTTTTGATATGTCATATTTTAAAAGTAAAATACTTTAGTATTAGTTTTAATATTTATTACACTAATTCTTCTTGTTATTTTCTAACTATTAATACTTGCTAAAAATTATTTATTGATTTTTTTTTTGGCCATGTGACTCACCATTTTTTTTTTTGTCATTTTTTAATTATCAAAATTTGTATTATTTAATTTTGAGAATTATTTGATTTTTTTAGTCATGTGATTGCATTTATATTATGAAAACTGCAATTTTTATATAGATTGGACAAAATATCTGGATCATTTATTAATCTTATTTGAATTTTTATCTCTGATTAAAAAATCATTTTTATTTTTACTTATTTAAAAGAAAATAAGTCAATGATAGAAAAGTTAATTCAATTAACTCGTTTCCTGTCTGCTTCCAGTATACTTATTGATGGCCTTAACTTGCTCTAAAACGGGCAATTTTTACGTTATCGTAGTGAATTTACACTCATTTTAAAACTTAAAAAGTGTCGTAAGATGCTGCCCTCTAGAATTATTTTACAAGTAAAAAATCAATAATATAGATTTGAAAGCGACAACAATGGGAGAAGATGGACATTCCTAGATGCTGATTGGTTGGTTCTCATTTTGAACAAAATAAGAGCACCAGTCAATAATTTTCACTGCTCCAACTTCTTTGTTTTGATTTTGAAAATGAATGTTTTAGAATGTTTTTTTTTAGTATTTTTTTTTACATATTATAAATTATTTTGATAAAATATGCTGAAAATATAATTATTTAGAAAAATAGTAAGATTTTAGTAAAAAATTCTTTACTTTTACACAAATGTAAATTGAGAAAGAAAATCACTGACATACTGAACATTTTTTAATAGGTTACGAACATTCTTTTGAGGTTCTCCATTATAAAATATTTTTATAATTATAAATAGAAATTTATTTTTGAAAAAACTTTCATTCACTTTCATATTCTGACAAATTATTAATTTGCTTTTTACAAAAAAAACTAAAATGAATATAATATTAAAAGATGAATATATTTTACTGCTGATTCTGTAATTGACCAATAAAAAGTTTAGAACATTAATTCACTAGGCCAATAGGGATTTGTACCAGGTAAAGAGTTAATGAATGAAAATCAAACGACTAGTGTTTTTTGTATGAAACTATACTTTTGATAAGAATGTATAAATTTAAATTATTATATATCATTTTTTATTTTTTCATTAACAAGTTAATTTATTAAATAATTGTTTATAAACATATTCTGGTGTTAATGTCTTTATTTCTCCAGTTATCTATTACATGAATTGGCAGTATGTGACTTGATTTCAATATAGTTTAGTGTTTTAGGAATTTTTAAATTATCCCAGTAAAGCTATTTAATTGTAGTAGAATAAACCTACATATTAAATAAAAATAGTATAGGTTGTTATATTTATCTATCTTTTGGGCACATTACAGCTTATATAAAGTTTTTACTTCCTAAACTAGTTTAGAGCATAATGGTTCTGTGGATATAAGGATTTATGTTGGTATTTCATCATCCAGATAACTTTGAATGGTGCTAAGGTATCACTTTTAAAGTCCATTTACTGCATTTTATTTTTCTTTAGAAATTAAGTTTATAGTTGGCCAGTACATTAATAGTACTATGTAGCAAGAGCATTTATGTTTATCAGCATGGTTCTGTATTCCAGCATGTTTGAATTATTATGAATGATGGATTATCACTTAGATATGTGCATCCAGAATAGTGTTATATTGTATCCTGAGTTTGGCAGTAGCTAGATAAGTAGCCTGTTATTTTATAGTGTACCTCCTTCAAATCTAATCACAAGTTTGACTTGATTTTTAATCATTTGTGGATTATTATTAACTGTTGCTTATTGGTGAGTTTTTGATTTAATTATTCTTCTGAAATGTTGGAGATGCATCTTATGGTTTTGTTCATGCTGGTTCTCTGCTCTTATGCTCATATTTACTGTATATATAATTGCGGTAAATGAGAATGATGATGATGGGTTGTCATCTCTATTTTCACCCCTTTTCTTTCATACTTTTACAAGAGATATTGTTAGTTTTAGATTTTCATTTATAGATTTATTTTAATAAATTAAACTATAATCATGAGAATTTTTTTTAAATGTAGCATTTTATTACTGTTATTTCATTAATATATATTATCTTATAACCCATTATGTTATAAATTAGTTTATATATATTTGATCTTACATTGGGCCATTTAAAACTGTTATTTTATACATTTCTATATACAAATATTAAAATGGAATTATTCCATTTCAGTTATTATTTTAAGCAGTTTGGAAAAGTGGAAAAGATTAGTCAATATAATATCAAGTTTAAAAGATAAAATCAGCTAGAAGTCAAGCTTTTATAATATTTATCTTTTGCATTTATATCCTAATGTATATATTGTAACTTAATAAAATATGTGATGAAATATCAAAATTATTAAGGAATAGAATTAAGGAATAAAATTATTAAGGAGACTAAAATGGCACTGTAGCCAAAATATTAAACAATCATAATAACTATAAATAAATAATTGTAATGTCGGAATGATCAAAATATTAATTATCAATCAAAATATTGGTGGCTTAATTCATCAATTTCTACTTAAGATTTCTGTAACTTAATACTTATGAAATATCATATCCACTTATCATTCCCACACTACATATAATGCCTGTGTCTTGAGGGTGAAAAATGATGATGAAATAGATATAAATCAACTCTAAGTGTAAAATAATATAATATCAATAATTAGAAACAATAATGCTTGGAGACTAGTCATTTCAGGTATCTGGCCTATTTCAAACCCTAGTTAGGCAGCCATTGGATCCTCAATAAACAAGTAGGAACACAGGGTAACTCGAATAAACTCTTAAGACATTATACCTTATGAAACCACATCAAGTGGGTGAGTACATTGTTAACCCAATAAAAATCTTTTCTCAATAAATCCAACAGTAAATCCTACCCACTCTTATCTCTTGATTTGAAATCAAGTACATATTTAAGTGAATAACAAATGAATATGATCTAGCAGGGTGCCACTAGGCTATCTGAACCTCGGCAAAGTTATATTTTATAACCTTTTCACATGTGCCGGGTTTGAACCCTTTTTGATACTTTATTTCTAACAAAAATGTGGGATTTTGATTCTAGATCCATATCACTATGCACTAACATTTAGGTAAACATAAAACATCCTTAAACTAAAGTGGTGTATATAAAATTCATCAGTCAGAAATCAGCTCCTAGATCTTAACATGATAAATGTGTTTCAATATCTCTATAAGTTTTACTAGCTCGTATTATACTATTAATCCTGGATGGCAATTCACTCATCCCTGAATGATGTAGATGATGGAATCGTGGTTATTATAATGATTCATAATTGTCAACTAAATACCATGAAATCCCTATTTATTTAAGGCCTTTAAACATTTATTTAGCTCATTAATTAAAATGCGATGATGACGACAATAATGATAATGGTAATGGTTTCAACCACAGCTTTAGGACCAAGCCTAACCTAAAATTTAGTTCTAAAGAAATTCATAACTATTGGTTAATCTTAGTATATCTAATTAGATCTTAAACAATTAATATTCACCAGTGATGATGAATGATCACAACTAATAAAGAATACCCTTAATGAAATATATACGCCTTGTTTAATAAAACAAATTAACATTTATTACTGCATTTCTAACATATACATGAAAATTTCTAGATAGACATGAAAATTTATATGAATAGAAACAATAATAATAATAATAATTGACTCTTTTGAAATCATAATATTAATTTTAAGTTCTTCCCTCTTTCCCGTTAATGATATAATGTATATTAAATTGGATACCAAATTTGCTAAGATTTTCAATCCACAAGCAAAACATTTCATAAAAAAATATACACTCTTTGTGCACACATACTTTTATAATCTAACATGTAAAGTAGAATGATTAAGGAGGAAAAAAATGTTAGTAGAATCAAAAAGAGCAAGATTTCCAGAAACAAGTTTTTAGATTACTTTTCCCCCTCCCTTCTCTAAGCTATTGAGACCGCTATTCCTTAACTAAATCTAATATTTTTAATGCTGTCTATTACTCTCACATTCATACACTATTATATACCTGTGACAAAATATATATCACCATGTACATGTGTGTGGTGATACCCATAGAAATAAAATATTATTTAAAAACAATAATACAAAAAAAATACTTTTACATAATAATGTCTCATAACTCTTAGATTAATAGACAATGCATACCCTTTTAGAAAACAAAATTCATCAATGCGCGGTATAATAATTTTAGCATACACAAAATCATTAATGAAGCTTATCTATTATTACTGAAGAAATTCTTGGTTTCAATCGATTTTGGTTGTTTTTAAAGTTCTGAGATAAAAAGATATAAAACTTTATTGCTAAAATTTTACTAATAGTCTCTAATATCATAAAAGAAAATATATAATGAAAATTCATATTACCAGTCCCTTTTATTTTGTGGAGGCTTCCAAGAGTTCAAACTTGGCTTGTTAAATGTCTATATTTTTGCAGCAAACAATGTCTGCGGGTCACTGAAAGTCTTTTTTCTTGAGGCTTATAATTATTTGATGGTGATGATGATGATAAGGTTATTTGCTTTAGTGGAGACCATTTTGGCACTGGAACTTTTCCTTTCCTGTTAAGCATGATTCTTGTAATAGATGGAGTATATCAGTTCTCATATCTATAATTTTGCTTGGGGTTTAAATTCAGTCACTGGAATAATTGTACTAGATGATTTAATACTTATCAGTAGATTAATCATTTTCCTTCAGCTTTCAAATGCAGGTGAATGTTTTCTTCCATTTGAAACATCTTATTTTTCTCATTCAGTCAAAAGCTGTAGAATACTTTTAACTCAGACAAGACTTTTTTTTTCCCATATGATATGCTGACTATCATGGGTTAGGGGATTGCCCCGATGAGATACATATAGATTTTTAACCCGCCATCCTTATATTTTTAATCTTCAAAAAAAAATTTATATAAAAAAAATGATTTCAGATTGATATCTTGCAGAGATAAATGCTTGTCTTTTCCTAGTTTCAATATTTAAAAATCTTCCCTAACTGATTTTTCCAGACTGGTTTTATGCCTTACTTTTTTTCTATTTTCAACCAACTCACTTAATTAGATTCATAGTGTGACTTTCTCTAGAAACATATGAAAATTCATACTACCATGATTTTCAGACAAACCTTGTTTTGAAGGAAAAATTGTTTTAATACTTTTTCTTCACATCTTCATCATAACTGTAACACCTGAAACTTTTAACTTTGATCTAGGATGAGAAGATTTTAAAATTAGATTTCTCACATTGTCTAAGCTTCAACATAACAATCTTTATAACACAAAATTGTTGAGTAAAAAAAATAATAATTTAACAGGATTAACTCTTTTTTTTTAATGTATAAATGTAGGTTTATTTATGCAATATATTTAAGCACACACTTATTCAAATCATTTATAAAAACTGGCCTGTTAAAATAATCTGAATGCTTTTTAGAAATTATGCTTTTAATATTTAAAATTAAATCCTTACAATTTTTAAACCCAAATTACCATCATAGAAAAGCAAAGTAGAAACATAGAATAAAATATTAAAGTCAATCTAGCAAGTATAGACTAGTTTTGAAGAAAGTTAATATTTGAAATGACAAATTAAATAGCTTTGTCCACACACTCACACTGTCTATATAGGTGTTATAACCTTACTTTTAAAAGAACTATTGAATAATTAAAAGGTGTGTACTATTTTTGAGTTTTGTCAACACACAAACAAATAAAGAACATAACTGTTTTCCCCACTCTCTTTCTGTCTTAGGCTTTTGGAACTTTATCCTGTAGGGTTTAAACTTGGGTGCCCTACAGCTTCCTTTCCTATATAAAAAATGTGATGATGATTTTTGTTCTATATTTTCTTTCCTGCTCATTACTACAAATTTAGCTACTGGCTAAACTGTAATGGCACAATATATATATATGATGTATAAATTGTATAAATTTTTATTTAGTTTTCTTTTGATGATAAAAAAAAAAGTTGTTTTTACTTTTCTTTCCAAAAAAGATTTAATTTCTGTATAAAAATACTTAAAGAAAAGTTTGATCTTTTGTAAAGTTAAAAGATAGTGATTTATATATTTTTTGAGTATAATAATTAATGGATTTTTAATTAAGATAATGTATAATTAAAGTCAAAAGTTATTTTGTATTAATTATTTGTTATCAAAGGAAAACTAAGGAATTCAGTATTTTCATGTATAAAATTGGATTTGTTAAAATATAGACTGTCTTAATATATAAAACAAATGAATATTGCAATTAGTCCCAAAAGTAAAATTTATCATAGTTTTTTTTTTTAATAATTACAATTTCATGACATAAGAACTGTATGTAAGTAATTCTGAAAAAATAAAAATTGGTTCTTCCTTTTCTTCAAACTGTGTGCTGGTGTCCTCCAACCAAGATATTGAAGTGAAATTGCTGACTGATGTGATAAAATTAAAACCTCTCTAGTCTACTTGGGAAGTTTTTCTATGAAAGGCTAGTATCCCAAATCCTATCTGAGTTAATGGCCAACCTCCTAAGATTCATCTCAATAGTGTCTAGTCTATGTAATATATGTGCCATTACAATCTACCAAACCAGAATTAATGGAAATCCTGATAGTGAAAAATAAATTTGAAGTGTAGAAGTCTAATTGGGATTTTAATAACTGACCATAGTAAATGAAAATTTTCCGCAGCCCAAGTTATAAGTTGCAACTATATATTTATTCAAGCATGAGCTCAAAATATATGTACATGAGTGAAATAAAATAATACTTCAACCATAATTATTGCTGACAATATGATGAGAATTGAACTATTTTATTTGGAGGAAAATAAAGATAATTATAAAGTCATTTGAATTTATAAATTTTTTTCTTTAGGATTTTAATGATTTTTTTCATACCTTAAGACTTTCAAATACAGTCTTTTATTATGTTTTTATATATATTTTATCTATGTATTTAGTCTAAATTAGTATTTACAATTTATCTTATTACTAATAATTATTTACCTTTAGTAAAAAAATTTATTAACATTGTTTAATTGTTAAGAGAAATAATGAGAGAGAATTGTGGGAATACAATGCTAAATTATTTTATTTTAAATTTATTATAGCATGAAAATCAGTAATAACCAGAAGTTTCTCCTTGTTAGATTTTAATCTTTGTTTTATTTTATAAGTTAAAGCCTCATTCAAATTAAGGAAGTATTTATTTCAGAAGTATTTATTGGATCAAATATTAAAGAGCGAGAAACTGAATATCATGTGGAATTATCTCTGGGGGTGTGTTTGTTCATATATATATAATAGAACTTGTTAGTTAAAGACTGTTAATTATAAAACCATTTTGGTATTACATGTAGCTTATAAGTATAGAATTTGTTTAAAAGATTGAAAGCATTTATAAAATTACATGCGTTATAGATTTGATTATATAGAAACATATGAAGAGTTTCAATTACACATGCATGGCCTTATGTTTATAAAATTTGAGTGATTGAAATAATAATGCATATAAGAATATAAATTGTTAAGATTGCTAATATATATCTTTGATGTATTTTCTTCAAGTGATGATGATCATCCAGCATGATAATTAAATGCATATTACAATTGTTTAAATAAGAAACTCACATGGTAATTATTATAAGCCTGATGGATACAATCATATTGAATTTTGATTTAAGAATTGATGTTTGAAGTATTTATACACATATATATTGTAATTTTAATGAATATAATCACCAGAATTAAATTTAATTAAATAAATTAATCAATTAATTGAAAGATCTGAAATAGTACATAAAATAAATATTGCTTTATCTTATAAATATAGTATATTAAATCCTTAAATAAAAGGTTTTTTTTTAACAAATTATGAGACAAGTATAATATTAAATTGTTAATAATTATTATTATTTTATCTATTGAGTCCAGAATTGTGCTTCTTAATTGTTACAAGATTCAGGGTACTTTCATGTATAGTAGTCAGTGCTTTATTTCAGAGCCCAGTGGTTCTCTATGAGCTAGTGGATATAAAAAATATTATTAATGGTTACTGAGTCTGTAGAGTTAGTGGTTATAATCTTCACCAGTAAATTTAAAATTTCCTATAGGGATAAGTGTATGAATATCAAATGAGGCCTGATTCAGGTGGGTAACACTATCTACTAACATAAATAGGAAATTCTAAATGGTAAATCTAGTGGCATTCTTTGTTGTCATTTTATTAAAAATAAACATTTAAGGAATAGGCTAAGATCTGACAGTTATCAACTCTTTGCACATAAAAAAAAAACTGATTTATTAAATTTTTGTTATAGGAATAAAAAGCTTAATACTTTTGAAAATAGGGCTTATATTCTGATTATATTGAAATAGGTTATAATCATGAAATTATTAAGGATATTATATTTAATAAAAATATCTGCAGGGCTCATTTGAATAAAAAAATTAATGTTAATGAGTTAAAAAAATCTTACTTCTTACCATTTAAATCTTTAATTTATAATTTGCTTGTAAGAATAATCATTTGTTGAGGGATATGAAAGTTGATTGGAAGAAAGGCTTTGATTTAAATTCATAATTAAATAGTTGAAAACTGACTGTTTATAAGATTCCTTGCATTTGTAAAATATATTTAGGTCAAAGTAAATTAAGTATTAATGAGTTAAAGTTCATAGAAGTAAAGTTAAAAATAGCTATTATAATTCAGCTTTTCTATATTCCTGAACTGAATACAGGTCATAAAATACTGTTTAATGACACAGAGATTATTTTTTATGAAAAAAAATGAAAATTAAAGAAACTTCACATATAAAACTTGAAATTGAGTCCTGTTTAATCTATGTGTGTATATATGTTTAGCTGATTTTCATTTGTGATAACTTTTATCTTTTGTTCATATACTTTTCCAATATTATTTATGTTTTAAGTATTCTGAAGTACAGTTTTTTTTATCTGAAGAAATTATTCTCCATTCATATTATTTTATTTTTGTCATTTAACACTTTATATATTATAATTTAATTCACAAAAGTGAGACTTTTCATTATTCACAATTTTGATGCCATACACTTTAGAAAAATACTTTAATGATTATTACTAATCATTTATTAAGCTACAAATTATCATATTATTCCCAACCTAGTTTAAACCCTATTAAAGATTAATGTTTCTGTTTAAATTAAATTATAAACGTATGGAATAATTCAACCTTATCTCTCTGCTTCCATGTAAAATGCACCTTGGTGGTCACTTGTCTTTTCAAGATGTCAACTCATATGTTTCAGGAATGATTGAAGGAATGAAAATTTTAAATCTATCTATCCATCCATCCACTTGCCCATCTATCTACTGGTCTGTCTGTTTACTATCTGTGTGGGTCTGCTTGACTATCTATCTAAACTATTTGTCCATATCTGTCTACTCTTTATCCATCCATCCATCTATCCTTCCATAATAAATAGCTAAATGAACATTTAAGCTTTAGAATATTAAATGATAAGTAAATTGCAGCAGCGTTTTTAATTATTTCCTTGTAATCATTATTAATTGATATTTATTTATTATTTTAAAAAATTTCTACGATTAATTTATTATATATATCATTGCAATTCATATAATTGGGTGTAGATGTTTGTTTTCCTTATGTTCATACAAACAGACAGATTTACATATATATGTGTGTGTTAGCATATAGAAAAGGTATTGGAATAAATAATTAGCATATCTATCCATGGAGATTTTTTTTTTTTAAATAGTCAGTCCATAGCCAACTTAGCTGTGATTTAATTATTGATCGTTAGCACATTTTAAAAATATTCTTAGCTCTTTATTTCACTCTTTGTAAAAAAAAAAAAAAAAGTTTATTGAAGACGTCTTTGTCATGCAGTGTGTAGTATAAGGTAGCTTTACAATGAGCACACATATAATTAATTACTAGCATTTATAAATAAACAAATGAATGCATGCAAAATGTTAATCACCATGCTATGGAATGATTTTCCATTTGATTTGGCATTCAAATGATAAAAGCATTGAAATGATGCATCTATTCAATTATATATATAAGACTAAGATTAAAGTAATCCTGTCTATGTGATGTTTTGTTGGTGTTAGTATAGTTTATATATATACAAATCATAATCTAACAATACAACTATTGTATAAAGCAGAGAAACATTAAAATAATATAAAACACTATTGCCATTTGCTTTCAACTTGCTTGAATACTTATCAAGGTTATATAAAAAATTCCTTATTAATTTTTCTTTTCTAGCAAATTTATCTTTCCTTTTAAATATCTTTTTCAAATCTATAAATTTTTAAAAAAAAAAAAAAGGAAAAACTTATGAATTTTGGATATCTTTTTGTTATCAATATTTTTGATACATTCAACTTAAATTTTATATAAAACTTTAATATTTTGCTGCTTACCATATTAGACATTGTTGATCTGTGGTCTACACTTACTTGCTTAATCACTTATTTTTAGTGGAACAATAGCTATTGAAAGAAAATAATTTAGCCATAAATTTGTAATAATAATCATTTTAATTCATTATTTATCCACTATAAGATGAAGATCTCTCCTATTTTAATCCAGTTCCTCTGATCCAAGATTATCTTTTTTATATTAGACCAATACATTTCCTTATTTCATCCATTTATCTCATATTTCCTTTTTAGAGGCCACTTTAAGAGATCAACTATCCATCTGCTGTCACTTCTTTTAGAAATATACCAGCCTACTTTCACTCAGTCATTTAACTTTTCAATTGTGTTAAGAATTTTGCTTTTTGGTTCTTTTCTTATTATTCCCAATAAACATACCTCAATTTTTCATTGAGTGGCTTGAAATCATGTTGTTTTTCTGCTAAATATTTAAGTATCGGATCCTCATCTAAGATCTGGTAAAACACAACCATTAAAATCCTTCTTTTTCAAATACATGGACATTTTTTCTCTTAGTATAACATTATTTTTATCAAAAACACTTAATCCATTGATTAATTTCATCCATTATGCCTTCATTTGTATTAATAATTTGACTAAAGTTAAATTCTGATTATCAATTATTTTTTCTTAATTATAAAATAACATTGAACATTACTTTAGTTTTTTAATATTTATCCTTAGTCCCATTTTTTGTTTTCATCTAATAACTTTTGCAACATTTCCTGAAATTGTGAAACATTATCTACAAAAACAATCTGATCATCTGCAGAATATAAAGAACTTAAATATTCTCTATTTTTATTCTATCAGCTTCCCATTTTAATTTACAATTTTTTTTTTTATAAAACTGCTAAAATAAATTTTGGAAATATATAATCTTATGTCAAAGAATGTTCTCATTATTAATCTGAGTGTTACCATTTATTCTTATGCTTTGAATTTTTATAAATATTCTTTAGAATATAATAATATTCTTGGTCTACATTTTTATTGTTCAAAGCTTTAATCATATTGTCTTTTCATCGTCTACAAATCTAAAGCTAATGTCAACTTATAATTATTAGTTCTTTCTATTTCTCTTAATACTTGTATGTGATTTCTTATATTAAGATCATTTTAAAATCCAGTTTATATTTTTGATAGATTAGTTGAGTCCATAGTTCACTGTAGACTATTAATTATAATTATCTTAGTAAAGATCTTATATAGAAGTGATAGAATACTGATATATATATATATATATATGTAATTTCTATATATTCTTTTTCCGTTTCTTAAATATTAATCTCACTATCACGTACTTTCATTCTTCTGATATATTTTTTTATTATTTAGATATTTTGTATATAATTTTGCTAACAATTATCTATTCCTTTTTTTTACTCTTTAAAGATATCAATAATAATTCCATCATTTACTTGAGGATTTTCTGTCTTTGTAGATTTATTCTGTCTTATGTCCAAGTATGAAATGCTTACCAATTTTTAAGATGTAATTCTCAGAATCATTTTTTTTTATTACTAAGTAGTTTTCTATATGATTCCTACATAGTTTTGGGATGTCATATCTTTTTTTTTGTTTCTATTATTGAAATAACTTTCCTTCCAATACCAAGATATTTTATACCCTTGAGATTTCAGTTCTTTTCTGTAGCTTTCCTTATCAGTTCACAGTTATATTTTCTTTATAAAAAAAATGAATGTGATTCATTATACTGTTGTTGTTTTTTTGTTTTTTTTGTATTTGGTCAGCATAATGTAATAGTATTTTGTATTATTTACTTATAGATTATATTTTCATATATCCCCATTAATTCTTGATTTGAAAAAAAAAAATTTATATTAATTTCTTGTGCTTTTTATTAATTCATTTACATTCTTTACAATCTTATTCTCTAAATTACTCACAGACCATTTTATTTTTAATTTTTTTCTTTCAACTTTTTTTCTCTGAAACATCGTCTTCAAATTCTTTCTATTTTTTTTAGTATATCTGTATTAATTTTTAACTTTATCTATTCTTCATTTTGTAAATGAAGTACATAGGTATCTTCCCCTTAAACACAATTTGTCCAATTGCATTGTTTATATTTTTTACTATTTTTTTTCCTCTTTTTTATTTTTCTAATTATCTGACTTCTTACATTATATATATATATATGCACACACACTGATATTTTTATTGCATGTTTCTTTATTTTACTTTTAATTATTTGTACTTGGAAATAATTTAGTGATTTTTTTTTTTTCAATAAAAGTGATATTTGGTATAAATTTTATTTTTTTCATCTTCTGTAAAATTTCAATATTCTATTATTGGCGCCTTTTTATGATATGTCTGAGATTGTGATCAGGTCCAATAACTGTATCAGGATTATTGTACATGCTTCTTAACTGGATACTTAACAAATCATATATTCTACTTTATATTTACTTTTATTACTTGAATTTTTTTATGAAAATTATACTTATTTCTAGTTCTATCCTCATATTTTGTTTATAATATTATAGTTTTATTAATCTGTTTGAAGATTTATCTAATATTAAGTTTTTTTTAAATACAAATGTAATTTATATACCTGGACTTTAGATATAATATAGGAGGTTTGAACGCAGATTTTCAATCTCCTGCTATCTACTCTATCTCATATAACCGATACACATGACCACACAAATGTGAAAAAGATAAATGATCTTCAATATGCATATTTTATGCTGAATCAGTACTCTCCAACTCTTCAGCTATCCATACCATTGAAAAGGATAAGATCCTATACATGAAGTGTCAGAGCGGCTTAAAATCAACATGGGCATGGTAATAATATTGGCATTAACAAGGGATTTGGGCATTCCTTCACCAGGTTTTTAATGGATGACTGAAGAGTTGGAGGGTGGAATAGACTGAAGCCAGTCCATTGAAGTTTGAAGATTTGCTATCTTAATATAAATCAAACACTGATTATTTATATGTGTGAGAGATGATAACCTGGACCAATTGATGAGTGCTGGTTCAGAACAAAATACATATATTGGAGATCATTTATCTTTTTTACATGTGTCTGGTCATGTGTATCAGTTGTGTGAGATAGAATCCCGCCCATATTACATATATAAATGCAGGTTTAAACCTGTACATTGTATTAATTTAATAGTAAGTTGTAACTTTAAACCTAATATCCAACAAACAACATTCATTTAATTGAATTAAGCAATTTAAATACAACTCTGATTAAATTATTCTGTTTTTCATTTTCTATTTAAATTGCTTATAACAGATAACATTTGTTAATGATAAATTAATTGGTTTTATTTCATGTTAACTGCAGCTTCATCTCTGAATCAACATCTTTGTTACTATAAGTTAATCACTCCAAAAATTTTAAGATACTAATTCATCTGGATTATGAATTACAACGTGAAATGTGGCAGTATGTTTCATAACCTTGTTCATTATCATTAATGCTGTTCTTGACATCTCAAAATCTTAGAAAAACACTAGAAAACATTTTTGACTTCACTTCATACATAGTTTATTTTTGTGTTTTAAAACAAAATTTAATGTTAATACTTTGTTCCATCATGTATTAAACCATGAAACAACAAGTAGTCACATTTCATGTAAAACTCATGTTTCATACATGCTAGTTTTTTTTTAAAATTTTGTGGAGAATAGCTAAATTATATCACCATGTAACACATGCATTCATTTGGAGATGGTATTACTGACAGCTTCAAGAGAGAATCAATCACTATTCAATTTTTTATCAAGATTGTGTATTCATAATATTAAATATTTTTTTAACTCTGTAGACCACAGAAAAGAATATATATATACCACCAAGGTAAATTTTCTAATGGGAGAGAAATACAATCAAATAAATTCTTTTTAGATAAAAACAATTTAGCATATTTTAATGCTTGTTTGAACAAATAATTGATTTTTTTTTAAATAATTAATATTATTTTTTAAGACAATCATTTGCAGAAACAACACTTATATTTACACTATAATGGTTTTTTAATTTTGTTGATCTATTAAATGGATTTCTATTAATTAGATGTGAATTTAAAGATAAAAAAGATTAATTAAAGTAATATGTAACATACCCAATTATTATAAAAATTACTTTTTCCAAAAGGAAATATTTAATGGAATAAAAATAGGATGTGTTTTATAGATAAAATAAAATATATCTTATACACCAGTAATCAATCTCTAAAGCAATACAGAAGAGATATTTGTTTTATCACAGCATATTCAAAAGTGAAATATTTCTAGAAAATTTTGTTGCCAAATCTATGAATATTAGGATTTCTTCACAGACATTACATTAGATAATCTACTTGATGCTTGTATTCTATTATAGACAATTTGGTGGGAATAAATGTAGATAACAATACTAGTCTTAACAAAAAACTTACACAACTGGTTAATCTGTCAGTAAATATAATAAAGGTATAAGCTTTTTTAGCAATTATTTGAGGTCAGTAGTAAACAGTAAACTTTTTCATGAACTAATTGATAAAATGAAGATTGATGAGGAAGTTCTAAACTTTTAGTGATATATATTTTTTGATTCTCATAAATTTTGTGGCATCATCAAACTCAGACAGTATATTTTAGCAGCAAGACAATAGAAATAAAATTAGTCATGTTCTATCATTTTTTCTTTGCATTACTAAATTTCAATAATTTATAACATCAGATCCATCACTAGAGAGCTTGATCACTTCATATCATGTCACATGTTTTGCTGCCTTCACACTGTGAATTCTGTAATTCATTGCTTTAAAAAATATTAAACATTAGCATATTAACTAACTTTAATAATTATAAGTGTATCTACATATATATAATGTTTCCATACTCTGCCATTCTAAATATTAATGTAAAATAATACTAATACAGAAGTTAAATATAAAATTTTAACAATATTTATTCTACCAAATATACATTCAGTATTTTCATGTCATATTCATTGTCAGTCAGCAAAATTTTAACAATATTTATTCTATCATAATCATAGTCATGAATATGACATGAAAACATCAAAGTATATTTGGTAGAATAAATATTGTTAAAATTTTATATTTAAACTTTGTATGAATATTATTTTACATTAATATGAATAGTTGTATATATATATATGCTATCTTAACAGTATTTGGTAGTTTCATCTGATGTGAATCATTTTTTGGGGCTGGAATAATAATTTATATTCCTTACAAATTGTACAGGAATGGGTTTTCATTGATCTTTTATGTTTTTTGGTTTATATTTAGGTTTCAGAAATATTTCTTTTTGATCATTATCAACCATTATCAATCCACTGCAGGATGAAGGTCTCTCCAAGTTCAATCCATCTCCGATCTTTCGCTTCTCTTCTCCACATCACCCTAGCACACTTTCTTATTTCATCCATCCATCTCACATGTAGTCTCTTTCTGGGTCTTCTACAATCTTTTGGAAGCCAGTTCAATATTTCAATTGTCCATCTATTATCATCTCTTCTAGCAATATGTCTAGCCCAACTCCACTTCAGTCTTTTAATTTTTTCAATGAGGTCGGTAAAACCTGTTTGTTCTCTTACCCATATATTGCATTTTTGATCTCTTCTTGTTATTCCCAACATGCATCTTGCCATACTTCTTTGAGTTGTCTGAAGTCTCTGTATTGCTCTTCCATTAAGTTTCCAGTCTCAGATCCATAAGTAAAAACTAGTAAAACATATTTATTAAAAACATTCCTTATCAAACACATAGGCATATTTCCTTTTAGTATCAAGTTATTTTTACCAAAAACACTCCAATCAAGTTTAATTCTGTGATTAATTTCATCCATTATGTTTCCATCTTTGTTAATAATCTGACCAAGGTATTTGTAACTGTTAACTTTTTCTAACTCATTATAATCAATCTTTATTTTCATATTTTGAGAAAATCCATTAAACATTACTTCAGTCTTTTTAACATTTATCTTTGTCCTACTTTTATTTAATAACTCCTGCAACATTTCTTGCAACTCTAAAGCATTATTTCCAAAAGCAACTACATCATCTGGAAAATCTAAATGATTTAAATAATCTCCAATTACTTTCACTCCTTTAGCTTCCCATTTTAATCCACAAGATACTTCTTGCAGCACTACTGTAAAACGTTTTGGAGATATGGAGTCACCCTGTCTTACACCCTTCTCAATGTTGACTTTCCCAGTATCGTTATGTAATCTAATTGTTGCTGTTGCATTTTTATAAATATTCTTTAAAATATGACAATATCCTGGATTTATACCTTGATGATCTAATGCTTTAATCACTGAAGAAATGTTTATAGAATCAAATGCCTTTTCATAATCTACAAATCCAAAGCATAATGGCAACTCATATTCACTTGTCCTTTCTATAATGTCTCTCAATACCTTGATATGATCTACTGTACTAAAACCACTTTTAAATCCAGCTTGTTCTCTTGGTTGGTGGAAATCTCCAGTGTTCTCTGTAGACGAGTTGTAATTGTTTTGGTAAAAATTTTGTATAAAACTGATAAAAGGCTGATAGGTCTGTAATTTCTAATATCTTCTTTATCACCTTTTTTAAATATTAATACTGCATTCTTCCAATCATCTGGTACATCTTTATCATTTAGACATTTGGTATATAACTTTGCTAAAAAAATTTCTATTTCTTCACCTGCTTCTTTTAATATATCAATTACAATTCCATCATTACCTGGAGCCTTTCCTTTCTTCGTACATTTAATTGCATGTCTCACTTCTTCATTTAAAATTCTGGGCAATTCGGAAGATGTAATAGATATAGGAGGTACTTGTTCTTTATTACTATATAATTCTTGATAAAAGTCTTCTATCCATTTCATGATGTCATCTCTTCTTTTAGTAATAACTCCATCTTTTTTTCTTATTGCAGATATAAATTTCTTACCAATACCAAAACGTTGTTTTACACTCTTGAGACTTTTATTCTCTTCTACAGCTTTTCTTGCTAGTTCACTATTATACTTTCTTATATCATTTTCAATTCTTTTCCACACCATTTTACAAAATTTGATATATTCAATCTTTTTTAATGCATCATTTTTGTATATCTTCATATTCCTTTTTTTCTTCATAAATTGTTTAGTCTCAGTACAAATTTTATTTGTCAATTGCTGCTTTTTTATACCAGCTATCTTTGTTGCAGTTTTTAAAAGTGTATCAGTTATTTTCATATTAATTTCATTCAAATCTGAATCATGTTCAAAATCTACTAATACTTGAAACCGATTTGTAAGTTCTAATTTAAATTCATTAGAATGTTTCTGAAGATTAGGAATATCAATTGTAAATATTGTTTTTCTTAATAATTTTTGTCTGTCTAGTTTTGCATTAACACGTATCTTACATCTTACTAATCGATGATCACTTCCTGTGTTAAATTTATTAAAAACATTACAAAAATAAAAAAATATATAATCCAAGTCTGCTGTACCTTCATTTGGATGCTTCCATCTCCATTTTCTTTTAACATTTTTCTCAAAAAAAGAATTCATAATATAAAGTTTTTCTTTTTTCTGCAAACTCCATAGTCTATCAATTTCTTAATAATTTTCAAGCACACACCGAAGAAGCAAAAGCAGAAGGCAAAAGGCACTCAAACACACACACCCATTTGTTATATATAGCTAACCCAAATTAATCAGCTGACTATTGAAATCAATTATCCAATAAAATCGATTTCTAATCACAATAATGATGTTAATTCCCATCATGTCAAACCATTCTCTACCAATTATAGGGCTAATGCTTCTTTTTACTATATATAATAGTAGGTTAACTATGTTTGACTGTTTTAGCAGTGCTTTTATTTGACTAGTAATTTAAATTTATTCCTGCTAACATCTTTAGCCTTAATGTTTGCTTTCTGTATTGGAATTTTAGGTAGTTAACTGAGAACGCATTTCAATCTTTTCCGAACGTTATGGATATCCCTGTGCCACTATCTATCTTCATGCTAATATTTTTACTATAGATTTGTACTTTCATCATAATTTGCTTTAAATTTATGACTTTCATATTTTTGACAAATTGTCTATTGGTTATTTTGCCTCATCTATTTTTCTAAAACTGGGATTTTTCATGACTATCCTTATCAGTTTTTCTACATACCAGCAACAAATGATCTTTAAGCTCACATTTAAAACATTTTTTCTTTTTCCATCTACAATCTTTTATTCTGGAACTCACTTGTATATAATGATTTTTTTCAGGTCATTTGATCAGTCATTTTGTGGACTGCTACATTTAAGCTGTCATTTGTTTTATTTTTAAAAAACATGTTCTTGCTCTAATATATCTTTTTAATAACCATATCATATGTTATCTCTAACTCTGTTAAAAATTGTCTGATCCTGACTTCAAACATACCCCGCAGCCAATCAATGAATAATTCATTGACAAAATCACCATACAATCTTTTGCTACTTCTCTAAGGGCTGCATTATTATCTTTGATTTTCTCATCCTTTGCTTGCTTCCTTCTTATTTCTTAATTTTAAATGAATTATGTGGTGAGACAGGTGGGGTCTAAAATAGTTAACTTTTTTTATTATTCTATCATATGGTGCATCATCCATTACTGCAGGTTTGCATGCTGATACCCTGTGTTTATTGTTCTCTATTTCATTTAATTTGAAAAAATTCTCAATTTAAGATTTGGCAGCATTGTTTACATCCAACTCTGAAATACATACAGATTTATCCAAATGTAGACATTTTTTTCCTTTTTCAATCATTGCTGACTGTCAAAATTATAATTTGACTGCGAATATTCCCTTATGGCAGTTTTAATCACTACTTGGACCAATATAATTTCTATAACTGGATTGGAATTTTGACTGAACCAATTTCTTTATGGCTAAATTCGAAATGTGACTGCATCAAAATTTGCAATGTTCTTAGCTCCTAATTTCTTTATAAGAAAAGCCTTACTTTATTTAGGTGTAAGAATCCAATTAATTTTCATGGTATAATGGAGCACCCAATAAACCAGCGACTCAAAATGCTTATAATTGCACTATTTCAATTATAGAATATATGTATATAATTCAAGTTGTTAATAAAACAAACAGTATTTATTGATTTACTGTCTAGTATTACATATACACAATTCATTTAATAAAATGAATGGTACCATGTAATTACTGTTTAGCATTATATACCATACAAATATATATAGAATAGTAAGTAGATTTGTACTATCTTAATTTTTGTGGTCTTTGAGGCATACTAAACCTAATAAGATCTGAGCAATCTGCTTCAAAGTCCCTAGTTGATTTGTTGTTCTACAGGAGCTGAGATCCTGGCAGAAAAAAAAAGATGTTCTCCACTGATTTTCTTCCACTGCTTCAACTTTTTACCCAAACAAAGAAAGAAAAAAAGAGAGCATTTTTCATTCTTCTGCAGGTGTTATCCTTTTCACTTCTTTTGTTATTTCTGTAGTATCTTAGCCAATGGGATGGTTACAGTTAGTGAGTGTATTTTCAATCTGATTAGTTCCATTTTGATTCAGTAAATTTAATTATAGTTCTCATAATTAAATTTCTTTTGTTAGAAATTTTTCATTTGGAAATGATCTTTATTTTTAATATAACATGGTTTAAAATAAAGTACAATCATTTCAATATATATTTTTTAGAAAGTTCATACTTTTGTTTGAAAATAAAATAGCGTTTTAAATTTCTTTAAAATAATTATTGAAAATATTGAAAATATTGTTCAAATTATTTCAGTCCATTGATCAAATTTTAAATCAATGCACAAATGAATGATTTTAGGTTGATCATTTATCAAATGGGATATCTTATTCAAATAAATTATATTTCAGTAATAAGCAAAGCTAGTTTTATAATATAACTTTATTTATATAAGGCTATATAACCTTAGTACATGCGCCTTGTGTGCTTAATTTTATTACAAGAGAGACCTCTACAAATCTTAATGCAAGATTCGACTTTATAAAGATAAGAGTGGCCACACTCTTATCTTCAACCGATTTTCTAATTATATAGGCAAATCTAAAACATTTGATTTGGTAGCGTGAAGCTAATAAATTCTTCATTGATTAAGTTCACTATTTCTGTTACACATTAATGTTCATGAAATCTTTTGATTTACAAGTCAATATTCATATCTTAAATTTAGAAATATTTTGGATCAATTTAAAGTTATAAATATTAATTCTTGTTAAGCACAATGTCAGCATGCAATATTTATGTAAGGCTATAACCTCAGTACATGTGCCTTGTGTGCTTAACTTTATTGCAAGAGAGATCTCTACAAATCTTAATGCAAGATTCAACATTATAAACATAAGAGCAGCCACACTCTTATCTTCAACCTATTTTTCTAATTAAATAGGCAAATCTAAAGCATTTCGATTTGGAAGCATGAAGCTAATAAATTCTTCACTGATTAAGTCCACTATTTCTGTTACACATTAACATTTGTGAATGTACTAAGGTATAGCCTTATATAAATATTGTGTGCTGACATTGCGCTTAACAAGAATTAATATTTACAACTTTAAATTGATTCAAAATATTTCTAAATTTAAGATTTCATGAACGTTAATGTGTAACAGAAATAGTGAACTTAATCAATGAAGAATTTATTAGCTTCACGCTCCCAAATCAAATGTTTTATATTTGCCTATATAATTAGAAAAATCAGTTGAAGAGTGTGGCCACTCTTATCTTTTTATATAATCGAATCTTGCTTTAAGATTTTTAGAGGTCTCTCTTGTAATAAAATTAAGCACACAAGACTCATGTACTAAGGTTATAGCCTTATATAAATATTGCATGCTGACATTGCGCTTAACAAGAATTAATATAACTTTATAATTAAATTTATTGCAGATAATCTAAATAAATAAATTGTATTTATGTCATACTAGAATTTCAAATAGATTTCTGTAATTGATATATGCAGAGATATTGATTACTTTTTTTTAATAATGGTAAATTTATAATCTTTGTAAGAATGTACACAAATTATTTGGAATTGATATAAAATGGTGATTACAAACATAGTACTTCATTTAAATCAAAGAATCATTTAATTGAAACTTTATCATATCAAATTCAGCAATTTATGCATTTGATAGTTTTTCCTGTCTTATTGGCAAGATTTTGTTTTCATGTCAATAATATAGATGATTTGCTAAAAGTCTTATTTTATGGCTTCTTATAATTCCCCTTCCTCCCTCAAAATATTCTCCCATGGTTTTTTTTCTTGTTGTTTATTTGCTTTATTGAAAGGATCTCAATTTTCTGATCATTATTATTAAAAAAAAATATTACATTCACAAAAAATAAATATTAAAATAAAATTACAAAAACCAAAAATGTAATTTTATAATGATTTGTTCTGTTTATTGGTTTAATTTTGAGCACTGGAAGTGACAGAGCTGGACTCATGATTCATGGAGTTGAGCTCCAGTGTTTGCTACTATCACTGCACCCAACCACCATAGTTACTATTTCACTTAAAAATATATAAATATGTATACTTGACAGATAACTTTTGATATATATATATTATTATTTTAGGGTATTTGACAAGATTATAATATAACTTGATGTTATTATCATATGAGGGTATAATATTTTAATATGCTCTCACACACACATGTAAGAGTGCATTTTATGAAAATGTGTTATTATGCCATTACAATTAATCAACACTTGCCATCAACAGTAATGAAACATTAAAAAAAAGATAATATATGGCAACTAAAACAAAGTGTGAGATTGCACTTTGGTGATCAAGTGATCAAAACACTATTGAAATGGGTCTTCTGCTACAGATTTTCATTTGTTATTAATTCATTATAGCAAACAATATAATTTCCACTTAACAAATATATAACATTAGACATCCATATTAGCAAACCAAGGTTCCTAAATTATTGAGCATGTAAACTTTATTACTACTATTTAATTAATAAAATATAATTAAAATTACTATGACTTTTGTATATGTCACTAGACATAATAGAGAATTAAGGTATATATATTTTTTAAAAAGTTTAGTAACATAGTTGTATTTATTTTTACAAAACTTAATAGTTAAAAGTAACTGTTAAATTTTAAAATAATAATAAGGTAATTCAAAAGAGGGGGGGGTAATTTTTTATTATTATTCTTTTTTCCATTATATGTATGTGTGTTGGATTAAATAACGAATGTTTACTACTTTATAATTGCAAGGAAGTAGTTGAAAACTTATAATAGTTAATGTTTTTGTTAGTGTGTTCATAAATTTTAATTTTTATTATAGATTATTTTTAAATTAAGTAAATATAGAATGTAAAAAAAAGTATATATATTTTTTTTCAGTAACATCCTTGCTTCACAGATAGCGGCAGAGGGATGGGATGTTCATTGCGGACATTTCAGAAGTTTTGCGGTGGAGTACTTTTCTTCTCGGGTTTTGCTCTTATTCCCGTTTTCTTTGTCAATGTTCCTGCTGCCATTATTCTCATAGTATCAACCTTTGTTGCTGGAGTAATTTGTCAGTGTACAGGACGTGGAAAACAGCAAGGTGATAATGATGACTATTCAACATCATTTCCAAGACCTGTTTATGACCCTTTACAAACTACAGATAATCCACCTCCCATACATACTGGGAATGCTATATATGTCAATAGATTTGAACAAAATGAAACACCTGTCAGAATCCCTTTGCTAATATATAATGATAGTTACCATGATTCTCCTTCTTTTACCAGATTTCCTCTAATTCAGTGTCCACCAGTATATTCATTGAGAGATCCAACACCTGTGAGTATATTTGAACCTCAAGAAATTGATTTGTTTAGGATAATTGATGATCCACCTCCAAGTTATGATACTTTATTTCCAAATTCGACCTTACGGTTGGATTTTTCAGAACCATATTGTTAAATGAGTTGATAATATTTTGGTTTTGTTTTTTTTTTTTAATGACTTTTTCTTTATTGAAGATATTTAGGTTTTATATTCACAGTATAAGGTTTTCTCATAAAACATTCTCATTATAATTTATATTCATAAATCCTCTGATATAGCGTTTCATGCCATAACATGCATTTTTGATTAAGCATTTATTTGCATTTATCAGTGGAAAGATAAAGTCATTGAAATAATGTTAACCAGATGGAATTTGAATTATTTAAAGAGATTTTAATTTAAAATATTTTGTGGATAAATTTTCATCGCAAAATAATTTTGTGAATTATAATGTATTTTTTAAGTAACAAAGTGTATAATTTGTATTCTATAATTGTTTATAGTTGTAGATAAATTTATTTTAACACATAAATTTCAAAAAAGTTTTGTTTCTAATTTATTTCTTATGAATATATTTAATTTTCTGCAAAAAGCCTGGTTGAAGTCATTAGGCAAAAGACTATATAATGTATCATAAAATTTAATGTCATGTTAGAATGTTTCACAGTGAAGTTCTTAAAATTATAAATGTATATGAGCATGTGCATTAAAATCAAAGTTTTTGATGAATGAAAAATGTACAATACAATTTTCTAATTCTCTGTGTTCTGAATTGTTTATTATTATTATTATTATTATAGTAGTTTTCACTGGAATCTCATTTATTGTCATTTAAATAATACAGGTGACTCAGTAATTGGGCTGCTAAATACTTTGTTAATGAAAAATATACTTTTCAAACAGTTTAACTGCTAATTATTTTATCCAATGTTCTGACAAAATTTCCATCCATATAGAAAATTTATGATCATATTCATCAAGAGTAAAATACATCAAGTTAGTTATCAACCATTTCACCTTTTTTATATCTAACTTCTAAACTTTGAATTGGATGAAATAATTAGCAGCTATATCATATGAATAATAATCTATATCATTTAAATACTGACTCAACTACTCATGTTAATCATGTGATGGCAGATAAAATCTGGAAAAACAATGGTAATATGATTATTAATAAGTAACCACATACATAAGAAAACTTGAAAACTGCAATCATACAATATATATATATAAATAAGTGAATAATAATTACAGTAAGGCAAAATAAGTATAAAGTAAATTTATATGTTCACAGAAAAGCAAATCTGAAACACTTATTCTAATAATCTGCAAGTCAAATGGCCAAAGAATCATTTAAATGAACTTACAAATAATACTTTTTTCTTATATCAAAAATTGACATTGATATAAGGAAGTGGAATTATTTACAAGTTTATTTAAATGTTTCTTTAGAAATCTGGCTAGTAAATTATCGTTTGTTCTGTGATATGTTATCAAAGTTACATATTTTATCTCATAATTTTATAATGTTAAAATATATATATTATATTAAAGAGTTGGGTAAAAAGCCACTACATTGCTCATGATAAAACAGAATCATCTAGTCATAGGATTTTATTGCCTAATTAACATAAAGAGCTTCTGACAGAAAATGCACATCACCCATGTACACACACATATATATAAACAGATTGCAGTGATCATTTTAATACTTTATTTATGATCTTTATTTGGCATTTAATAGTTAAATAATAAATAAATTTTGTTTCAAAATTACATAATAATCATTAACTAAATTACATTAAGTAATATATCTCACTAACCAAATATTTCAGACAAGGCAAAGAGAAACACTATAATGTCATGGATATTAGAGTAAGAAGTTTGGAGAGATTCCTATGCCTGGTATGTTCATATATTTAATTATTTAAGCACGTTGTAAAACCAGAAATTTGTTAATATTATTAATGTGCTCATTGAATGCAATATGATAACAATCTTTCCAGTTATTATTCATTTAGACATCACCTGGATTGCTGCAAGCATGTGTGCAAGTCGTGCATGCACAAAAAAGGTACTTTAATAAATAAAGCCAATTTACATTTTTAAAAAACTAAAACAATACCTACAGTTTTTTTTTTTAATCAAGGAATGCTAGTAAAAAATATTAAGTAATAATTTACTTATAAAATTTTAAAAATTATATATGAAAAATGCATATTTGTTGTTTATTATTTTGCTAATATTTTTTATTATTTGTTTAAAGCTAAGAAAGTTAATAGTTTGGTAACAGTTAAAATTGTTAAAATATTTATATTTGGTATACATATTAATTATGAAATCATTATTGTTAATTATTATTTTTTTTATATATTATTACTTTTTCATATTACATAAGGTTTTTAAAAAATTATTGAAGTAACACTTTTTTATAAATCTTAATTCAGTTTTTTAAGTAAAATATAATTTTAAAAACTTTTTTTTTAAATAAAACTTTTAATTTATTACTTCTGAATCAATAATATTGATTATAAATTATTGCATCAGTTTTACATTTCAAAATGTTTCTAACTTTTTTTTATTACTTTATCAAGAGAAACAAATTAATCCATTTCTGAAGTTTGGAAAAAATATTTTATCTTGTCAAAATATACCTAAAAATCAATCAGTTTAATATGCAATTATCATCAAAAATTGAAAACAATTTTATTTACCTTTATTACTGTTTATTCACCTGTGTGATTTAGTGCAACGATAGCTCAAGGTTTATGGATCAGCTTTAGTATTGTCACTTTGTTCTTACTGTTTAATTTTATATTTTTAAAATTAAATTAATTAAATTTTTTAATTAGTTTAAAGAATGTAAAATAAAGATAATAAAAAATTTTTTTTTTTCAATTAATCTTATAATATATATATTTCTAATTTTTAGATATAGTATGTTTATATTAAAAGTATATTATTACTCTCTTGCCAAAGACCTTAAAACATGCTTCAAACATCAGAGAATGAAAAATTGGTGTAAAAAACTTTCATAAATTATATTATTCATTTAAAAGTAATAAATTAATGTTTTGGGTGAATTTTTATAAACATTTTTTTTATTAAAATGATTTACTGATTTTGATTATATGTATATAATTCTTAATTTGATTTCTATAATAGATTTTGTATTTTCAGAAAATATAAGGGTTATATAATGAATATGAATGTTTATGCTTTATAATAATTAAAAGTGTGTTGTATTTATTTTATTTTATTTACTATATGATACCAATACTATGGATATTGTTTTTAAAATTTATTATCATTTACAAGATATTGTTTAAAGTAATAGTTGTTAAAACTATATTTAATTAAAAATCTTGAATATTTATTCCTAATTTTCTACTTAGCTTTAATCACTTCTCTTTTTATTTAAAAAAATAAAACATTAACTAAAAGGCTTATTCCACAAAGGTTTATTATATACCATTCAAGATGTTTATGATATATTAGTTGGTACATTTATACATATGTAGACATGTGTAATTGGATATATACCTGGGTCTTGATTTATGTGGTAAATAGGTTCTGCAGAAAACCCGTATTAAAAAAAAATGCATAGAAAGACTTAACTTACCTTGAAAAATGGGGATACATTCTGTAATTTTCAGAAATTGCATAAAAGCAACATGAAAAAACTACTTTAAAATTCGCATTAAAAAAATAAGGAAATAAAGTATGACGAATAAAAAATTTCAAATATCAAATAAGTATAATAGTAGGTTATTTACGTAGAAGCTAAGATTCGAAATAGCTTCAAGCCATATTCACGTTAGCTTCTAATATAACGTTATATTTTTTTTTAAAAAGTATTTCAAGTCAAAATAAGTTATTAATAATTTAAATTTCTTGATATCTAATAAATATAGTGAAATATGAACTTCTTTATCGCATAAAAGAAAACCTGCATAAAAAGATATTAAGAAATATGAATGGCATTTAAAAAAATCCACATAAAACGAGACCCAGGTGTATAATATGTTGTTAAAATAAAATATTGAGTGACTATATTATGTACTGCACTTTTAATAATCTTAAGGAAAGCATAAAAGTCACTAATATTATATACACCTGGGTCTCGTTTTATGTGGTAGATAGGTTCCCCAGAAAACCCGCATTAAAAAAAATCACACAAAAATACTTAACTTACCTTGAAAAAGGGGAGATAGGGGTCTGTAATTTTCAGAATTTGCATAAAAGCAAAGCAACAAGGAAAAATTACTTTAAAATTCGCATTAAAAAAATAAGGAAATAAAGTATGACAAATAAAAAATATCAAATATTTGAAAAAAATTGGTACAAGACAAATTTTTTTTACTTTTTTTTATTAGTTACAGTATTTAATTTGACATTTTTTCATTCGTATTTTAATGATTATCGCTATTTTCGAATGTGCGGTTCATTTGTAAACTAGTAAGAAATCACATTCATCGATGTGATGTGATGTAGCTTCTTCTTGAATGAAGTCAAGAATCTCTTAGCAATTATGCCCAGAAAAACTTTATTTTTCATTCCCCACTCTAATTTTTAACCTATTCTGCTCCATCCCATTTACACAACTAGTGCCAATTTCAGTCTTGTGCTGTGTTAATGGTTTTCTGTTGACAACTGATTTTTACTACTGAAATAAATTTTAAATGTTCACATTTTGTTTCTATATTAAAAAAGTGATATGCAATCAAAACAAAAAGATTATACATTATCATTAGAAATATTATTTTCAGCTTATAAAATCTTCGTTATTTATTTTTAAAAAATCTACATTATTTATTTCTGTTATCTGCTAATATAACGTTATATTTTTGAAAAAAAAAAGTATTTCAAGTCAAAATAAGTTATTAATAATTTAAATTTCTTGATATCTAATAAATATAGTGAAATATGAAAAATATTAAGAAGAAAAATGAATCGCGTAACTTCAAAATCGCATTAAAATAATCTGCATAAAATGAGAACCAGATGTATATGGAAAATATATTTCAAATTAATAAAATTTGAATGAGTTAAACAAAATTGGCAATTAACATATTTAAATGAAAAACAATATTAAAAAACCTTTAAAAAAAATATTATAAGAGTTTGATAAATTTTTCACATTTTATTAATTAGTAACATTTTGAAATGTTAAATAATTAACTTTATAAAGTATTTGAAAATTATTTTGTCAATATATAGCAAGAGTGTGCAAATTCTTTAGTAATAAGAACCATATCTAATAATTTGATATCGTATTGAATACTTAAAAGCAGGGTGATATTCAGAAGATACACATAAGTATGGCTGTACCCATTGTTAAAATGTTTAAAGTCTTCAATAACTGTTGTTAAAACAAACCCCACAAAATAATAAATCAATTGTGTTACTCTTTTAAAAAAAATTGCAAATAAAAACCAAAAAAATTTAAGTTTTTATTTAATTATGTCTTTAATATTATTGCTCTATATTGGCGAATTCACTAGCCTCTGATCATTATGTTTTGGTCAAACTCATCTTTTAAACTGGGCCACCAATCATTGAATCATTGCCTTGGAATTAGCTTCTCATGCCTTTTTTTATGTTGAATAGCTCATTTTATTTTATGTGTAATCATTAGGTGGTATTATATTATCACACACACTTCTCCTTACGGTTGGTGCATATATGCAAAAGCATCTGAGGTGATAAATTGAATATTTTCTGTGTTTTTCATTAAAAGCATTCATACACAGATTATAAATTCTATTTTATAAAAACCACTATTAAAATATTATTTTAATCTTATTAAAGTAATTGAATTGGGAATGAATTTAACTGTCAAAGCTGTCAATAATAAAATATTCTCGTAAGACATTCATAGATGCAATATTAATTAATTTTATGATTTCTTTATTTTTTTAGTTGTAATAAACATTATATTAAACTAATTTGGCTGACATTTGTTTACCGTATCTGTCTATCAATTGTTTAATAGTTAATAGCTATAAGTCTCATACTCTGAGCTGAGCTAGTGTAGGGGCAAGTAATTTATTTTATGTTAGGTCTGCTCATCATTGTTAGTGAATGTTTGATCACCCCAAACAAATTTTCTATGCTCACTAAGTAACTTAGTAATGCTCTCAAGTGACCGATGTACTTAACTAATGTAGAGTGTTCTTTACAATATATATCCTAACACTGATTTGTAAGTAAATGAAATACACTCAATTGAACGCACAAAATAAAACCTTTTAAGAGAAAAGAGTGGACCAGCTCTCATATCTAAATTGATTTATATAGGCAAATCTGAAGCACTTTGGAAAGAAAGCATGAAGATCTTAAATTGGTCATATTACTTGTCTAAAGCTATGTTTCTAATTGCTCTATATGACACATGCAAAATTTTTCAATTTGCAGCTTTTCAATATCAAGTCAAATAACCAAATATGTAAATATAAACTTCCCAATGATTAATATTGCGTAACACATTAGTTTGATAAAAGAAAAATAATTGAATAATAAATAATTGCATTTATTTATTGATATATAAATATTAATTTATTAAATAAATATTTAAAAATATATTTTTTGTTCATGGCTTTCAAAAGTAAAAACAAATTAAAGGACTTTTTATTGGCTCTCCATTATCACCTGTAAATGCTGTTTCTTCATGAAAAAATTTTGAAAATCAAGTATTAAATGCAGTTAATACGCTCCTATTTGGCTCAGATATGTTGATGATACATTTGTCATTGATGCCTTGAATTTTTTTTTTTGCTTTTCTTAATGGATGGCATAATAATAATGTTTGCCTTGGAAATGAAAATAACAAAACACTTCCTTCTCTACTCTAAATGTTTTAATTGCTAGAAAATCTGATGTCTTTATCAATATTTGTTTACAGAAAATCTACTTTTACAAACATTTTAATTCTCATCATCATCCTGATCACATATTTTCTGTGGCAAAAAATATTTTGATCACATCATATAATTTGTTTGATAGATATCATTTTGCTCAAGAAATAGAATTAAATAAAAACATTCTATTTTATAATGGTTACAATAAAAGCATCATATATAAAGCTTTACATAGCACTAATACTAAGAAGAAAAAAGCTGGTAAAATTGACAACTCAACTACTTATAGAATTATTTTACCTTATATTAGTAGTCACGGATAAGATCCATAAAAGACCATTTATTTCAATATTAAGACTACCTTTTCCATCAGAAAAAAAATTAAGGATTTTTTTCCCATAAATCTAAATGCTGAGCACTTTTGGAATAATAAGTGACTTCAGGTCCATGTTCACTGTGCTTACAAATCCATACAGGTCAATCCATTAGACCAGGGGTGGGCAAATAGCGGCCCGAGGGCCACATGCGGCCCTCTAAAAGTTTTTATGGGGCCCTCCAAGACAATCAGGAAAATCCATCTTGAACTGAGATTTTCTTCCTGTGCACGACCAAAGATTCATCTATTATTTTTCACTAGGATGGCCACATCACTACACATGCACAGTGTAGATATTATGTGCAGTGCTTTTCCAGTTGATCTAGTTAATTTCAATTTTGTCTTTGCATTAGCAAATATATACATTTCCAACTTTAGTGAAACCATGAACCCTCTGAAAAATCAGTGATGAATGTCATGTGTTTAATGAAGAATGGACAAACAAATATTTCTTTGGTAATACAGGGAATAAAGCAGTGTGTTTATTGCATCATGATAAAAAGGTGCGGCCCTCCGCTAACCTTCGCTTTTACAAAGTGGCCCCTGATGCGGCCCTCCACCAATCTCTGTGGCCCTCGAGCCAAAACAATTGCCCACCCCTGCATTAGACAAATTAATGTCAGAATTAGAGGGCATAAAAAATACCTTTAATCAACAGTTGAATAAATAAGTTTTTACTTGGCATTTTTTAAAAATTGGTCACACACCTAATTTTGGTAATGCTAGAATACTTAATAATTCGGAAAAGTATGATTTGAGAACTGAGAAAACCTATTGAAATATTAAAAAATATTACATAGTTTAAATAAAATTGAAGAAGCACAATGTATTACAGTCTTATGGAGACCATTTATTTTATCTTTCCTATAAAATCAACTTGAAATCAATTATGAAACTGAAGGAAATAAAAATTTTGTTAATCCACCCATTCTAAATAATCAACCATATATATATATTGTACCGGATGTAGCACGGTGGTGAAGAGACATGAGACTCGAATTAGGGCTGTTGAGGATGGATCCCCGAATAAGTTAGAATTAACATAGTATATTAATATAGAAATACCTTTTTATTTAAATAATGGTATTGTGGTATTAGAGCTGCAACATGAAGAATTATAATCATTTAATCATTAAATTAATTAGGTTATTAAATCAAAAACATTTTTTAAAATCTACATTTAAAAAAAAAAACAATTTAACAAAAAAAAAATACGAAAAGCATTAATATGAAGAATAGTTAAAATGCGTGTTTAAATCAAATTGAGTGTGTGTTTGCACTGCATATTCTGCATAATCTATTTTAATACATTGTACAGGCTTACACCTGCATTTATATATTTAATATATGCAGGATTCAAACTAAGACTCACACGACCTACAACTCTCAGTGCCATCTTATATTGCTGACTCACCTGATCACACACATATTGAAAAGATAAATAATCACCAATAAACATTTTGTGCTAAACCAGCACTCATTAAAGTATGAAGATTGGTTATCTTAATATAAAACTGAGTGCTAATTGTATATGTGTGTGGAGATGGTAATCTGAACCAACTGAAGAGTGCTGGTTTAGCAGAAATATGTATATTGGTGATTATTTATCTTTTCAATGTGTGTGATCAGGTGAGTCAGCAATATAAAATGGCACAGAGTTGTAGGTCGTGTGAAAGTCTGAGTTCGAATCCCGAATATATTACATATATAAATGCAGGTGTAAGCCTGTACAATGTATTAAAATAGATTATGCGAATATGCACGTGCAAACACACACTCAATTCCATTTAAACACGCATTTTAACTATTCTTCACATTAATGCTTTTTGTATTTTTTTTTTGTGTTAAATTGTTTTTTTTTAATGTAGATTTTAAAATATGTTTTTGATTTAATAACCTAATTAATTTAATAATTAAATGATTATAATTCTTCATGTCGCAGCTCTAATACCACACTACCTAAATAATTAACCAAAATAAAGATTTGAACTCTGGATTGGATTTAAAATTATTTTAATATTAATTGAGCATAAACAAATGTATATCTATATATAACGATTTCACTTTAGATAGGTTTACATTTATTACATTAACACTGAATAATCTTTAATATTTGTTAATAGGAGTTTTACAATAGATTGCTTTAGGTCATGTGCACAAATTCATTTTTCCAAAATAAACTCTTTACACAAGAAATGAAAGATCGATGAATATTTAAATTAGTACGAGCCATACGTAAAAGTTATAAACATAGTTTGTTTATATAGCAAATAAGATTTCTTTTTGTTTCATTTTTATTTATTATTATTAGAGTGAAAATACGCGTATATGGGAATGGTTCATTTATTTAAAAAGGGTAGGCAACTTTAAACCAAGTGCACTACAGGAATTTATAAAACACTACTCTAAACATGATTCACCTTTCTCATATCATTATGACTTATTGGGATGAAAGAAGCAAAACAATTTAATTAATGGATATTGTAACTACTAACATAGAAAGCTTAAAACATATACATAGAAAAGCCCAGCTGGCCAAAGAATAGCTTTGTCATTGGATGTATTTTCATGAAGACTATACTATGTTCGCACGTATGGCGAAGATAAATAATCACCAATAAACATTTTGTGCTAAACCAGCACTCATTAAAGTATGAAGATTGGTTATCTTAATATAAAACTGAGTGTTAATTGTATATGTGTGTGGAGATGGTAATCTGAACCAACTGAAGAGTGCTGGTTTAGCAGAAATATGTATATTGGTGATTATTTATCTTTTCAATGTGTGTGATCAGGTGAGTCAGCAATATAAAATGGCACAGAGTTGTAGGTCATGTGAAAGTCTGAGTTCGAATCCCGAATATATTACATATATAAATGCAGGTGTAAGCCTGTACAATGTATTAAAATAGATTATGCGAATATGCACGTGCAAACACACACTCAATTCCATTTAAACACGCATTTTAACTATTCTTCACATTAATGCTTTTTGTATTTTTTTTTTGTGTTAAATTGTTTTTTTTTTAATGTAGATTTTAAAATATGTTTTTGATTTAATAACCTAATTAATTTAATAATTAAATGATTATAATTCTTCATGTCGCAGCTCTAATACCACACTACCTAAATAATTAACCAAAATAAAGATTTGAATTCTGGATTGGATTTAAAATTATTTTAATATTAATTGAGCATAAACAAATGTATATCTATATATAACGATTTCACTTTAGATAGGTTTACATTTATTACATTAACACTGAATAATCTTTAATTTTTGTTAATAGGAGTTTTACAATAGATTGCTTTAGGTCATGTGCACAAATTCATTTTTCCAAAATAAACTCTTTACACAAGAAATGAAAGATCGATGAATATTTAAATTAGTACGAGCCATACGTAAAAGTTATAAACATAGTTTGTTTATATAACAAATAAGATTTCTTTTTGTTTCATTTTTATTTATTATTATTAGAGTGAAAATACGCATATATGGGAATGGTTCATTTATTTAAAAAGGGTAGGCAACTTTAAACCAAGTGCACTACAGGAATTTATAAAACACTACTCTAAACATGATTCACCTTTCTCATATCATTATGACTTATTGGGATGAAAGAAGCAAAACAATTTAATTAATGGATATTGTAACTACTAACATAGAAAGCTTAAAACATATACATAGGAAAGCCCAGCTGGCCAAAGAATAGCTTTGTCATTGGATGTATTTTCATGAAGACTATACTATGTTCGCACGTATGGCGAAGCGGTACGAAGGTTGAGGTAGGTTTGATGATATGAGAGCTGGCTTATGGTATCCCCCATAGAGCATCCAAGACCTTAGTCTCGTGTTCCACAAGGAGTATCATCCCTGATTACGAACGATATCAAAAGGAAGAGAAAACTTCGGATTCTCAAAGCATTTGCACTTAATAGAAATGTTGAAATATGCCAGCAATACAATATACATATGAAAATAAAACTAATGTTTAATATTATAACTTTAACGGTTTAATCATCTGCATAATGGTATGTATAATAGTGAATCAGGCTACGAATATCTAATAAGACATTTAATTAATATTTAATTCTTCCATTTAACTAGCCATTTATACTTTCCCATATACGCTCTAAACAAAATTAAAGCTTCACATTATTCGGCCTATTTGGGCAGTTACAGTAATGAATGCTTAATTATTAATGCGATCTTTCATGAACAAAATAAAAAAATTAAACAAGTGTTTTAGAATGATCAACACTGCAAATCTATTTTAACATAATATACATTCAATCTTATAGAGAAAGAGTGATAAATAAATTCTTATCCTTATAATTTACTTTAACTTTTGTTTTAAAAAAAAAAAAACAATTATATATCAAACTTGTGAGGTTGAACTGAATTGGCATATTAATAAAAGAAAACTAAAAATATATTAAATAATTTAATATATCAAGCACAGAGTTTTTCTTTTCAAAATAGTTCATAAATATCCAAAATAGAAATAAAACACACTAACTCCTTTTTAAAACTTGTTTTTATATGACTATACTCATGTAAAAATAAAAAAATCCAACATTTCGACTATTTTATATAGTCTTTTTCAAGGCACACTAAAATAATATATATATAACAAATAACACATATTCCATAAAAATAAATAAATAAAAAAAAATTACAAAATATATTCATAACCAAAAATTTACCTTATCTCACTCCCCTTTCCTATTACCAACAAACAACTCAAAGAGAAACAAGATTTTTTTTTTTTTTTAATAAAAGGAAATTGTTTCTCTTTGAGTTGTGTTTGTTGGTAATAGGAAAGGGGAGTGAGATAAGGTAAATTTTTGGTTATGAATAATATATTTTGTAATTTTTTATTTTTTTTATTTATTTTTATGGAATATGTGTTATTTGTTATATATATATTTTATTTTAGTGTGCCTTGAAAAAGACTATATAAAAGTCGAAACGTTGGATTTTTTTTTTTTACATGAGTATAGTCATATAAAAACAAGTTTTAAAAAGGAGTTAGTGTGTTTTATTTCTATTTTAAAAATATATTATTGAACAAAATACACAGACTTATAAAGCTAGAATAAAGTGAAAGGAGTTAATATTATAAGGAATATATTACAGATTATAGAGAGGTCTTACAAGCAAAGATTAAATATAAATAACATTAATATTTATAGACAAGCACTGACAACTTAACATAGATATTGGACTGTTACCATGGCCATACTCTGGGTCAATGGTTGGATGGTTCACTCTCTGAGTTTCAGTTTAGAATAATCAGCTTGGTGGTCAGCAATCTTGATCATTACTACTTCATTGGTGACAGCATTTTTCCATGGCAGGAGTTTCATGGCAGTATTCTGGAGACAGCCCCGAGAGACACGGGAAAGATGGTTGGGTTCGGGACCCCAACTCAACTAACATTCTTTATCATGCTATATTCTTGTTAGAAAAGGAATGGAAAAGCTCAATGGAGCGAAGAGAGAAAAAGAAGCCCCTTATCTCCAATCTACTCCATTTATACTTTCCAACTATGACAGGAATACCTTGAGCCATTTGCCCCAGAGGCAGATAAGACAATTAATAAATTCTATTTCAATCCATTCTTAATTAAAAGCAAGATATAAGATGATAAGATTCAAATCACATTCCAGCTCGAAAGAATTTAAGAATAAAATAAATGAAACAAAAATATTTTATTAGCGAAATATTTTAGTTAAAATAAAAATAAAAAAACTTTGATAAGAAAACAATGTTTCAATTAATGCAAGTTGAGCTTTTAAAATATTTAATTAGTGAAGCAAAACTTCACAATGGATTAATTTGAACATGCCATCATGTTTATATCTTATTTTTTACAAAATGAAATTAAATGCAAATAATTTTTACAAAAATTACAAACTTTACATGACTAAAAGATTTCACACAATATTCAAAATTATAAAATATTTATTACATAGTAAAGTTTTAGCATATTTTAAATATATATGTTGCCACGTAGTAGGTGATGGCAATGTTAGTACATTAATAAAATATAATTGCTGGATTTGAACCATTGTAGATTGTTAGTTTTTAGGAAAGAAAACATAAAGCTCACTCTGACTATAGAGTGATTGCTTCAATATATATTATAACGTTTTCCGTTTTGCTAGGCCTCTACACGCTAATATAAACTGCGCGTGAGTTGATCAAGCTATGTCAAAAAAGAAGAAAGTTATATTTCTATTCTAAAAACATAGCTATATTTCCTGATCAACTCGGCCTATTAATTGTTGAGAATTGTGCTATTGACGAAATCAGCTTTTAATTTATTTAATCTGGGCGCCAGAATTCCTAAGAATTCGCTGAAATCGTCATATAACATCTCACAAATAAAAAAAAATACTTTTAAACTAATCTGTATTACATCATACCGTAACGAGAATTATTTTTTTAAGATTATTATTCCTGGGCTTATTCAAACATATGGGCAAAGGTAAATTATATTTTTAAATCTTATTAAACTACTAATAGATTTAATAATAAAAAAAAATAATAACTATTATTAATAACGGACAAATGAAAATTGATATTAGAAATATTTTTATTATTATAACAGATTAAAAATCTGTTTAAGTTAAAATGAGAATTCCTAGTCAAGTAAATCAGAGAGAACACATATTAATTCAAATATGACGCAATCAATAAAATAAAATAATTAAAAAGTTCTGGTATAAACAAAAGTCTCTTGTACAGAAAAAATGAAAGTCTCTATCGGGGTTATTTTAAGACTGGTTTGCAAACGCTTAATTTTGTCACAATCAGGAATAAGTAGTCTTAACTTACCGGTAAGTTTTGTGAATTCACGAAGGTTGTAGATAACTATGCATAGTTTTTCGGGGTTGAATTGAGCTCATGGCTTTTGATTATTAGTTGATCTTGGTGCTGGTTCCATAGGCTAGTCGCGTAAGCTTCTCTGGTGTCCATCGGTAATGATGTCAGCTAAAGCTCCGGTCTACTGTCGTATGAATAACTTTTTCATCGTAGAGTGGTCTGGATTCTCTAATCCAAAACCAACCAAAAGAATATCAGCTAAACCAAGACGTTCCTCCAACCGAATCCCTCCTTTTTATACTAGAGGTCCCGTTGTCGGACTTCTGCGCATGCTAATATCATGGCGTTTTGTGTTTATAATCTTATACAGTCTTTATCATTTTTCAATTACTAAGTTCTCTTTTTTTTTTATCAAGTTTTTTGGCCATGTTTAATTAGCTAAAATATTTTTCTTTTAGCTTATCTTTTTACTTGCTTTTGGAATTCTTTTGTTCTCTCTAATTCTACTTTTATTTCCAGTTAAGTAAAAAAAAATACGAAAGAAAAATTTAACTTTCATTGTACGTTATTTTTTTTAAAAAAAAATTAGTCAAAAAAAAATCTAAATTTACTTTTATTTTTTAGCTTTTACCAAATGCCAATATATTTGCAACGTATATAAATAAACGTTACAATATATATATATGGTACCCTTACTAATGAGAAGCTCAAGATATAACTCGTCAGCTAATTATAACTCAAGTGAATATTACACAAGCCGATTTACTAACTTTAACCTAGAACTAGCTCATCCAATTGTCAAGCATTGTTAGCCGAGAGGTCATCACACCTGTCTTGCAAGCAAGTAGTACGTTGCAGATGGGTGTGAGTTTGCGTCCCGGCCGATGCTATGAGATATGAAAAAAAAAAACTAGCTCATCCAAATATAAATAATAATAATTCTAGTAAACTACTAAATTAATAACCTATCACTTAACTAATCAATTTAACTACTCAGTAACTAGAGATTTATTTTAAATACTAGCTCATCAACAATTGCATTATTTAAAATACTAGCTCAATCTTTTACAAAAGGTTTGATTAAATACTAAAATAAATCATGAGACTCATAACTATAAATATCTAGTAAAGTACACAGTAACTTTAACATTACGTATATACCCATAAAAGATATATCCCCAAGGGCATAACAATATCACCACTACCTATTCTCCTACAGTATGAGTAATATTCCCATGGCTCGCACTATACCTAAAATAAACTATTACTAACATTAAATTAAAATGGCTGCAGAAAGGAGTTTGCTATTAACTGTAAAGAGACTTTGATTCTTGGAGGCCTTAAAGGAACCAAGCAGGGCAAATTCCTAATGTCCACTTTATACGTTCTTGTCATTGCATCTGTTATTACTATGTGATTATTTATATAGTATACGAACATGGGCTCCTCACCAACATGCATTACCCACCATGGTGAGTTTATTGGCTTTTTACCTCTGAGTTTAAGATCAAGAAACACCATGGTCTTTCTTCTCAGTTGCCTGATAAGGCATAATAAATGTATGTGTAAATGATAAATATTTTTCCAATAGATATATACAATCATGACAGACAAAAGTAAATTGTGGCCTTTATTCCCAGGATGTTGTAAAGTTACAACCAAGGCAAGGTTGGTGGCTTAAGGCAGAGGGTGCTAAGAATCCCTTGATTGTGGACCCCGGCTGCTATTTAATGATGACTTTTTATTTAGGTAATTACAACTGCAGATCACTTTCAAATGAAGGAAGATTGCAAGAATTAGAAGAACTGTCTTATATTGAATGGAACATTATTGGATTTTGTGAAGTTAGAAGAAAAGGTGAAGAGACGATTTAAAAAGCGGATATGTACTCTACTATAAAGGCACAAATATTGGAAATATAAGTGGAGTAGGATTCATTATAAATAAAAAGTGGAAGAACAACAGTATGGAGATTGATCGTGTATCGGACAGAGATGGCAAGATTAGTTATACAACTTAATAGTAGATACCAAATGTAGATAATTCAGGTTTATGTCCCAATAAATTCTCATAGTGATGAAGTAGTAGAAGATTTTTATATGGTATGTACAAAAGGCTTTTGATCAGAGTAAACAACTTTTTAAAATTATTATGGGAGACTTTAATGATAGTATTGGTAAACAAATGAAAGTGCTGAAAGTAATTTCGGTTATGGTAATAGAAATGAGAGAGGACATAGACTTGTGGAGTTTGAAGAAAAAGAAAAACTTTATATTATGATTTTTTTAAAAAAAAAATGTTAAAAGGAAATGATCATGGGAGAATCCAAATGAAGGTGCAGCATAATTGGATTATATTTTGACTAACAGAAAATACATATTTCATTATTGTAATGTTCTTAATAAATTTAACACAGGAAGTAATCATCGATTAGTAAGATGTAAAATACATATTAATACAAAAGTAGACACAAAAATTATTAAGAAAAACAATATTTACAATTGATATTCTCAATCTTAAGAAACGGTCTAATGAATTTGAATTAGAACTTACAAATTGGTTTCAAGTATTAGTAGATTTTGAACATGATTCAGGTTTGAATGACATTAGTAAAAAAATAATTGATACACTTTTAAAAACTGAAACAAAGATAGCTAGTAGAAAAAAGCAGCAATTGATCAATAAAATTTTTACTGAAACTCGAGAATTTATGAAGAAAAGAAGGAATATGAAGATATATAAAAATGATGCATTAAAAAGGATTGAATATCTCCAATTTTGTAAAATGGTGTGGAAAAGAGTTGAAAATGATATAAGAAAGTATAACTATGAATTAGCAAGGAAAGCTGTGGAAGAGAATAAAAATCTCAAGAGTGTAAAACAACATTTTGGTAATGGTAGGAAATTTATATCTGCTATAAGAAAAAAATATGGAATTATTACTAAAAAGAGAGATGACATCTTGAAATGGGTAGAAGACTACTTATCAAGAATTATATAGTAATAAAGAACAAGTACCTCATTTATTATATCTTCCGAATTGCCCAGAATTTTAAATGAAGAAGTGAGACATGCAATTAAATTTATGAAGAAAGGAAAGGCTCCAGGTAATGATAGAATTATAATTGACATATTAAAAGAAGCAGGTGAAGAAATAAAAAAATTTCAGCAAAGTTATATACCAAATGTTAAAATTTTTAAAAAAATGATAATGAAAATATTAGAAATTACAGACCTATCAGTCTTTTATCAGTTTTATACAAAATTTTTACCAATATAATTGCAACTCGTCTACGGAGAACATTGGATTTCCACCAACCAAGAGAACAAGCTGAATTTAAAAGTGGTTTTAGTATAGTAGATCATATCCATGTATTGAGAGAAGTTATAGAAAGGATAAATGAATATGAGTTGCCATTATGCTTTGGATTTGTAGATTATGAAAAGGCATTTGATTCTATAAACATTTCTTTAGTGATTAAAGCATTGGATCATCAAGGTATAGATCCAGGATATTGTCATATTTTAAAGAATATAAAAATGCAACAGCAAGAATTAGATTACATAATAATACTGGGAAAGTCAACATTGAGAAAGATGTAAGACAGGGTGACTCCATATCTCCAAAACTTTTTATAGAAGTGGTGCAAGTATTTTGTGGATTAAAATGGGAAGCTAAAGGAGTGAAAGTAAATGGAGATTATTTAAGTCATTTAGATTTTGCAGATGATGTAGTTGTTTTTTAAAATAATGCTTTAGAGCTGCAGGAAATGTTGCAGAAGTTATCAGATGAAAGTATGGCTAAAGATAAATGTTAAAAAGACTAAAGTAATGTTTAATGGATTTTCTCAAAATATGAAAATAAAGATTGATTATAATGAGTTAGAAGAAGTAACAAATACCTTGGTCAGATTATTAATACAGATGGAAATATGATGGATGAAATTAATCATAGAATTAAATTTGTTTGGAGTGCTTTTGGTAAAAATTACTTGATACTAAAATGAAATATACCTATGTGTTTGAAAAGGAAGGTTTTTTAATAATTGTGTTTTACCAATTCTTACTTATGGATCTGAGACTTGGACACTTAATAGAAGAGCAATGCAGAGATTTCAGACCACTCAAAGAAGTATGGAGAGTAACAAGAATAGATCGAAAACACAATATATGGGTAGAAGAACAAACAGGTGTTACTGACCTCATTGAAAAAATTAAAAGACAAGTGGAGTTGGGCTGTACATATTGCTAGAAGAGATGACAATAGATGGACAATTGAAACCTTAAACTGGATTCCAAGAGATTTAAAAGACCAGAAAGATACCATATGTGAGATGGATGGATCAAATAAGAAAGTGGGCAGGGGTGATGTGGAGAAGAGAAGCTAAAGATCGGAAAAGATGGATTGAACTTGGAGAGTTTCATCCTGCAGTGGACTGATAATGTTTGATGATGATGGTGATGAAATTAAAGTACTAAAATATTTCATACTCCTTTATTTAATAAAATGATACGTCATCATTTAAATAAAATCCATAGCATAACTATAATTTTAATCTTAGGTTGTTATTATTATTCTGACAATTAACACATTAACTAATACACTTACATATAGTGAGGGATTTTACATTTATCTAGCTATATCATACTAATAACAATCAATAAAATAAAATACGCGCGATAACTTTTATTTCAAAAACTTATTTAAATAATTAGCTAAAACCAAATTTAAATTGTAAATCACTACAAATAATATTTATTATTTTAAATAAATTTAAGATACTTGCAATTTATTATATATTACAGTTATTATTGTATACTCTATGTGGCATATTAATAAACATCAAACTTTATTATAATTATCACATCAGATAATGAAAAATTTGCATTATGCACTTCTTAAGGTTTAATAAATAATACCTTCAATAATCATAATATAATAATAATACTTTATCTTCTATAAATCATGTGCAATAGTATCCAGATATAATTAATTCTTATAGTACATATGTATGATTAGGATGATTCATAATGACTTGGACACAAACAGGAAAAGAAATTCTCAAGACATTAGATTAATTTAAAACAAAGATTAACAATTTATTATAACAACTATAACATTTTCAAAATTTACAGATATAATATTTACAAAATTTAAATCATTCAAAATAATTAGTCAAAAAGTGTTTACATAAAAAAAGTGTTAATAAATATTTTCTATCATGAAATAATAATATCTATTACTTAAACACTTATACTTATTAAGATATTCTAGCATGTTAAACAATTGCTCAACAAGCCTTGTGGTAAATGCTTAGCAAGAGAAAGTCTTTAAAATCTTTCAGAAACCACACCCAAATCCCAGATCAATGGTTTTGTGCGTTGGCCCTCCTCAATGAGACACTAGAGTAGTTTCAGATACTTGATCTAAAAATACCAACCCCAAAGCCAGCATTTATCTAAGAGTTAACCATTGAGTAGAAAATCTGAAAGTTTCTGACACTTAAATGTCTTCAAACCCAGCTATCTAACTCAAATACCTATATGGGGCTGAGAGATCAGCCAAACCATATATTAGTAGTCCTAACCATATACCATCACTTAAGACTTAAAAACAAAGACTATAAATAGTCAATAAAAAAATATTCATGTATCACATGACCCCATTTCTTTTTTAAGCTTGTAAAATATAAACAAAAAGCTTTGCTAATTGCTCAACAAGTTTTGAGATAAATATTTAGTAAGAGAAAGCATTTAAAATGTCTATCAAAAACCACATCTAAATCCCAGACCAATGGTTTTTTTGCTTTGGCACTCCTCAGTGACACACTAGAGTAGTTTCAGACACTAGATCTAAAAATACCAACCCAAAGCCAGCATTTATATAAGAGTTACACATTGAGTAGAAAATCTGAAATTTTCAGACACTTAAATGTCTTCAAACCCAGCTATCTAACTCACCTACTTATATGGGTCTGAGAGATCTTCAGCCAAAACATATATTAGTAGTCTTAGCAATATAATATCACTTAAGACTTAAAAGCAAAGACTAAATAGTCAATAAAAAATAGTTATATATCACATGACCCTATTTCTTTTTTAAACTTGTAAAATATAAACAAAGCTTTGCTGGTTGCTTAACAAGTTTTGTGATAAATGCTTAGCAAGAGAAAGCATTTAAAATATCTCTATCAGAAACCACACCCAAACCCCAGACCAATGGTTTCCTGCTTTGGCACTCCTCAGTGAACATATTATTTAAATTATACATTTAAATAATTTAAACATTTTTATAGAATCATAAATAAAAAAAACAAATACTCTTCTATGATACTCATAATATATATTTCTAAATTTATAAGTATTAAAGCATTTTAACACTATTCATACAATAACATATTTCAAAATAATTTCAAATGCATAAATAATATTCATATTCATTATTTAGTTTTCATTATATTATATACTATAAACAAAAAACATATATTCTTCAATACTAAGTTCTTTATTCCAACATTTTATCATAATATAATTTTTATAGCAACTCTTGGGTGTTATCTATCAAAATAAACATATAATTATTTTAATAATATAAAAAATAAATATGATATTTATTCACTTTATATTTCATGATATTAAACATATTTAATTTTCATTCATTCCTTTTATATGATTTTAATATGCATTCAATAACTTTTATGATCTCTTAAAATACTTTTGGAATATCAAATCATCCCATAAAACTTTATATGACACTCTAGTTATACATCATTTATTATATATTTTGCTCTTCTTGCCTTTCAAAAATTCTAAACAGCATTTAATACTCTCACTATTATTATTCTTCAAATATTTTTAACAAAAGCAATTATGATGTAGGAACTAATGATGATAATAGTGATTAAAAATGGAGATTAAAAGTCAATTAACTAGGAAAAATAATGAAAACATGGATGCAGAGCCACATTTTTGTGCCTATTTAAAATTCCTATCATGGCTTCTTTCTGAGCACTTACTGATTTACAGAAAGAAATACTACTGACCATGAATCATAAAAATATACAAATCTCTGTTAACTGCATTATACTCAATATTCATAAGATTATATTTCATATTCAAAAGATCCCTTGCACTACAGGATTTAACTGTCTATTATAAATACTCAGTATATCTCCTAGCAACATCTCAAAAAATTCTAAAACATCTCTTCAAAAATAATTTATAAACTTCAAGATATAGCATTCACAAAAATATCAAGAAGATTAAATATAACACAAACAAATGATTTAAATATATCATTTATAATAAAATACATTCACTTAAATTCTTTATAACAATTCAGAGATCAGTTATGCATATAGTATCTAAACAGATATTGCTTATAACATTTTATTCATACTTTCAGATGGTATCCAAACAGATGCAACATATGTATATTCATACTTCTAGAATAAATTATTCTAACATAAACAAAATTATAATATTTGGTTTACCTGTTTTATCACACCCACAAATAAATACTAATATTGAACTTTAATACATTACTAAAAGTTTACCTTAATCATATCTCTATGATTAATATGGTGATAATCCTTTCACGTTGTTTTAATTCCATTGAAAGTTATAGATTTATTATCATTACAAAATATTTTTTTTTATACCAAATATAAAAAATAATATTCACATATTATAAATCTTAACTACATCTTAAATCTTCATAACACATATAATTATTAAATATATTTCTTAACTAAATAATAGAAAATCTTTGTCACCATTTTCTTGAAGTTGAACTTCGGGGGGGGGGGGGGGCTTGTTACTATGACAATGTTCAGTTAATTAAAAGAGATTTTTTCATTCTCCCACCGCTCATTACTCCTTGCAACATAAATGCAACAATATTAAAGAATTAAAAAAATAATCTCTGGAAATGTTGCTCATCAATGCAGGTTAAAAAATAATTATATAATAAAAGTTCGTTCCATTTATCCTTGATGAAGCAAATTTCACAAAAAGATTGATAATAAACATTAATTATTATTTAAATTATTTATCACATTTAAAAGTTTCTTCTATCCATGTTGAAAAAACTTATAGAAATATTTCTTTTTAAAATAAATTATCCTTTTTAATATATATAGAAGCATTATAAATAATTTCCAATATATATCACTAGTGAGTTTTTCCAAATTTAAAATTCTTCTATCATGTATACAGCATTTACACATCAATAACTCTGCAATAATATATTTTCTTTAAATCACATTTAGAATATTCTCTTCTATGTTAATATATATTTGAAACAATATTTATAGTTGATTTCACTTATAAAGCTCTTCTTATAATAGTTCCATTTATTCTTTTCATAACTTATAAAATATTTAATAACTATTATCCAATCATACAATATTCCTTTAGGTTAGATATTTTCTTAGATTAAAAGTATTCGTGAATTATATATAACAAACTAGTAGATACTAAACTCATTTTTACTTAATAATTAATTAGCATTCATTTTTTCTTCTTGAATTAAATAAAAATTCTGAAACAATTTTTAATAATTTTCCAAAAGCAAAAATTAATATCTTTATCATACGAAAGTCTATGCTTTTTATGGTTAATTATTAAAATTAAATAAAACTGTTTTTTAATATCAAACATACACATATAATTAATAAGACATTCCTTATGAATCATTCCCATGGCTCTCCAGTCTAGGCAACACACTCTGGCATAGTCTCCTGACTATTGGCACTTCTGTTGGAAAACACATTTTTACCATTCATATCACAGTTTCTAGTTGGCTTTTTGTTTTGTACTGACAAGGAATATGGTTTGATTTACACCGTATTAAAACAATTTGAATAAATTTTTTAATTTATTATTCATAATTTTATAAATCATTTTAACACTGTTACTAATCAAATAATAAAATTTAAAGAAAATTTTAACTTAAAATTTACTTGATTGATTGGAAAGAAAAAATTTAATAGACAATTAATGATTTTCTCAATCATCACCTTTATTTATAAGTTTAATTGCCCCTTACCTGATTGGTCAATGAAATCTCAGACAATAAAAATGTACATACAAATTAATTTTGCCTGGCCTTTTTTTATTAAAAATAATTTAATTATAAATCTTAATATTAAATAAAGTTTCAAATATATTATTTAATAAGATTTATAATTAAATTATTTTTAATAAAAAAAAAGGCCAGACAAAATTAATTTGTATGTAAATTTTTATTGTCTATTATTTAATATGTTAAATATAATTTTAATAAACTACTTTTTATTAAACTTTGAAATATAAAACTTGGTTTATGTGATTATAACACTAATTTTGATACATTTTAAAAAATGATACAAAAATAATTGCAACATGAATTAAATACAAATAATAAATTAACTTTAGCAACAGAAATTAAAATTAATCAATTTAGGAAGAATGTGTGTGCCCACAGATTTACACACATTACATACCTTATTAATTATATCATTATTTAATATAATTTAAAATAAATAAGAAACATTTAAATTAAACTATCAATACTTATATAATATTGATTTTTATTACCAAGATTAATATTTTAGCATAATATACAACTTTAATAACTATTTACTAGTGTTTAAACTAAATATTATGTAACCTAACTCTATTAGTAAATTTAAATAGTATTCCTTTACAAATAACTTAGTCTAGTTCTATATCAAATAAACATATTTTAAGCAACTTTAAATGCAAAAAATATTAGATTCTAAAAAACATAAAATTTAATTTTTTTCCATAAAATTGACTTTATACATTTATAAAATCATGTAGCAAAATAGAAAGGTTACAATATATGTATATATAATAAAAATAATAAATATAACAGTAATTAACTATTATATACAGTCTTTTTAATCTGCAGAAGTACTTTTGGTTAATTCCTTAAACTTCAACTGCTGTTAAATTAAAAAAAAAACATTAGAATTAACTGAAAGTACTTCAGCAGATTGAAAGGCAGTATATAAAAGTTAATTATTATATTTATTGTTATTATAATAATTTTTAATTAAAGAATATTTTATTTGTATATATTACAATCTTAAAAGAAAAATTAGTACTTTTAGATGATCCCTCGGTACCTTATTTCCAATCAAAAACCAACACATTAATCAAGCCAAAATTATAACCTCAAAAGAAAGATGCAATGACAAGATAATGGCCAAAATATCTGTATAAGAACCATACATATCTAGCTAAAATTATAAATATATTAGGCTAAACTTAGGGTTCTTTATTAGTGGTGTATGCCAGTAATAACAGGAGCTACAAGGATCAAAATAATAACCACATATTATAAATAGATTAATAAACACAAATTAAAATTAAGAGAAGTAAAATTCTCAACTCATTCTTAAACTATACAAGCTCTTAATATGAAAGTAGTTTGGATAATACATTTTCTCATAATTTTTTTTTATTACCTTCAATCTTATACCTTGCAACCACTATTCCAATATCTTACTGCCATGATCAGATCTACAGTTTAAGATTTCAGATAAAAAATAATCATGTTCGTAAATCTTATTTATCTATTTGTGCCACTTTTCACAATAGTTTCTTTTACATAAAATATAATTTCTTCTCATGATTGAATTGCAGAGGGTTCATTATATGTATTCTTAGTATTAAATTTCTTAATCTTTTATTTTATTTATAAATTATGAGGCAAATGTATGATATCCTAGTGAAAAGTATAAGGAGACATGCATTTATTCCACATATAATGTCTACCTTCTGTACAATAAGAATAACAATAATAAATTTTAATAGAAAATATTTTAACTAAAATAAAATGCATAAAAACTATTAATTTAGAATAATATAATAAACTCATAGGATAGCCTATGAATACCAAGAATGGATAAAGGATTTTATGGCCACTAAAAATACTCTATTAACAACTTAAACCAATTTTACTTATAGATTTAGACAAGTAATGTAATAATTTCAATTGATTAAGGTAATCAGCTAATAATCTTAAATGAAGCAGATGATAGTTTATTATAAGAGCAGTCTTAAATAATTGCAATTAAATTGCAGTGATCAGTAAAGCTTTTAAGAAAATGGATAAATATATTGTTTCTTAGATGAATTCTTAATATCTATAAATCATTATAATTCATTTATTTTCTTTAATTTATGTGAATGTACTTTGAACAACTAGAATAAAATATAATTGCAACATGAATTACATAATTGTTTAGATTTCTGGATAAATGAAATGTGAATAAGACAATATTGAGATTTAAACAAGACTTAACAACAAAATATAACATTTATTTACCATAATACTGTTGGAAATATACAAAATTTTACAGCATTGTTTAAATACAGTACAATATAATTTTACTATGTTGGAGAAATACAATTTCAAAGTTTGTAGTTTAAACTCATAAACAAATAAATTAATGAATTAAATTTTAATTAATCATTGTTTATTTTGGTTGACCAGTATAACTCTTATGAATGCAGATACTCTTACAAGAAGTTTCATATTTTCCACTAATAAAGTTTAGACTAATATAGATATTAGAAAATTTCTATATGTTCCTAAATGTCAAATGTTTTATTAATGTATACATTATTATACAAGTTTACATACTCCTGCCTGATAAAGTTTTACTAACATAAGCATTTTTTCAATAATTCTATATCTTTCTAATGGATCAAATTTTACTAACCTATGCATTATTTCAAGAAGTTCCACATTTGCATACAATCATACTATAATATTGTCCCAAACAATGAGTAAATCAAAGTATTATTCATATCTTATCAATTCAGCAATGACTTGACACTGGATGATGACCATGATATATATTATTTAATTAGGCCTATAAATATAATTTTGAAATTTTAAATAATTATTAGTTTTATATTTTGTAATGTTAGCACAGCAGAACAGATTTATACATTAGGACCATTTCTACACTAACAGTCAAAACTGCACTTGAAGAAAATATGACACTCTTCAAAAACAAACAACCAAATCAATTGCCATAATAATAAATATATATAATACACCATACATATACTTCCAATAGGAAAAGATCAATAAGATAATGAATCTAGTGATGGCATGAACCCAAAAGATGGACCTATATTCTGAGGGCAAATAACAATGCTAGAACATTTGACTCTGAACATATGACAAAGGTGGGAATGGACTATCACAAATACTAGAAATAATGAGTTGCCTTAAACAGCATTTATGAAATCTGAAAAATACACTACTTATGAAAAATGTCATTAAGAAGAGAGAGACATGGCTAACATCACTTTATAAAATATATGTGCTATCAATATCAAGAGAGAGACGAGACATCTCTTGGAAATATAAATTGACAAGATAAGCTCAAAGCAATACACAAGAAGAAACTAATGCTAATATCTCTTAATAATATAATTATTAACTGATGTATAAAACTGATAAGATAGTTATCTTGTCAAATCTGCCTTAATAAAATATAGACTGAAATAAATAATAAAATAAGAATATACAACATCCTTTAATGGTTTACATATAAATATTCACTGGCATAGATAAATTACTAACAAAAGGGGACTAAACAATACTCATAAAAATGATGAGAATACTAAAATCATTATATAGCATTAATAAAATAGTTAATACTATGTGAACTCATAAATATCACAAATAATGTGTAAAATATGTTAAGCAAGAATACCTAAAATAAGTAAATAAATTATAAATAAATAAAATTATAATTCTAAATTATATCCAGTTTACCAAAGTTTAAAGTATTAAAGTTCTTTATCCTGGAACTTTCACCATTTTGCCAGATCGTAGTTTTGCAAGCATATAATAGTTCTGTTTGTTGGCAATGAAGCAACCTAAAACAGATGCACTGCATTGAAAATTATTTTACATAAGATTTCTTTAAAACATAGGCACACAGAGATACATTAATAATAGTCATTCACTTTTGCAAAATGCTTTTAAGTATATAAGTAAGTAAGTCAAGTTCCAATAATTCATATTATAGCATTAAGCTGGTTTTTCATTTACTTATTTTAAAAAGTATATTCAAATATATAGGTCTAGGTGCAAATATTTCTAAACTAAGCAGTTTCCTTCTAGAGAAAAAGAGCAAGGTTTCACATTTTGAGCATTAATAATAATCATAAAATATATAATAAAGTAACTTATTAAAAGTTAATGGCATTTAATTTGTAATCATAATTCACTAGAAATATAAAGGCAATGTCTTTACAACATAAGAGTAGATTTAAAATATATTTCCTTTTATTCATTTTATTTTAAGCAGAAAATTGAAGTATAAAAGAATGGGTTTTTTTCTTCTTGTCAGCAAAGGCAACAAATAACATTATTAAGAGCAATTTAAAATGTCATTTTTGAATTTAACACAAAAGGTTCACTCATCTTGAATGAATAATTCATTTTTGTTAAAAGAAATAAATTTATCCAAGATAAATCGTTTATCAAAGAGTATTGAAACAATATATTTTAAAATACCAAAATAAAACATTTTATTGTCTTGATAATTTATTGTTCTTTCAATGCTCTTTTAGATATTAAAATAAGCATCTTAAAACATTAATGTGCTATCATAAATATCACAAAATATAAGTTTCCAACAATTTTATTTCTTATTAAAACAGGCAAAACTCTCCAAATCAGTAGTGCCACTCAGTGCAAGTCAGAGTAATCAATGGATAACAGAAGGCTTGTGCATAAAATCCCTATCTAGTGCCTACACATCCAATATCCTCAGACTAGTTTCTGGCTTGTGGCTTTCATTGGTGAGGAACTTTGGACCTGAGAGCACTGCACCTAGATCGTAGGATCTAATGCAACCCTCCGGCAGCCACTTTTTATCTCTACTTAACTAGAAAACTATGAGAATAAAATTGAAAACACAATAATATTTTCAATCTAAGCCAAGTAGCTTATATAGTCATATGGTTCTGAACTCAGTTCAGTACCCATACATTTTGGTGTCTTTGGTTCTTTAATAACCATAACCACCCATTATCCTATTAGGCAGGATTGGTATTAAACCACTAAACATTACATGATCACCATTCCTTATGCTTGCTCATAACTGTTATTAAAACAGGCAAAATTCTCCATACAATAGTGCCTCTCAATGCCAAGCCAGAGTAATAAATGGATGACAGAAGTCTTGTGCATAAAATCCCTATCTAGTGCCTACTCATCCAATAACCCCAGACTAGGTTTTGCACAAACCTCTGGCATCCATTGATTACTCTGGCTTGCACTGAGTGGCACTACTGTATGGAGAGTTTTGCCTGTTTTAATAAGTTATAAGAAATGGTGATCATGTTATGTTTAGTGGTTTAATGCCAATTCTGCCTAATAGAATAGTGATGATTGTGGTTATTAAAAACCAAAGACACCAAAATATATGGGAACTGAACTGAGTTCAGACCCATATGACTATATAAGCTATTGAGCTTAGATTGAAAATCATATTGTTTTCAATTTTATTCTCATAGTTTTGTAGTTAAGTAGAGATAAAAGGTGGTTGCTGGAGGATTGCATTAGATCCTAAGATCTAAATGCAGTGCTCTCAGATCCAAGACTCCTCACTGACAAAGGCCACAAGCCAGAAACTAGTCTAGGCAAATTGGATGAGTAGGCACTAGATTGGGGATTTATGCACAATCTTTCTGGCATCCATTGGATTACTCTGGCTTGCACTGAGTGGGACTACTGTATGGAGAGTTTTGCCTGTTTTAATAACAGTTATGAGCAAGCATAAGAAATGGTGATCATGTGAATTTTATTTCTAAGATATAAGGAATGTTATATTTTTAATAAAGTTCATTGCACATATGAAATTGAAAGTAATAAAGAATTCTTACATGAACATATTATTTTAAAATAAAATAATTTAAAATTTTAAACTTATGATAAATTTTGAGAAGTTCCTTTCTCTTTTGCATGTCTATTTCCACTAGAAGTTCTAGTGATTCAGTAATCTCTGTAGTCCATAGTCTCATTTGATGGGTGTGTGGACCTTTTATATACCTAGTCATGTGACTCCTTTTGATTGATGGAACAACATATTTTTACCACTTTTTTTTAATCTTCCCACCTTAGGCTTTAAAGGTCAATTTTGTATCTGTGGAGTAGAACTAAAATAGAATTCATTTATATATTTTTCAGATGTGTTAATTAACGCGCTGTCTGAAATAATTATTTAAGAACTAAAATTATTATGTAATAACCGAAATACAGGCTTATTATATATCTGTATCAATATATGTAATATATAGGGTATATGAGCACAGACTTTCACCCACCCACCACGCTATCTCATAACACGGATACACTTGAACACATATATGTCGAAAAGATAAATAATCACCATTGGTGATTATTTATCTTTTCGACATATGTGTTCAAGTGTATCAGTGTTATGAATAATGGTGATTATTTATCAATTTGACATATATGTGTTCAAGTGTATCGGTGTTATGAGAAAGAGTGGAGGGTGGTGGGTCGTGTGAAAGTCTATGCTCATATACCCTATATATTAAAATTATTATGGTAAAATAAAATACAATGAACGAAAATATATTGTTTTGAAAAAATATTACAACACTCTTTTACACCTATTTTTAGACTATAATAAATAAATAAATTACAAGTTCACTAAAATTCATTTAATATCACAATTACATTGAAAGTATTTAAAAATGATATTCAACATTATAAAACAAAAAAGTGTAAACCAAATTAATAAATGTAAGCATATTCACACATGTAAACTCAAGTTGTTTTATTTTAGAATTAACTATTTTAATATTAATAAGCCACTTTTTACTTTTTAAATCAACTGATATAGCTTTGTCTTTCTTATTTAAACTTAATAATATTAGATTGAAGAAACACACTTTTTCTAATAGTTAATCTAGATAGAAATGCTCTATTATAAGTAAGCAAATTCAACATTAATATCTGATATTAAACAACACTCTTTTACAACTATTTTTAGACTATATTAAATAAATAAATTACAAGTTTACTAACATTCATTTAATATCACAATTACATTGAAAGTATTTAAAAATTATATTCAACATTATAAAACAAAAAAAAAAGTGTAAACCAAATTAATAAATGCAAGCGTATTCACACATGTAAACTCAAGTTGTTTTAATTTAGAATTAACTATTTTAATATTAATAAGCCACTTTTTACTTTTTAAATCAACTAATATAGCTTTATCTTTCTTATTTAAACTTAATAATATTAGCTTGAAGAAACACACTTTTTCTAATAGTTAATCTAGATAGAAATGCTCTATTATAAGTAAGCAAATTCAACATTAATATATGATATTAAAGATTTGGACCTAATTATTATCACTGTTTAATTTAAACTCTAACATTTAAGATACTAGGGACTATATGAAAGATATCCTAGTTTGTTTTCTTTAACACTAATTTCTTACGAAATAGGAAAACACATCTGTAGGTAACATACTTGAAAATTACTTCAACTATATAGTTCAATTTAATACAATAAAATATTAAAATCAGTTTTAATAATGTTCAGAATTTATAAAAATACTTGAAATGGTTTATAATGTGAATTGGTATCTAATTATAAATATAAAGCTTTGATAACGTTAACTTGCAATAAAATTAAGTTAATGAATTATTTTTTTTTTAATACTTAAACAGATTAAATAGAGGAGAGTCTAGTAGCTTCACTGGCAAAGCCAAAAAATACAATATATATATATTGTAACCTCCACAGCGCAAGTAAAATAAAACAGGATATAAGTAGAGTATGAATATAGCATGAGTATATGGTAGAGCATGAAGAGGAGAGGTTAACCTCCACATCAACAGTAAAATGAAACAATAGATTAAACACAAATCTATGTGTAAGCACAAAAGCTAGCTTGGCTACCATGAGCATGAGTAGATATAGGAGAGGCTACAGTGTACTATTGACTTTACATTATCTTAATTTCCTTATAAACTGACATTATACAAAGCATTCGAATTAAACTAACTTTTAATACATGAATGATAAAAATGTTAAAAGACATCTATTTAATTTACAGTTCTATTAAATGATTAATATTCAGGATAATATCTGTCTAATGAATGAGTATGAATTAACATACTGAAATGAATGATAAATGAGTAAAGATGTAGAAGATTAAAAGAATAATAAAGAGCAATAATAATTGACTAGTGTAAATGAATAATGGATAGGCCTAAGAATGAGGAAAAAGGAATATGTGGAGAGAATGAATAGTTAATATTGTAATGAAATGGAAATCAATGAAGGATGAATAAACTGTGCTGGGATAATAAGATGAGATGATGATGAAATTAAATTAAAATAAAATATGGATGAGCAATGATAATGATGGTGATGATGAATGGGATCCTGAAACATTAATTTGATATTATTAAAACAAAAGCAAAGGCCTTCTAAATTTAAATAATTAAAGAAGAAAGTTTAAATCTTTGAGATTTTAATGAATCAATAAAACAATAAGATGAAGATAAGAGATTAAGGTAATTCATACCAAATGACTTAAGAAATAAATCTGACACAAAATCAATTTCTCCGGATTCATATGATTTATAGTTCAATGATTTTATATATCTGGATCAGCAAGACAAATTTTACTGCTATCCAAATATAGAAAATTGAGATGACTTATATTACATAAAGGGAATTACTAAGTATATCTAACTACTGTACTGGTAATAATAAAGGTAAATTCTAAATTTTATAATAAATCAACAAATTCATAACATTAAGGTAAATATAATAAACATGTTAATCATTAAATATCTTGAAATACATTAATCACAATTGTAACAATACCAGTAGAACAATCATAATATCATCTACAAATACTTTACATTGAAACACTATGAAAATATGACCAAGTTCAGTGAATGATGGTATCTTACAATTTATTGAAATATTCTTTAAAATTAATTAATGGTTTTTAATATGTCACTTCAAAATAGCATCTCAGCATGACAATAACAATATGTTAATCAGACAACAGTACTCTAAAGATATGAGAATGGTAAAATTTGATTTATGATATGCTGAACATATAATAAAACTGAGTGATGACAATAGTGATAGCAATAATAATAATGTGTGAATAGTGTTAAGCAATAAGGTTACTGACAAACAAATATCCAAAAAACATTCTATTTACAATATATACACCTTTCAAATATATATATATCATTTATCAAACTTTAAAAAGGAAAATGCATAAAACAAAATTTTATTAGCATAACTATAATATTAACAGGAAAAAGGATCTTCTTGGATCCAATCAAAATTATAATGCATTATCACCCTTTTATAATTTTCTTATTTACACCCATCCTTTAATCTAAATTTGTTTTAGCTTATTACAACCAGTACTATATTTTATTCACTACATTTAGGTTTATTAAATTTCTTTACCAAAAATTAAAAATATAGATAAGGTAATAATAAGGTTACTATTAAATAAATGATAGGTAGGCAATACCTAATGCTAGGCAATTCAAGATATTGAATATTCTCAGGCATTGATAATTATACTCTTTACCATCTTAGGAAGATTATATACTTTTTAATTTTATTTATCTACGACATTGGGCTGATAGTATAACACAATTCTACTTAAAATAAATCAATATTACTGTAAATCCTCATTTAATTCCTTAATATCATATCATAAATCTTTTCTCTAATATTATTGAAAATTTTGGTATATTAATATTTAATTATAAATATCAAATAACAAATGCAGCATGTATATTTGAGATCACTTTGAGTAGATAATGTACTAGTATAATAATATAATACTATAACTTAATACTTAATAAGGATATTATTATTTACTATAATTGTTTGCTTGATACTGACATGGTTCACATATCTCATTCATACCTTTTCAAGGATGATTTCATTGTTACTAAAGATTAAATTGTCAAGATTTAATGGGATGAAGTCTAATGCCATATGTAATATATATCCATGAGTATATTAGTTCTGAGCCAAGGCAAAGAAGTATACCAGTAAATCTAGACTACAGTCATTCTATGACTATGTATGGTCTGAAATCACAGTGCCACAGTTTGAAACACCTGCAAGGATATGAGGGGGGGGGGAAGATGTTTAACCCCTTAGCTAAGAAAATACATGAAAATCCTTTATAATGATGTAGGTCTTGATTAACGCACAAATCTACAGGCATCATATGCAATTCACCCATGATGATGATGTTTCACACTTTTACACAGGATAAGGCAAAAAGTATGCCTTATATGAGATAAAAATAGCAATGCAATATATCATAATTCTCTAATATGGCAATAACCAACTCTCACTAGTAACAATATCTATCTTATAAGTGTGAACATCAAATAAATGGAATATAATCAAATTAATACACGGAAATTAAAATATTAATTATTAACTCAAGAATGGTCTCCAACTGTAATAAGTTTTATTTGTAATTAGTTACTTAATACAACATAAAACATAATATTAAGTATGTCTGGATTTGATTAAAATTGAATTTTATCTCACATGATCATTTAGTAATTGCAGCTTTACCAAAAGATATTAAAAACAAAGCATAATAACATAATAAAGTTTAACAATTTATCTCAAAATGATTTTATCCTTCTTTGTGATCACTTTTAAATATAGATATTATTATGAATTTTATCATGAATTAGTTTACCTTCCCTATGACCAAATTTTAACATAAATAGACACCCAATTTGTATTTTCTCTTGGATCCCTTTTGTTCATAAGCAAACCAGTTGCCGAACCTACAAATATTAAACACATAAGATTATAATAACACACAATAATAAAAAAATATATATTCTCAAATAAGGTTTCTTCATTTTCCTTCTGTGAAGAAAAGAAAGACTTGTAAGTTACAATTTATGCTTTCAAATTATTCTAAGATCTCGTAATGTTTTTCACTATTTAATAATATCACAATTATTACACATTTCGCACTGCATTTCTTATCCATAAACTCTGCGATAAACTACTTTTCCTTTTTGTGTACTCCAATTGAATTATGGGAACATCAACTAAACATTTATTAATTAAATTACCACATAAGATTATAATAACACACAATAATAAAAAATATATATATTCTCAAATAAGGTTTCTTCATTTTCCTTCTGTGAAGAAAAGAAAGACTTGTAAGTTACAATTTATGCTTTCAAATTATTCTAAGATCTCGTAATGTTTTTCACTATTTAATAATATCACAATTATTACACATTTCCCACTGCATTTCTTATCCATAAACTCTGTGATTAACTACTTTTCCTTTTTGTGTACTCTAATTGAATTATGGGAACATCAACTAAACATTTATTAATTAAATTACCGATGGGATTGTCAAGTCACTAAATAATTATGGTTTGTTTTTTTAATGCTTAATATTTTAAAATAGATGAAAATACAATGCTAAAGATGAATGCTGATTTCAATATTATTATAGTAAATAATTATTTAGTTTGAAAGCACAATTTAGTTATCTGGTAAATATTCTATTATAATTTCTTTAAAATTCACAATATTATTATTAGCATGACAAATTATATTTGGAATTAAATTGAAAGGTGAAGTAATATTGGAAAATACAATTATTCTATTTAATAAACTTGACAATTCTGCCAGATCCAAGCAAAGATTTATGCAGTCATATACTGTTTTCATTAAGTTTATGGTAATTTATAGCATTTAATATTAAGAACTTCAGCATAAGTGATATTTTAACAAATTTAATATCAATAATCTATTTATTCATGACTAATGGAACTTAGGCTAAGGTGATCTATTATTGTTACTAATTTAAGTATAATGAAATAAGTGTAATTATCTCCCATGCATTTATAATTTCTATAACATTAGATATAACTAATGGCAAATTTACTTATCTCAGAATAGTGTTCCATTTTATAAAAATATTTTCTGAGTGTACTAAGGAAATTATTTAGCAATAAAAATCATATACATAACTCTTACTATAGTTTACTTTTAATTTTACCTTGTTGAATGGAAGGTTCCAAAATAATTTACTTATTACAATTTCAAATTTATTATAGCAATGTTTATGTATCTTATGGTTATTATAACTAAAACACTGGATAATTATTGAGAATTCAAGTTTACAAGTTTTTTTAACTTTGTATAATTAGGTTTACTTTTGGCAGCCATTTTCTTGATAGTGAACCAGTCTTCAAATTACTAGCAGATAACAGTATTTATGTGCTTTTCTGTAGATGTGGGATACTTAGAATTTACTCTATGGTTTCTTACTTAATAATAATAAATACTCTGTACTTTGACTAGGGAAAATAATACATTTAAAATTATTTCTAAACTTTAAATTGTAGAATGATATCCATTCTTCTCTTTTAACTTAAAAAAATCCTGTTCCCAGGTAGAAAAATTCTCTTCCTTTTTCTCAATTTTATGCAAGCCTATTTATAGACTTTTAGCCAAGGGGCTGACTGTAAATCAATAACCAATCAGATTATAATAAATGATTATATTTGCCTAAAATTAGTAAATCACCTTTAAACCAGATGATAACTAATCAAACTGTTTAATAATATGTTAGATCACAGTAAAATTATATTTAATAATTAATTATACTGTTTAACTTAAAATAATTGTAATTTTAAATCTGTTGAAAAGCTATTATTTAACAATAAAAATATTAAGTGCTTCTATGGTTTTGTTTAATAACAATATTACCTTATTATATTATAATTATGGAAACTAATTTATCTGTCAGACTATATGTGAGGATGTCCACACACAACCTGGCAGAAATCTGACATATATATTGAGCATTTTAATTATGTACTGCTCCAAAAAGACTTGCCTATTACGTTTACTTATTTTCATCCCCTAAAATTAATAATCATTAGACAACACCACTGGTTAAAACAATAGATTTAAATCATCAAGATAATAATTGATTAAAATTTAAAATTTTTAGTTAATTGACTAATTTTTATGATTTTATGAATATCAAATGACTGTTCTTATAACTTCATGCTCAATCTCATTATTATTTAAGATCTAATAGTTTTTCATTAAAACTTTAATCTTGCTAATGATGAATGATATTTTGTCAAAACAGCAGAAATAAAATAAAAATAATACATGGTTTAACAGAAAAAAGACTTTATTTACATCATATAACCATCAAAATGTTATATATATATATTATAAAATTACTAAATAATATTTTAAGTATTCATTAGCTTGCTTATTTCTTATATATGTTTATTTATATACTTCACATTTTACAATATTGGGGGGGGGGGGTATTTATTTATTTTTACCTACTTCAAACACATTTTATGCAAACACAAAAAGATAGAAGACAACTAAAAAGATCTACAATTAATATAAAATCAGAATAACTTTTCAAAGCTATGTCACAGTGTAAGGAATCTTAACTTCTACAAAACCTAAACTAAAATATTGAGAAACAAAAACTGCACCTATGAGATATTGTGAAATGTGGAAAGATATATATCTGTGAAATTTCATACGAACCCAAAATAATGAGTAGAAAGAAAAACAGATATGTACAAAGTAGAAAATCATGCTTATACAGTGATCATATGTTTTATTGGGAAAAGTCAAGAATATTAGGTGGCTAAAAAAAGTAAAAAAGAAGCTTCTTACATAACAATAGTAAAGAACCTCATAAGTCAATCTAGTGTAATAATCCATATTGCTTGAAAGTGTTTTATTTATCTTTGTATTTAAAAAAATATAAAAATCAGAAGGATCTTCATAGATAAGCATATAAAAATTTCACTGCTCATTGCTTTTACCAAATAATTAAATTGGTTAGAGATAATCTTAAATTCAACATTCATGAATCTAATGATTACCTGTTCGATTTTCTTGCTAATCATTGGTCAGCCTACTAATATCTGAAAAGAAGACTAGAATATAATATTGTTCTTAGAGTATTTTTACCCCAACAAATTGTAGAAAACATTATTTCTAACAACTTATAGGTATTATGTCATTGCATACTCTATTAAAAACTTAAAAACAAAATGTGAATTAAATAAGCCTAAATAAATACAAAAAAAAAAAGAATTAAAATTATTATTAAGCTCTCAATCATTGGTTGGCCAAGCGGTTAGCATAGCTGCCTTCCAAGCAACTGGCCTGGGTTCGCTTCCCAGTCAACGCTTTGACATATAAAAAAAAAATTATAAAGATAACAGTTATTTTTCTTTGCATTCAGATTTTAATTAAAAAAGAGAGATTGAACTGTCATATTGATTTTTCCCCCTAATTTAACATTTGAAATTTTATATTCAAATTTTAAAGCATAATTTTCAAAGTCAATTATAAAATCATAAGGGCTTTAGGATGTAATGGTAGTGGATGTGCTGCCATGCTGGTGATCTGGGTTTAAAATTAGACTACTAAATATGGATATTTTTTCACGTTTTTAATAGGCTTCGGATTTTTTTGAAGTAGTTAATCCAAAGTTAACCAAGCTAGAAGATTTAATATTGGTTGGTAAATGAGTATGTAACTATTTTTACATAGAATGAAAAACAATGAGAAAGTAATCACCGCCTGGCCATTAGTAAATCTGCTGAATTCTATTTTCTTTTTCACTGTTCTTCATAACATTCTATCGGACAGATTTTTGCTCTGAAATGCTATTTAAAGGCTGTTTTTTTTATTCTTAAAGCAAACTTTTATATATATAACAAAATAATTAAAATAAATTGACTTTTTGTTTGAATTTTTAAATTTCCACCAACAAAAATTTACTAAATAGTCTTAATTAACAAAATCTATTGATTTTTTGCGAACATTTTAAAATTATGTATTAAATATTCAAGAAAATAATTTTCTGAATATTAATTAGTTAAAGAAAAAATGGTGAAATTTTTAAAAAATGCGGGTGAGAAAAAAACATAGATATATAGTCGTCGTCATCATCATCGTCATTATTATTATTATTATTATACAGTACACTCTTGCTTGAACAATAGAGAAAAAGTACTAAAAACTATTCAAAATATATATTTTTAAATAATTCAAAAATAATTAAATCATTAAAATATAAATACATTAAATAAGTATAACTAACAGAATCACAATGCATTGTCACACATCCATGCAGACACTATAGAAACATGCTACAAAAAATGAAATAATATAGTCAAAAACTATTTTATTATTTTTAACTATAATTTTACACTTTCTTTATGTTGTATATATAAATATAAAATACAAAGTCTGGTCATGTTTTCTAATAGTGGCAGGCTGATGTTTAATTTTCGGATTAAACGGACTTACAATTTTGAAAAACTAAGAATCTCACATTTAAAAAAAACAAAAAAACAATTTTACAAATTTGTAAGTTATAAACTTTTAATACAAACTAAATATGACTCCAAAACTTCTTTATTGTATATATAAAATTACTCCCAAAGATCATTATTTAAGTAACAAATAATCATCTGAAGATTTATGCAAATTTCAAATTTATATGACCTATACCATTTTCCCCCCTGTTTTTTTTATTGACATACTCAGGAAATGTGCTTCACTCGTGGTAAAATTCTACAACTTTCTATGTAGAATTATGCTTGATATTTATAACCTTTTATTTTTATAAAACAGTAGAATTAATACGTCCATTTGTTTAATAAACAATTTTTCATTTTTAAATAAAATTATTTTCTAAATTATCACTAGCATATTCTAATCTCTTTCATGATTAAAACTCTAAAACAATTTAGCTTATACATTACAAATTTACATTCTCATCATCATTATTGATCCACTGCAGGATAAAGATCTCTCCAAGCTTAATTCATTTTTTCTGAGTGCAGCCTTTCTATTCTGCACCACACTAACAATTTCCTTATTTTTTCCATCTATTTCATATATATTTCATTTCTAAGTCTTTTATAATTTCATGGGATCCAATTTAAGACATCAACTTCCTATTATCATCTCTTCTAGAAATATTCTCAACTTAACTCCATTTTAATCTCTTTATTTTTTCAATGATATCAGGGATATGTGTTTGCTCTCATCCATGTATTTCATTTTTGATCTCTTTTTGTTATTCCTAATATATATCAATAATTTGTTGAATTGTCTAATGTTTCTGTATTTCTCTTCTATTAAATGTCTCCATTTTAAATCTATAAGTAAGTACTGGTAAAATACATCTTTTAAAAACCCTTTTTCAAAAACATAGATATGTTTCTATCAAATATTAAGTTATTTTTATCACAAATAATCCATCCAAGTTTAATTCTTTTTTTTTAATTTTATTCATTATGTTTTTATTAATAATATGACCAAGGTATTTGTAGTTATTAACTTTTTCTAATTCAGAATTATCAATCTTTGTTTACTTCTGCAAAAATTAATTCAATATTACTTTAGACTTTTTAGCATTATCTTTAGTCCTACTTTCTTACTTACATTTGATCAAATTTTTGCAACATTTTCTGAAGCTCTGAAGCATTATTTGCAAAACAATCACACATTCTGCAAAATCTAGATGACTTAAATAATCTCCATTTATTTTCACTCCCTTAGCTTCCCATTTTTAGTCCACAAAATACTTCTTGTAAAATTGCTGTAAAAGTTTTGGAGATAAAGAATCTCTCTGACATACACTTCTCTATATACTTTTCTTAATGTTAATCTTCTTAGTATCATCATATAATCTAATCACTGCTGTTGCATTTCAATAAATATTTTTAGAGAAAATGACAATATCCTGGGGTTATATCTTGATGCCCCAGTCCTTTAATCACTTTAGAAATGCTTATAGAGTCAAATATTTTTTTATAATTGACACATCCAAAGCATAATGTCAACTCATAATTATTGGTTCTTTCGATAACATCTCTCAATACTTTGATATGATCCACTGTGTTAAAACTATTCTGAAATTTAGTTGTTATTTTGTTTGGGTAAATTCCACTCATTGTTGTGGATGAGTTATAATTATCTTGGAAAAGATTTTGTGTAGGACTGATAGAAGACTAATATTATCTGTAATTTTTTAAAAAAAATATTCATCTTTTTTAAATGTCAACATCACAACTGCATTCTTCCAATAAATCAGGTGAATCTTTCTCTTTCAGATACTTGATATATAGTTTTGCTAGTATTTTTTTCTATTTCATCACTAGCTTCTTTTAAGATATCAGTAACAATTCCATCATATCATGAAGCTTTTTCCTTCTTTGTAGATTTAATGAATTTAAAATGTTTGGCAATTTAAAAATGTAACTAATAATTGTGGTGATTACTTTGTGTTTTTTTATTACTGTATAATTTCTTTAGAATTCTTTAACATATTTCATTACATTGTCTATTTAGTAAAGGTTATATCTTTCCCTTTTATTGATGAAACACTTTTTTTTTCTAATACCAAGATATTTTATACTTTTAGAACTTTTATTCTCTTCTATATCTTTTATTGGAAATTTTGTTATATTTTTTATATTATTATTCATCTTTTTTGTATCATTTTATAGAATTTTAGATATTCAATTTTTAATAAAGGTTCATTTTAAAACATTTTCATATTCCTTCTTTTTTCATACATTGTCTTCTCAGTGGAACATTTACTAAAAATTGCTTCTTTTTGTAACCAGCTATCTTTGTTGCCATTCTTAATAAAGTATTAATTATATTCTTATAAATCTCAAGTTTAAACCTTCTTCAAAATCTGTCAGTATTTTAAAACCATTAGCAAATTTTAATTTAAATTCAGTGGAATGGATCTGAGGTTAAAAATATCAACTATTAGTACAAAATGTTATAATAGTTTATGTTTCTTTAGTTTTGCATTACATCTTATATCTGCTAGTTGATTTAAACTATTAAAAACATTACAATTTTGGAAAACATATTTTTCTGCTTGTCTATTGGATGACCTTTATTTAGATGCTTCCATGTCCATTTCTATTTAGCATTTTTTTCAAAGAAAGTATTTATACTGTACAGGGTTTTTTTCTTCAAATTTTGTCATCATATACCATATTTATCGAGAGCTGTTCAATCTTTCAATAATTTTCCAGCATTTTGCATATTCATAAATAATTATTTCAGTCATCACTATAATAACTTGTTGAATCATACTCTTAAATTATCTGCATTAGATATCTTCCATTAAATTGAATAATTAATTTTGCCAAACTACCTGATAGACCATCAATCTCTATAAGTTTGTCCATCTGTTTAATTATTATGAATACTACTCTCCCTGTGCTTTTAATATAAGCCCGTTTATCAAATCACTTGTCTCTTCATCTTTTCTTTTAATTTCTCAAAGTCCAATAATATTCCATTTAATACTAGACAATTCTTCTAATTCACAAAAGTAGTCTGCAATTATAGGTAGGTAAATAAAAAGTCATAATTGATTGGCAACTGGATTTCCAACTAGGAGATTCTCTAGCATCCTCTGCCTACAGTTACCAACTCCTGCTTTGGTTGTTGACTTTATAGCTTTTTGAAAGAAAACCCCATAATTTAGTTTTGTTTTGATGATTGTAAATATCTGAAAATAATATTCACACACCAATGCACATTTATTCTGCTTTCAATAAAGCTCAACTGAGGTTTCAGCTAAGAACTATCAGGTAACTGAGGAGAAAAACCATGATATATTTTAGTCTTAAACTCAAGAGATAAAAAAAAAATAAACTTGCCATACTGACTCACACATGTTTGGTGAGCAGCCCATCCATACTTTTTTTAGTAATATGAATAACCACTTAATAATAATAATAATAATAATAATAATAATAATAATAATAATAATAATAATAATAATAATAATAATAATAATAATAATAATAATAATAATAATAATAATAATAATAATAATAATAATAATAATAATAATAATAATAATAATAATAATAATAATAATAATAATAATAATAATAATAATAATAATAATAATAATAATAATAATAATAATAATAATAATAATAATAATAATAACAACAACAACAACAACAACAACAACAATAATAATAATTTTATTTATTTATTTACGACACAAAACTACAGCATAAAGCCAATTACAGAATTGTACCATAACAAATATACAATAATATACATAAATGAATATAAATGACAAATTATTAATATGATTATATGCCATATTTCTATAAAAGATAAGTAACACATTTAAAAATCTAAAGTAAAAATGTTTTCATTAGTAAAATTATAATTCATTCACTAATTTAAGTGTCAAACACCAGCATATAGACAATTATCATTAACACATTAATAATAACAAATAAATAAAAGGGATAAATTTAATGTTCATAAGAAAATAATAAAAAAATAACAACCAACAAATATATATATGTGTAAACAAAATCAAGTTAAACCAATCAAACCTGGCATTTAAATTTAATAACATTACAAAATTGATTATAATCTAAATTAAAGTGATTAATATTACTACAAATCTGATTATATAAAGATGGTAGCCTAAATAAAGAAGAATATTTAAGAACATTGGAATGACAAGTTTTAATGTAACAAACAGAAGCAGACTGAATATCATGCACATGAGATCTAATTATAATAGTAGAAATTGTGTCAGATAAAAGAACTATTTTATTAACAATTTTATAAAAATATTTGAGATCTCTATAATAATAGTAATAATAATAGTAGTAGTAGTAGTAATAGCTACAATGACGAGTGTATGAAATGGAGATTAAAAATTTGTTCTTTTCATTTTTTTAAGCACTCAAAGAGTAATTAAAAGATAACTTTTTAGTTAACAGCCAACTTTTTCTGCAACAAATTTTGCTTTCTATATACATAAATAATAAAAAAATGCAATGGGTTCTCAGTAAGAAAATGGTATAAACAATGATGATTGGTAAAACATATAATAAAATAAAAATATTCAGAAATTAATTTAGTTTAGGAAAATATGAATATCAAATGGATAACTGCATATATTGGTGGAGTGACTGTACAATTTTTTTTTTTATTAACTACTTTATAACAGTTATGAATAATGACTAGACAGGGTTTACATGAAAGACAAGCCTTTATATAGATCTAGCCACATTTCATGGCCACTATCCTCCCCATATTTAAGATGTTATTATAAGAAAAGTAAAATAGTTTACTTGGAATTCAGATGAGAAATAAAGGAGAAACTAAATTATTAATAATAACACTAATTTTAATTAACAAATATAATTAAAAAATATAACAATTCATATTTATATATTTATGTCAGTGTACTAGCAAAAAAAACATCTGTGATAGATAATCTTATTTATAATGATCCTTAAAAGTTTTATATCAGTTTTATTAAGTTATCTATTTTCTCTTCAGTTGAGCTGAGTTTTCTTTTACATTGGAAGAATTTTGAATCAAGATATATGTATGGCCATAATAATCCTTATTTAATATTTTCAATTTATTCATGGTTTATTTCCATTAAGTTCCTTTTCTTGCGATTAGAATATTGAATCTTCATAATTTATTAATCCATTTATGATACAGTACTTTTGTTTGTCAAACAATTAATTGGATAGTGGATTTCCCTATATGATCAAGTGTCAAGTATTATATATTTTGCATCCACTATCAGTTACTAAGTTGGGAGAATCATTATTAATTACTGAGGCATTTTTTGTTTATAGTTCGATAATAAGCAACATCAATGGAAATTTTAGGGGAGCACTCTCCCTATTAACTGCATTATCTCCACATAGATAAGCATTAAAATATTTTTGGCTTCCATTATACAAGCAGCACACAAAAGAAATGGTATTTTGTCACTTTTTGTTGGAAAAGCAGATGAACTAAGAGATTTTTTCTGTTTTGCAACTGGTTTCCACAGCAACTTTGTATTTTCAATTGACAATTTTATTTAAGAATTTCAATACATTTTTAATTTCTTACAATTATTATTTTTTATCAACTTCTTAATAATTTGTTTTACACACATGACTTCTACAACATTTTAGAAGACATAATAAAAAAAGCATATATATTTACAAAAATCCATGCATGTAAACTCTGCCATGGAGATTACAATATCTATAAATAATAAATACTCAGATTATATGTAACTGAACTGGAGCTTCCAATGCACTATATAATGTGAACAAACTTTCCAAAAGACAGATTATATCACTTTTGGAGAATTATTTATGTTATGTAATTCATTGGAAGCTTCAATTACTTTTTGTTCAGTTATATATATACTACTATAAACTAACAACATATTATAGTATACATGTTTTTATATCTGATAATCTATTGCATATGTTGCAGTTATAAAAATAAATATTTGCAAAATTAATAAAATTCTTTATTGTGAAACTATAATACTTTTTGATTATTTTTTTTAAAAATATACTACGTATATTGTCATATATGCTTTTTTCCATTTTTTTTTTTTTACATACAGAACCTCTGCTCTCCCCCTCCCCCCAAATCAAAACAAAAAATTAGAAAGTGTTAGTTGTATGACATATACACTTTAATTTTTCATTTAAACTTGATAGAACTTTAATTAAATACTTTTCTATTTATGGATGAAACAACAATAAAATTCAAATGATTTTAACAATCAATACTCAAAACCTAGATTTAAATAAACATCAATAAAATTATTAAAAAATTATAAAGCATAGAGAACATTGTAATACCAAATGAGTTTCCTAAATTAAATTCTAAATTTAGCTTTTGAATTTACAGTATATATAAAGAACATAATTAAATATCATTAATATTACTCATTTGTATAATATTGATTATCAATTTAGTTGTAAATTTTAATAATAACATAGTAATTAAATGTTAAAGATAGTGGCTTTTATATCCTTTTCATGTAATTATATTTATTTCTTATTTAAGATCTAACTTAAATTTTTAAAAAAGTTCTTTATCAAAATTAATATTTTTTAGTATTAATATCTCATACATTTTTCTTTATTTGAAGATAAAAGTTTTTTATTGTTAGATAACTATCTCTCTCACTCTCCTCCCATTCTCTATTTTTGTGTTTAACTATATATAGTGAATATATATCCACTATATTTTGTTTCATATTCCCCTCACATACATCATTCACACATAGTAACTCACATTTTGTTGATTTGCTTTGAATATTATAGAATATGTATTATTTATTGAACTGCAAGTGTATGTTATTTTTCACTATCACATAAATGCTTTTTGTGTGCATAGTATGCATATACAAATAAACAATTTTTTTAATGTAGTTATTAATAACGGATCGAGATATCACATTTACATATATATTCATTCACATTCATTCAAAAAATAAAAACAATTAAAAAATTACTGTACTGTATCTATTTTTTTATAAATAAAATGAACAGTAAACTATAAAACAGGCAAAATTATCCATACAGTAGTGCCACTCAGTGCAAGCCAGAGTAATCAATGGATGCTAGAAGACTTGTGCATAAAATCTCTATCTAATGCCTACTCATCCAATATCTCCAGATTAGTTTCTAGATTGTGACTTTCATCAGTGAGAAGCCTTGGATCTGAGAGCACTGCATCTAGATCTTAGGATCTAATGCAACCCTCTAGCAGCCATCTTTTATCTCTACTTAGCTACAAAACTCCTCACTGATGAAAGCCACAAGCTAGAAACTAGTCTGGGGATATGGGATGAGTAGGCACTATATAGGGATTTTATGCACAAGCCTTCTGGCACTACTGTATGGAGAGTTTTGCCTGTTTTAACAACAGTTCTGAGAAAGCATAAGAAATGGTGATCATGTGATGTTAAACAGTAAAGTATCATAGTTTCAGGACAATTAAACATTTTCTGGATAATATTCTTTTTCTTCAAAAAAAATTTTCCTAAAAAAATGTTAATAGCAGTCTTTTTATCAGTAGACAATAGTCTTTTCTAGTTATTTTTGATGTTTTAAGTCTGCACTGGTTTTGAATTTATACATTACCCTAATTGCCATTTCAGATTATTTTCTGTGGTTTTTGGAAGAATATTTATTTATATAAATGCTCAATGATGATAACTGACTTATCTCTCCAAGATAGTTGGTTCTTTATCAGTCCTATTTACTTAGCTCTGCATGTTTCTTACACTATAAAGCTACCAACAAAATGATGCAACTTGGAAAGTTTAACTCTCTATATTACATATTTGTAAATACCAGCATATAAAAGCAATGTCATGCTATATATGACTTGCTTTATTGATTACTATAAAAACTTCTAACTTCTAAAGTAAAATTAAACTCTTCAAATTTCAAGTTTTCTGATGCAATAGTAAGAATGTTTTAGGAGTTCAATTTTTATCATTATTAAATTAATAACTTTCATTTCTTTTAAGAAAGTTAACATTACAAATTTTATTAAACTTTACATTTAGAAAACATTTTATTACAAGAATACTGTATCACAAAAAATAGTGAATAAAATATATGGATTTTCAACTTAATCTGAAGAAGTTTAGTAATAAACATGAACACATGGTGTTCAGTTATAAAAAATTTTAAATTTATGAATTTTAATGTCATTTTTTATTTATATACTTTGAAGGGTGAGGAGGAAGAGTAGTCTATAAATGAAATAATGTTTATTAATATAGCATATATCATGTTTTCATTTATTGTATAAAAAATTAATTTTTTTCTTATGAGAAAGACTATTTTTGAAGTAAGCAAACTACAGCTTTTTTATCCATTATATAATAAAACAGATTTAATGTAATTCACTAAGATATTTACTAGTGCACTTTCAAGCTGTAATTTTAAGCAGAAAGTAATCAACCCTTACACATGTGCTGTATTGTTATAGTAAATCAACATTGTTTTTGATGCTGCTCTTATTTTTTCAAAGTCTCTATCATGTAACTTAGATCTAGTCTCCTCACATTCACAAAAACAATAATTTAATATAACAGTGCAGCACATGTGTAAGAGTTGATTATCTTCTGTTTAAAAATAAAAGAAACCAAATTGGAATATAATACGTATATATATACTTAATTATTTTAGAAATATTATTCTAGAAATATTCTATCATATATATGATTTTATATTATTTTAGATATTTCCATATTGTTAATTTACATTTTGTTGATTTATTAAAAAGTTTGGAACATTTTTATTCTCAAACATCTGCCTGGTCATTATATATGTGTGATTTGTCTGATTATTGGTATCATAAAAACTATGTTCTTCATGCTGTGTTTAAATTGTGAATTGATCAAGAGAATTCTTGATATCAGGTTAGATCTTGTGAACTACTAGTCTTCTTGCTACTCTAGATAATGGAGCTACCATGGTAGAACTGTAAGGTAACTCATGAAATTATAAATAACCTACTAATCTCTAATTTTTATAATGCTTAAATAGTAATCTCAATAAGAGATATTCATCACCATCAAATCTTAAACTTCCAATCAAGAGCTACCTCATATTACATCATGGCATATATCTATTAAGATGACCCTATGAACATAATTTTTTGGATCTTTATGCACTGCATGTTACAATATTTATATAAGGTCTTAGGGTGTAGTGATTAACATAGATGCTTGATATATATTATATGGGGTTGTTGATTTAAGGTAAGTTATATTTAACACATTGATCTATTTTGGAATTGCTTATTACTTGTCCATTTCTCATATTATATTTGCTTTGATAATCCTCAATTCAGGAGTGATATTTAAATATTTAGCTTCATAATTGATTATCCATTGAATGATATTTAAATATTTAGCAATGATAATCTGTAATGTTCTTAAAGCTCTGCATACAAATTCATAGTTTGTTACACACAGTAATTAATTTGAACAGATGTTATAATTTATCCAAAGGATTAACATTCATTATTTCTTTAATTTGGGATATAAAATTAATCTATTTATTTATAGATCTTATGATATCATTAATTCTGATCATATCTCTGATAAAGCAATTATTTTATCAACCATAATAAAATGATTCCAAACAACAAGTTTATGAGGCATATATGAGTTGAAAAAATATTATTCAACGTTTTTCCTTACATAATTAAAGATGAGACAATTCATAATATTGAAACGAATATGCATCCTTTCTTGTAATGAAGAAAATAATTTTCCAATTATTTCAACTATTTACCATTACTTTCAATTGAAAAAAGCCAGTGGTTTATTGTTGAAATAGTGAGAGAGCATTCCATAAGTCAATTTATCCATTTTTCCATTAACAGTTGACTGTAATAAATTAGATTTCTTGAAATAAAGAATTAATAAATTAATTGTGATGGCTTCTAATTTATTTGTTGTTATTCATCATTCTCCTAGAATGATGAGAAGAAACCAGTTTGCTAGGAAAGGTAAATGACTAGCTGTTAGCTTAGCTGATCATTATGTAAATGGCAAACAAAAAATTTGAACCTGTTTAGGTTCTGCCTACAATAAGAATTTGTGAAGACTGTCTGTATTTTCCAAACTTCAGCTTTTATATCAATTATTACATGATGTCTAGGTTACAGAATAATCAACATCATGCATTGGGTTTTCTTGGTTAATCCACAAAATATTGGAAGAGGTCATCTTGGTTATTGTCAGGCAAATGTTAGCGTTAAGAGTTTTGTGTCAGCATGGAAAAAACTTTATGAACAGCATTTAAAAATGAAGAAAAAAATAATAATAATTTCAGTTTTTTCCAATAACTTCACTTTTATTTCTGGATTTTTAAATAATATCACAAACATGTCTTGCATTGGTGGTCGAGAGATCAGCGCGACTGCCTTGCACTTGCAGGCAGTTGCCCGGGTTGCGGGTTGGCGTCTCGGCCGATGCTATGATACTTAAAAAAAAAAAATATCACAAACATTTATTTAAAATAAATAAATCATAAAACTGTAAAATTCTCAGACATTTATTTCAATTAATTTTAAATTATCATTTTAATAAATATCATTAAATAAATATTCTAGCAAGCTAAATCAATCTTTTCTAAATAAAAATTTAAACATAAGCTTCCACACACACACACAAAATAAGAAAATGTAAAAACTGCTTATTCTACACATAAATAAAAATGTAATCTAAATATAATTGCTTTACTTCAAAATATTTTAGTGTGATATAATGTTAAATTTATAATTCTCTTTTTTATTTCAGTATACAATTAGTTGTTTTATAGAAATAAAACAAACTAACTCCTTCTTTTTAAAACTTGATTTTTTATGACTATAATCATGAAAAAGAAATCCAACGTTTCGACTATTTTTTATAGTCTTTTTCAAGGCACACTAAAATAAAATATATATATACAATAAATATCACATATTCCAAAAAAAAAAAAAAATTAAATTAATTAAAAATTACAAAATATATCCATAACCAAAATTTTCTTTTTTTTTACCTTATCTCACTCCCCTTTCCTATTACAATCACAACTTAAACACAACTAATTCCTTTTTAAAAATCTATATATATCAAATAAAAAGAAAAAAGAAAATAATAGGTTTTTAATTAAAAGTTTTTATTTGATATATATAGATTTTTAAAAAGGAATTAGTTGTGTTTAAGTTAAGATTGTAATAGGAAAGGGGAATGAGATAAGGTAAAAAAAAAGAAAATTTTGGTTATGGATATATTTTGTAATTTTTAATTAATTTAATTTTTTTTTTTTTTTGGAATATGTGATATTTATTGTATATATATTTTATTTTAGTGTGCCTAAAAGACTATAAAAAATAGTCGAAACGGTTGGATTTCTTTTTCATGATTATAGTCATAAAAAATCAAGTTTTAAAAAGAAGGAGTTAGTTTGTTTTATTTCTATATTAGATATATATGAACTATTTTGAAAAGAAGAACTGTGTGCTGGATATATTAAATTAGTTGTTTTATATGTGTGAGCCTTTCTATCTGTGAATGCCATTTGATATCTTTGTTCCTTAACAAGAATAATGACACTATACAAGCATTGATAACAAAATTTGCTTGGAAAGCCATTCAAAAATGCTTTATAAAATTATACATTTTCTCATAAACATTAGTATGAAAAACTATTAAACATGATATTGATTATATTCTATGCTATACAACTGATGATAGAGTAATGAATATACTTTCTTAACTGTAAAAATTAAAGCCAATAATATTTTTACAGTTTTTTAAATATAATAGTCAATTTACAATGACATGTGCCCCTTACACCCCCCCCCCAATACCAATTACACATCCTGTGGCCTAATCAATAAGAATTAAAGTGCTGTAATTGACAAACTATTCATTATAACACACATTTAAACCCCAACTTAATTATACTATGAATATATGTCTCAATTAAATTATAAGACACATTCATGGCAACTAACATTTAGTAATCATTATCTTGTTAAGTGTGATATAACTCCAACACACTTTAGTAATGCATGGTAAATATGATTGAATAAAATGAATGCAATCAAGAAATGAAAATTTATATTAAAGTAAAGCAATATCAAATAATTTTTTTAATGTTATTAACACATAACATATAATAATATTCATTAATAAGGATGTTAACAATGAATTTAAATAATAATCATGACTTGGTGCTTTTCAACAATGAGCTTTTCTCCAAAGAGGGAGAAAATTTTTCATCTTCTGAATAACCTACAAAAATTTAAATAGAGAATTAGAATTTACAATTTGAATAGAGACATCAACCACTTTTGAGTTGAAATAATATTAAAAACCAATATCTGAAGATCTGAGCAAGCAAGAACAAGTATATAGAATTAAAGTTAACCAACTGAGGAATTCGAAATTGAAGTCTTTTCAAGTAAATTCAGATCACTTGAATTTCCAAAGTGTCTGTAATTCTAAGTTACAGACTGAAGTATCTACATCTGAGGATATCTCATAATACAAGAAATATTGCTATTAATTCAATCAAAATAATTTGTTAAAGAAATATATAAATAATGATACAGACAAATATGCATTGCTCAGCACATATGCAACATTAGAGAAAGAAAGTCATCATTCATGGAACTATAATTGTTAGAACTGGAATGTAATTGATCTAGCACGTTATATCTGCACTATGAAACATCTAGTCAATTTTTAATAAACTGATTCAATAACTCTTCACATTAAATCAGGATTTCCAAGGATATAAAGGATAAGTGACTTTTAGTTTTATTGTAGATATATTTGTGTTGGGCTACTCTATTGGCTATGTTAGTCTGAGTCTCCCCATAATATGCAGCTTAGCAGTTGGCTTGTGGGCAGATTATTTTGTACACCACCTGAGGAGTGAGCTCATGGGTGATTCTATGTTTTGAGTTGTTTATAAGTCTGTTTGTGTTCAGAGGTGACTGGTAGGCAATGCTAAAGTCTTTAGATAGTGTGTTGTTGAGGCATTTGGCAAGGGGTTGGATATATGGTATGAGAATTCTTGGCTTAATGTCTTTGAGGTGGTTACACTTTTAAATATATAAGTTCTAGCTTCATTATCTGTGCAAACAGTGTATATATATATATTAGTTTATAATGTTTAGTGAAGTAATAATTTAAATATTTCAAGTAAGCATTGAAGTGAATTGCTAGTGGCACAGGTTAAGTGAACATTCATTATTAAAGGGAAATAGGTTAAATTCTTTAAGCATATATGTGTGTATGTGCTTACGGATTCCATATTAAAATACTTTAATGTATACAAATCACATTTCATGATAAAATAAACATGTTTAATAAAAAATACATTTATTATATATTAAGCTTAAGAAATAATAATCAACTAATGAGTTTAGCTGCTTCTAGAAAGAAAATCACTTGCTTCACAGCTCTCTTGAAAAGACTTTAAAAAGTCAGTTTTCCTGCTATCAGAGGTATTCCCTATGTGTATTTGTCCCTTTAAAAAACATTATTTGCTGTTTGGGTGCCTTTTCATTCACAATTATCAGTTTTTAGTGTATTTAATCATTGTTTCACTGCATCTACTATCTGATTAACTACAATAGATTACCATATTTTTCCCCCTGTTTGATGGGTAGGTTCACTGTTCTATGTACCATAGAGGGTTTCATTTTCTCCTAGACCCTTGACTTCATTTCCTCTCCAGTTCTCTTATCACTCAAAACTTTTTTTACCAAATTTTTTTATGTATTGTTCCAATTACTTAGATCATTAAAAACGATCTTCTTTTCTCACCCCCCCTCTGGGGTAGCAAACTGCCTTAATTTCTAATCAATTATTGTATTAAACAACTATAATTAACAGTAGCAATCTCTCCAGTGTGAAATACTTCATTTTTTTAAAATCAAATTCTTTAGATTTCACTTCAATATTTTTTTCTTTATATAATCTGTAACTCTTCCAAACAGTTTAAAGATGGCCACCGCCCCTAGCGGCGAAAATGTGCAAAAACATAATTCACAAAAACAAAAATCTTCAAAACTTCCAAAAATGTTAACTAAATTAAACTCCAAAAAAACTTTCAGCACAGAATCTATTTCAGGATCTCCATCCCCAGATCCTCTGGATTTTCCTCCCCTACAGGCTGAGGCTTGCCCCATCAAAGGCAAGAAGCAATTCCAAAAAAGTAATATCACCAATCAAAAGATTGCTCCAAGCAAAACTGGGAACATTAAAAACTCCTCCACTATAAAGAGTAAAAAACAGCCTGCTACACCTAAGTTTAATACAGAAACCTCAGCCAACTCTGATTTCTCTAAAAATTTAACACACAATAACTACTCCAAAGATGATGCCACTCGTAATTCCCCATCTCAATCTACGAGCACAACCAAGTCTGCCAATTCTACTCCCACTATTATCAGTCACACTATAGAGCAATCCCTTATTAAAAATCCATCACCACAGCAAGTCTTTGCTAACTCCTATGCTCAAGCTGCATCCAGCATCTTACCAAAATGTCCTAATAGAACCATGACACAAACACCCCAAGCAGAGCTCCTTCAAAATCTGTGGGGCCTTGATGGGGACAATCTGAACAATCATGATTCATCCACCTTTGAAACCTTCATTCCTACTAAACAACTCAGACCAGAGAATCACACAGTGATCTCAGAACAATTTAACCAAACAGTTCCACCGCCCCTCCTCAAGTCACTTCATTGCTACCAGAGTGACAGCTCTGTCATTCTGGTGGTTACAGATCTACAATGTGGACTCCATAAATTTCCAACATAGCAGCTCTATGATCTTATCAAACTTCACAAGCTAACTGATTATATACATAAAATCTTCACCCTTTCTAATGACCAGTACATGGCATTAGAGTTTCACAACACAGCCTTCAAAAACAGTTTCAAATTTTTAAACAATATGTTCATGGTTCCAATAGACACCAATAGACCATCCATACTTAAGGGGTTTATCAAAAACTGCCACATATGTATGCAGAGGCAGCACCTACAGAAATATCTTGAGGCATTCGGACAAGTTACCTCATTTGAGTACCTTAGGTATCCTCTCACCAATGGTCTCACCTTCACCAACACAGCCTTATTTCAATTCATCCTTAAAAAAAGTCTTTCTCCTGAAAGCATTCCTACAACAATAGCAGCTGAACTAGCACCTTTGGTCATTTCAATTAAGGGAATGAGGCCACAATGTTTCACCTGCAAAGACTGCAACCACCTTAATCGGGACTTCCCTCAAAAAAATAAATGCAACTCTTGCCAGAAAGAAAAAGGCCTAAACCACATCTGTGCTCCGCACAGCCCCAATAAATATGAACATCCTCCTTCAGCTAACCTCTCACCTCCACCTCACTTCAATTCAATCTTTCAGCATTCGGCCACCCTCTCACCTTTCAGTAAGATTCCAGCTTCCCCTAGGCCACATAATTTTGGTCTCACTCACAGCCCACCACTCTCGCAGGAAGGACCCTCTTTCCTTAATGGACATGAACACTTATTCAAACTCAGAAATCATCCTGTCTGAGTCTACCAACTCTGGCCCTTCCACCATTAACAAGAAACATCAGAAGCGTGCACGCCCTAACCCATCAGATAGTGACACCAACTCTGACAGGCAGATTTCCATCCTTGATCTTCCCAGTAAAATCATAATGGATCCTTTTCCTGAACCAAGGGCAAGTCTCAGACATTCATCAGAACACACAAGGAAAAAAAGAATTCTTTCAGCAAAAAATTCTCTGGCTTCAACCCGGGCCTCGTCACCCTCCTCCCTTCACTCTCTCTCACCTTCCTCTGCTGAATTATTCTCGGACAGTGGTTCATCAAGTAACATCAAGAATAAATCATTGTGCAATTTTGGCAGGAGAAGCAAGAACTGTACTCCTCATATCTCTCCCAACCCAGCTCATCCTCGCTCACCATAAAATTTCCGTATTCCTACCTTTTTCTAAAATGTGCTTTTTTAACCAGCCTGAACTACACACCATTTCCCCTGTCCACTTCCCATTCCCTTTTTGCATGTATCCTTCTCCTCTTACCATTTTGTTCCTGAAATTTCATTTGTTTCATTGTATCTGTTTTTGTTTTTTTTGATGAATAAACATCTCATCACTGAGGGGGGAAAAGTCTATAATTTGATAAGAATTTAAATTTTATTTTTTAAAAGCTTTAATTAAACAAGAATAATTTTAGTTTAGAAAGTCAATTGTATTAATAACAAGAAGAAAGTATTATCTACTCATACTGTATGTAATAATGAGATTTCCAGGTTTTGATTATTAAAAAAAATTAGAAATTTGAAATTTTTTATATTATGCAATTAATTAATGTTAATCTAATAACTTTTGATTGAACGGGATTCTAAAGAAAATCAAGATTCTAAAGAATCAAGTAACAGATATTTTAGCTCATTCTTGTACAAGTGGAGAAAGGATCAGCAGTAAATATAAATATTGTTGAACTAAAAAAAATATTTTTTTTTACCTTATAAAGATAGCTCAGTTTAAGAATGTCTAAGTAGATTGCACTCAATTGGTCTCCATGGATTTCAGAAAGTGTTCCTGCAAAACGGTTCTTCCTCACATCAACTATTTTAAAAAAAAAAACCGTCTGAATTTTAATTTTGGAGAGAAATCTTTAAATTTCTAATTGCTGACCTGTAAAATTTAAAATGAAATATTGATTATTAGTCACTTTATTTTCCAAGGAAATGAAAAATGAGCTTAAATATGGAAAATATGCATATTTTAAATATAATTTAACAAAAGAGTTCACTTTCCAACATGTGTTTCTACTAATTTACTCAGCCAAAGCAATAAGTATATAAGATTTTTGTATCTCTTTTGGAACTTTCAAAGGAAGAAACTTAAAATCTTATTTGAAAAAATTACTACTTTTGTTCATGTATATATCGACTATAGATAGTTATTGTCATTTATAAATTTTATTATTAATGTCATTTATAAAATATTTATTGTTAAAATGTTATATGTTGAGTTTGAGATATATAAATCTTAGAACAGCTTTCCTTCTTTCTGTATTGCATTGTAAAGTTAAAAATATTATTATTTGATTTGTTATATAAATTCTGATGTTGGAAAAAGAATGTAAATAAAGTTATTCTGAAGAGATTCGTTGTTGAAATTGTTATCTAATCTCACCTAATCACTTGCATTTCAATTTTAAAAAAAGAAAAAACAAATTGTATATGTTTAGTTAAAAAAGCATAGGAATTATCATAAAACAAAATCTTATAACTGAAAATCCTTCTAAATCTATATTAACTAAAAAACTAATCAAGATTTAATTTAATTTTAGAGTATTAATTTATAAGCAGTTTAAATTAAAAGTTAATCATAATTTCAACTAATTTTACACAAATAATATAAATAAATTCTGATAAAAAAAGGACCTTAAATATTAAATCATTAATACATACATAAGCATGTAAAAGTGTGCATTTTAAGATTAATATCTAGGTAGTTGTCCATATGTACAGCAAGCACCTGATTGATGCAATTAGTAATATGGAGGTAAAAAGTGTGAGTTAAACAAAGCAATATTGATAGAAAAGTGAAATAATATAATTTAATTTAATAAAACTATTTTATTATACCTCATCATTTTTCTTTTTTTGATTTTGATAATTATATGTGTAAATAAGTACACAACCAGCATTAAGAGAGATTGCTTGGTTCTTGATTAGGGCTTATGCTGAAGATTTCAACCCTCATGAATTAGACTGTAGATACTTATGTTTCTATGTGTTGAATGTTGGAAATTCAAATATTGCAAAGAAGGGATAAGAAATTAATAAGTTTACTATAAGTTATGTTGGATTGTGCTATTAAGTAATGTATTATTTATGTTTCAGCAAATTGCATAATGAATTATATGAGTTACATTTCTCTGTAATCTGGTGGCATCCAACCATATGAGTTTAAAGTACCAACCTATATGAATAGTGCAGGAAATATATAAACCATCACATACAAGATAAAGTAAAACATGGAGACTCCACTGAGGCATGATATAAATCATTTACTGGAGATGAGAAAGAATCAATAAATAGATTATTTGTTAGATGATAAGTTTTCTAAATCTGCAGCAGAAACAAAACTGAAAAAATCACAATAAAGTAGATTGACACAAATCACAGAAAAATTAAAAATACTGTGTTTTTAGTAATTTACAGTGAAGTTAGAGGTGAGATACATTAATTAACATGACTTATAAGGAGTGTGAATGGGTAGAAAAAACATAGGAGAAGTGAATGGAGGTTAATAGAGACAGGGATCAATGTGATCTTATTAATAATATCAGAGATTTTTACTCATTATCATATTGAAGATATACAAATAATAAACCAAGTAAATAAATAATGAGTATGGAAGAAAGACGGGATCCAAAAATTGAGATGGATGAACATTTGGATACCATAGAGAAAGTAACCTTAAAAATGCAACTTAGTTAGAAAAAACATACTTCCGGCACACCAATGGAATTTGGGATCTCATGAATATAATATTAGAATTTAAAAAATAAATAAAAACAAGAATAAAAAAATAGCAGACTTGAAAAAAAAATAGACATATTCAAATTGAAAATAGTCAGGAATGAGTAGACAGTCTCAAATAGAAAATAGGTATACTTGGGATGAAAGTTGACAGGCTCAAATAGAAAGTAGGCTCAAGAAGAAAATAAATAGGCTCAAATATAATGTAAACAGTGCCAGGCAAAGATAAAACAAATCATTGAAGAGATTAAGAAGCAATTGACAAGGGTTAAACAAGAATTAGATGAAGTCAAATGAGAAAATAAAGTTGTTTAAAAAAGATATAACAAATGTTAAACAGAATATTGAAAAAATCCAACAAGAGGTTGAAATGATGGGAATAGAACAACAACAAGTGAGGACTATCTTGGAGAAAATACAAGATAAGTCAACAGAAATAGAGTTAGTGGTTGGAGGTTTAAAAAATAGATTTATCCAAGTTCAAGAGAATCAAACATGAATTTTAGTGCAGAAAGTTCTGCAAATGAAAGAAATATTAATGGAAGGAGCTGAATGATATGTCATATGGAACATAATGTGAATTAATCTTAAGTTAAGGATGTATTCATGCAGAAAGATAAATTAGAGGATAAAATAAAAAAATGACAATTACTAAAAAGGTTGACAGAAATTTTAATACACATGTTGCAAAATAGACTGATAATTTGACAAATGGAGGTGATGATATAATGTTATACAGTGGTGAGGATTTAAATATGTGTGGCATTATAAAAGAAAAACTAATGGCAAATAGTGCAATATCTAAATTTATTAATGTTAGGGTATGTAAAGTTTATATAGAGGGAAACACTTTGGATCACCTTGACAGTTTCAAATATCTTTTTCATTTTCACCAATTGAATTAATGAAAGAGGGTGGTTTTATTGCAAGCAGTTACTTCCATGGTACAATTAAAGATTAGTTGAAATCCTTATATACAAAACCATAGACATTTTAAGGATATTGTATTGCTGTTTTGAATACTTTTTAAAGAGAAGAAAAGCAGGAAGGGGTAGGCCATAGCATAGATCAAGAAAAATATATACTGGCAAAGAGAAAAGGCTGCACACAGTTTTTCCATCAACAGGTATCAAAGTTGAAGTCATTTATAGGTTTTCCTTTGTCAGAAAAACAAATAATCAAACATATTCTGCCAACTTCCATCCAGAGGAGTTTAATAGAAAGTTATAGTTCTCTATTGAAGAGGTAGTAAATATTTTAAATGTCATGGATTCAGAAAATTTATACATGAAACCAGATGAAAAAATGAAACTGGCTCACTGATATTTGCAGTGTCAGAAGTACAAGCATCAATCCAGAATGAAGAACAGAAAAGAGAAACTATATTACCAACCTAAATCATACTCCTCTAGAAATTATATGTTGAGAAAAAAATGATGGAGTAATAAAAATGGTGAAAATAACTTTAGAAGTTTACATGCAAGAGTTCAAAATAGTCAAGCATACGATAGAACAAAAAGGACTGAGTATAGGAAGTGAACATGAACATATACAGGCAAAGGAATTGTATACAGCAAATAATCAGTCTAGTATATAGAATGACAAAATTTGTAACTAAACTACCATGATGAGAAACTAGATGAAATTTTATTGGCATATTCTCCTGATGATGATCACTATAATCTAGTAGGAACAGTATACTGGATATGGACACTATTATGTACGGTATTAATAATGTAGTTTTTGAAGATGGCCTAAGCATATAAAATTATTATAAACAAAAATGCCACTGGTACCAATAAAAATTGAGGGATTTCAAATCCACACTCAAATTGACACAGGAAATCAACAATCATTAATATCCAATAAGGTTTGTCAAAATACAATTGATACTGAGGAAAGATTTTAAGTATTATCTTTAAGGAAGAATCAAGTTACACTTGCAAATGAAAGTCAGGTCAGAATGAAGTCTAAGCAAGTCCATGTGAATGACCAAATTAAACACAGATTCTAAAATATGTTTTTCTTATCATGTCATTTAATTTACAGTGTTATTTTAAGTTCCAATTTTATGTACTATAACCATTATATAGTAGATTATCACAAAAATGCATTGATCTGTAAGAAGAGATTAGCTTTAGTGATACAAAAAACTATTTGTCTCAGTGTGTCAGTTGTCTTCAGAAAAGAACACATGTAATGGGTATTAAAGAAATACTTCAAAAATTTACTTTATTTCATCAATACAAAAAAAAAAAAAACAATTTCATTATAGCCATTATTTGTTACTATTGATTAAACCAAGCTACCAATCAACTCTCAAAAGTTTAATGGAAATGAAGATTGCAAAAGAGCTTGTGATAAACTTAACATAAGTAAAATGAAGAAAAGAACTAGTGGACAGAAGCAACATCCATTTCATGATATGAATAAAACAGAAAATTGCCAATATATTTTTTTCTTACTTTATATCAACACATTTAATATTATAAAGCAATATGGAGAAGACAAAAATGGCATTCAAATCCTACAATGCCTGAAGTCTCAAACTTTATAAGCAAGAATAACATGAGTATTAATAATATAAGTAATAGAGATGTAACAAATAATAATAAATATGTGTAATTGTATAATCAAAGGTGGTGATTGGAGGCTATTTTGGCAGATTAAGTAGGAAGGTATGAAATAGAAGCCCAATGAAAGAGATAAGGAGAAAATTGTATAGAGTCAGACTTTGAAGAACTAGCATAGTATTAAAGGCAGATAATAAGACTTACAGAAGCATAAATGGATAATAAAAGTTAAAGAGTTGAAGTGAGTTTTTAGTAGGTTATAATAAGTGTACATTCATTATTAAAGGGAAATACATTAAATTTTTTCTGTACATTTCTGTGTATGTGTATACAGATTCACATATTAAATAAATTAATGCAAACAAATAATATTTTAATAAGGAAAAATAAATAATAGGGAAATACATCTAATAAATATTATGTTTAACAAATAATGATTAAAAAGTAATCAAATAATGAACTAAATTCTATAATTTAATTTAAAAAAAATTAAATTTTATATGTGTTAATTAAACAAGAATGTTTTTTTTAGTTTAATTAAAATAAAATAAAACAATTGTATAAATAACAACAAGAGGAAATTATTATTTACTGATATAGTATGTAATAATGAGATATCCATGTTTTGATTATATAAAAAAAGATTAGAGGTTTGGATTTTTTTATTGTATAATAATAATGTAAATGTAATAAATTTTGATTGACCAGGATTTTAAAGAATTGTGTAAAAAAATATTTCTAGCTCATTCTTATACTAGTGGAGGAAGGGACAGCTGTAAATGAAAAAAAAAACATTGATGACCTGGAGAAAAATGATTTTTTCACTTAATAAAGATTGCTCAATTTAAAAATGTCTGTGTTTAAACAACTAAAGATTGCACTTGATCAGTCTTTATAGCTTTCAGAAAGTGTTCCTATAAAATGTTCCTGCTTATATCAACTGTTTAGAATTAAAAACGCCTGAATGTTCATTTTGGAGGGAAATCTGTCAAAAAATCTAATTGCTCCCTATAAGATTTAAAATCAAAAACTGATTATCTCTCGCTTTATTTTCTGAGGAAAGGAAAAGAAAATAAACTTAAAACTGCAAAATATGCATATTTTAATTATAATTATTCAAAAAAGCTCTTCACTTTCCAACATATTTCTACTAATTTATTTAGCCAAGACTGTAAGTATATATATTTATCTGTTTTGGAATCCCCCCCCCCCCCACCAAATAAAATATAACCCTTTATTTTCAAAAAGTACTTTTGTTTATGTTTATATGAACTATAGACAGTCATTTTCATTTATAAATTTTATTATTAATATCATTTATAAATTATTTATTGTTAAAATGTTATATGTTGATTTTGAAATTATAAATTTTGTAATATCTTTTTTCTTTCTGTACAGGATTGTAAAGTTAAATTATTATTTGATTTGTTAAATAAATTTTGATATAGATGTTAAAAATATTATTCTGAAGAAAGTAGTTGTTGAAGTTGTAATCTAATATTACCTGATTGCTTGCTTTTCAGTAAAAAAAAAAAAGAAATAGACAAAATATATGTTTAGTTTAAAAAAGTATAGAAAATTATTATAAAACAAAAACTTATATCTGAAAAGCTTTCTAAATCTATATTAAATTAACAACTAATCACAATTTAACATAATTTTAATATAATAATTTATAAACAGTTTAAATTAAAAGTTAATCTTAATTTCATCTAATTTTATCCATCTAATATAATATAGGGGATTTAAACACAGACTTCCCTTCAGTCATCCACTCTATTTCATAGAACCAACACAAATATATACTTATAAAAAAGGGCTGCATTAAATATTAAATCATTTATATATACATGTGCATATAAATGTGTGCTTATAAGAATAATATCTAGCTAGTTGTCCATATGCACAATACCTGCTTGATGCAATCAGTATTATGTAGGTAAAAGTGTGAGTTAAACAAACCATTAGTAATATTGGTGGTAATGTGAAATAATATACTCATAACTTAATTTAATAAAACTATTTAATTACATCTGATTAATTTTATTATTTTGATTTTGATAGATTATTATAGGTTTACGTAGGTTCACAACCAGTTATTAATTAGGTCTTAGACTGAAGATCTTAACACTCTTAGGCTAGACCATGGATACTTATGATTATATGTGTTGAATGTTCCAAATTAAATTATTCTAAAAAAAAGGTAAGAAATTAAGTTTACTATAGATTTTATTAAATTGTGCTATTAAGTAATGTTTCATTTAGGTTCACAACCAATTGCATGACAAATTATATAAATTCCTGATTTCCCTGTAATCTGATGGTGCCAAACAATATGAGATTAAAGTACCTGGTATAGGGATATTGCAGGTAATACAATATAAATCATCACAATGTATATTATTTTAAACCATTGATACCTTTTATAATTTTTCATAATATATGGAAATGATATTCATATTCACTTATGTACTACTCCTATTAGACTAGGTTATTAAAATTATACAGATTTTATCAATTACAATGTCTCAAAAATATGTGTCTCTTTTTTAAAAAAAAAACATGGTTAATATTTAATGAAAAATAAATATACACACATAAAATCGTTTTTGAAAGGGAACAAGGATATACAGATATTATATCTAATTACGATAAAAGAAAGTATTTACAAATATTAATACATTAGTAATTTTATTATGATAACTAGATGACCAATTTTATTCCTAATAAGGATAGTAACTTTTAACATTATATTTAAACATGTGTGAGAGAGAACATGAATGTTTATGTTGTAAAATATAAACATGGGTTTGGCAATAATATTGGTATCAGTGTGGGTTTTGGGCTTTCCATCATCAGATTTTTAATGGTATGTATGGCTGAAGAGTTGGGGATTAGAGTAGATTGAAGTCTGTCCATTAAAGTATGAAGATTTGCTATCTTAATATAAACTGAGCACTGATTATATATATGTGTGTGTGGAAAATGATAATCTAGACTAACTGATGAGCCCTGGTTCAGCACAAATTACATATATTGTTGATTATTTATCTTTTCTACATGTGTGTGGTCATGTGTATAAAGGGTATGAGATAGTGTGGATGGTTAAAGGGTACTTGAAAGTCTGAGTTCAAATCCCCTATATTTTTTTAATATAGTAAATTTGAAAAAGATATCACAAAATTCTTAAATAAACTTATTTTTAGTTCAAAATAAATGAGTTTATTATTAATTAAAAATGAGATCTTTAAAAATAAATAAAATAAATTATTTATTTTATATTTTAATATTATAAGTCATTTTATTTGTAAAATAAATAATTCAATTGTTACTAATTTTTTTCTTTTCTCAACCAATGTAATACCTGGTAAAATTTTCATTTTATAAAATAAAGAATTGTTATTTTATTGTTAAGTAATACAATGTAGTAGTTTAAGATTTAAAATAAGGTCATTGTAACTTATGCCACATGTGGCTGGTCACTGGTTGATGCTGCAGTACCATCAACAAGCCGCAAGAAGCATGCAAGGGATAAAAAATAATTAAAAAGTGCTGAAATCATCAAAGGAACAAAAAATTAAAAAAAACACTGAAATCATCGATGGAACAAAAAAAATCCCCTGAAATCATTGATGGAACAATAAATACATTTTAAAAACCCTGAAATCATTGATGCCCCCCCCCCAAAGAAGAATTTCTATCCCAAAATAGCTAAAATGGACAAATTACAATGAGTAAACTGCACAATTTCTTCTAAAATACAAATTTAAAAAAAAAAAAACAAGAAATGGCCATGAAATTCGAATTACCACAAAAACAGTAAAACTATGTCTAAAAAATGAACAATGGCAGATGGGTCTTTATTAAAATGGTGTGTGAGTTACCAAAGCAAAATTTCATTAATATTTAGCTTTCAAAATTTGCAAATATGCATCTGTGATCCCAAAGCATCGATTATATAAACTAAAAAGAACATTACACAAGAGATTCTTTTCATGAAATTTATTACACTTTGCTTTGAAGTAAGTCAAACATAGAGCCAAACCCCCCCCCCCAAATGAAGAATTTTTAACCAAAAGTAGCTAAAATGCACAATTAGAACTTCTCTGGTGTAATATTGTTATTGCTTTTTAGCATACATAAATCCCTCCTTTGAAATGTGATGGCAAAGGCATATTTGAAAATATTGAAAGTCTTTTATTTCTTTAATTAAACAGTGATGAAATTTAGTATATTTTTTTGAAAACTATGTCATCCCATATTATCAATTAATGAGGCTTCATTACTTTTTTAGACATTTACATTATAGTTTTACTGTTTTTGTTGTAATTTGAATTCCATAGAGTTTTCTTGTTTTGTTTTTTAATTTGTATTTTAGAAGGAAGTGCAATTTAGTCATTTCAATTTGTCCATTTCAGCTACTTTTGGTTAGAAATTCTTCATTGGGGGGGGGGGTCGATTTTACATTTGACTTATTTCAAAGCAGAGTATAATTAATTTCATAAATAGAATCTCTTATGTAATGTTTTTTTTAGTTTATATAATCGATACTTTGGGATTGCAGATGCATATTTGCAAATTTTGAATGCTAAATATTGATGAAATTCTGATTTGGTAACTTGTGCACCATTTTAATGAAAAGCCATCTGCCATTGTTCATTTTTAGACAAAGTTTTACTGTTTTTTGTGGTAATTCAAATTTCATAGCCTTTTATTGTTTTGTTTTTTTAAATTTGTATTTTAGAAGGAATTGCATGATTTACTCATTGTAATTTGTCCATTTTAGCTATTTTTGGATAGAAATTCTTCTTTTGGGGGGAGGGTGTCAATGATTTCAGGATTGTTTTTTATTTATTTGTTGTTCCATCGATGATTTCAGGGTATTTTGTTTTTATTTTTTGTTTTTTCAATGATTTCAGCATTTTTTTTTTTTTTTTATCACTTGCATGCTTCTTGCAGCTTGTTGATGGTACTTCAGCATCACCCAGTGGCCACATGTGGTGTAAGTTCTATCAAAAAATGTATATAATAATATTTTATAGTATATGTTTGGGAATTAATATTTAATTATGAAATTAATATATTATTGTAATATTTGATTTCATATTATGTTTTCTGAAAAAAAGAAATACATGGGGCTTTTTATATTATTATTATTATTGTAACTAATTTATTTGCAATATTATATAATTATTGGAAATAATATGTCAAAAAATGTATAAGTTTATGCTTTATGAAATCTTATTTAAAATATTGTCCTGTGTGATTCAATGCAGATGTAGAATACCAAACCCTGCATTTCGAAATACTGGGAATGTGTCTAGTTTTGTTACTTTTCAATGCTTGAATATCTTATAAACTGTCAAGCAATAAAGCCATTCAATTTTTTTATATTTAAATATAAAAGATACAATTAAAAAAGATGAAACTTATATATTATTTTATAAAGAAAAAAGAAAGTAATATTCTGAGTTACTATTAATGTATCAAACTAACATCTAGTAAAGTCACAAGTAAACCATCAAGTAGTCATAAAATAAGTATTTCAAAATGGTAAATTAAAACATATGAGTTGAAATGTTAGAATTTTCATTAAATGTAAACTTTATATCAATGCTTTAATTATATCATAGGAGAAAGGTCTTTTTTTCAATTGCTAATGATTTAACAATATGAAATGTAAAGCATAAAAAAAAAATAAACCTTAATAAATAAATATTGACATGGTCTTTACTGATGTACTATTATCAATGGTCGATATTGTACTTATTCCATGTACTTCTCATCTCAAAGATGACTGTTTTAATTGATAATATTATTAGTTAAATCAATAATTTTACAAGAGTATATTTAATTTTAGGAGTTCTAAACATTTTATATATATTTTAAAAAACTCTAACTTAGTTTCAAAGTGATTTTCCGATGCATATTTTATAATCTAATATATTGATAAAATATAAAATGTTGTTTTAGCTTTTAAATTTATGGGAATAATGGTGAAGATCCAGAAATGATTCTGCAAGTTTATATTATTCATACAACTTAGTTAAATAATGGAAAATATTGTGAAGTGACTCTTTAAAGATCTATTATAAGATTTAAAATGCTATAAGAATTATAGATACTATAAAGAATTTTAAAAATGGTGACTAAAATACAAATTAATTACTTTTAATTTTATTACACATTAACAATAATCTCAAATGCTCATTTAAGTGGAATCATTGTTTATATTGTTGTATGGTTATGGACTGTCATGCACGATGATGACTATGACTAAAGTTTGATAAATTTAATGTACTGATTTTTTTTAAATATTTACATGTTCTTGATTTAAAAGCATTTAAAAATAACTATATTATTATTATTGTGACATTTAGAAAGGCAATTTTCTTATATGATTTATACTTGCTAAGTATAAATCATATAAGAAAATTGCCTTTTAAAATCTCACAATAATAATAATACAATTCTTTTTAAATGCTTTTAAATCAAGAACAACATGTAAATATAAAAAAAAAGTTTAGACTTTAATGTAGATGTATAAATAAATAGATATGCCCATCAAACTACATAATTTGTTGTTACAACTTGCATAAACAAAATATCTTTAAGTTAATTCATACCCCTCTGCTTTGATAAACTTTATTCAGCTTTACAAAACTTTCATATATTACATAGGGTAAATAAAATAGAAATTAACAGTATTAATAATTGTTCTCATAATTTATCATTTTGGTATTTTGTGAAAGAACATGAAAATTAGTAGTATTAGAGTTTAGATTTAATTTTTTTTTTTTTTCTTTGTTTATTTAATACATTTCTTATTACAAATGTTTTACTTATTCAGTAATTTGTAACAATTGTTTTTTTAATATGTCTGAAGTTAATATATGTTGATAAAAACAAAACAATATATCATGAGAGGAAGTATGTTGTGAACACTTGCACAGATATAGATATAAAAGATAATATTTATTAGGTGTGAAATGAATCTATGTAATGAACTAGAAAAAATAAATTAAAGAAAATCATCAAGAGAAAGTGTCCATATATTCATGTTTTTATATTTAAATTAGGCTAGTTTAATGATATTCAATGAAGTTTATAAGATGCTCTCTGATTTGATTCCACCCAGGTGAGAATAACATAAGCTTTATTATCACTCATTATGTTGATATTATCATCACCATCAATCTGACCACCTTACATATAATTTTAGTAGTTATTGTGAAATGATTAGTGACTTTTACAATATGTGTGTGGGGGGGGAGGGGATATGATTTTTTTTTTTAAATGATCCCTAGAAAAAAATTAAATATATGTATTTTTGTAAAATCATCCCAAAAAGAATTAATAATGTGAATTGACAAGGAAAGCTATAGAAGAGAATAAAAGTCTCAAAGTATTAAACAATATCTTGGTATTAAAAAGAAATTTTTTCTGCAGTAAAAAGAAAAGATGTAACTGTAACTAAAACACAGATGACATCATAAAATGTGTGAAAAACTTTTAGAAATAATAAAAAGCAAACAAACAAAAAAAAAAGTAGTCTTTACAGTTATTAAAACTTCTTTATTAACTTATTTACAGTGAACTTTGGAATTTAATACAATATGTTTAAACAAATAAAATGATGATGTTAACATAAAGCAGGCCAATTTTAAGGCCATCTCAATCCTCTTATCTAAGTATATTTTGTAAATAATATTTACACAATATATATCATAAATAATGATATGGAAATATACTTCCTATTTTTTATAGTGTATTATTTTTTAAATAAATAACATGTTTCACTACACTAACTCATCATCCCCGTTTTGTTTTGCTATTGACAATTAGTATTTAGAACTTTTTTTATGCACTCATCAGAACTTCTGTTAATATAAGTTGCAGTCTATAGAATACTGAAACATATTTTAATTCTTTATAGAAATATGATTTCAGCGAAATACCATTGCATAAATATGTCACTAATTTCAATAAGAAATTACTCCATAATAATATTAATGTTGGGGGGAAAAATAGAATACTATACCCAATGATTCTCAAGTCTTCCAAACACACAAAGAAACTCTGTTCTAACAATTATACTTTCCCCATGCCTTAATCATATTATAAACAACATTATGGATAAAATGAGCTTTATGGGCAAGGCTTATGGACTTATGGTTCCAAAATAAAATATAGTGAAAAGATTGCAATGGCATTTACTATAATGAAAATGAAAACTAGTTAGAATTATATAATAACACAAAACATTCAGTTGTATAATAAATTTTAAAAAAATTTTTTTCATTATAATTAAAATATTTTGATTGCCTAAACAAAATATTTGCAAGAAATATAGCAATAGCCATAACAATAAAATCGTAATTCATCACTAACATATTTAATGCAATTCTCTAGTTATCCAATTGCAACAGATATTTATTGCATTTTAATTCTCAATTTTAGAATAACCAACAAAACTTTATGCTTATTAAAAATTTTCTAGTCAATTGCTTTGGGAAGTCAAATATTGTTTAAGCAATGAAATAACAAACTGGACACAAGGCAATTGACTAAATATATTTATCACTATTTTTTTTCTCATTTGAGGGAATGCTCAAAGCCCACCTGAACCAACTAATGAGTGCTGGTTTAGCACAATATACGGATATTGGTGATTATTTATCTTTTCAACATTATGTGATCAAAGGTATCAGTGGTATGAGATGGCATGGATGGTTGAGGGTCATGTGAAAATCTGAGTTCAACCTCCTATATATTACATATAGAAGTGCAGGTATGAAAAAACCTGTACTGTAGAAAAAATTCATATTTCAAAATATAGTACTTTAAAGTCTGCCCATCCCTCATATATGTATGAAAATGGATTATGTCCTGTACATAAGAGGTCAGAGTGACTTGTGGTTCACATGGGTAGGATGGGAAGGTTGGCACTAAGATGGGCTTTGAGCATTCCATCATCAGATTTCAATGAAATGGGTTGTTGAAAAGTTGTGGGGTGGTTTGAAGCCTATCCATTAAAGTATGAAAATTGGCTATCCTAATATAAGCTGAGCTTTGATTCATACATGTGTGGAGATGATAATCTGAACCAACTGACGAGTGTTGGTTTAGCACAAAATACATATTTGGAGATTATTTATCTTTTCTACATGTGTGTGATCAAGTATATCAGCAGTATAAGATAGCATGGATGGTTGAAGGTCATGTGAAAGTCTGAGTTCAAACCCCCTATATATTGCATATAGAAGAGCAGGTATGAAAAAAAACTGTATTGTAGAAAAAATTCATATTACTTAATTTTATATTCAATATGAAATATCTTTAACTATCACAATGTTTCCTATTCACTATTTCATTTAGATTATGTGCAATAATATTCAAATATATTTAATTATTATAACGCATGTGTGGTTAGGATGATGCATAATGACTTGGAAATAACAAGAAAAGACTATATATACTTTCTTATTTATAAAACAACATTAACAGTTTATTATTAACAACAATATAAAATTAAAAAAAAAAAATACAAATATATTTTTCAAAAAATATTGAACAGATTATTAAATTTAAAAATTAACATTAAAAAAAAATACTTATAAAAGAAGTAAATAATTTCCATTTTAAAATTATTTATTATTATAAGAAAGTATGTTTCACCTGAATAAAGTATGTTTCACCTGAATTTTGTGATTATTCCAATAATTCCATAATAATTTTATACTAAAACAAACATATCAATAATGTAGACAACTTATATGTTATCATCTTTTACATTTTTTTTAAAATTCTCCTATCATTATTTATTTACATTGAATATTTGATAATAGGATAACCTAATTATAACTCTATAACTTGCTATCTGCTCTATGTTTATTCTTAATTATAAAATAAACATAATTTTTTAAATATTAAGTATGATATGGTATTCTTTTATATTATTTATAATAATATACATCACAATCAGACTTTATTTTCATCATCACATTTCATATCATTCCAATATTCATTCTATAATGTTTTCTAAAAAGTTTGAATATAAAAACATTCATCAAATCTTTATTTAAACACTGTCTTAATATTTTATTTGTTCCATATTTAACTCTTTTTACATTAAATAAATTCTTGTCATCTTTTGTATTCTAGCTATTATTTTTTGCTCAACTATACAATTTTCTAATATGATGTTGGGACCAGTATGATATTAGTGATTATGAATAAGTGTTGGACATTTTCTAGAACTATAAGAAATAATGCTATCATGGATATGCAAAAAGCCACATTTTGCTTGTGTTTACCTTAATTTCTATCTTGACTTCTCTTTAAGCTCTTACAGCTTTACAAAAAATATTATTGTCCATGTATCACAAATATGCTGTCTTACTTTAACTGTATTATAGTTAACATTAAATATATCTTTATCACTACATGATTTCTTAATAAACTACTTTCCTGAATTACTAATTGTCTATAAAAACACTCTGTATCAATTCTAAAAAACATTGTGGATAAATACTTTACATCTTCTCTTAACCTCTTCATGTTTAAGCTCGCACAATGCGGGCAATGATTTTCAAATTATAAACATCTGGGTTGAGGTTAAGATTAATAGAAATCTATGCAGGCTATGCATATGCTTTTTACACCTTCATTTTCATCTTTCTCTCTACTTTACAGAAAGGTAAATTTTACTTTTCTATGATAAAAAAAATTTTATGATAATTTTTGTGATCAAGTAGATTTAATTTTTTTGTCTTTCTCTCATTTTTTTGATAGTTACTGGAGAACATTTCAGTGTGAAAAATATATCAGTAAAAAGTTTTACTTTTTCCATTATATTTTGAAGACAATGTATGAAGACCTAATGATAAGTATTTTTATTTTTCTGTATTTTATTATTAGTATTTTATTATGCTTTTTAATTATTATTTTATTACATATTTTTTAATTATTGTTTATATATATATATGTGATTTAAAAAAAACCCAAAAAATTACTATTGAAACTAACATAAAAAAAAAGATCATGATTATCAGCATTTTTTTCTACAATGTGAACTTGGGTGGATGGAGTATTTGAATTAATTGATATGAGACAAAAATAAATATATTTTGGAAATATAATGACCTGATTTAGATTTTTCTATAATTTCTTGTATGCATTTTAATAATAATAAAAATACTTAAATACTAAAAGTAATGATTTTGACATTACATAAACTTAGGCCGATTATAGACTATTGCAATATAAATTTCAAAGCTGCATATTTTTTAATTAATATTTTATTCATATATACTATACATATATTTGATAAAAATATATATGAAAAAATTACCATTGAAGCTAACATAAAAAAATAGCTCATGATTGTGTACATTTATATCTGAATTATCTGCATTTTTTGATATGATGTGAATTTGGATGAGTATTTAAATTAATTGATATGAGACGAAGATGAACATATTTTGGAAATATAATGACCTGATTTAGATGTTTCTATAATTTCTTGTCTGCATTTTAATAATAATAAAAATATTTAAATGCTAAAAGTAACGATTTTGGCAGTGTATATATATATAAACTACAAACTTATGTACCTCAAGCTTAACTCTATAATAAATTTAGTATTTCATTCTTTTTATTTTATTTTATTTTGTATATATAATGACTATTTTAGTAGTACTTTTTAATAAATTACAAACTGTATTGAAGTTCTTTATTATAATATTCAAATTATACTAATTATTGATCAATATTAACTACTTGTTATAAAGGATGTTACTAGGAATGACTTATACATTGCAAACCCTGTGTGGAAATACATTTTGAAAGGATACTGAGAAAATTGAAAGGTACTAATTTTTTTAAAAATTTATGATGAATCCAACTAACCTACTAACAAAAATATAATTTTAATTTGTATGCATGATAATGTAGGATTTATAAAATAATATTAAAATAATTATTAGAAATATTAACTTTTATTCTTTTTTTTATTACTTTGAATATCAATGACTATATTTTTTTCAGTTTAATTACATTTTTTGGTGTTTCATCTTTAAAACAATATATGTCATTTTTATTAATAAAACTTAAAGTTATGATAAAATTTGTGGCTTAGCATAATTTTTTAAAATATGCAATATGGCTGCTTGAAAGTGAAAATGTTAAAATAATATCTATAATTTACCAATGCATACCTTGGACACCAAGAAGATTAACATAAAACAAACAAATGGTTTATGATATTCATCTTATCATAAGTACACTAAGTTGATTTCTTTTAACTTATTCAGAGATGAATTATTCATACATTTTATAATCATAATAAATATTCTACATATTTATTTTATCTGAATTTTTGTTTGCATTATTTAATATCAATATCTTTTACTAAACCATAGTAAATTAAAGTTAACATAATAATATATTCTTATGATTATTATTGATGATTCACTAGTTGATATAAATTTTTGACATTATAAACTCAATAAACAAAAAAAGAAATTATTTTCCTTTTTTTATATTAAAAATTTTAAAAATATTTGTCTTAAAATTATTAAAATATTCACAATAATTATAAATACTAATATTATCTTAAAGACTATATCATATTACAATAAAGAAAAAATTCATTCATTTCTAGAACTGAATAGAATATTTTCAAAGGAGAAGCCTGGTTTCTATGATGACCAATTACTTAAACAGAAAGAGAATTTTTCTTATCTTTCCTCCATGTTTTTTCACTGTTGTTTGCACTATGAATAAAAAACAGTAAAAAAAAATCAAGGGAAATAACCAATAAAAATTCTTATAATACAAGTTCATTCTTCTTATATCACTGATAAAAATAAATTCCTTCACATTAATAAATAAGTATTTATTGTTTAATAAGACATTGAAAACAAATTTAAAAAGTTTATTTTCTTCAGCATTAAACTATTTATTGAAAAATTATTCAGTTTTAGAAAGTTCTCCAAATTATTAACATTTAATATATTAATAATTCCAATAATGTTGCTAATAAGCATTTATTTTATATAGCGCTATGTTTATATATAATTGTAATACATTAAAAATTAGCCTTTTCAAGCTATTGTGCATGCGCTTTTTACGAGTGTTAATAATAAATGAATACTTTCATTCCCAACACAAGATATAGTATTTATGAAAGAACAAAATGAATCCACTTGTTCTTTCCAACCCAAATGCTTATATATGGGCAAATCTTAAGTACTGGAAATGAAAGTGTGAGGAAAAACCACTCACTTTAAATTACTGTTTATGATATCTGAATGAATGACATCGATGAAATTATCTGGAATTTACTAAATGTCACTCAGACTCATAAACTTTTAGACTCCTCCTCAAAATTATTCACATTTAGCAGTTAAAAACTTTAATAATGCTTATTAGTAACATAAAATTCTAGAGTTCTCCTGAATAATCCATATTTATCATGTTAAAACAATTACAAATTCTTACTTAAGCAGAACAACAGTTAGAAAATACCTTTTTACTAAAAAATAATACTATATCTTTCCTCTTAAAAATATTATCACTCTTCTAAAGTCACTCATAAATCTAAAATATGAAATGTAAATAGGTTTTCTGAATAAAGGTCCATTTTTATTACTCCTAATTGTTAAAATTAATGAAAAATGTTTTCTATTATTCAGCTTACAAACTTGAATAAATATAAATTCCTTATGTCTCCTTTGCATTGTTCCCTAGGCAAAAGAGTTTGATATTTGACAAAGTTTTTCATCCAAATGCATTTTTATTTTCTGAAGTAGCTTTTTTACTTCCACTACTATAGATTCCTAGTTGGCTCATGCAGTATATCAATAAGAAATTTTATTTTTCTATTCCATGTTTAAATAAATATCTAAATTTTTAAAATACTTTCCATAGTTTTATAAGTTATTGTTACTATTTTTAAAAGTCAAAATAATAAAATTTAAAATAAATTTAGGCTTAGATTTAAAAATAAATGGAATACAGTTTTATTCCTCTGAAAATTTTTTGATTTTACACTCCTTCACATCTGCTCACTTGTGTTTATAGAAAAAATTACCAATATCTGATTGATCCCTTAAATCCAAAGACTTGCTAAAATTTACATATTATTTTTGTCTATTTTTCTAAAATGATTTAATAATGAATATTATTAAATATATTTTTTAAATTTTATCAATGTAACATTTTATATATTTTAATAAAAAAAAAAACTTTTATTTAAACTTAACATTTTTTATACATAACATTTATTATTTATGTTACTATAATAATTATTTTAGGCACTTGAAAAAGATTGATACAGTTGAATAAATTGTAACCTTTATTGTTTAAACAAGAAATAAATTTACTTTAAAAATAAGGAAGTAAAATTTAATTAATTGTTACATGCATGTGTGTGCACATATATCAACACACATTTTGTTTTCATTTATTTCATCATTATTTAAATAATTTAAGATAATAATTTTAATTAGACTGTTAATAATTACAAAAATATTGCTTTTAATCATTATAATTATTGATTTAAAATTATATTATATGGTTTTAATAATTATTCACTTTTATTTAACAATAAATAATACTTTATATTTCAATTTTATAACTTAAATTAAATTATATTGTTTTAAAGTAAATTAACTGAATTTTAATACTGAAGAAACTGTATCTTAACCTATTCCATAAATTAAATAATAAGTTAGTATCAAAAACAGGTTTATTCAACTATGTTTACAATAAAGAAAAAATTATAAAATAACATTAAATTTGGCAATACATTTATAAACCATTAAATTGCTTAATGTCCAATATTAATAAGATTCCATGTGGAATTTACTATTAGGTGAGGAGCTAACTTCAAATCTCTTTCTTTGATATCTTTTAATTTTTGTAAAAAAAATAATGTTGGATCAGGTATAACAGACTTGAAGATTAGGAAGCATCTGACAAACCATAGACAGAAAGTGATGAAAGTTGCACTTATAATTGCAAAAACCCCATAAGCAAAACCTTTTATGAGTGTGTTGATAATTGGATGTTTTGGTGTATAAATTTTATTAATCAATATTCTACAGCCCTGAAGAGAGGAACAATCGTTGAAAATGTGAAATATGGTATCATCCTCCCTATGGCAGAGTGAGCAAACAGGGTCCAAAGATGAAAAACCTCTATATATCACAAGAAAGTGGCTTGTTGGAAGGGCATTGAGATTTAGCTTTAGAAGAAAGTCCAAATATTTTGGCTCTAGATTACATCTTTTATATTTCTTTATAATGGCAAAGTTTGTACAGGTGAGAATGCTATGATCTGGGATAATTGTTGAAAAAAAAAGAAGATAGGCATCCCAATAACGAAGTTTCGTTGGTTTTATTTGAGTTAAAGGTGTGAGAATATTTGCAATGTCAATTAAAACTTGTATCAGCCAACCATCATTAATTGGAGGTGGAGTATCTGTAGGATGAATAGATAGAAAAGGTGAGTCATCAGGAAAAATCCCATTAAGTCTTGTAATGAGGTTATTTGATTTCTGTAGACAAAGAACATGAAGTGAATGCAGTGACAAGCCATTAAGTCTTGTTGGTATCTGCACTCTTCTTAAGCTAATAGCAACAGTTTTATCCTTCCACATTAATCTAGAGCAAAGAGAGTTTATATTCTGGATAAATTTTGATGAGAATTTAATGAATGGCATGTAGTAAGCAATTCTGGGGAACAGTAACATGTTGAGTAGGGCTGCTTTTGCAAATAATGATGTATAAACTTTTGAAAGTGAATCAATTATTTTTCTTGCAGAATTCATGATAGTGTCTTGTATTAATTTCCTCATTGCTGCATGAGAGAGACTCATTGGTAAGCCCAAAAATTTTTGTGGCTTAGCTGTGAAAAGGGATGGAATGAATTTTCCAGATGAAAGTCTCCATACAGCAGATTTTTTAAGGTTAAACACAAGACCTGACTATGGTGAAATTGTCCATAATTTGAATTAGTTTCGGTATGAATTTTCTAGATTGTAAGAACACTGCCACATCATCCATGTAGGATATGTGCTGAATGGATTTATTGATACCAGGAATGTACAATCCAGGAAGATTCATCTCTAAAGATTTAAGGAATGGATTTATATATAGAATGAAGAGTAAGGGACTAAGAGCAGAACCCTGTGGAATCGACTTGGTAGGTGTGAATGAGTTTGAAATTTTTCCATTTAATGAAATTGCAATATGTCTGTTTAATAGAAGGTTAGTAATGATGTTCATTATACCTGTGGGAATGTTCAGACCACTTAGAAGATGTATTAGTTGAGGAATTCTGACTGAGTCAAAAGCAGCTGAAATATCAAGTTGGACAACTATTGGCTTTGACTTTTTATTTTTTCTTGTATAATCCGTAATTAACCTGAATAGGCAGGGTGCCTCAGCTGTGGAACTACCTTTCTTTGCAAATTGAAAACTAGAGATAAAAGGCAGAATGAGATTTTGAATTTTATCTTTGATAATTGCTTCAATCAGTTTAATAATCAATGGAGTCATCGAGATTGGTCTAAGGTTCTCCAGAGGCGATGGGATAATAGCACTCTTAAGAAATGGGACCATCGCAATGGGATAGAGTTGATCAATTGTAAGGAGACCTGAGGCAAGTAGATCAATCATTCTACTCACTATTGGTACTGTGAAGGCTTCAAGATGTTTGAACATGAATTTTGGTATTCCATGGATTCCAGGGTGTATTCTATCAGGCATGGATGAGAGTTTAGCTCTAATATCATCATTACATATACCATGAATTGTCTCACAAGAATATATAGATGTATCAAGCACCAAATTCTGTGAAACATCTACTAGCTTGCATTTATAATGATTTAAAATTTGTAAAATCATACTATTACCCGAGAAAATTATATTATTCACTGTGATTGCTGATGGAATTTTAGACTTACTTTGAAAACCCATAGCCCACCTTATATATCCCCTTGAGAAGTTATGAGGTTTAGAGAGGTAAAGCCTCGCCTTTTTAGTAGCCAGATAGTCTATTAGGATTTGGTGCATCTCTACATATTGTTGCTTCAGGTCAATAATAACCTGTACAGATGCTGGTGTTGGAGATATATCTTTCAATGTTGTAATTAAGCTATCTGCTTTCTTAAGTAACCCAATTGGCCCTTTATTCTTTCTGGTGTAATGAGAAATCAAAGAACTAAGAATATTTATAAAAGCAAACCAAGATTCAGCTGGTGGAAGAGCTAGGATGTCTATTTTCTTGAAAAAAATATAAGCTTCAGAGATAATCGCCTCTGGTGTAGCAGATTTTAGAAAAATTCTTATTGTAGATTTAAGGTGTACATAAGTTTGATTGGGTAAGTCTAATGTCAGATCAAGCATAATAGCATGATGATCAGAGAAAGGTAATGGTTGTAAAGATGGATTGATGAAGAAGTGCAGTTCCGGAGAATAATATAATAGGTCTATAAGAGAAGAAAATTTCTTTGTATAAAATGAACATGCATCATGTGGGAAAAAACCCTGTGCACACATGAAATGAGAATTTATAAGGTGTAAAAATTTTGAATTGAAACAGTCATAAATAGAGTTGAAGTCTCCAAGAAGAATTGTAGGAAAAGGATTTGAGATAAGTCCTAAATTAATGAGATGTATTTGATTATGAATGAGCCCAATATCTTTGTTTAAGTAGAGAAAAACTACATTGAATTTGAAAGAGTTTATACAAATGATTATAAAGATTAAATTAGAGTTTAAAAAGCTAATTCTGAAATTTTGTATCAGAGATTGGAAAGGAATAAGAAGAGCAACCCCATCTGTGCAATTTGTCAATTATCTTTTGATTTGAATTAATATGTAATTTTGTCTCTCCCAAACAAACTAAATGAGGCAAAAACTTCTTTGTCCAGTGAGCAAGAGCATCAACTCTTTTATCAGAGTTAAGCCCATGGACATTTAAGCAAGATATTTTTAATTTCATTCAATATATATAAAGAAAAAAAAGTTTAAAGAATTAGCTTGAGTCTAGATATTTTGTATATTTTTTAAAAAAAACATTTAGGGTATGAGTGACGATTCTTCAATCTTATCATGTTTTTTATCAAGGTTATCTGTAATATTAATATTATGTTCAATATCCATAAGTTTTTGAGGAGTGCCTTTTTTTGTAGAAATTTTGTCCATGTTTGAATTCCCTTTAGAAGTGATGTCAGACATCTGAGATTTAATTAATGTTAATTTCAGATTGTCAGCTTTAAGTTTTTTGCTCTTGACATTTGTTTTGCACAATTCATTTCCAGAAGAACTTTTATTTGAGTCTGACAAATCCTCAGAAGTCATTGAATGTGATTTTTCAATAAAATTCCTATTACCTCTTCCTGCCTTTCTTTTGGATTTTTGACGAATATAAGAATAATTTGTTGTCATAATTCCATCCGAATCAGAGTCCATTAAGTGTGACTTGTTATCTATAATCATTTGCATGACAGATTGTTCTTCTACAATATGGTTCTTTACAGGAAGTACAGGCATCAGAACTTCATGACTTTGTTCTTCTACAATATGGTTCTTTACAGGAAATATAGGCATCAGAACTTCATGAGCTTGAGGCTGTATGAATAATTCTGAAGGTGATTGTAATATAGCAAGTATATTTTGATTTGAAGACCTATCACAGTTATGGAATTTGCTGTTTCTTCCCTTGCATTTAATGCAAATTCTAGCAGGGCAGTCTTTTATGAGATGTGTTCTTAGACGGCATAGGAAACACTGTGGGGGAATACCCCGAAATGAAATTATAAGAGGAGCTGACTCTGCACAATGAATTGTAGGAATTGAAGTAGGAGACACACCTTTAATCAGTGATAATTTAAATAGAGCAGAGTTTGTAATGACTTCAGTATTTGCCCTTTTTTCCAATATATATTTGAACTCTGAAATTGAACCATAAGGTTTTAATAATTTTTGGAGATCATGTTGCCCGAAATTCAAATAACAGTTTCTTTTATGGCCTGATAAGCTTACTGGCCTGTTCATGTTTACATTAACCACTATTTTGTTGTTAATGATTTTAAGAGAATTTAGTAAAATGCTTTTCTGTAGAATATTATGACATTGAATACCTATTATTTGGGTGATTTAACAATTGATAAATATGAAAACATAATTTTTTTCCAGTAATTTCTTGGCAGAAATGATCAACAGGAAATCTAAAAAGCTCTTTGTTTCTGTTTGTAACTGCCAGAACAATTGATTTTTCATTAGTGTAGTTGATGAAAGATCTTAGAAGCTGATCAGAGATAGATTCATTAAACTGAGAAATAATACTATTGATTTCATCTTGGTCTAAGTTAGCCACCGAGGCTGAATCATTATTAAAAATATTTTGCAATGAGGGAGATGTATCTTCATCACAAATATTGAATATATCATTATTAGATAAAGAATTGTTATCATGATTAATTCCTGATGTATTACATGGATTTAAGAGTATATTAGCATATGATTCTTTTCAGAGTTGCTTATAACTGAAGGTGATTGAAGCAGTGAATGATTTATCTCATTACCTGATTTCTTATTGGATATATCAAAATTAAAACTAGATTTAATAGTATTACATTTGTTATAAACAAATGAATCATTTTTAGCATTTGTAATATTATTTTTATCAAGTTGTGGGAAATCTTCTCCTTCCATAATGTCATCATTTTGCACAAAATCATTGGATTTATTTTGTAATAAAAAAATATCTTTCTTAGAAATAAATTTATTCATTTTAGCAACATTTTCACTTAATGATTTATTAAAAACAAAACTTTTTTTATTCTTTGAATTTCTTAAAAGCATTGTTATAACTTCAGCATTGTTATCCCTAACTTTTTTAACTCGACTATTTTTAACTTGATTATTTTTAAAATTTGAAACTATCTCTGTGACATTATTATCATTTGATGAAAGTTGTTCAAACTTTTGGGATTCATTTAATAAAGATAGATCTTTGTTATCAAACATGTTTTCAATTGAGGAAGAGAGAGAAAAAGATTTCTTACCATTTTTCTTCTTTATAGATGTTCTAAACTTTGATTTCATAACGGATTCCATATTTCATTCTATTTCTTTCTTACTTGAGCTTGAATTCATTAATTGCATAAAATTTAAAATTTCCATGAAAATTTAGTTGTTTTGTTTCTCCTGGCAGTAAATTTGATTAAATTTTCACTATCATGTTTGACAAAATTTATCTTTATTCTTTATTATATTATTCTTTATTATATTTTCAAACATTTTGAATTATTTGTTAGAAATATGTTTACAAATAGAAATTACTTTTAAAAATATTATTTCAACTTTATAGAAAAAAAAAATTGGGGGCTAATTACTAATTACATGATAAAAAAATATTTAAAAAATTATATTTGTTTTTACTCAATTTCTGTTAAGATTATTTGCAGCTTACAAAATTATTTAAAATTTTACATTTTACTTCTAATTATTTAAAAGGTCAAAAAAATCTCATATGACAAATATTAATGTATACTTTTTCACTCACTTATATGTTACAGATATGTGTTTTTCATTTTTCCTGAGTTATTTTTTATAGAGTAAATATTTTTGAATAACATCTGAATTTAATAACTTTATTCTTCTAAAAAAATACACAAACTTTTGCAAAAATTATCAAATATTTTAAGAAACTACAGAAAATATATTTTTTATTTTATCAAAAGAAAAGCAAGATCACTCTCAAAACCTCCTATGCAGGGGAAACAATTAACAATCAGTAATGTTATTGGCTCATCAGACATTTGTAGTAGGATTCTTCTATGTACTATATTGATATCTTGAGATTTTTTAAAATCACTATTGTTTTAGTTCCAGTTTTTTATCATCAAATGAATAGAAAACTGGCAAAAAAGAATGCTCAAAATAACTGCAAGAGATTGTGTTAAAGCCAAATGATTAGAAGCATCATTACATGCTCCAGAAAACTCTACAATTGACAATAAAAAGGTTAAAACCTACAATTTTTATTCATTTGCTATATAATAATCATATATTACATTTCACAGATTTAATTCTAAAATATTTAGATAAACATAAATTAATCATTTTTGACTTCAACTAATTGTTTTACAGTGAAAAGAATTTAGACATTAGCAGCTGCAAGAAAAACTATTTATTGTTGATATAAATGATGTTCAAATGAATTGGCTTTTATTTAAAATTCCCATGGCTGAGCCACAAAACACATTTTTAATAATTTTGAAAATTAATGGTAATATGTAAATATTACAAATTTACATCGTAAAATATTATATAACAATTTTTTTAAAATTAAACTAACGATTATTCCTAGCTCAGATATAATATTTAAGACTCAGTTAAAGATTAATATATTTGGATTTTTTTATTTATACATAAACACACGGAGTGACACAATTTCATGCCTCTTTTTTTTTATGTAATATATTTCTAAGATATAATTAAACTCCCATTTCACGAACTTTCTTGAAACATATAAGACAAATGATATCAAGATGTACATTTCATGTACTGCTCAACTGACACCCAGATTCAGTTATAGAATAAAATTTGGAAATAACAAAAGAGATTAAATTTTAAAATATTATACGCAATCAAAAGTTTATCTCCGATATTTTTCAAAATTTTAGAAAAGGTCATGCTTAGGAAATTTATTATTTAAATAAATTACATTATTTTTTTAAAAAATTATATCAGTTATCAATCATTATTTTAAAACGCACTTGTCTATTTAGTGAGGGCGACTGAATTGTTTAAGGGATCATTTATAAAAACTTAAACTGTTTATATTCTCTCTCTACATATATACATTATAAATATAAACAATTAGACTTACACACACACATATTCACATGTATGTATATATATATGTGTGTATACACACTGTAAAGATGCAACGCATGTGCTTAACAATTGCACGTTCATATAAAAAAAGTAAGTTAGAAATGGTGGGTAATTATTTGATTTATAAAGTTTTAGTATTTTTAAACGCTCTTTCTAAAAACTTTTAAACTGTTACGAAAAAATCTTTTAGATAATTTTCATGACACTTAAGTGAAAAATATGTTTGTAATTGCTATAATTTTTATTGCTTATGTTGTTGTTTTTGTTTTAATTTTTCAGTTTTAGATTAATTATTAAAAAAAATTTGCACTGGAACAACTGTCAATTACTGTAATTAGTAATTTTAAAAAAATCATTACTTCAGTATGTAGTTGACATTGTTTAAGGCCCTCTTTTGATTAAAATCAGAATTATTTCTTCTTTTTTTTCTGACTTTTTTCTCTCTCTCTCTTTCGGGATGAAGAAAAGGAGCAATTGCCAACGTCACGAATAAGGAAAAGTCAGCCATTTTGTTGATTTATAATCTCTATATATATTTTAAAAATAATGTATATTTTAAAAGAGTGTCACATTTTACTTAATATGACAAGTAATGATAATAGATGAAAATGACATTTAATACAATAAAGGTAAGTTTGATACAATTATATAATAATACGGACTTTTTTTTTTTTTATTGTAGATTTTATGCCGCAAAACGCCTGCAAGTGCCACGCATTAAAACTAAACCATCAAAATCAATAATGCATAACAGTTAACTCAGATGTTTAAAACAAATTTAATATTTCTATGAGGTTTTTTTTTTTATCTAACTATAATTTAATTTTTTATTCAAATATTATTTAATATTTTTTACAAACATTTTGGAAAAGTATATAGCAAGTTTTACTAATATTTTTTGTGTAGTTATTGGGGCGGAGATATATTTATGTGTTTGTGTGTATATGCGGATATGTTTTGATTACATTAGCATATAAATACCAATAATTGTACACTTTCAAATGTTTGTGCGCTTAGTTTTAATGAATGCTTTTGTAAATTATACAGCAATATGTATATATTTATGCAGTAAGAGAATGAAAAAAAGCTTTGTGCTATATTTTCTTTTGTTTTACGTTTTAGAAGTGAGTTAACTATAATTTATTATGCAAAAACCGACCACTAAATGACTAACATCATGTATTTAAAAATTACTTTGTCAATAGCGTAAATTGAAGGTATATAAATAAATAAATAAATAAAATAGTCTAGTGCAATAGTTATAGTATCCACCTTCCATGCCCATTATCTGGAATTCATATCTGGGCAGGATAAAACTTAGAAATTTTTTCAGTTTACAAATAATCTTTTTTTTTTTTTCAAATAGATTTGGTAACTAGCTATGCTAGAGGGTAAATCTGGGAGAAGAGACACTAAAATCTCAGCATACAACCTAGTGAGTAATACTTTGTGTGCATTGTCCTTGCCCTGTAGTAAGCTATTTCAAAACTGTTTTTATTTTTACTTGTTATATGTATGAAGAGCTTTATTATTACAAAGGTAGTGCAGCCTATTTTCATGCCTTATTTCAATGGTAGTGCAGCCCTTTTCCACGTCTATCATGGCCAGACAAATTAGTTCAAAGCAGGTTTTTTTTTTTTTTACAATTTAATGGTACATAAGCACATGTAGATAAACATTCAATATAGGGTGGTAAATGTGTCTAAATAAACTTAAGTAGTGAATAAAAACAAGGATAAAGAGCTTCCCAAACTTTCACCATCCAGAAATTATCTAATCTAATGTTTCTTTATATCAAATTATTTGCCCTGCAGTGGGTAATTTAAAGATCATTTTATCTCTTATTGTAAAAAGTTACATATATTAATTTAAAGATTTTCACATACTTATCGATGTAAATACTGAAATTTAATCTGATTTTTTCCATTTCATAATCTAGAAAAAAAATCAACTATGATGTACCCAAACAACAAACAATCAATACTGTTTCAATGCAAATGGAAACCATGCCATAATGATCCTATTTTTGACTTAAGATGGATTAGAGAAATACTATAACTAGATACCATAGTTTCAACTTGCAGTATCATATTTATTGTTTATTGCATTTGAACATAGATAGCTCTGTTTGAATAAATAATGTTCGATGAAGTCATTTATATATATATATTGTAATCTGAAAACTGACCAAAAGATGCAGGAATAAAGAAACATTACAATCAAGCCCATGACATTGGTCACCAAAAACCAACTATGTAACCCACATGAACTAAAATGATGCCCTAGAAAATGATGCCCTAGCACAGATGCTGGACTCAAAGATTACAGAAACAGGCACCATAATAGCTATGGATTTTCCACAGAGTATGATTCCTCTTATAAACAACATAATAATTAATTATAATTATTAATATACAAGATTTTTATATTAGATTAAATCTTATCTCGGGTTTTATGTTTACTTTGCTTAAAATATAGATTCTTTTACAATTTTAAAATTTCATCTTAGGTTCTAAAATGTCTTTATATCAGGTTCAATTTCAAAATGTCACTTAGAACAAGAAAAATGATAATGAATTATATATAAAATATTATTAGAATGTGATAACTATTATTCAAGCTATACATTAAACATTTATATTTTTCTCTTAGTTTTATCCTTAACATTAATATTTTTAAGGAAGCAGAAATAAAACTACAAAATAGTAGAATATTCAAATAATTAAATTGTATGACTAGTGAAATTTTTCTAAATATTTTACTGTTCTTTTAGTATAACTATTTAATTTCTACCGACTATAAAATACATAAGTTTAATATCTTCTGATGCAACTTTTAATAAACAGTAATATGGAATAATGCAGCAGGCAATAAAGGTATATTTTATGCTATCAACTACATTACAAGTGCATTTGAAATAAAATAATTAGCATAGTATTTATTTTCTGATAATGAAAGTAAAAATGAATAGTTAGCAAACTGAATTAATAAATTTGAAAATAAATATATTCTAATATGCAGGCAAAAAATGAGTAATAAATAAAGTAGATAAATAAATTTTATGTGATCATTGAAGGGCACTCTCATAAAATAATTAATAATGAAAATTTTTTTAAAGTATATTTTCTGAGTAATAAATGTCATAATGCAATAATATCATAATGGCAATGAAACAGAAATGTATTTAATTAATAGCAAAAAATATTTATTTACAACATATAATAATTTCTATACACTAGAATATTTATTACAATAAGCATTTTTTTAAAATAATTTAATATATTATACTCACAAATATTAATAAATTTTACACATGAATGTATCTTTGATAAAACATTCCTAAAAATTTATAACATAAATAATTATCATTATTCAAAAGTTATCCCATCTATCTAATATGGTCTTTATTTCAAACAATATGCCCATAGAGTAATAACAATACATCTATATGCCTATATCCAAGCCACTAGTTAAGATATTATATACTTTTCATGACCAAAACAGGATTGAAAAATCAGTGTGGAGACACTCTATAGGTTTTAAAAATATAACAACAAATATTATGCAAAATAATAATACACTTATATAACATTAATAATACCTATGTTGGGTCAAAGAAATAAATATGCTCAACACTTTAAGTTTAAGATTATAGTGGAGCTAATAATGAATTATAAAATAAATATGGATTTAGATATTTGCAATATACTAAAATACACTTTAAGATTGAAATTCTATGGCAAAGTGAATAATGAAAATACGAACAATAAAATATGAATGGGTACCCACTAACTATGTGCAAACAGCCCATAAATAAACAAGCCACATTCTCACTCATAGAAGGGCTAAATGAATATAAAAAGCAATAGCCACCTAAAATTGTCTACAGGAATACCATTAATAGTATAAGACATGGTGCTGATAATAATAATAAATAAATAAATAATGATACATCTTGCACACACTTACAAAAAGCATACAACACATCCATTCAGTTTAATACTACGTATACATTGACAAAACTGTCATTGCATAACAATAACATTCAATTTATGAGCTATTTAAAATTCTTACACACACACTAACATTCATAATACTTTTATTTATAAATGCTCATATCAAATATTATAAAAGGCTGTTATACCTTGGATACAATTATTTATTTAGGCTTGAATAATAATAATTTAGAAAACTCCAGAATAGTAGTAAAAATTAACTCATAGAATAAATCATTTGCAATATATTTCACCCAGTTCTATTTCTTGGATACCACCATTATAAATAATAATATAATACATAAATTATATACTTTTAAATATACCAAAAAATATATACAATAAATATTATACCCTTCTTCAGATTAGAGATTAAAATTATCTCTTTTCATTCAAATCCTTTTTATCTTCTTAAAATGATATAGCATTATAGTCTTTCATTAAAGCAGAGAAAGCACATATACAAAGATTTATAGCAGAGATTTTTTTTTGACAAAATATTTGCAATCAAATTTAACAACTTTAAAGATGATGAATTGATAGTAGATATTTTAAATAATATATGGTTTCTTTATAACAAATTTTTAATAGTAATATGAATTAGGGAAATGAGCAGAAAGAAAATATTAATTAATAAAAGTTCCATATTATAAGTTTATATATTTTATAATATTAAGCATGATAACAATCTAAGTTTACTTATTTTTTTAATGTAAAGTAAAATACTTCACAAAAACAATGAACAATTTAGAAAAATATTCTTAATAACTGAAACACAGGCTTATTATATACCTGTGTCTATATATGTAATATAGGGTATATGAATCTGTGTCAGATTTTCAATTGGATGGACGGTTGAAGAGTTGGAGTGTGTAGTAGATTGGAGCCTGTCCATTAAAGTATGAAGATTGTCTATCTTAATATATATCTGAGCACTTATAGTATATATGTGTGGGAGATGATAATCTGGACCAACTGATGATTGCTGATTTAGCATGAAATACGTATATTGGTGACTATTTATCTTTTCAGCATATATGTGCTTGAGTGTATCAGTGTTATTAGATAGAGTGGAGAGTGATGGGTCATCTGAATGTCTATGCTCATATACCCTATATTACATATATAGACACAGGTATATAATAAGCCTGTGTTTCAATTATTACATTGTAGAGATGTCTGCCCATTCTTGCATATGTATTTAATGGATTATGTCCTGTATGTGTGGGGTTCAGATTGACCTTAGGTCAACATGGGTGTGACAAGAATCTCAGCCTCAGGGTGGCCATCGAGCATTCCATCACAGATTTTCAATTGGATGGACGGTTGAAGAGTTGGCATGTGTAGTAGATTGGAGCCTGTCCATTAAAGTATGAAGATTGTCTATCTTAATATATATCTGAGCACTTATAGTATATATGTGTGGGAGATGATAATCTGGGCCAACTGATGATTGCTGGTTTAGCATGAAATACGTATATTGGTGATTATATATCTTTTCAGCATATATGTGCTTGAATGTATCAGTGTTATTAGATAAAGTGGAGAGTGATGGGTCATCTGAAAGTCTGTGCTCATATACCCTATATTAAAAATATTTTTAATAATTAGATGAGGTAAATAAATAAAATCTTTTATTAAAAAGGATGATTCTTTTGACTTTTTCTTTCATTATATTTTGATAATATGATTTAAAATCATTACAATTCTATTCTCAATACATTTAGTGTTTTTATAATTCATCTTTTTCATACTTTTAACTTGACACAAATGATAATAACTTGTATAAGTATCTAAAATAAATTAAGAGTAATTGTCTTTAGATTGAAGTGTTAATGAATGTATAATAAATATTTTATTAGTAGTTAAAAATAATATTAATAATGAATTAAAAGATTATTTAAATTGTCAAAGGTAATTGTTACAGCTAAAGTTTGAATTTGACTAATGTTTAGAATAATAATAAAATAAACATGGTTTCAATGTGCTTCCTAATATATGATCAGTTTTTGTTAACTTTCTTAAAAAATTATTAAGATTACTGCTTGATAAGTCAATTGAACATATATTGCAGGATAGTACTGCAATGAATAACTTTACTTTCTATTCAACCATGGAAACAAAAGAATAAAAATTAACACTTTTAAACTGATTCAAAAAATTGTAAAAAAAATAAGCTAAACAAAACCAATCAATTTAAAAATGTAGTGAAGTGAAAAGTGTTTTACAATAATGTGTGTGTTTTTATACAAACATGCACATCAATGTTTTTATTGTATTTCCTGTAATGTGATATTGTCAACAAACTCCCAGTATTTTATCATAATGTATAAATTATTAGCATTTTAGTTGATCTGACCTTGAATTTTTAATTCAATCTAGACAGTTTCAACATGTGATGAATAGACAAAGAATTAAAATACAAATGAACTTTATTAATTGAATTTAATGATTAAATAAAGGATTTATTTGACACTAATAAAAATATTTATTTATTTTTTAAAATAAACATTCTTTATTTTACTTTATCTAATTAAAAGCTTTTAATATTGTGATTGATTTACTGTATCCTTTTATTTTATAACTTTTAATATCTTTTAACCCTTTTCCCACCTCTTACGAGGCTCCTCATAGACATCTGATGTCACTCTAACTCTGCCAGTTCTTATGCTAAAATATTCGTTAAACAGGTATTGAATAGGTTTTTAAAAGTTCTGTAAGATGGTGCCCTCTTCCGAATTATTTTACAAGTAAAAAATAAAAAAAAACGCATTTAAACCTAAACAAAGAAAGAACATTATTTGTGATTGGTTCTTAGCATGCTCTCAGCCGAAAAAGACATTCTGATTGGCTGGAAAGAACAAAGAAACCGCCTGATCAAAGAAAATAAAGAAAAACGCTGAGATTTTCATTTTGAATACAATTTAAGTACTAAAAATATATAATTTGAGAAATTAAACTAGTTTTTTAAAAAATATACTAAAAAAACAAAATTATTTTCGAAAAATATCGAAGATTTTTGTAAAAATATTGAAGATTTAGTAAAAAGAAATATTTACTTTTCTATAACGTAAAAGTCGACCTTTTTGTTTATATTATATATAGCTTTTATGTTGCCGAAATTGAATATTTTAGAATAAATAAATAGCAATTTATTTTTGAAAGAACTTTCGTTCTCTTCATAACCTGAAAAATTAGTAATATACTTTTTATAAAAGTATCTGAGTTGAATTTAATATTATAGGCGAATATGTTTTAACAATAGTCTTTGTCTTCAGTTTGTGAGTTGGCCAATTAAAAGATTTGATTTTTACCTCATACAACCAATAATATAATTAGCGGTTAAAAGGTTAAATGTTACATTCATTCACATGCATGCATGTATGATATATTCACATGTATACTAAATTAAACTATATTCACATGTATACTAAATTAAACTATTTTTATACAGCATAAAATAACTTTGTTCATAGCATTGACTTGAAACATAGCAAGTTTTAAATTAACTTTTTTTCAATTCAAACTATTAATTTTAATCTTTTAACCAAATATTAAATAATCTAGTATTTTTAAATAACTAAGAGCTAAATAGGCTAACTAAATTATTTTAATTCATAATATTTTATAATAATACTAATAAAGAAATTTGTTTATTATAGACTAAAATTTTTAACATTATAGATTATATATTTAGCTTACAGGGCTAAATGTTTGGCTACAATATGTTGTAAGAGTAAACTGAGCAACCATATTGAATATTTAAAAAATTATGTTAAAACAGAAATTTTATCATAACTTAAGTTCGAATGATTAAAAAATGACATAATATATAATGTTTGAAAGATAAAACACCAAAGAAGCTGAAAAAAATAGTCATTGATATTCAAAGTAATAAAAAAAGAATAAAAGTTAATATTTCTAATAATTATTTTCATATTATTTCATAAATTCAAAATTATCATGCATACAACTTAAAATTATATTTTTGTTAGTAGGTTAGTTGGAATCATCATAAAATTTCTAAAAACTTCTTACCTAAGGTAATCCATCACTTGAAAACTTCATAGAAAAAGACATTAGTAACTTGCATTTTTCCTAGTAACTCTTCAAAATGTATTTCCATACAGGGGTTTGCAATGAATATGTCATTCCTAATAACAAGTAGTTAATATTGAGCAATAATTAGTACGATTTGAATATTATAATAAAGAACTTCAATAATGTTTGTAAGTTATTAAAAATTACTACTAAAATAGTCACTATATACAAAATAAAATAAAAAGTGAATGAAATACAAAATTCATTATAGAGTTAAGCTTGAGGTACATAAGTTAGTAGTTCAAAATCAGTCCAATATAGTATTATTTATCTTATCTTTATAGGTTTTTTAGACTCATACTGCTTCACGGTACTATGACCATAAATTTAGTAATAGCTTCATAAACTGCCACCACTCTTTGAATTTGATATGAAGCTTTGAAATTTACATTGTAATAGTGTATAATTGGCCTAAGTTTATGTACAGTCAAAACCTTTACTTTTAGCATTTGCATATTTTTATTACTATTAAAATGCAGACAAGACCTTATAGAAAAATTTGAATTGGGTTATAATATTTGCAAAATATATTTACCTTTGTCTCATATCTCTTAATTTAAATACTGGACCCAAGCCCATATCATACCAAAAAATACAGTTAATTGATGATATAAATTTACACAATCATGAGCTATTTTTGATCAGTGTATATTATAACAGGACTGGGTTCAAACCCTGTTCTAAGGTATAGTATGATATAAGCGAGCATATATATACTTGATCAAAAGTGATATTAAGTTAGATTATTTTTTTATATATGTGTGTATATATATTTTAAATGGGTAAATGAAAATAGATTGAAACAGAAGAGGGGGGGTAAATGGTTCATGCTCTTATATTTTGTTTAGAAGCGCATGTATTTATATTACTGCATGGGTGAATGAGTGTAATAAATTCATAAAAAGAAGAAAATTTACATGGCCAAGCTTTAATTCCAAGATGGATGATGAAGGACAGAATTTCCAAAAAGATATGTTAATTGCAAGGAGAGAATCAAAAAAGGTATAGATTGCTATCTTGATGAATAAAAGTATTTTAATTAAAAAGGAAACTATTTCAAGATGGAAGATGGAGAGAATTGTTAAAAAGGATAAGTTAAATGTCAGGAAAAAATCAAAAAAGGTATAGATCACTATTGTAATAGATAAAAGTTATTTTAATCAAGAAAGAAAAGTTGCTGAAAGGTTTTGTTTATTCAAACCACGTGGTTTCGTTTAAAAAAAGAACAATAGTATTTTAATTAAGGAGTTGGAAAGCCGTACTTAAAAAAAAAGACATTACAGAACTGTTAATGCCATGAGCAAGATAGCAGCAAGATCTGTTTAAAAATTATATATATCCATCAGCCATGAATAGGCTGGGGTAAAAGGACAAAAATGGACCAGGCTCTGCTAGCCATCCTGTGGAGGTATTGTGGTTGCTGTCCATATAGGAGTGAAGCCCTTTCTAAACTACAGGCAGAATGACATTCACCGAATGTCATTGATTGTGCCTTATGGAATCAACAAGAGCTACCGAAAATCACTTATTCACTACGACACAACACAAAACCAGTAAACATTACCATTCATCTGCACCTGGGTGTGAAAAATCAAGGTAACACAAATAATTTCTTAAATGTCAGTCATCTGTTAAATAAGAACTTATTTTCAATAAAATAATAATGCGTAAAGGCTAAAAGAAAACAAAGAAATATTTGAAATAACACCCAATGTAATTCTATGAATGAATAGATGGGATAATGTTTAATTGCATTTACTTTGTATTCTATAATTTATACATTTTGTTATATTTATGAATCTATGCAGAGTATGTGTTTGCATGCGTGTTATTCAAATATTTGAGCACAAGCCAATACATAATAATGGGATTTTGTTTTGTTTTTATTAATAAATATTAAATTCATGTTTTAATTACGAGTGTGTGCATACAGTGTTAATTTCTTTAAAACTTAGATAATATCGTAAGATTAGAGAGTAGGTATTAAGAACAAAAATAATATATTCTGGGAATCATTTATGCATTTACATGCGCACTTGGTTAGTCCCCCACACCCCTGAGTAAGCTAGCCAAAGGTAGGAGCTCTATCTATTAGAAATTAATACTCGATCTCTCCTAACATAATTCTTATTTACTCATAGATAGGATTGGCACTTGGAGTCAACAATTGACATCCATAAATATGCTGGGCGAGTGATAAGAGTACGGGGCAAAATTACTTGTATATATATATATTCGTGTTATAATTTTCTCTTTTAAAAAAAAGGAAACTTAGGTTTTAAATATGTAAATAAGCATATATCATATATATATATGCAATTCACACAGGTATATAAACTGTTACAATGGTGACCCAACTAAGAAGCTTTTGAAGAGTGGAAAGTAGGGGGGATAGAATATAAGTTAAATAAAACAGTTAGCTATAACAGTTAAATATAAGAGTTGAGAATAGTAATAAAGGAATAAACATGAAATACTATAATCGTTTTGGTGAATTTTAAAGAAGGAGATCAAGGAATAGGTTTGAAGAGGGTTAGATAGGGAAATTAGACAGGTAACACAGTACATCATGGATGGAAAGCAAGTTTGGTGCATTTGATGTAGAAACAGTTGGCACAAAATTATTATAATTAGCTCATTGATAAAAAAAAATAACAGAATAAAAGTGGAGTAAAATGGAATGGGTGAAAATAAAAATGTACAGAGGGGGAAAGGAGGAGTGGCCAACAGAGCATATTCAAAGTCTGCAAAGATATTTTGATAGCCACGGAATACCAGATAAAGATAAAGTAATGATAGCATGCCACCACCTTGAAGGATATGCTGAGGCTTGGTGGAATTCACTTTTACACCAGCCACAAACATTCCCAGATTATAAAAGGGGTTTGAAGAAGGTCTTCTGGAGGGAAGAGCTGCAGGAGCACATTAGAGTACAGTTAATGAAGAAAAAGTTTCAGGAAAATACTGGAGAATATGTGCAATTTTGCAGGAGACAGGTGGCCATGCTAAAGACATTAGAAGCATACAGACTGTCTGAGAAACAGATTCTGGGAATAGTGTGCAGGAATTTACCAGAGAAATCAACTGGATGGTAGAAACAGAGTGAGAAGTCAGTGAAAGCAGTAGATAGACTATTGAGTCAGATAGAGATAAGTGAACAAATGAGACAAATCGATGAGCGAGGATTGAGGTCAGGGAAACAGGCAGAGATTTATGGAATAAGTAAAGTATATGGACAAGAAAAAAGGGAAATAGGAAACTTTGTGTGTTCAGGGGAAGACAGAGTCCCAGGTTATGCATGTCAGACATTGTCCCAAAATTCCCATAACAGTGAATCAGATCAAGATGGAGGCTGTTTTGGATTTGGGTAGTCAGGTTTTGGTGATAGCAGAAAGACAATACCACAGAATCAGGAAAGAACAATTGGATATACCTACTCTCCCATTGAAATCAGCTCATGTAACAATGGCTAACAACCGAAAAGCCAAGATTGAGTCCAAACAAATATGGCTAGATATTAAAGTCAATGGAGAAAGCTGTCTGCATGTCTTTTTGATAATGAAAGACTTGATATGTGACACTTTGTTAGGGTCATATTTTTTGCATAAATATAAATGCACTTTAGATTATGAAGGTAGGCAAGCCACATTTAAAGGAAAGGTAGTTGGGTTTCTTAATGGGGGGCTACATAGATCAGTCAGGGCATTATGTATGATGGAAGACCTTACAAATGCCATCATTACGGAAAGGGTACAAGAGGCAAAGATGGCAACGAGGAGTTGGGACAGCATATTGATGCAAACATTGCAGGAATACCACCAAGTTTTCTCCGACATACCAGGGATAATACTGGATTTTGAACAAAGGATTAGAGTAAATGAAAACCAACCTTTTAAAGCCAGGTCATACCCTATTCCCCATCAATATCGAACTGAAGTGAAAAAGCAAATAGATCAGATGGTAGAATGGGGCATTGTTTCAAAAGCTCATCAGCATACTGCAACCCATTGGTAGTCATGAGGAAGAGAGACAGTACAATCAGGCTGTGCCTCGATGCAAGACAACTGAAAAAAGTAACTGTTCCCAATTGTAATGTCCCCCACCCATACAGAAACTTCTAGGAAGATTCAAGGGAAAAAAGAATATTTTCAATGTTTGACTTGATTGCTAGTTATTGGCAGATCAAGTTACACCCAGATGATTGTAAGAATATGGTGTTTCAATATGAGGGTTATTCATATCAGTTCAACTGGGTGCCATTTGGCATAAACAACTGCAGGGCAGGATTGTTAAGATGTTTAGATCAGGTGCTATCCCCTGAAGTAAAATATCTAATCACTATGTATGTAGATGATGTGTTAGTGGCATCAGCCACCATAGCAGAGCATATAAGGCATGTTACGATGTTTTTAAAGAATGCCAGGAAAAGCGAACTAAAATAAACCTAAAAAAGTACATTGCTTCAGGAAGAGGTTACATTTTTAAGTCATATGGTAGGAGCACAAGGTATTAGGCCCCACTCTGATAAGGTCTCAGCTATTAGAGACTTTTCAGCACCCAAATCCAGGAAATAAGTGCAGTCCTTCCTTGGCTTGTGCAACTTTTACAACCGGTTTCAGGAACGATTTGCAGAACAAATGGAAGTCTTGGTTAGGTTATTGAGAAAAGATGTGATGTGGGAATGGAAAGAGGAACAAGAACAAGCCTGAAAAAGGGTGAAGGCAGGATTTATTGAATATGTAGTGTTGGCATTTCCCAAATTTTGCAAGGCCATTTGTGGTGCAGATGGATAGTAGTGGGTATGGCTTGGGAGTAACAGTGTCATAAGTTCAAATGGATGGTCAGATAGGAGTATTGTATTTTCTGAGTCGATTGCTTAAGAGATCTGAACTCCATTATACTGGTACTGAAAGAGAAGCCCTGGCAATTGTTTGGGCTTTCCAAAAACTTTGTGCACTCTTGTTAGGATCAGAAGCCATCATGGTCACTGACCACAAAGAGCTTGGAATTCATCAATCATAGTTACCTAACCAATATTCGGTTAGTATGCTGGAGTCTATACCTCCAAGAATATAACTATACAGTGAGGTATTGCAAGAGGTCAGAGAATATAATGGTGGATACTCTCAGCAGGAATCCTGCGCATTCGAAATCTCAACATTTGCAGATAGGAAATTTATATATTGCCAGTGTGAGCTCAGAAATAGATGGGGTTGAGAGTGACCTTAAACAGCTGGTTCAATGCCAGAGAGAAGATGCCCAGTTGAAACAGGTATTTGAGCACTTGGAGGATGGGGGATCAAGGTTGTCAGTTGGTGTAACATAGGATTGGACATTGTAGAGTAGATGGATCCATACTTTAATATAAAGTCATGAGTGACCCAGAAGAATGGAGGCCAATCATACCTAGACAGATGACAGATGCAGTGGTGGCTCATGTTCACCATGTGTATGGACACTATGGGGTGTGGAAGACCGAACATTGGCTCAAGAAATGGTTTTATTGGTCCAGCATGCATGATAAAACAGTCACTGTCATTGGTCAATGTGAAGTTTGTCAGAGAGCCAAACCAGTAAACAGAAATAATGTAGCCCCAATGATATCCATAATACCAAAGAAACCATGGGAGATTGTAGCAGTGGACTATTATGGTCCATTGCCGGCATACAATAAAAAGAAGTATTTGCTAGTGGTATACAATTTGTTTTCCAAATTCATGGCTGCCTACTCAATAGCTCAAGCAATTATGAGGAACACAATGTGCATATTAAAAAAGGAACATTTTCCATCAGTGGGTGAACCTCAGATTATCCTATCAGAACATGGGACACCATTTACATCTAGAGAATGGGGAAGATGGGTCCAGAGATCAGGGATCCAACATATACTGATGTCCATCCAGAACCCCCAATCAAACACATATGAATGAGTGATGCGCGAGCTGGGTAGATTGTTCAGAACTTACATCCCAACCAACCACAGAGGTTGGGTCAGAAAAATTAGTGAGATAATTAACTATATTAATTGGGCAGTCTATGAGTCAATGGGCTTTTCTCTTATGTGGTTGCACTGTGGCCGAGATGCTCCTCAATTAATACCAGATAATCTGTAAAGAAGTGAGGAAGGATCAGTAGATACTGAAAGTGATCAAAGACAGGCATATCGCAACCTCATAAGAAAAAGCCAGAAGTGAAATAGAATGTCAATGGGATACCATAGGTTCAAGGTGGGTGACTGGGTTTTGATAAAGACGTGAGTGAGCCAGGGATGTTCATATGTAAACAATTTATATGAGGGTCCATCACCATTGTGAGATGTTGGGGAAATCATGCATTTTGGGTAGATACCAGACAGGAAATAAAGGGATCGTATAATGCTCAGTCACTCAAAGCTGTACCATCACCCTATGACAGTAATAAGTAGAGTTATTTGGTGGTTAAGGAATGAGCCATTCAAATACTAAAGGCTTTCGAAGAGGGTGTATTATAACAGGGCTGGGGTCAAACCCTATTCTAAGGTATAGTATGATATAAGCGAGCATATATATACTTGATCAAAAGTGATATTAAGTTAGATTTTTTTATGTGTGTGTATATATATTTACTTGATCAAAAGTGATATTAAGTTAGATTTTTTTATGTGTGTGTGTATATATTTTAAATGGGTAACTGAAAATAGATTGAAACAGAAGAGGGAGCGGGTTATATGGTTTGTGCTCTTGTATTTTGTTTAGAAGCATGTGTATTTATATTCCTGCATGGGTGAATGAGTGTAATAAATTCATAAAAAGAAGAAAATTTACATGGCCAAGCTTTAATTCTAAGATGGACGACAAAGGACAGAATTTCCAAAAAGATATGTTGATTGCAAGGAAAGAATCAAAAAAGGTTTATTTTAATTAAAAGGGAAATTATTTCAAGATGAAAGACGGAGTGTAGAATTGTTAAAAAGGATAAGTTAAATGCCAGGAAAGAATCAAAAAAGTATAGATCGCTATCATAATAGACAAGCTATTTTAATCAAGAAAGAAAAGTTGCTGAAAGGTTTTATTTGTTCAAACCACATGGTTTCATTTCGAAAAAGAAAAAAAAGAACAATAGTATTTTAATTAAGGAGTTGGAAAGCTGTACTTAAAAAAAAGACATTCCAGAATTGTTAATGCCATGAGCAAGATCACAGAAAGATCAGTTTGAAACTTATATATATTCATCAACCATGAATAGGCTGGGGTAAAAGAACAAAAACAGACCAGGTGCTGCCAGCCATCCTGTGGAGGTATTGTGGTTGCTGTCCATATAGGAGCGAAGCCTTTTATAAACTACAGGTAGAATGACATTCACCGAATGCCATTGATTGTGCCTTACAGAATCAATGGAGAGCTACCGAAAATCACTTATTCACTATGGCACAACACAAAGCCAGTAAACATTACCATTCATCTGCACCCGGGTAAGAAAAATCAAAGTAATGCAAATAATTTCTTAAATGCCAGTCATCTCTTAAATAAGAACTTATTTTCAGTAAAATAATAATGTGTAAGGGCTAAAAGAAATATTTGAAATAATGTTCAATGTAATTCTATGAATGAATAGATGGTATAATGATTTATTGCATTTACTTTGTATTCTATAATTTGTACGTTTTGTTATATTTATGAACCTATGCAGAGTATGTGTTTGCATGCATGTTATTCAAATATTTGAGTGCAAGGCAATACATAATAATGGGATTTTGTTTTGTTCTTAATAATAAATATTAAATTCGTGTTTTAATTACGAGTGTCATGCATTCAGTGTTAATTTCTTTAAAACTTAGATCATATCATAAGATTAGAGAGTAGTATTAAGAACAAAAATAATATATTCTGCGAATTGTTTATGTGTTTACGTGAGCACTTGGTTAGTCCCCCACCTCTTTTCCATGGTTATCAACCACCACCCCTGAGTGAGCTAGCCAGAGATAGGAGATCTATCTATTAGAAATTGATACTCAATCTCTCCCAGCATAATTCTTATTTACTCGTAGATAGGATTGGCGCTTGGAGTCAACAATTGATGTCCATAAATATGCTGGGTGAGTCATAAGAGTACCGGGCAAAATTACTTGTATATATATATTCGTGTTATAATTTTCTCTTTAAAAAAAAGGAAACTTAGGTTTTAAATATGTAAATAAGCATATACTATATATATATACGTGATTCACACAGGTATGTAAACCGTTACAATATGTTACTTTCATTAATAATTTTTTTGTATATTTTTTATCAAACATTAAAAATATATAAAAATAAAATAATAATTAAAAAATATATAAAAATAAATACCATTGGCTCCCAATAACTTTTATTGAAAAACTACAGTGGTATAAACTTGAATTTTTTTCAATGTAATTTTCGAGCAAATACATTTCCTTTAACAATGAAAAAACTAAGAGAAAAATAAAAAAAATTAATTTACTTGATCACAAAAATTATAAAATTTTTATTTTTTGTCATAGATAAATAAAACTTACCTTTTCTAAAACTAGAAAGATGGAAATGAAGGTGTAAAAAGTAATTGCATAGATTGCATACATTTCTGTTATTATTAAGATTAAACCAGATGTTTATAAATGAAAATGAAGGTGTAAAAAGTATTTGCATAGATTGCATACATTTCTGTTATTATTAAGATTAAACCAGATGTTCACAATTTGAGAATTCTTGTCTGCATTATGCAGGTATAAGAACGAGACAGTTAAGTGACAAAAACTATTTCAAAAGTCTGGTACTGATTTAGTGGAGGCAATTATATTCAATCATTTTCATCATTATTTACTTTTCATATAACTTTTTGAAAGTTACACCAATTAGTTCTATTTAAAAGTTGTCCCTTTAGGTTATGGATACAAAAATGGCACCCAACATGGAGCATAATTAAATTTGTTTGCCTGAGATTTTAAAACAAAAATGGTTTTCTAAAGTGTAACACAATAATATATCATTAAGATTACACCCTGAGAAAAATATAAAGTGATGAAATTTAGTGGATATATATGTATATAATTTTTCACTCATTATAGTTTTCTTAGGATACATTAATAATACTGCAATGTGTATGTGCCTAAATAATATATACAAAGTTTATTAATATAAATGCTATGACATAGGAAAACTGTCATTTGCAATGAAAGATGAGATTGGCACTTGAATTAATTATAAATAGTAGACAGTGATCAAAAGGGTTTTAAAGGCAGCATGAGTATCAACCAAGTTTGATTATTTCTGGAAAAGCTTGCAAATATTTATGGTAAGGATTGACACATTAAACTATGTATCTGAATTTATATAATAATAATGTCATTGTTTTTAATTCTTTGTACAATCCAAGTAAAATAAGATGAGTATATATTGTAATGGAATATAATATGCCATCACATTATTTTAAAAATAAAATAAAAAGAATCATAAATAAAAATTGATTTATTAAAAAGAAAAAAACTTAAGTTAAAAACAGAAATTTAAAAACTGTTTAACGTATATATAGATCGCATGATGGACAACTTTAAAAACTATTTTAAAAAATAAAAATATTTGAAAGTAATTTTTTTGTAAAAAAGTAAAGATATAAAGATTTGATATTTTGAAAATAGAAATAATGTTGATTTCTATAATCTTAGAAAATGGAAATGATTGTCTTATTAATTAAATGATTGTTCAAAAGCAAACTAGCCCCTGAGGCATTTAAAATAAATCAAATGGTCACATAAAAGAATACAAAGAAATTGAATGACCAATGCAGTCACGAAAATGACAGCACAGACCATAACTGAAACACGAGAGGATTAGTGACATCTTGCTCATTGAATCCCAAGATCTTATGATAAGAGGCTAAGAAAAATATAAAAGCAAAATGATTATTATAATTGTTATCTGAGAGCTGACTATGAATATGTCATTATAACTAGTTATATTGCAGATTTTCATGATGTGGAAGTCTGCAATAGATTTAATTTTCTGGACAACCAGCTGAGGCCTATTGATGCCAGTTCCTGACCAAATGCATGGCAAGTCGCAGTTTCATTTCAAAGAAGGACAAAATCTACGAAAGTGATCACGAAGATGGACTTCTAAATCTGCTAAATCCATAAAGTATGAACTCTTGTGTCTATCTAATAAGAACTTTCCTAAAATTGCAATTAATTAATAGCTGAAAATAAGAACTCTTATCTGACTTAAAAATGCAAATTCAATTGTTAATAATTTTTTTTATGCAGATGTTTAAGCAATCATTTCCATTTCATTTTTTTTTGTGTGTAATATGTTTTAACTAAAATGTATTAAATTTAAAGTTGGGTGTAGATAGCTGCATGGATAAAGATTAATAAATATGTTTAAATTCGTTTATGTTTAGTTTAAGGGATTCTAATTTCAGGCTATTTGTTTCATAGTTAGGGCAATGCTTGTGGAGGGATATATTGGTGTTTATATTAATGTAATGTGAAGCGTGTTTAGCATACAGGGCAATGTGTTCCAACTGAATGCATGACCCCAAAGAGGCAGTCATATCGTTGCAATGGTCGCAGACGTATTTCTTGCACCATTGACCCCTTCTAGCTCTGGAGGGATTATAAGTTGGCAGAAGACCGCTCTCCCCCAGGTGTAGCACTCTTTAAAAAAATTATATACATGATTCTTAGTCAGACAGATGCACTTTCCTGATCTAGACACGGATCATTTCCATCAAATAATATCATGCTGTCAGATGCACATTCCTGTCAGCATAGTTTTATGCTAGCATCTTCATATTGCATTGATTGCGACTATATATCTGGAAGCAGGCATTGGGTTGGCTACGAACTTTCAGTCTGAGATTGAATGAATGTTTTGATAAGTTTTTAAGTGGAAAAAATATATGCAGTCTATCTGTACTCAACATGCTAAAGTAAAACCAAATTTAAATATCCATCTGTGTGGTCTATTTAAATAGTAATTTGAATTTAAATTTTAAAAAAATTATTAATGTTAAAATCTAAAAATAAATTTATTCCTCAATTTTAAATGTGCATTAATAAAAATCTATTTGTGTGTTAATTACTGGCAGTGGCTTCTTTTATTTTATTGTTCTAAATATTTAATATATATTTTGAGAATATAAATCTATTAAAACTTATAAAAATGTTTAAATCTCTGCTACTCTATGAGCTAGTGACATTGGGCAAACGGTCAGAATAATATATATAAATTTTTTTTTTGAATCTTAACTTACGTATCTGCCTACTATATACATTTTTCTAGGTTCAAATGCCTAGGTGGCGCTCTCGTAAGGCAGATACGTTAAAGTCTCCTTGCAGTGACTGTTAAAATATATATATATTAGATTATGGTTACCAGATTAGTAAAAAAAATGCTAGATGAATCAATCATGGATACCAGCGATACAAAAAGCAGAACAGCCAACACAGTTGGATCAGGAACAAACAAAACTTAAGCTTATTGAAACAGCAATACCATTCATTGTTGACATAAAAATGTATGATTTAATCAAGTAAAGCCAACAGGAAATTAAAAAATATAGAGGAAGTGAAACAATCATAATGAAAAATTTAATAAACATTACAAAATATAAATGAAATGAATAAATGAATGGCAACAATAAGTGATGGTATTTAAAAAAACTCAACAAATGATTTGAGGACTTATGGAAATAAGGGAAGAAAATAAAAACATAACAGAAGCATTCTCTGAGAAATATGAGAAAAAAAATAGACAACTGAAAGAGAAGCAAAAGGTGTATAAACCAAATGACACAGGATGAGAAATCAGTAAATAAAATGTAAAAAAATATAAAACGTAATTGCAAAGTTAAAGATTTTCAGTGCCATTTTATATCACAACTTTTATTTCAAATGCTCACACTAGCACTTATCAGTTCTGGATGTATACAAAAAGACATTAAATTAGAGAGAGTGAAATGCCAAATGTTATAGGAATTGAAAAAATATAAATTGAAATTAATTTATTCAGCTTTTTTTTCACAAAAAGATAATACCCCAATAAAGATTGCAAGTACATGCATTTCAAAATGAAACAAGTTACTTCTGAATGGTAAAACCTATTTCAAAACTTTAGTGTTGATTTTGTAGAGATGATTGGGAAATAAACCATTTTTAGGTTCAATCATTTTGATCATTATCTGCTCTCTATGTAACTCTATGAAAGTTACACTAATTAATTATATATAAATTAAAAATGTATAACTTAATGTGTATAAAATTTAAATAAACAAATTTCTGGGAACTATGTATAAACTATGACTCATGATCAATAAATGCAAAAAAAATATGTGGTAGCAACAATTTATTAAATTCTGATATTTATAAGCATTCATTTATTGTCATTGTTTAAAATCAGGGTATAAATTTTGTAGTATTAGGCTGATTTAAATACAGTGCAAATTATTCTGAAATTTCAAATAAACATTTAAAGGATGAGGCAAGTTTTATTTTTAACAACCTCTGATTGTCAATTGAACTGTCAGTTTTAATAAATATAAATTTAATATACAGTTTAATGTTATGAAATTTAAATGGAAGTAACTAAAATTTCAAGAAGTTATGTATATCATGGTACCAATTATTTCCCTAGCTTTGAGATTTATAAGCATTCATTTATTGACATTACAAAATATTTGATGGTGTTGTTGTTCTTTTTGACTTTTTATTCTCTTGTGCTATTTATAGATATTTTGCCAATTATGCATTCTAAACTAAAATAAATATTGATTTATCATCTCAAAACAAGTATTAAAATATTAGTATTCTATAAAGAAAGTATTTTAAACAAGCCAAAAACAATCCTGTTGATTGTTTCACTGAGTTAGTAGTTACAATATGTCTTTTTTATTTTGGTTAGCAATAAGCAAATAAAATTTTATATTTTTTCTAGCTTATTTAAATATTTGTGATTATTTTTACAAAGTATTTCTTTAGTGATTATTAAAAAATGAACAGTTTTATAATTACACATAGATTTTATTTGAATGTGTTTTGTTTTTAAAATTACAGAATTAAAAATGAAATTATGATGTGAAACACTTTACCAAATACAAAGAGCACAAAGTTTTTTAAATATTTTAATAATTATAAATGCAACTTTAAACTTTAGAATAGAATTTCATAGCTTTATGATGACTAAATAATTCCAGTTTTAGAAATGAAATTCAATTACAAAGTTTCACTCACTTAATTTTTTTTACTGGCATTGCATATCTAATGAATAAAAACTTATTGTTCTTATTATTTATTTTATTTTTTACTATGTTTGCAATGTTCATGTATGATTTTTTTTTAGAAATGTTGTTAAATGCTTTTTATTTAACTTATATCCTCTGTTTGTTTCTTTTTTTATATGCTTTTTTCTAAACTATTATCATTTTTATTATTTAAATTAGAATAAAAATTTAAAATTGAAGTTTAATAGATTTCAATTTAACAGAATTTATTCAAATTTGGTATGTGGGACTATAATATATTAGATATGTTACCTAGTTGTTTAGATCTGGGTCAGTGGGCAAGATTATTTTGAATATTTTAATTTCAAATATGCAATTCATTTTTAAAACTTTAATAGTGGTATAGAAATTTTTTGTTTTAAATTAAAGTTTAATAGATTGAAATTCAATATAATTGTCTGAAATTTTGTATATATATTTTTAAATCACTATCAAAGTGATAGGGCACAATAATATTTTACATAGAACTAGTTTTTTACATATAAAATAGGGGATAGGAAAATTTTGAATATTGATATCAAATTTAAAAATTCTTCTTAGAATATTTTATAGGTTCACAAAAGGATGATATAGATGTTTTTTGAGTTTTAATTTAAAGTTATAACATTTTAAAAATCAGTGTTTAATGGATGTAAAATGAAAATAATTTGGTGAAATTTTGTTTCATTTTAAAAAAATTATTACTAAAATGATAGGGAACTACAATATTTTAGGCATGTGATCTAGTTCCTTAGATATAAAACAGTAAGTATGATAATTTTGAATATTTTGATATCAAATTTAAAAATCATTTTTAGAACATCAATATATTTTAAGTAATGCATATGATTTTCTTGTTTTCAGTTGTATGTTTTATGTAAGGTAAAATAAAAAAGTTAGTTTTTAGTACAGTTTTGTTAAGCTTTTTTTAAAAAAAATGTTTTCATATATAAAAAATATTAAATACTTTACAACAGAAAAGTAGGTTATTTAATACTTTATTATACAATTATGTAAACACACTAAATATAATATATACATAAAGAGAATACATATTACCTTATTGCAGAAATATCTAATGATATATATTAACTATAAATATCAAATCAATTTAAAGTAAAATAATAAGTATTATGTTCATTTACAATATGGTTTGGTAAGCATTTTTTTAAAAAAATATTTTAATCTATAGCAAAAATGTTAAATAGTTTCCACTTAAAAGTATATTTTTATATTTTAGTCATTTAATGATTTATTATACATATATTATTTTCTACACATACTAAATATGATATATATACATAAGGAATACATATAGCACAAATATCTTGTGATATATATATATATAGTGATATGTATATAAATATTTATAAAATGTAATGGAAAATAATATAATGACCAACACATCAAAAATATGAAGGAAATTTATTTTCTAAACTATATATGAACAATGCTAAGGAGGCACCATTGTCTTGTAATAGCAATATTTCCTTCTATAAAATTTGGATGAGCCAAATATAAAGGAAAACTAATAAAGACTGCCAAAATTTAAAGCTAAAATAAGTGCCATTCATTGAATAGCTTGCAGATTTGGGTAATCATGAATATAAAAATATAACTGAGAAGGATAAGCTGGCCTGCAAGTGCCTCATAGATTTGGGCAACCATATATAATAAATAAAATCATGAATTAAGTGGTTTTCTCTACTTAAGCATTAAATATTTGGGTACTTTAAAATATATTATATAAATGTTGTTCTTAGGTAATTAAAGTATATATAACTAAAATAGATAAATAAATATATTGATTTGAAAATGGTTTTATGACAGTTTAAATTTATATTTACAATGATCTCATGAATTTTCAAAGTGCCAATGGTCCACAGAATAAATATCCTGATTGAAAAAATAAATTTAGTAAATGATATCTCAATTGATGATAAAGTATAGTATGAGATGTACAATGAATTATCATAATTGTAAAATAAATTATGTAATGAACAATTTTATTATAATTGATGCAATAGGTAAATCAAAGGTTTTAGGTTAATAATAATATAAATTTATTGAAATAAGCATTAACACATTGAGGTGAATAAAATAAAGATTATAATTCTAATTTACCAACTACAGACTAATATCCTATCATATATTTTATAATTTACTTCTCCTTTTTTAAGATTGCAATTGATAGATATGATATACATTTAAATTATAAAGCATACAGTCATAAAAGAGTTAAAGATAAATTATTTAAATAAAGCAATAAAAGTTTTAATATTGTTACTTTTTTAAATATATATTGTAACAATTTAAATAAATCAATCGTCATTTGTAACAATATTTTATAAATTAATATAAATATGTATTATTTAGATATTTGAAATTATTAAATTAATATAAAAGATATGTATTTGTAACTATAATAAATATTTAGATAGGGGAAATTATTAATTATTAGATATGTGCCTATCCAATCTGTACCATTTGTAACTATAGTAATTCATTATAGCATAGATAAAGAAATTATAGAATCATTGTGCCACTTGAAAATATCAGCATTAAAGATTCTTGGTATTTATTTATATATTGGGGCAGTCATCTGAACAATAAAACATACTGGACATTGTCATCTAATAAAAATAATATTAAATATATAGCAACTGAATAAAAGTACCCACTGTGAGATTCCTGGAGTGCCTTATGCTTATCTCCAATACTAGGTTCTTCTAACAAAGAATCCTTCCTATCCTTCTTTCCAAATATATAAGACCATTCATGGTCATATGCACACACGGGTGCTATTCATGACAACTTATAAAAAATATATTTTATAAAACTAATATTATGAAGTTGGAAAGGGATGGTATCACTCTTTATTCAGTTTAGCTAAGTACATGTGTTTTCCCATGAGCGCCACTAGATTGTTTTCAATCTAGATAAGTATCGATTTATAGTGTACTTGAGTTCAAACTCATTCAGTACATATTTATTACACATGACTTGGATGACTATTGAACAAAATGACATTCTTACATTTTATCTATATTGATAAAATTACAAGATCCCAATATTACCAAAGTTTATACTATAGATCAAAGATTCTTATAGACATTGCTAGCTCATTAGCGTATATTGATGAACAGACATGAATAATCCTATTAATGGCTTCCAAACAAGCATGTGAAGACCATTATTGATATTGATGGCCATTTAACTAAATTATTTATCACAATAAAGGTAATAATGATGATGATGATAATAATATCATAATAATGATTATAATAGTGATGTCATAATAATGATTATAATAGTGATGATGATACCAGCCATGGCTTATCAATAAACTCACAACAATAAATTCATCTTTATAAACTTATAGGCATCTATTAAAATTATCATATTTCATACTGGGATTTAATAATACTAATGGTGATGATTGATCATCATGAATCTCTTTGCATAATATTCAATTTTCTATAAACCCCTATTTACTAAAACATATTCATTACGCTAAACATTAAATTTAATGATTATAATTTATTAATGATGATTGATGGCGATCATAACTTTTATATAGTATTATTTGAAACATTTTTTAACTAATAACATGATATCCATCTTTGATGAGGATGATCTAAATTCATGGACACAACACAATTTTAGCTTTCTATGTTGAACTATAATTATCAAAATTTGTTTATTATCAAGCATAATCCTTAAATACCTAAATATCAACATTCTAGTTTACCTATTATTTTGCGGACGCTTAATATTTGCAAGTTATTGCTCAATATATACGAATGGTAATACTTAATAACTGCGAGCAATGATGATGAATTAAAATGATAGAATTAAGACAAAAAAAAAACAAAACACAATATTCTTAATAATAACTCGGAAACCAATTAAGATATATAATTATATTTTATTAACACTACTACTCTTTCTTTCCTTCTTTAAAATTAAATCGACAATTAAATAAATGGTTTATTAATATAAAAATTTATATAAAATTAATAAAAAAAATTTATATAAGTATAAGCAAATAAACTTAATATATAGGTTTGTCATCTTTCTTGATATCTCAAAATAAGCTGACTTAAATCAATATTAAAAAAAATACATATTCTATAAATGCTTATTTAAGACTTTTCTTACTTATCATATCATAAAATAAATTTCAGGTGTAACTTGTATATGTCATTTCATTTCCATTCAAATGTAATGCCCTACTTTTTAATTTACTATTTTAAACTAATCATATATAACCTATTCTTTGATGTGTTTGGATAAGCAGTTACACATTCACGCATTCGGTAATGTTAACATATATGTTTAAAATGTATACCCAAAAATTACATATATAAAAATATCTCTTTCTCTTTTGCAACCTTATAGCGAAAGAAAATAAAATACATATATTAATTTTTTAATATGCAACAAGATAAAATAAAAATAAAAAACATTATAAATGCATATATCTATAGGTTGCTCATTATCATTAACAACTGAAGAACAATTAAAAAAAAAACATTTCAACATTACAATATATAATAATAAAAAAATAATGAAAAATTTAAGTTTAAAGATTTAAACTATGTTTGTGCTATGTTGTGAGATATTGCAAATAACTATAGATAAACAAGTCTTTAATGTTTCTGTATCAAAAAAGAAAATTGCTTTGACCAGTAAATTAAGGTTTACTTTTAATAAGTAAAAGAATAAAATCGGTTAAAGAAAGTTCATATTTACCCGTCTACTTTTTACTTCTTATTAATGTCCTGAATTTGAATTTTAGACTGCTTTTCTTTGCTCACCAACAACAAACAACAACAAAAAAAAAAGAAAGTTATTGCAGATACTTTTAAGATAATGCTGAATCAATTGACTTTGCTTGTTTCTTCAATTCCATTATTATTCACTGTTGATTGGCTTCCTTCTACCATTTAAAAGAAAAAAAGTTATTATAAGTACTTTGAATAAGTAGGTACCGGTGGATTTGCTTGTTTCTCTTCTTTAAAAAAATAATTGCTGTTGACACTTTAGATGATTGAGGTAAATCAACAAAAATTTGATTTATGGCTTCAAACTTGGTTCTACATAGCTGTTTTAAATTTTCTTTTCCTCCTATTTCCCCTTCTCCTTTGGTTCGAAGGCAGTGAGCTCTTAATAAGACATGAACTAGGAACAAAGCATTCCATATAGCTTGCGTGGTTGGCTTCAAAATCTATCATTTTGTTGGTTATTACTGGATACATGATTTCATAGACAGATCAGCGATTTTGACTCATTCTGTATTAATCAGGAAGCAGAAAAAATGGTTTAGCAATGCAAAGGCATATTCTTATGCATAACCAAATATGTTAATATCATTTTTATAATTATTACTAGCTTATAATAAATTCAATCTTGTTCCATTTCTCTCCTATTCTTTAATATTGCTTGAAAATTGCTTTATATAAACGCACATTTCATTTGCTCTTTTTTTTTCAACTTTCAAAGAGTGAGAAAAAAAAATTAAAGCGTTCACTCTCTTTTTTAAAAAAAAAAGATTCGAGCTTACATTTCTGCTTAAGAATTATAACAAGGAAGGACCAACTGAGTTGAGTCTCAAAATAATAATAATAATTTAACTGATCATCTCTCTAAAGAAATTTATTACTGACTCTTAAAAAAATTTATGATTAACTGCCCAAAAAAATTGTTTTAATCGTTTATATCGCGAAAAAACATCTGGAAATCTTTATCTTAAAAAAAAAAAAAATCAAAGCTTCACAAGTTTGACGGTCACAATCAATGACAACTTATAATTGACCGCTATCGTTATCTACATCAAAGCACCTCTTTTGTGAAAATAATTTTAAGATACAGATAAACAACAAAGCTGGCCATCTATAGCCATCAGAAATAAGTGTAAAAGCATCTTTGTGTTTGTACAGATCTATTCATTGTTTCACACGTGTACAATTTTTATCTCCTAATCTAACAATTTTACACCTTTCTGATTTACTCTCTTTTAACAAAATGAAAGTTAAATAAATTTAACACATATTATTTAATAATAAAAAAAAATATTATATAATAAATCACAAAAAGAAGAACTGCTTATTCATAATAATAGATTTATACATATAAATCTCTCTGTATGTATAAAAGAATAAAATTTTTTTTTTTTTTTAAATAATTGAATACTATATGTATATGTACATTTTGCCTCACCCCCAAACAAAAAAAAAAAATTTTGAATATAAAAAAAAAATTGCTTAGGTCATGAGTGCCATTGGTTTTAGGCTACGTACATTATATGTGCCTTTTACTCCTTCTGACGATTCTAGTACAAATGCATTTTCCCCCTTTCTTTCCTTGAGCATGAATGGCCCTTCATATATATTATAGAACTTTTTGAATGTATGCTTCTGCGGGTCGCTAACATGAGGAGTTTTAACAAGGACATGATCGCCTACTTTGAACTGAGTGGGTTTCTTTGGACCTTTAGCAATCCGTTTCTTAGCCATTCCTTGCAAGTTATTCCTTGCTCTTTCCACTAGGGTCTCTCTACTGATTTCTTCCTCCTTTATGCTGGGCAGTGGAGTCTTTATAAGGTTTGGTTCTCTCTTTCCATAATGTAGGTGAGTTGGGGCAAATTTTGTGGATTCATTTTGGGTGATATTAATATACCCAACCACTTTGCCTAATTGTTTAACCCAACTCTTATGATGGCCCTCCAAGTAAACCCTTAGCAATCTCCCTAACTCCCTCATGACTCTTTCACAGGGGTTAGATTGGGGGTTACGAATGGAACTTAGGACATGTTTAATCCCTTGGTGCTGTAACCATCGGTTCCACTCCTTGGAGAGAAAAGAGGTGGCATGGTCTGTTAGAATAGTTCTTGGTTTTCCCACTAAGGTAAATTGTGAACTTTCTAAATTTTTAATTGCCCCTCGTGCATTGGCTTTGTAGACAGGATATGCAGCAACAAATTTCGAGAAGACGTCATAAGTAACCAAGATATACTTAAATCTCCTATACGGTGGCAATGGCCCATAAAAATCTATAGCCAATAGATCATTAGGCTCATTAGGAATAATGGGTTGCAAGATCCCCGCATATGAGCGACTAGTATACTTGGATTTTAAACAAATTTCACAATACTTAAGACGTTGTAGTATTGAGGCATACATATTGGGCCAGTAGAATAGTCTCTTAATAACATATTCCACTTTTCTAGGTCCATAATGCCCATACAAGCAGTGAACATAATAGATTAATTTTCCCCTAATACTTGTGGGGATGTATATTCTCCATGAAGTCTCCTGATGTTCAACTGTTTGGTAATGCAATAAATCCTGTTTTATACAATATCTAATGATGGATTTATTTGTTATCATTTTATTAACTGCATCCCCTTTAATTTTTTTAGACAAATAGGCCATTATTGGTTGCAATTTAGGATCTTGGCTTTGTAACTGGGGTAATTGACTCAATTCTTTTTCCACAGAATCATCAACAACAAGGGTTATGGCTGCTATATATGCCTGGTCTAGATTTACATGTTGTGGTTGGATTCTCACAGGATTTCTACTGAGAATATCTGCAACCACATTTTCTTTGCCTTTACAATATTGAATTTGGTAGTTGAATTGTTGCAGGAATAGGCTCCATCGGATCAGCCTTTCATTGTTTAAATAGCTCCTATTCAGGAACTCTAGGCTCCTGTGATCCGTTATTACAACAATGTGGGATCCCACCAGGTACTGCTTAAGTTTCTGAAAGGCCCAAACCACTGCTAATGCTTCTTTTTCAGTTGTAGTATAATGTAATTCAGGCCCTCTCAGAAGACGACTAAGAAAGCAAAGTACCTGTGGTCTGTGATCTTGATCTAATTGGAATAAGATCACCCCCAGCCCATATCCACTGCTATCAGTTTGTATATAAAAGGTAGCTTCAAAGTTAGGATATCCTAATATGATTTGATCAAGGAATTTAGTTTTAATGAGGTTCATTTCTGTGGAATGTTGCTCTGTCCATTTCCATCTAGTGTCCTTTCTTAGTAATTGGGATAGATAAATGGTGTCATAGGCAAAATTTTTATAAAAGCGATGGTAAAATTGCAGACACCAAAGAAGGATCTTAGCTGCTTTTTATTTTCTGGCTGTGGAAAGTTCCAGATTGCACTTATTTTATCAGGGTTTGGTTTTATTCCATCCACTCCCATCAGATGACCTAGAAATGGTATTTCTTGTACAGCAATAATACTTTTGGTGAGATTAATTTTTATATTTTTCTCCTTACATTCAGTTAAAAAGGTATTTAGATGTTGGAGATGTTCTGCTGCATTGCTTGAGGCAATGACTATATCATCAACATATGTTGTGATGACATTTTTAACTTCCTCTGATAGTACTCTATCTAGGCATCGGATCAAGCCTGCGCTACTATTTATCAGACCAAAGGGCATCCTTTCAAACACATATGAATGACCCTCATGTCTAAATGCAGTATACTTTTGATCCTCTGGGTGCAGATAGATTTGCCAATAACTGGCAGTCAGATCAAAGGTACTGAAAATAGTTTTACCTCTGAATCTGATTAGCAACTCTTGTATAGTGGGAGGGACGTCCCTTTCTGGGATGGTTAATCGGTTTAAAAACCTTGCATCTAAGCATACTCTGACAGTGCTATCCTTCTTTCGGACAATAACGAAAGGGTTGTTATATGCAGATGGACATTTTTTTATGACATTCCATTCCACCATTTTTCTAACTTGGGCATTGACTTCAGCCCTGTATTGGTAGGGGATGGGGTATATTTTACATTGATACGGTTCCGAATTCATTAATCGGATCCGATGCACATACCCCTTAATAATGCCAGGTTTTCTGGAAAACACTTCCATGAACTTACAAAGAAGGTGAAACATTTTCCCTCCCAAATCAGGGTCTATACTCTCAATTCCTTTTAATTTATGTCTCACATCCTGCTGAGTGGAAGCCTCTTGGATTGTAGCAATGCTGGCTTGATAAAATGGTATTGCTCCTTCCAGGACTTCATCTCCACTCTGACATCTTATGTGCTTGTTATAAAAATCGATCACACTCCCATGCCTATTTAAAAAATCAGATCCTAATATAACTTCATATATAAGGCCTTGCATGATCAAGAAGGCATGTTCATATGAGTGAGATCCTATTTGTAGGGTAAGCCATACTTGCTGGGTAAATAGCTTGGCCTTTTTGCCATTAGCTAATATAATAGCAGTTTGCTTCATAGGAAATTTGGGGATTTCCTCATCCTCCCTTAGCATTTTATGATACAGTGCCTCAGAGATTATTGACACCTGGCTCCCTGTGTCCACTAATGCCTTGGTTTCTATTCCTAAAATGACCAGTTTGATCTCTGGACAGCCACCTAAAGTATAACATGCTGGCAAAGGTTCACTGTCCAGATCATCACCTGTGTCCCAACCTAAATTCATTGTTAAAATATTGTCCTTGTTCCCCAAGTTAGCAATGGGCTCCCGCAGCAGGGAACATTCCGTCGAGGCCCGTTTTAGTTTGTTGGGTTAGCCTTAGTCATTATCTTTATAGACTTTTGCTGCACCCTAGGTGGAGCATTATTACCAATTCCTGAGCAGCTGGCTACTGGACTTCTATTTCTATTAATCATGGGTCTACTTTGCATTTGCTGATGGGAATTATTCCCAGGCCTACCTATGTGTGGTTTACTGGGTTTTGTTGGAAAGTGTCTGCCTAGCTGATTGTTTCCAACTCTCACACTGGAGACTTTATAATTATAGTTCTCCTTCCTCCTAGGATAACCTTCGGCCATATTTTCTGTGGCTCCTAGGGCATCTAACATATCTGCCACTCTCTCTAGGGAGTATACATCAGCAGCTATTAGGGCCTGCTCTACCTGTTTTGGGAAGTTTCTTCGGGTTATCCTAATGATTTGGGGCTCAGATAAGGGACATGCTGTAAGCATTTTTAAAGTAGCAGCCTGACTATGGAAGAACTGCGTATAAGTTCCTTCTCTAGGGGTATACTTTTGCTGACTAATTTTGTACTTAAGACTATCCTGTTTCTCTTCACTCCAGAATGTCTGAAGTAGCATACTCTTAAAGTCCCCATATGTTTCGGGTCTATAAAAGAGTGCACGCCACCAACTTTTTGCTGAGGCATGAAGGTGGTTGCTCGCGACTGCTAATTTTTCTCGGTCATTTAGTCGACTCAAAGAAAACAGTTCATCGAGCCCATTCAAATATTCTATGGGATTTTCTCCATATTCACCCCTAAAAACTTTCACTTGTATATATTTAGCTATGTTGCTACTTCTTCCCTCATTTATTAAACTATCTTCCTCTTCCTCTGTCCTTCTGGGACCCTTTTCTATTATCTGCCCATTTTCTATTCCTATAGGATTATTCTCGTATATCTCGGGCCCTAAACTTTGTGGTATTCTACATGACCCACTACTTGGGGTTGCCTTAACTTGCATTTCTTTTATTTCTGTGAGTTTGTCTTCCATCATTATCAATAATTGATGGTTTAGGTCTTTTTCCTGGCAACGCAGGTATTCTTTGACTTCCTCCACTACCATTCTCTGCTGATTTTCCAGCTTTTCATTAAAGTCAACTTGATCCTTCTGGCTATTGACTTCTAATTCTATTACACTTTGTTTTAAACTTTCTATTTCTTCTCTTGTGGTCCCTGTCATTTGCTCCCCTATACTCTGTACCTCTTTCTGTACTTTCTTTAGCTCATGATCTGATTTACCTTGCTTTTTTCCCAGATCTTTATATTCTACTTTTAACTGTTTCTGTACAGCAGCTACCTCTAATTTTAAAGTATTAATCTCACTGCTTACACTTTCTTTGAAATCATTCTGAGCTATTTTAAAGCTTTCATTTTTATTGATCATTTTCTGATATCCTTCTTGTACAGCTACCAACTCTTCCTTTACAACACTAAAACTTTTCTCCCAACTTTCTTGACTTGTTGTAAATTTATCGGCAAGTTCCTTATATCTTATGTCACATCTGTCATCAAACTCTTGCCATTTGTTTTTTAATTCTATTTCAATATTCTCAATTTTTTTAGATTGTTGACCTATATCTAGCTTCATTTCCTGGGCTTGTTGTTCTAGTTTATTATCTAGCCTTTGAGATTGTTCATCAAATTTCTGATTTATCTCTTGTTTCATGCCCTCATTCATTTCCTTCATCTCTTGTGATTGATGATCAAATTTCTGATTCATCTCTTGTTTCATGCCCTCATTCATTTCCTTCATCTCTTGTTTCATTTCCTGTGATTGTTGATCGAATCTCTGATTCAGGTGATTCATGAAAATTTGCATCCACTCTGGAGGGCCTTGCTTCTCTACTTCCATTCCCTCAATAGTTAATTCCTTTTCTGGCTCCATCATAAATTTATAAAATATTTATATTACTTATTTCTGTTTGATTTAGTATATTCTGATTTATTCTATTCTGATTTATTGTTCTGCTCCCTGATTTCCTATACATCCCGAGTCAAACACCTTTATCTATCCTCATATACCTCAAAATTTTCAACCACTCTTTCTCAGCCATAATTCTCCCCATCAATCTATCTATATCTTTAGTGCCTTTAATTAACTTGACCTCTTTCATCACTCTTTTTCCTTTACCTATATATGATTGATAAAGTATGAGGTCATAGTACTATTTAAAACATTTATTTAAGAAAAAGCTATCTCTGTATTGGTGTGTCCTTTTTATGCCATCATTTATCTAGTTTTTCATGCCTTTATAAAACTTAACTCTCTCTATGCCCTTTTTAATACACTAAGCAAAAAAAGAAAAATTACTTATATAATATATGTGCTAGATTTATAACAGAGTTCACGTCTCAAGTCATTTATATACTCATCTATCCTTCTAGAGATCTGACAGATATTGACAGCCAAAAGAATGATTAGCAATTCACAATCATGAGATAGACAAAAGAATTCAATCACTGCACTTAAAGCACACAATGCTCCATGAACACTCAGATGATCACCCCAATTCAATCACTCTAAGCTACTACAACCCATAATAGTTTATTGCAAACACTGTTGCATTTCCCTGCTTGCGTCCAAGTCTTAGGGGCTTTAATTCGTCAAATACTGCCTTGCTTATTTTTAAAGTCTTAGAGGCAACAATTATATATCAGTAAAACAAAATACTGCCTTGCTCTCTCTGGAGTCTTAGAGGCGAAATATTATGTATCAGAAAAATTATGCCTTGCTCTCTCTGGAGTCTTAGAGGCGAAATCATGGCAGGCCTACTGTTAACTGCTTCATGATAAAACAACTGATATTATAATCTGGGTTGGAGCAGTGAATGAGATAAATCAATCACCAGTGGCATGAATACATCACATTCTCAAGGCAATGACAAAAATTCTCCATCCATCATCACAACCGTAACACAACCAACCAAACTCCAACAATCAAATATCCAATCCAACCTCCAAAATCATAAATTTTCTATAACACAAACTTTTCAAATATGAACAAAATTATCATTCCACACTTCAAGGCTATTAATATTTCTATGCTTATTTAATTGATAAGCAAAATATATATATATAAAAAACAGTGTTATTAACTTTAACACATTATAAGTTGTGATATCATTATATTTTAAAAATTGAAACTAAGCTCTATAATGACTGTATTCATTTATCATCATCAAAAATGCAATAACAGTAATCATCATCATCTAAACATCAGGCCAAAATATTTGTATACACTAATAATAAAAAAAATTGCACAGAAAAAAAAAATTCTTTTTTTTTTTTTTTTTTAAACTATACATCTGTCATCATTATATACTACCCATCTCTCATGTATGTGGGGTATTTCAAGCCATTATTTGGCTTATTTCGAGCCCTAGTTGGTACGCCATTTGTAACAATTTAAATAAATCAATCGTCATTTGAACAATATTTTATAAATTAATATAAATATGTATTATTTAGATATTTGAAATTATTAAATTAATATAAAAGATATGTATTTGTAACTATAATAAATATTTAGATAGGGGAAATTATTAATTATTAGATATGTGCCTATCCAATCTGTACCATTTGTAACTATAGTAATTCATTATAGCATAGATAAAGAAATTATAGAATCACTGTGCCACTTGAAAATATCAGCATTAAAGATTCTTGGTATTTATTTACATATTGGGGCAGTCATCTGAACAATAAAACATACTGGACATTGTCATCTAATAAAAATAATATTAAATATATAGCAACTGAATAAAAGTACCCACTGTGAGATTCATGGAGTGCCTTATGCTTATCTCCAATACTAGGTTCTTCTAACAAAGAATCCTTCCTATCCTTCTTTCCAAATATATAAGACCATTCATGGTCATATGCACACACGGGTGCTATTCATGACAATTTATAAAAAATATATTTTATAAAACTAATATTATGAAGTTGGAAAGGGATGGTATCACTCTTTATTCAGTTTAGCTAAGTACATGTGTTTTCCCATGAGCGCCACTAGATTGTTTTCAATCTAGATAAGTATCGATTTATAGTGTACTTGAGTTCAAACTCATTCAGTACATATTTATTACACATGACTTGGATGACTATTGAACCAAATGACATTCTTACATTTTATCTATATTGATAAAATTACAAGATCCCAATATTACCAATGTTTATACTACAGATCAAAGATTCTTATAGACATTGCTAGCTCATTAGCGTATATTGATGAACAGACATGAATAATCCCATTAATGGCTTCCAAACAAGCATGTGAAGACCATTATTGATATTGATGGCCATTTAAATAAATTATTTATCACAATAAAGGTAATAATGATGATGATGATAATAATATCATAATAATGATTATAATAGTGATGTCATAATAATGATTATAATAGTGATGATGATACCAGCCATGGCTTATCAATAAACTCACAACAATAAATTCATCTTTATAAACTTATAGGCATCTATTAAAATTATCATATTTCATACTGGGATTTAATAATACTAATGGTGATGATTGATCATCATGAATCTCTTTGCATATATTCAATTTTCTATAAACCCCTATTTACTAAAATATATTCATTACGCTAAACATTAAATTTAATGATTATAATTTATTAATGATGATTGATGGCTATCATAACTTTTATATGGTATTATTTGAAACATTTTTTAACTAATAACATGATATCCATCTTTGATGAGGATGATCTAAATTCATGGACACAACACAATTTTAGCTTTCTATGTTGAACTATAATTATCAAAATTTGTTTATTATCAAGCATAATCCTTAAATACCTAAATATCAACATTCTAGTTTACCTATTATTTTGCGGACGCTTAATATTTGCAAGTTATTGCTCAATACATACGAACGGTAATACTTAATAACTGCGAGCAATGATGATGAATTAAAATGATAGAATTAAGATAAAAAAAAAAAAAACACAATATTCTTAATAATAACTCGGAAACCAATTAAGATATATAATTATATTTTATTAACACTACTACTCTTTCTTTCCTTCTTTAAAATTAAATCGACAATTAAATAAATGGTTTATTAATATAAAAATTTATATAAAATTAATAAAAAAAATTTATATAAGTATAAGCAAATAAACTTAATATATAGGTTTGTCACCTTTCTTGATATCTCAAAATAAGCTGTTTTAACTCAATATTAAAAAAATTACATATTCTATAAATGCTTATTTAAGACTTTTCTTACTTATCATATCATAAAATAAATTTCAGGTGTAACTTGTATATGTCATTTCATTTCCATTCAAATGTAATGCCCTAATTTTTAATTTACTATTTTAAACTAATCATATATAACCTATTCTTTGATGTGTGTGGATAAGCATTTACACATTCACGCATTCGGTAATGTTAACATATATGTTTAAAATGTATACCCATAAATTACATATATAAAAATATCCTTTCTCTTTTGCAACCTTATAGCGAAAGAAAATAAAATACATATATTAATTTTTTAATATGCATCAAGATAAAATAAAAATAACAAACATTATAAATGCATATATCTATAGGTTGCTCATTATCATTAACAACTGAAGAACAATTAAAAAAAAAAACATTTCAACATTACAATATATAATAATAAAAAAAATAATGAAAAATGTAAGTTTAAAGATTTAAATATGTTTGTGCTATGTTGTGAGATATTGCAAATAACTATAGATAAACAAGTCTTTAATGTTTCTGTATCAAAAAAGAAAATTGCTTTGACCAGTAAATTAAGGTTTACTTTTAATAAGTAAAAGAATAAAATCGGTTAAAGAAAGTTCATATTTACCCGTCTACTTTTTACTTCTTATTAATGTCCTGAATTTGAATTTAGACTGCTTTTCTTTGCTCACCAACAACAGCAACAACAACAAAAAAAAAGAAAGTTATTGCAGATACTTTTAAGATTATGCTGAATCAATTGACTTTGCTTGTTTCTTCAATTCCATTAATATTCACTGTTGATTGGCTTCCTTCTACCATTTAAAAGAAAAAAAGTTATTATAAGTACTTTGAATAAGTAGGTACCGGTGGGTTTGCTTGTTTCTCTTCTTTAAAAAAATAATTGCTGTTGACACTTTAGATGATTGAGGTAAATCAACAAAAATTTGATTTATGGCTTCAAACTTGGTTCTACATAGCTGTTTTAAATTTTCTTTTCCTCCTATTTCCCCTTCTCCTTTGGTTCGAAGGCAGTGAGCTCTTAATAAGACATGAACTAGGAACAAAGCATTCCATATAGCTTGTGTGGTTGGCTTCAAAATCTGTCATTTTTGTTGGTTATTACTGGATACATGATTTCATAGATAGATCAGCGATTTTGACTCCTCTGTATTAATCAGGAAGCAGAAAAAATGGTTTAGCAATGCAAAGGCATATTCTTATGCATAGCCAAATATGTTAATATCATTTTTATAATTATTACTAGCTTATAATAAATTCAATCTTGTTCCATTTCTCTCCTATTCTTTAATATTGCTTGAAAATTGCTTTATATAAACGCACATTTCATTTGCTCTTTTTTTTTCAACTTTCAAAGAGTGAGAAAAAAAAATTAAAGCGTTCACTCTCTTTTTTAAAAAAAAAAAGATTCGAGCTTACATTTCTGCTTAAGAATTATAACAAGGAAGGACCAACTGAGTTGAGTCTTAAAATAATAATAATAATTTAACTGATCATCTCTCTAAAGAAATTTATTACTGACTCTTAAAAAAATTTATGATTAACTGCCCAAAAAAATTGTTTTAATCGTTTATATCGCGAAAAAACATCTGGAAATCTTTATCTTAAAAAAAAAAAAAAATCAAAGCTTCACAAGTTTGACGGTCACAATCAATGACAACTTATAATTGACCGCTATCGCTATCTACATCAAAGCACCTCTTTTGTGAAAATAATTTTAAGATACAGATAAACAACAAAGCTGGTCATCTATAGCCATCAGAAATAAGTGTAAAAGCATCTTTGTGTTTGTACAGATCTATTCATTGTTTCACACGTGTACAATTTTTATCTCCTAATCTAACAGTTTTATTTTACACCTTTCTGATTTACTCTCTTTTTAACAAAAATGAAAGTTAAATAAATTTAACACATATTATTTAATAATAAAAAAAAATATTATATAATAAATCATAAAAAGAACTGTTTATTCATAAGAATAGATTTATACATATATGTACATTTTATACATATAAATCTCTGTATGTATAAAAGAATAAAAATTTTTTTTTTTTTTTTTTAAATAATTGAATACTATATGTATATGTACAATATATATATCTAATCATTTAAATAATGAGTGCCAAGTAAGTTATACTAATGGAAATTATTAATAAAAAAACTTCAATAAATGTTCATTGTTTCAATTATCATTATGCTTTTTTAACCAGTTTTCTTTTTTAAAACTTATCTGACTGTTAATTTAAAAGGAAGTTTTTATTAGCAACTGTAACCACAGTTTTGCATGTATATGACTTCAACTGATATTCCACTATTTGATATTTCTTTTGTTTGTTTTTTTGCTAGCAAAAACACAAACATAGGATCCATAAAAAAATTGAATCATTAGGTGATATCTAATTTTTCATTTTGATATTACAATCCAGGTGAATTCAATTATTTTAGTTCAATGGTGGTCAGCATAGTGTTTATGATCATGAAGATGCCAAATAAAGAGTGAACTCATGCTCTCTCTCTAAATTGTCTTATTCATAGTGCATATTTCTTTGCTATATGTCTTGGATATATTTATAAAAAGTAAGATAAAATAAATTTTCAAGCAGAAGAAAGTCTGTCTTCTTTTTAAAATTGTTTCTGTAAAAATGGCAAAACAAAATACAGTCATTTTCTTTTTAAACACTGACTTGTGATCATATGATTCTCTCTTCTAATTCTAGGAAGGCATTATCATTTAATAATAATTTAAACAAAATATTTCATTTTTAAAATTTAATTAATAAATGGTTCACTTATTCCAGATTTATTCAAAACAATAAATATATATTAAATAAATGATCTTTAATTGGTTTCTTTATTTAGCTGTTTATATAGTAGAAGAAAACTATAGGTGGCAGCATGTGTACAAATATTTATGTGTACAAGAGAATATACATGTAAATGGAAAAAAATGGGTGATTTATTTTGTAAATTATGTAAAGAAGGAATAGAAAATATTAGGCATTTGTTCATTTAATGTAAATGCTTGAAAACAAAAAGGGTACATATAATGAAGTTATGGAAGAATAAATATGAAAAAAGTGATTATACAAAAAGTGAATTATTGGTTTTTGTCCTGGGTTTGGGAAAAGATAAAGGGGATTTAGATATAAAGGTTATAGAGTTGACAAAGATTATGTTGTGGAAATGGGATGGAGAAGAATATGGGAAAATTTAGAGTGGGGAATGGAAAATAAAGTGGCTAACAGGTTTATCTGGGCATAATTGCTGAGATATTCTTGACTTCGTTTAAGGAGAAGCCACAATACATCACATCACATCATATATTCTTCTGAATTGAATATAAAATATAATCAATTTTATAGACAACTTTATGTTTAAGTAATAAATTTATTTTCATCAAACTAATTTTCACTCAAAATTGAACCTTGTCAAGATGTTATAATAATTTAAAATGTCACATGATTTACATATTATCTTAGCACACCATTTCCATATAAGGTAATTTATAAGATATATTCCATTAATTAATTAATACGTGTTAATGTTTATTTAAACTATGTTTAATTGAAACATTTCTTTTCAACGATTTATTTATTAGCATTTTTAAGTTTAAAATATTATTTAATATTTTGCAATGAGTACATAAAATAATGATCAATCAAAATGAAAACTGCAAAGCAATAGTAATGTAAAATCCTCAAATAATAAAAGTTTTCTTAGTTGTGGGGGGGGGAAAGAAACAATTATGAGTTTGTTAAAATGCAGCATTGTTATGTAAAATTAGTGCATACAACCAACTATTGTAAATTGCTAGAATGGACATTGCAAAGTTTGCAACACCATAGCACTTTTGACTAGAGTGTGTGAAACATTGGAAGATGAGAAAAATAAGAAATGTCAAAACCCTTTCCACAATATAAAATACAAACTAAACAAAATTTGTTTAAAAGTTATTAAAGTTCTGGACAAAAAAATGCTTGAGTCAATAACACTATCATTAAAAAAATTTATTTTTTTGCTCTTCTTAAAAATTGATAGCAAGTGAGGTGTATTGATAATGGTGCAGAACAACTCGGAATCATTTACACGCTCTTGTCAAACAGCCTTTAAATAGATTAAAATAGATATAAGAACTCAAGATGCTAGAAATGGACTTACTTGGCATTTTTAAATAAAATAAAAAATTATTCTGAATTTGATTTTTTTTTTAAAACTATAATACTTATTTTTTCAACTGAAACATAATATTTTTTAATATTATTACAGGCATCATAGGATATATATATATATATATTGCAACAGGGCAGGCATAATCAAACCCTGTTGCGATAATTAGACAAATACTGATTCATATACTTAACACATTATATATATATATATATATAACAAACTAACCAAAGGAAATACATATAAAAACAAAAAAAGACTTATAAATCCAATAAATAATATTATATTTCAACCAGAGGACTGGTTTTCATCAGAAAGTAAAAAATACACAGTAAAATGGCGCTAATAAAAAAAATTTTTTTTGATTATTGCCATTTTACTGTGTATTTTTTACTTTCTGATGAAAACCAGTCCTCTGGTTGAAATATAATATTATTTATTGGATTTATAAGTCTTTTTTTTGTTTATATATATATCTTATTACTAACATATTATTAAAAATATATATTACTTTACTAACAAAACTAATATTTACCAGTTGATGTACAATCAACGGTCATTTGCATGGTCGGATTGGATTGATTTGGTTATTTTAATTAAAAAAAAGAGAACTCATAAAAGAGGTATGGGGGGGGGGTTTATAAACTCGCTCTGATTTTTCTTTCTTTTGCCAAACCCAGCTATACAGATCGCTATGTATATGTGTGAGTGTGTTTTTGAACCATTAAAAATGAAAAATTCACAAAATAAAAATAAAAGGAAACATTTTGTTTGATAAACTTTTTAAATATATACATATTAAGTCAACAAAAGAACTATAAATGTCAAGATGGAAGACTGATTTTGCAGAACAATGGAAGTAATTATTATAAAAATCGTGGAATGTCTAATGCTAATTAAATATTAATTGGAAAGAAATAGGTGTAAAAAGCTTTTGTGGTGCATTCCAACAAAGGCATACGGAATGTGAATGAAAATATAATTGAAAATGAATGAAAAGAAAGATAAATTCGATAATTAAAAAAAAAAAAAAATTAAGAGTTAGTATAAATTTGGAGGTAGAAGAAAGCGGACAGTAGACTGATAAACAGAAATAAGAATCAAGAGATCAACGTGATATACATTTGATAAAATATGGTCAGGCTGGGGTAGAGACTTCAACGTGTGGAAGGTGCAAATTCTTTTTTCCCCTGAATGTATAGCAGCTGCCGATAGCGGAGAAGGGATGTCAAGCATCGTTCACCGATAAAGGACCGGAGATTCCCTTTTCACCAGGTGTATTCAATCAAATTCTCTGGGGAAACTCAGGTATTTTTTTTCTATTTGCATATATATGTCACTTTTAGTAAGCTTACTCCACGAAATTGAGAAAACTGTTATTTGACACAATTGCGAACTTAAAATTTTTTTTCTTTGCCCGGAGAGGTCAAACTATATTCTACGGAATTTATTAGTGTATAAATTAGTCCAATTAAATCTTCGGTGCAAAATACATATAATAGCATATTTATGTGTGAGGGAGTTTTGGAAAAAAGAGAAAAGAGCAAACAAAAAAAAAGAAACTGATATGAATCTTTGATTTAAAAGAGAAAAGAGACACTAATTCAACTTACGTAAATAATGTTTTTTTTATAAATACGTAAATATCATTGCTAATAAATGTGTATAAAATGAATGGGTTTTTTTGTGTTATGGTTTTTTTTTTAAACAATAAAAAGAAAAAGGGAGGGTTAAATCTACTGACGGTAAATTTTCCCACCCGCCCTGAGCTGAGCTAGTCCAGGGCATTTCCATATTGGTATTCCAGCTCTCCCAGCATAATTCTTATAGATATATAGGATTGGTGCTTGAGGTCATAAATTGATGCTCATAAATATGCTGGGTGATAAAATGGAATAATTTTTTAATTTTCTGTTAAACAATTATGCATATATGTGTATCGTTATATATACATACACAGAATCTTACAAGATTACATATATGCATAAGATATATATGGAAAATTGTACATCACGTTACAAATAGCGACCCAACAAAAGGGCCTCAAAGAGAAGTAGGTCAATGAGGGGAAAAAATATAAAAGAAATTAGCATGAATTTTTTTTTTTGAAAATAAATAAATATATACATATGGATTTTGTCAGATCATTATTGTTTAGCTAAAGGAAAAACATTAGGAAAATGGAAGTTATATTATATTGGCAGAGTTGGATGTAGTTAATATTAAGTTTATAAGAATAAAAAAAAAAAAACTTTTTAGGCTATATGAAAAATACCAACTGAGTGCAGAAAATAAAAGCATTTCATAAAGTAATCAGTTTAGGTTAGAATGGTTTTTAAAGAATTTTCAGTGTGTTATGGATTTTTTTTTTTTTGTAAATAACGAACATAAATGTTTTTCTTGTTTGCGATTCATTTTTTTTAGAAAAAAAAAAGTAATACAGATATTTTAAAAGAAAAAAGTAAACAAGTTTTTAAGTGGTTAACCTTTATGATTAATCCATTTTAATTAGATACGAAAAGATTGTTTGAATTTCTGTAACTTATTACTATAAGATGTTATAACTAGATAAAAATAATTTATATATATATATTAAATTAACATTGTTTTAAAAGAAATTCGAGTAATGAATTATATTTAATTTACACCCACACAGTAGCTATGATTTTTAATATATTTTTCACTTTTTGCTTTTATAATCATTTTGACAATTTCTGAATTTGAAACTAACTTTGAAACAAAGGTTTTGAAATAACAATAGTCTATCTGTACTAGTTTTCAAAATGAGGTTTTATAAAAGTGGAAAACAAGAGTAAGTCGAAATAACATAGTGAAATATCGATCGGTCCATGGTAGAATTATAAATATATATACTTAAGAAATATTGAAGGTGAAAGAAAGTCTGGGAAGAGGGCAGCACTGTGCTTTGGGGGTTTGGGGTTTCGGAACCTAGCATATAGAAAAAATATATATACATCACATAAAAAGGATGGAGTTGATAAGAATAAAAGTATATGAAGGAAAGAAGGAAGAGATGCCAGTAGAGCACCTTAGGAGTCTGCAAAGATACTTTGTGAGTTGTGGAACACCAGACAAGGTTAAAATGATAATAGCATCTTACCACCTAGAAGGGCAGGCCACAGATTGGTGGAACTCATTGCTTCACTGACCACAGACATTTTTAGATTACAAGACAGCCCTGGAGAGAGCTTTCTGGAGTGAAGAAAGGCAGGACAAACATTAAATTCCAATTGATGAGAGAAGTTTCAAGAGGATGGACCAGAGGGATATGTGCATTTTTTAGGCATCAAGTAGCCACATTTCAGGACATTAGATGCATGTAATTTGTCAAAACAGATTGTGAAGATGGTCTGCCAAAACCTGCCAATAAGAATAAGATTGATGCTTGAGGAAGATGGAGACAACCCATCTAAAGAAATAGACAATATATTGGGTCAAATGGAAATTAAGTGCAGAAATGAGATGGATTCGAGAAAAAAGAGAAGTAGACCAAGAAAGAGACATAATATTCAGATAGCAACTGAATTCAAAATTACATGGGGAACCTAATTTGTTCGTAGGAGGACTGCGTACCAAGTTATGCATGCCAAACATGTCCAAAAATATGTATAGCAACAGGACAGACAAAAGTAGAAGCGCTTATTGATTCAGGGAGTCAGGTCTCTGTAATAACAGAAAGATTGTATTATAAACTCACCAGAGAACAACCAAATATACCTGTTCTACCATTAAAAGCTGTACAAGTGGTGGTGGCCAACAACAGAAAGGCCAAGGTTGAACTCAAACAAATATGGCTGGATGTCAAAATCAATGGAATAAGTTGCCCCCATGTATTCCTAATCATGAAAAATTTGATTTGTGATGTCTTATTGGGAACTGACTTTTTATACAAATATAAATGCAAGTTAAATTATGAAAGTTGACAAGCCATGTGTAATGGGGAGGTGGTTGGATTTATAATGGATAGCATAGATAGTTCAATAGGTGTTGTGAAAGTTGTCGATGAACACAATGATGATTTGATAATGAAAAAAGTAGACCAGGTGAAGATAGCTGGGGGAGAAGGGAAGGAAATACTAAGAAAGATACTGAAGGAATACAATCAGGTATTTTCAGACAGGCCAGGCATGATCCCAGGGTTCAAACAAAGGATTCAAGTAAATGAAACAACCATTTAAGGCAAAATCATACCCAATTCCTCATCAATATAGGGAGCAGGTGAAGGAGCAGATAGATCAAATGTTGGAATGGGGCATTATATCAAAAAGCTCTTCAGCTTATTGTAACCTGATAGTTGTCATCAAGAAAAAGGATAATTCCGTACAGTTATGTCTCGATGCGAGGCAGTTGAATAAAATCATGGTCGCAGATTGTAACATACCACCACCCATGCAAGAATTACTTGGGAGATTTAAAGGAAAAAAATTTTTTCAACATTCGATCTGACAATAAGCTATTGGCAGATAAGGCTGCACCCAGAAGATCGTAAGTTTACTGCCTTTAGGTATGATGGCTGCTCATATCAGTTTAACTGTATGCCATTCAGCCTGATTAACAGTGGCGCTGGTTTACTGTGATGTTTAGATCGGGTATTATCTGATGAAGTCAAGAAATTAGTTACAATGTATGTGGATGGTGTATTGGTGGCATCAGCTACTGTGGAAGAACATACCAAAGATGTGGAAATGTTTTTAAGGGAATGTTGGAATAAAGGGATCAATGTAAACCTGAAGAAAAGTGTGCTCTTTCAAGAGGAAGTTACATTCTTGGCCACCTTATAGGATCACAGGGAGTCCAGCCATACCCAGATAAAATCTCAGCCATTGAAGGTTTCCCAAAACCTAGGTGCAAGAAGCAGATATGATCCTTTTTGGGTATGTGTAACTTCTACAACCGTTTTCAGGAGCAGTTTGCTAAACATATGGAACCACTAATTAGATTACTGAGAAAAGATATAGTGTGGGAATGGGTGAAAAGCAAAGCCAGGCATTTGAGAGGGTAAAGCAAGGTGGCTTTTCTCAATTTTGAGAACCCTTTGTAGTGCAGACTGACAGCAGCGGGTATGAGCTGGGAGTAACAGTATCACAGATTCAAGAGGATGGTCAGGTGAAAGTGCTGTATTTCTTAAGTAGGCTGCTCAAGGATCCTGAGCATCATTACACTGCCACAGAAAAGGAAGCTTTAGCCATTGTTTGGTCATTCCAAAAACTCCACACATTGTTGTTGGGATCAAAAATAATTGTTACAGATCATAAAAGTTTAGAATTTATTAACCATAGTTATCTGACAAATAGTAGGTTAGTGTGGTGGAGCCTATACCTCCAAAAGTTTAATTATGTGGTAAAGCATTGTAAGGGGTCAGATAACATTGTAGCTGATGCTCTTAGCCATAACCCAGTGCGTTTGCCATCATGTCATCTTAAACTGAAAATTTATATATGGCAGGAATAAACTTAAGGATTAATGAGAGAGTAGAGAATGATCTTAAGAGATTAGCCCAGTATCAAAGGGAGGATGCCCAGTTAAGTCAAATAATTATACAACTAGAAGGAAATACAAGAAAAAACAATGATGAGTCCAGAAGTTGGATCAACTGATAAAAACTTGACCAAGCTGTTCTCCAATTACAGTATGAAAAGTGGGACCAGAAAGTTGGAGACCTGTAATACCCCAGAAAATATGGAATGCAGTGGTGACTCATGTCCACCAAATATATATGGACACTATGGGGTGTGGAAAACTGGAAAGTGGCTCAAACAGTGGTTTTATTGGCCAGGCATGCATGGGATTGTTGTGAGGATGATTAGGCAATGTGAAATTTGCCAGAAAATGATGCTGGCTAATAGGAATTATGCAGGCCCAATGACCTCCATGATTCCAAAGAAACCACATGAGATGATTGTGATAGATTTATTATGGACCATTGCCCGCCTTTAATAGAAAAAAATATTTGTTGGTGGTGTATGATCTATTCAGTAAATTTGTGGCTGTATATCCCATGACTCAAGCAAATACCTGAAACACCATACGTCTCCTTGAAAAGGAATATTTTACAGGGATGGGAAAACCTCAAAGCATCCTCTTGGATCATGGCACACTATTTATCTCTGGTGAATGGAAAGCATGGATTCTGAAGTCAGGAATCCAACACATAATGACATCAATTAGAAATCTGCAATTGAACCTGTGTGAGTGGGTGATGCATGAGTTGGCTAGGTTGTTTAGGACGTACATCCCAACTAATCACCAAGGATGGGTTAAAAAGATCCCAGAAATACTGAACTACCTAAATTGGGCAGTTAATGTGAGTCCACAGGGTTTTCTCCCATGCGGCCCCAATTTGGCAAACATGCCCCTAAATTAATCAAGGCCAATATACCAGGACCAAAGGAAATGCCAATAAATGTGGAGGAGGACCAAGAGCAGGCATATCATACACTTTTGAAAAGGAGTCAGGAAAGAAACAAACATATGGAGAGGCCTCATCAGTTTAAAGTTGGTGATCTAGTCATGATGAAAACCCCATATGTGAGCAAACCAGGGAAATTTATCTGTAAGAAATTTTGCAGTTTGTATGAGGAACCTTTCCCTATTGTTAAGTGTCAGGGGGATAATGCATTCTGGGTGAATACTGGGCAGGAGGTAAGAAGATCATACAATGCCCATTCCTTCAAGCCCCATGCCGGTATGAATGGTTCATGATATTTAGGAGCCATTCAAATACATAGACCATATTTGAAGGCTTCCGGGAGGGGGGTATTGCAACAGGGCAGGCATAATCAAACCCTGTTGCAATAATTAGACAAATACTGATTCGTATACTTAACGCATTATTAAACATATATATATCTTATTACTAACATATTATTTAAAATATATATTACTTTACTAACAAAACTAATATTTACCAGTTGATGTACAATCAATGGTCATTTGTGTTGTCAGATTGGATTGATTTAGTTATTTTAATTAAAAAAAGAGCTCATAAAAGAGGTATGGGGGGGGGGTTATACACTTGCTCTGATTTTTCTTTCTTTTCCCAAACCCAGCTATACACATCACTATGTATATGTGTGAGTGCGTTTTTGAACTATTAAAAATGAAAAATTCACAAAATAAAAATAAATGGAAACATTTTGTTTGATAAACTTTTTAAATATATACATATTAAGTCAACAAAAGAACTATAAATGTCAAGATGGAAGACTGATTTTGCAGAACAATGGAAATAATTATTATAAAAATGTGGAATGTCTAATGCTAATTAAATATTAATTGGAAAAAAATAGGTGTAAAAAGCTTTTGTGGTGCATTCCAACAAAGACATTTGGAATGTGAATGGAAATATAATTGAAAATGAATGAAAAGAAAGATAAATTTGATAATTTAAAAAAAAAGAATTAAGAGTTAGTATAAGTTTGGAGGTAGAAGAAAATGGATGGTAGACTGATAAACAGAAATAAGAATCGAGAGATCAATGTGATATACATTTGATAAAATATGGTCAGGCTGGGGTAGAGGCTTCAACATGCGGAGGGTCTGAATTCTTTTTTCCCCCAAATGTATAGCAGCTGCTGATAATGGAGAAGGGATGTCAAGCCCGGAGAATTCGCCTCAATAAGAAACAATGTTGGATCACCATAAGATGAAGAAAATAAATAAATAAATAGACTTTAGCCATGGAACCCGAACTTCAAAAAAAAGTTCATTCACCGACAAAGAACCGGAGATTCCCTTTTCACCAGGTCGATTCGATCAAATTCTCCGGGGAAACGCAGGTATTTTTTCATTTCTATTTGCATATATATGTCACTTTTAGTAAGCTTACTCCACGAAATTGAGAAAACTGTTATTTTACACAATTGCAAACTTAAAATTTCTTTTCTTTGCTCGGAGAGGTCAAACAATTTTTTACAGAATTTATTAGTGTATAAATTAGTCCAATTAAATCTTCGGTGCAAAATACATATAACAGCATATTTGTATGTGTGGGAGTTTTGGCAAAAAGAGAAAAGAGCAAACAAAAAGAAAAGAAACTGATATGAATCTTTGATTTAAAAGAGAAAAGAGACACTAATTCAACTTACGTAAATAATATATGTTTTTTTTTATAGATACGTAAATATCATTGCTAATAAATGTGTATAAAATGAATGGTTTTTTTTTGTTATGAGTTTTTTTTTTTAAAAAAAAAGGGAGGGTTAGATCTACTGCTGGTAAATTTTACCACCTGCCCTGAGCTGAGCTAGTCCAGGGCATTTCCATATTGGTATTCCAGATCTCCCAGCCTAATTCTTATAGAAATATAGGATTGGCGCTTGAGGTCATAAATTGATGCTCATAAATATGCTGGGTGATAAAATGGAATAATTTTCTAATTTTCTGTTAAACAATTATGCATATACGTGTATCGTTATATATACATACACGCAATCTTACAAGATTACATATATGTGTAAGATATATATGGAAAACTGTACATCACATTACAATATATATAAAATTTACTTGCAATCTTTTGGTATTATGATATTTAATGTGAATAGAATATTTGATTAATAGCATCAGCAATTATGTACTATTTTATAAACAAGAACAAAAAAAAAAACAAATATTAAAATACAATTTATTATCATAAAAAGATTATACAATATGTAAGTGCATAAATATCATGAAGCAAGCATGACAAATTATGAGAGTATTAGCCCAATCCAAAACTAATAATGCTGATCCAACTTATTCCAAGTCAATTTGCTGCTTTTTCTGATCATGAATTGTTTTAATAATTATATATCTTCTTATAATATTTCATAATCATTTTATTTGTTAATATCATAATTCCATGTAGATTACACAATTTTTTATAATATTTTAAATATGGATAAGTAATTATTTTATATGAATAATAATAACAAAGCAAGAAATTAAAATTAAAATATTAACTAGTAAGCAAATAAACAAATATAATAGGTAAAAAAATAGAATGCATACTTTAAAAATTAGATTAATAGAAAAATATAAAATCACAGAACAATCAGTCTTACATTAGTTCTGAACAAAACCTTTATTAATATCATTAAAATTCTCTACAGAGAACTTTGACCAAACAAAAAAAAACAAGATGAATTTGAAAGTTATTTTAGTACTGCAGATTACACTCAAGTATTAATAAATAATCAAACAATTTATTGTTCAGGAGTTCATAAAAAGTTTAAGTATTGAAAGTAACAGAACTGGATGCAGTCTAAGATTTTTAAACCTCATAGTCTGCAACTTTACTATTGTATCAAATCATGCAGAGCACCTTCAAATATTAAAGAAATTATTTTTAAAAAACAATAAGAATGAGTGTGAATTTGATTCTATAAGAATTTCTACAGCAATTAAATCTTGGAAATGTCATGAAATAGATCTAGAATATGATCAAATTCAGAAAAATATCTGTCAAAAGTAACATCAATTATTAGACACTAATACTATTAACATTGATAAAGATTATGAAATAAGATTCCATATCACTAAACTGTTAAGACAGTTTTATGGGAAATATTTTTGAAATAAATAGAAATTATTTAAATCTTCTAGATTTTTTGGAGATGATGAAATTGTTTTTGCAAACAATGCATTATGATCTTAGATGAAACCAGAAAGTAGAAGTAAAGATAAATTACAAAAAATACTAAAATAATAGTGAATTGTTTTCTGCAAAAGAAGAAAATAAAAATAAATAGTAGTAAACTTGAAGTTAACAACTATAGATAATTTGATTAAATTATTAATATGGATAAAAACCCATTGGATTGAATTAATCATAAAATTAACTTTGGCTGAATAGATTTATGTGCTTAAAAGGAAATTAAATACATGGGTAATAAGTATCACTGAAAGAATTAGAAAGCTAACATGACGTTGAACCAGATATGTTAGAAAAAAAATATCAGTGAATAACTGAAGTTTTTAACTAGATTTGAAATGAATGTAAAAACCTAAAAAGGGATCATTTGTGAGATGGATGGGAACAATAAAAGAATTTGCAGGAGAGATAAAACAAGAAAACTATGAAATAAATAAGTGTTATTGATTCTATAATGCAATGACTTAATAATGTTTGAAAACAATATAACAAATATAAAATGATAAAAATTCTCTACTGTTTTTTACAAATATGTCAAACCAAAAGAAAGAAAAAAAGACAATATGATTATGTTTAATAGTCATCAGTGATTTTTTTTGCCTCATTACTGCTAAAAATTGAAAATAATTTAAATTATTCCTTGGAAATATTCTTTTGAATCTTTAAAAAAACTTATGGAGTAAGAAACTCAGCTAAAATAACAATTCTCTAGTCATTTTGTGTAAACAATGTTTATAAAACAATATTTTTTGTCAATATCATCTTTTAAAATTGATAATGATGATTAAGACTGTATTCAATCCTTTTATAAATACTTGAAATACAGTATATATTTCCTGACCATCACTTAAGATCCTTATACAATGGTAGTTTTATTTTGAGATTCATGGCAATGACCAGTTTCAGGGTACCATCTTTTTTTTACAGAACTATCAACACATATCACCAAAGAAGAACTGACTTCAATTTTATAAACCCTTTTATTTCACTGTTAAAATTCTAAGCCATAGCTCAGTTCAAAGAATGGACTCATAACCAATTCAAATGATGGGGTAATTAACATAAAAAAATATGGGTTGATAATCTAATCAGTAATAAAAGTAAACTTAATAATAAAAAATCATAAAAAGAAATATACGTAATAATAAATTAATTAAATATTACCAAAATCACACTTTTCTTTATTTTACTGTAATATCCTTTAAATACAATTTATCCAAACCACTTCAAACACTTTTTAGTAAAACTTTTTATTTGTACAAATATACATAGACCTTACATTTTGACTGTCTTGCAGTCTTCTTCAGAGCCAGTTCACTTTAAGGTTGACTGGCTCTGAAGAAGACTGCAGGACAGTCAAAATGTAAGGTGTATGTATATATGTATTATTTGTATGTATATATGTACAAATAAAGAGTTTTGCTAAAAAGTGTTTAAAGTGGTTTGGATAAATTGTATTTAATAAATTAACTACTAAATTGAGTACTATTTATTACTTTACTAGTAATACATGAATATAATAAAAATAAATAAATAGAAATGTACAACTAATAAAATACATAATGTCAATTAATAATTGTTACTAATATTTAAATAAATTTGCCATAAGGTATAAATAAATCATTAGTACAATAATATCACTTAGTTAATACTCATATTCTTTGTATTATATAACACTTCACTATAAATTGTTATGAAAGCCCAGACACTTTCTTTATTTAAACATAAATTTTGGAGGAAAATGTAAGTTTATATAACCCAGTATTGTCCTTGACTTCAAAAGTTTTGTCTAATGTCTGTTTTCTTTTTAGTTATGCAAAGTTTGTAGGGTAACTTACATATTAGATCTGTTATAAAATATATTAGTCTGGCAATAACTTTCTAATCTTGTGATCTCATAAAATAATATCTGCATGGGATCTTCTGACAAACTTAATCCATCAATTTTGATAAATGATGAAAATAACTTTATTATTTAGTGGAAATAAACAAACACATATGTTTTGAAGCAAATCAAGTTTTTGCAAAAGTAACAAAAACTAATCTAATTTCACACAAAATGATAACCTACAAGTAACTGTATTTACTGGTAATAAATGAACATGTATTTAGATTTTTTTGCAACAAATAATGTTGCAAAAACTACGTTTTTAGCAATATGTATTTTGTACTTACATATTAGATCTGCTGTGAAATATTATATATGTATTGATCTGGTGATAACTTTCTAATCTTGTGAACTTGTAAAATAATATCTGCACTGGATCTTCTGACAAACTTAAATTACTTGTTATTATTTATCAAAATTGATGGATTAAGTTTTTCAGATCCCATAGAGACATTGTTTTATGAGATTACAAGATGAGAAAGTTATCACTGGACTGATACATAAGTGATGTTTTACAGCAGGTCTAATGCATAAATACTTAATCCATAAATATATGTTATTTAATTCCTTGACAATAGCAAAGAATTGAATAGAAAATATAATGTATTTTAAATTGGAAACTGGCTCAAGTCTTTTAATTAACTTTTCTTTTTCCAAAGATGCATTGAGATGAATGCATAGACACTTATTTAAAAATTTATTCCATGTTATAAAATAATCTAAACAGGATTTATATTTATCATGTTGATGTTAATTATGAGTTCCAATATTTAAAAAAATATCTTTCGTACTTTCAGAGTTTTTTTATTGTTGTTGTTTTTTTTGGCCAAAATCTATTATTATTATTATTTTATATCACATGCAAAACAAATTTAAACAATACTTTCTTCATAACTTAATAATTACCAGCTGATTTATAAATTCTATCTATCTTGGTTTAATCACCACAAAAATTTATTATAAATTTAAAAATTAAACCACTAAACACTATATGATCACCATTTCTTATGCTTGCTCGTAACTGTTATTAAAACAGGAAAAACTCTCCATTCAGCAGTGCCATTCAGTGCAAGCCAGAGTAATCAATGGATGCCAAAAGGCTTGTGCATAAAATCCAGACTCCTCACTGACAAAAGCCACAAGCTAGAAACTAATCTGGGGATATTGGATGAGTAGGCACTAAATAGAGATTTTATGCACAAGCCTTCTGGAATCCATTGATTACTCTGGCTTACACTGAGTGGCACTACTGTATGGAGAGTTTTGCCTGTTTCAATTTACAAATTACGACAATATCAGTAATTACAATTGTACCATATCTTTTATACTCAAAGATTGATTTTAATTTTTTATACAAAAAGATTCATAAATGTATTTGTTTAAATTAACACAAACAAAACATAAAATAAATTCAAAGTGGCTAACTTTGAAATAATTCATTTATTAATGTTTAATTTTTCATTCCTAAAAAACATATTATTAACTAAAAGTACAATTAAGGACAAAAACATTCTGAACTTCTTTAATTTTGTCTGTGCTTTGAATATCACCAAGATTACAATATACTACATTAAAATTTTAATGAAGTAACTAGGAAAGTAATAGCTAATCTATGCACACTGTTTATGACTTTAATCTTAATTCTAAAGTTTTTTATAACTGTAAATTAACATAAATACATTCAATAATAAAAAATGATTTCCAACATCTCATTACTTTGTTTGTGGAGAAGGAGTGAGAAAATAAAAGAAAGAGAAATGGTTCATGTATATATAAAGACATTTGAAAAGTAACCTTTAAACAGACTACTACAGATCAAGTATTACTTCAACATCTGTCTATAAAGAAATAGTGAAAAAAAAAAAACAGAATGATGGCAAGGATTTATTGTTTTTCTTGTTTTACTCTTTAACTAAAAATAGATAGTTAGATACCAATTTTGGCTATGGTCATTTCTTAGCTTGTTTTATATATATTTAAATATGAATTAAAGGGATATTTTTAATTTAGAAATTATTTTTATTAGTGATAATGATAATTTAAATCTTTTAATTTGTTCTTATAAACTCTTGTTTTTTATTTATACATATCAGACTTAGAAATTTTAATGTTTCATTATATTAAAGGTGAGGAAATTAAATTTAATCAAGATTAAATATTTTAATAACATCTATAAAGTACAGTAGTTTTTATCTTTAATTTCATGTATAATTTAAATATAATTCATACCATCATGATCATTGACAGCGAACAGCATTTCTAATTTTAGAAAAAGGAAAAGATAGTAAGGAACAGATCAAAAGTTAAAAAAAGAAAAAAAATGGGGTTAGAATTGTGCTGTAATTAAAAAAATGGAAATATGATTGCACAAACATTCAGTCCTACTCAATCAAGAGAGGTATCACTGGAGAACATGAGAGACTTAAAATTATTTTGTATTATGTTAACCTAAATGATGATGAAAAGAATAAAAAAATGAAAAAGGGATTGAATGGAGAATACTAAGAATTCATTTAGTCAAAAATATTAATTACAATTATTACTGAATTAAACTAAACAAATGATAACTATGGTTCATCTTTCTTTCAATCCTATATTTCTTATTAAGATGTAACTACAAATCAAACATCAATTTCAACAAAATGTAAAGACATGTACACACAAAGAACCTTCCATTTATAGAGATATCACAACAAGAGCAAAGACAAATAGTTCATTTAAATGCTGAGTATTCAATATTATATATATATATGTGCTACCTACACTGATAAAAAGTGTATTTCATTTTAAATTAAAGTTATTAGATTTATTTATTACCTATTGAGTAATTTATATTACATCCTACATATGTGCCTTTATTATCATAATTAAAATTAGTGTACATATGTACATCTAATTTTTTTTATAAATATGTACTTTGAACTGACTAGACTTGAATTAATTCATTTGCTATTAATTGGATTTCAAGTACTTGCATTTAATTAAATCATGCAATTTAGTGAGTGAAATTACAAAGTTAAAAGATTAGAATTATTTGGTTTTACCATACTTTAGATTCAATATATATTATATGTTTAATTTTAGATATAAATAAAGCATAAGTCAGAGTATATTTATATATAACTGAGTTCATTAATTGCTGAAATCCCTTTTTATTCTTATATATATTGGAGACATCTTTTGTTCTAACATCAGCTATTTCACTTATAAATTATTAAAATATAATCAGTAAACAAACAAAAAGTAAAAACATTAAAATTTATAACTAATTACAAAAATGTAATTTTTAAGCATGTATTAAATGTTGTGATGTGGCAACCATTTTTTTTTTTTTGCAGTGTTTTTATAAGTTTCATATTTTCATCATATTGTGTACATTTGTCAATTACATTTTTACAACCAAAGTGAAAACAATACTTATGCTTTTTCTTCCTTAAAATTTAAAATTGTATTTTAAACAGCTTCAAGGAATAAAGCTAGTAATCATTGAAATTTTATCTAGCATAAGAAAATTCATATAGTACTCTTTTGTAAATGATAAAATTATAATTTTTAATTTAATATCAAATGAAAAAAGCATTGTATTCTGAAGATAACTATTTGTTTAAAAAGAAAAATTATTCATTCATGAAATAATAAAAACAGTAAAAAGAATCTGTTTTTATAAAAAAAAAAAAAATACGTTTTATTTTATTGTTGTTGTTATTATTATTATTTAAAAAACGAATTATAATCAACATCATCAACATCAAAAATTACTTGCAAATGAGTATGACAATTCCAATTACACAAACCTATGAAACACAAATATGCATATGTATAGAATACACTAGTCCATTAATCTGTTTATTTGATATTTTGTTCTGCTTTCTTTTAATTTATTCTGTAAAAAAACTTCATTTTTTAAAATATTTCAGTATAGAATCTAATTGTAGCTCTGCAATGTTTTCTATTCTCTGCCATATCTTTACACTAAAAACAATAAACAATACATTTCTTTAAAATGTTTTTAAGATTATTTTTATAATGTATCTTTAAAAATATCTTCATAATGTAAATAAATGGAGTCTACTTTCTTTTGAAAGCCGTGCTCAAGTTAAATACAAACATACTTTGAGGAGCATTCATTTTGGAAGATTAATTCAACAAAAATATGACTTTACATTAATGGATTTTATTGTGTTTCATTCAGCAAATTGAAAAACATATTACCATTGTATTATTAGAATTTTATGAATTATCTTTAAATAAAACTTTTCTTAACATCTTTATGTCATGCCGATATAGTGTACAAATCTTATTTCTATGCAATAATGTAGGTAAAATAGCAGTTCTATATACAGATAATTTAATTGTAATAATTTTCACTATGATTAAATACCCTTTTAAGTTGTTAAAAGCAGCAGTACACTTGAGTCTGTATTATAATTCAATACCCAAATCCACATTTTTACTTAAAAAAGTACCACAATATTTAAATTATATTAGGATTCTGAAGTTGAAAAACTAAAGTTCTTCAAAATGTTTCTCCCTCACTGAATGGCATGACTTTTTAAACATTAATTAATTGTTTAGCAACTAAAGACCTTATACATTGCATTCAAAACTTTAATTACTTTCCAAAGATTGCCTTGACAAGAAGAAAAAAATAACACAATCAAATCATTCTGTAAATCTAGATTCTAAGAAGATAACATTATTGTTTGCATTTTTAATAGTTTGAAATTAAAAATTCCATTAATGCAACTTGATCTTTTTTTGACTCTTGTCATAAAAATTGAAAACAATGTAGAAATAGGTATACATTCTTGTTTAACACCAGGTTTTCATTTTAAATACTTCAGATTTTCCATTTAAAGTAATAACACTTTCTTTCATTCTATCATATAGAAGCTATATAATGTAAATAAATTTTGGTGTACAAACAACTATTTTAAATAATCCCATAGACCTATTCAATTACTTAAGTCAAATGCATTGAAAAAATCAATAAAAGCAATATATAAATCACATTTTTTGATCTCAACACTTTTCTTGCATTTGCCTGGCAAAATGAAAATCATGTTAATAGTATTTGATTCTCTAAACCCACATTAACTCTTCGATAATCATTTATCTATTGATTAGAAATACTGTAGTCAACAAAATCCTTAAAGATATCTAGTGAATAATAATGATATTCCATGACAATTAATGCAATCATGTTTTATTTTTGTTGTAGAGGATAATAGTACTCCATAATAATTACTACAATTCTGTATATTTCTTTCATTTTAATGAGCAATAGAATCATTCTTCAGGTTGTACAATTTCATGAGTCATACATTTCTAAAAAGTTCTAATGGTTTTGAAACTAACATATCACTATCATATTTTAAAACATCTCCAGATATTCATTAGAACCCTGAAGCCTTTTCATTTTTAAGATTACAAATAATTATTTTAACTTGTCCAAATTGAAATGACTTAATAAAATGAATATATCATTAAAAGTTGTCATCTTAATTCTTATATCATTATTTAAAAGTTGATTGAAATATTTTTTGTATTTGTCTGAAATATCATTACTGTCATCAGATCCATACATTGCAGGGGTAGCCAAACTTTTAGACATTGGGAGCTACTTTTTTAATGAAAGTGTACCTGAGGATGACTAAGTTTTTTTCAGGGCTTCAAACTGGAAGCAAAAAATGTTATTTTTACCAGAATGGAAAAAAAATAATGGTTCAAGGTCTTGTTTTTTTTTTAGAATATACTTGGGAATTGGTGGGTTTTTTTTATAAGGGCTTTTTAGGTACTCACCAATATTTGTGACATTTTTACAAGATACAAACTGATGATATTTTTCCTATTAAAATATGAAAAGTGAAAAACATTTTACTATGATTACTATTAAATTATCTCAGCTCCCTCTAGTATTACAATTTATCCATGTCACTTGATAAAATATTTATTAAATTACAATTATTAAATTAGCTATAAATATATTATTTTCTAGAGCTAGTCCTGAATTTTAAAAAAAGTTCAAGAAAAAAAATATATTTTAGAATTGTATTAAAATAAATTAGATGCAAATTTAAAAAAAAAAAAATTACAAAGTAAAAATAATAATAATAATATTTTTATTTTGATGATAGTTGGCATTACATAGTTTTGATAAGTTTGTAAAAATTTATCTCATATGAACTTAAACGAATTCTTAAATAAGATTCCAAATAAAGATCTGAAAATTGTGACTTATGTTTAGTTTTTAATCACATTCATGCAGGAAAATGCTGATTTGCACAAATACACTGAGCCAAAAAATGTATCGAAATATGTAGCAACTTTTCAAATATTTGAATATTTATCCATGCTTATTAATATCCAGAAGCTCTCATTTGAAACCACTGATTTTAAATGTATATCACATTTAATATTTATTTTTCTTCTTCAAGGCCCACTGAATTTGTATGTACAAATTCATTTAATTTCATAGTGATATTTTCGATATTGATGTTAACATTAAATGTGTAAGACAAAAAACTAGTGATATCTTCAAGTTTGTCAAATTACACAAATCTTCCCTTCAAATTTATTTATTAGGACACCTCCTAACTCTAACAAACTAATTAATAATGCCAAGGACTGCCTACCACCCTTGCTGATGCCTCAAGTGGTCTATAATATTGCCTGCCCTGAAAAATTTTGTAGATCATCTTATTATGGTGAGACTAAGGCCTCTCTGTCCACTAGGCTATCTCAACACACTTATTCTTGTAATAAAGCTTTGGTGGACACTGCTCATAGTTCAGTTTTTGCACAGCACTGTGCTTCAGCTGGGCATGATTGTCAACCGGGAAATCCAGTTGTGGTATGCAGAGAGTGGCACGATCTAAAAAGAAAGATAAAAAAAGCTTTCTTTATAACTAGAGATGGTGATGCCATCAATAGAAAAGACTCTTGCTACAAAATATCCAAGAAATGGAATATGTAATCATTTCATTTGCATAAATTTGCATCACTCCATGTCAATTTGTTATATTTTGTGGTGCAGCTATGATTGTGGGGGCTTTGAACCTTGAGGGCATTTAGCAATTTAATGAATAGATATTAAAATAATATATATATTTTTTATTTGTTTTTAACTTTGTGTGCTTGTGCATGTTAGCGCATTTTATATATTTTGATTCATAATTAGCCACAAAGTATAAACTATTTGCTTATGAGGAATATTATATTTTCAACATATTGGTTGTAGTTTAGATTCTTTCTATCTTTAGACTCATCAACCATATTTTTGAAATGTTTTAATTCATAATGCTCCAGTTATATTAAAAGCATACTTAATTTTTCCTCGAATGACTTCAAAGTGCTTATCATAACTATTATTGTTTTATCTTTTTCTTGTGGTTCTACATTTAAGTTATTCAGTTTTTCTATAATATCACAGAAAAAGGCAAAGTCAAGAAACCATTCTTTGTCACTCAGTTGTGAATATGAATCACCTTTAGTTTCCAAAACTGATCTTATTCATGGTAGAAGTTCTCTGAATCTGTTTAAAAATTTTGCTTGACTTTTCTTACATCAGTATGTAATAATTCAGTATGTTCTCTCTCACATGTCTTTAGCAAATCCCAGAATCAACAATGTAACAAGCTTTTTAATCTTATTTTATTAACAATTTTGAAGGTAACCCTCATAACATGACAAAGCATGCTGTTGTTTAATACAATGATATTTCATAAAACTAGATATATCAGTATCATTTTAACATAGCATAACAAAATCAATTTTACTATCAATCATTACAGGAGTTCCATTGGTAGTTATTGATACTAATTTGTGAATTGGAATATTCATTTGTACAATGTAATTCTTGAATAAATCATAGATATCTTGACCTCTTGTCCTTTTTTGAATTGTAATAATTGTTAATAATTCTTCTATTGCTGACATATCATCAAAAACCATGTGAATAAAAATGCATAATTGTGCAATACCTGTATAATCAATAGATTTGTCTAACTGTAGTGATAAAGTTACAATTGTTAATGTTTTTATATAAAACCTCTTCCAAGGTTTTGACTACTTTCTTCTATCCTATGCATGATTGTGTTCTGTGATAATGACATATTGTTGATAGAAATCATTATTTCAGATGTATTTTTAAAATTTTCAAATAATACTTCACTAGCTTTGATGAAGACTTCTTTCCATATTTGTCCATCTTGAAAGGGCTTATTGTGTTTAATCAAAGTTTCAGAAACTTTGAATGATGCAATCATAGCAGTAATTGAGCTTGTATTGTACTTGACAAAAAAATTGTGTTGTGTAGTAAGTTGTGTTTTTAGCTATTATACTTTAGCTTATTTTAATGCAATATCTCATGGATAATCATCTTCATAATTTTTATGAGCAGGGAAAAAATGTCTTTCAACATTGCCTTTCTTTGGTAAAACCACATGCGCGCTGCAAATAATACACGTTTATTTTTCATCACAATAAAAAAATAATCTTCCCATTCTTTATGATAGTGATACATTTTATTTTTTTCACACTTGTACTTGATTTATTCATTATAATCCTGTTGGGTATTTACTTGCCAACAAATAACAAAAAATAATATAAGTCTAAAAAAAATTATCACTAGAAAAAATGAAAAAATATTTATTAACTTTTAAACACATAAAACACAGATATCTTGCAAACACGATCAATAAGTTTTTGATTCTAATTACTATTTTCCATAAATACTATTATTCACTGCTGATAATAGACTAACATCAGTCACCACTATTCTTAGGCCTGAGTTAAAATAATTACAAGTTATTTATATTCGCAGTCTTTCTCTGCACAATCCTACTGGAGACCATCAGGCTTACACAAATAAATGACCTGTGATCTGTTTTTGTTTTATCCCGCTATTGGTACTTACAGAGGCATGGTTCCCTCATGGTGTAAAATCACTATAACTTTCTGGACAGCTTTTACTCTGGATCCTTTTTCAAAAGTCCAATATACATCAAAGCAAATAGCAGCATTCATGAAAAGTAAAAAAGCACACCGCTCTTTTCTGCACACACTGTTTATATTTATCACTGTTCCATATCCGATATTAATATTATAATCGATGGTCACTATTTTTCTTCAGGCTATTCGATTATATAATTAAATCTTTTACCAAAAATATCCATTAAGCTTTAATTGCATATGTGCACATTCCTTTCACTGAAATTAGTCTTTTCGATATCAATTGTATTAACAATTCTTCTTTACTCTTTTATTTAATTAGTTTTAAAAATTGCTTTCTGCTCTAATTAAACAATGCTATCTTTTTTCTACAATTAATCTAACTGACATTTACTGAATTATCATTACTATTTTATTTTATCCTTCAGCAATCTTTTTTTATTGCTCTTTACTTAAAATACCTTTCTATATTTAACTTTCTTTTATTAAATATGGCTTTATAATTTATACAAAATTAAAGTTAATCAATCAATATTTTTACCAAAATATAATAAATTCTGAATTTATTTTTTGATTTTTATAAGGTTTTTTTTTTTTTTGTATTTTTTGATTCATTTGTAAAATTAATGAGTAAATATGAATAAGGAAATTTAAAACACATCTTCCTCCTAGCATGGCGTCAAAAATTTGCTAGAGATAAAAAAAAATTAAAAAAATAAAGTTCATTTCTTGCGAGACCCTTATTTTCTTTCATGGTTGAAAAAAGTCTTGTTTCATTTTAAACCTCCTTATTTTAAAACAAGGAATTTGCGAACTGATTTTACAGTTCAGTAAAATCCTTTCTCCCGGACACGTTATTTTCATTTCTCCTTGGGAAAATGGCAATTAAATATTTCTAAGAATTTTAGCTCTAACAGTTACACAAAAATAATTTAATTCTTCCCAGTTTCTTCCAACTATTTTTGAATTTTTATCTTTTTTATTTTTTATATTCAAATTAGCTCTGAATCTATCACTATAATTTGTCAATGTTGACATCAGCTTTCACAGACCTTGTGGGTGCCCGCGGGCAATGTCTTGGCCACTCCTGATATATTGCTTTGAATGCAACAAAAAAGAATCTAGAGTGACTGCAATCACTAAATGTTTATGTCTTCTTTTGCCGTTTTAATTTACCAGTCATTTTTATACTTTATTGTCGGTTATTGAATTTTTATTTTTAAATCTTTATATTCGTTATAAAAAGATTCACATTCCATATTTTGCCAAGCAGAAAATGCCTGTATATTTTCTTTTAATCAAACCTTTAATAATAAAATCATTACCAGAAAATCAATCAGCAACCTTTTTTTTTTAGTAGGGCAGACTAAGACATCGATATTTCAGGTTTCAGACAAAAACTGATGCTAGGAAGAGCTCTACACTTTTAATTTTTTTAAAAAAAAAATTGATAATAGAATTTTTGATGATTCATTTTAATTAAATTTATATTGATTCTTTGTCCTTTTATTAATTGTTGGTATTAGAAATGAATAAAAGTTCCAGCAAATGTAAAGGGTGTTCAAAATGTTTCTGGAAATTATTAATAAGCAGGTATGGGTAATTTAAAACAGATATAACACCATGTCTAAATAGCATGTATTGCTGCTGCAAATACTTGATAAAAGAAATAACAAGTTTATATTTATCTATTGCTTCACAAAACAAGAATTAGCCAAGCAAATTGATTTTTATAATGTACTAGAACAATCATAAATATAAAAACTTGCACAAAATAGACAATAATTAAAAATAATATATATATTATTTTATTTGATTCTTAGTTAAGTATAAGATATATGTGTTTAAACCAATAAACATCACATAATCACCATTTCTTATGCTTTCTTACAACTGTTGTTAAAACAAGCAAAACTCACTATACATATTGCCACACACAGCAAGCTAGAGTAATCAATGAATGCCAGAAGGCTTGTGCATGAAATCTTTATCTAGCTCCTACTCATCCCATATTCCCAAACTAGTTTCTGGCTTGCAACCTTCATCAGTGAGGAGCCTTGGATCTGAGAGCACTGCACCTAGATCTTAGAATCTAATGCAATCCTCTAGCATCCACCTTTTATCTCCACTTAACTATGAGTCAAATTAAAAACCCCTTAATATTTTCAATCCAAGCTCATTAGCTTATATAGTCATGTAGGTCTGAACTCAGTTCAGTAACATTTTGGTGTCTTTGGTTCTTTAATAACCATAACCCCACTCATTAGCTTATATAGTCATATAGGTCTGAACTCAGTTCAGTAACTATACATTTTGGTGTCTTTGGTTCTTTAATAACTATAGCCACCACTATCCTATTAGGCAGGATTGGCTTTAAGCCAATAAACATCACATGATCACCATTTCTTATCTTTGCTTACAACTGTTGTTAAAACAGGCACAACTCATTATACATATTGCCACACACAGCAAGCTAGAATAATCAATGGATAGTGAGTTTTGCCTGTTTTAGCAACAGTTATAACCAAGCATAAGAAATGGTGATCATGTGATGTTTATTGGCTTAAAACCAATCCTGCCTAATAGGATAGTGGTGGCTGTGGTTATTAAAGAACCAAAGACACCAAATTGTATAGGTACTGAACTGAGTTCAGACCTATATGACTATATAAGCTAATGAGCTTGGATTGAAAATATTGTGTTTTTAATTTAAGACTCATAGTTTTGTAGTTAAATGGAGATAAACGGTGGCTGCTAGAGGGTTGCATTAGATCCTAAGATTTACGTGCAGTGCTCTCAGATCCAAGGCTCCTCACTGACGAAGGCCACAAGCCAGAAACTAGTCTCGGAATATTGGATGGGTAGGCACTAGATGAGGATTTTATGTACAAGCCTTCTGGCATCCATTGATTACTCTAACTTGCTGTGTGTGGCAATACATATAGTGAGTTTTGCCTGTTTTAATATGTGTTTAATTATTTTTGATAACACAATAGGAAATAGGCAATAAAAAAATTAATATATATATAGTTTTCTGTGGGTTTTTTGTATAATATATATGTATTTAATATGTAAGTTATATTTTATCAAATTATATGATTTTTCAACAAAAAAAAAATTTCCATTCTGAATCTCTGCAAAACTTCCAGCAGATCTGCTTTTTATTAAATCCAACAAAAGTTTTATCTATAACATAATCTATATACATATATAATTTATATCTAAATCATTTAAACTTATTGTTTTCTACTATAAATAACCTTCAGCATTAAATTTAATACCAAACATAATATATATCTTACATTGTTCTATTTTTTTTTTAATTATTTGTGTTATGATTTTAATTTGTTTGTGTACCATAATCTATAGGCAGTTTAGGTTATCTATATGTGGAAGCCCAAACGCAAGATTTTTTGGGTTCCCTATAAACATTTTATTGGAAATTTTTTTTATGTTGAATTAATAAAATTTAAATTATATATTTATAAAATAAATAATGTAAAATTATTAAAATTACTATAAACAACATACAGATTTATTCCAATAGTCAATAGTCAGAACTAATATTTACTATAATACATGATAAATTAATGAGTTTATAATTGAAAATTGTTTTTTTAATAGTTTTTATTACTGCACAACAAAACATAGGACAACTAAGACAAGTGAAATGACTTTTTATTTTTGTTTTGAAAAACTTGTCTTCAAAGTGTGTGATTTCAACCTCTCTATTTTCTGCACATAATATTTGCTAAAGAATTAATACTGTCTTGTGGCATTATGTATCTGAGATATGTTTTGATTAATTATAATTTGCTAAATGAGTGTTGGCTATAGTTTACCAGAAGCGTTAAATTAATGTTAAGCACAAGGCAAGTTGGAGAAAATTTCATTAAAATTATTTCTATTGTAAATTTATGCAGGTCAATTGATTTAATTTTGAATCAAAATTTCTATTATAATTTTTAATAAAAAAACTTTATTCATAAATTCTTTGTGTTTATTAAAAAGCCTAAAGATTTTTCACAAAATTTAGTTTGATTTAGGCCAAATGTTGAATGCTGATTCAGCTCAAAATGCATCTTGAGGAGCACTTGTCTTTTATAGTGTCTTTATTCACATGTTTTAAGAGTGTATGATAAAGTGGAAATTATTAAGTACATCTATAATTATTTTAGAAATATATGAAAGCAGGTTTCTTCAATTAAATAATAAAATATTTTTGAAAATAAGTTAAATCTTTCATCTATTTTCCAAAACAAAGGAACTATCAAGGAATAAAACCAAAAAATATTATAATTTGCCACAGTCATTTAAAATTTCATAAATACCTGTCTCATTAAAAAAACAGGTATTTCATACTTCCAACTAGTTTTTGAAGAACTGTTTTAGCATCATCTAATAATTTTTCAAAATCACTAATTCTTATGACTTGGAATAAATTTCATACTTGTATTTATATATTTGACTATTTCCATTACCTAATAATTGAATGTGCTAAGACAAATTTAATTTAAATTTTCTAATTACATTCAATTACTAGTAATAGCACAAAGGTTAGTATATTCACAATGTTTCAAGAGGTATTATTCTGCTATCTTCTTAAGGTGTTACTGGCTTGACCAGTGATAATACTAGCATGGGAATCAAACCTGAAGCCTTAGATTCTTGAATTCTATAGTGACTTTCACCAACCAAGCCATTCTGCCAAAGGGAACAGTTAGTAGAAATTTCATATATTTATCAATGAAGTCCCTTCTCATTTCTTTAATTTTTTTCTATGAACAAAGTTTGATTAGTGATTTCCATACATTATGTATAGTCACACTAAATTGACTTATGAGGTTATTTGCCATTGTCTCTTTCCAATATTTTTCAGTTTTTGCAATTGAATAGATAGATGTTCATTGGTACATACATGGTCTGCTATCTTAGACACATGTTTTTTCACATCTAATCATCAGTTTGTGCTCTTATGTAAATGTAAATCTGAAGGAATAGTTCCTAAAGGTTTGCAACTAAACCCTTTATTTTACTCTCAGAGAATGGAGAAAATTACTCAGAAATTCAAAGCTCTATTAATACTCAAAGATTCAAATGAAACTCCATTAAAATGCCCAAAGGTTTTTCAAATATCAGGTCTTGTTTTTTGTTTATAGTGTAGTGTTTTCTAGAAAATAAACTTACTGATGAAGATTTCACAAGAGTTTCTCAAGCAGTAAGAAAATAATATTCTACATTAAATGGAAAAATAAAAGAATGTCAAAAAATATTGCAAACATACATAGGTATTTTTCAAAAGTCATAATGTACTAAGAAGTGTACCAGATTCATCCATTAAAAATCTCAGTTCTAATCATCTGACAGATGCTAAAATTTTTGTTCTGAAAAAAGGATTAAATTTTGCTATCATGTCATCTAATATCCTTTTATTAAAAATAAGATATAATGGTTCCCTCTGAGGAAGTCACTCAAAAATTGCCTTTAGAAGAAGTGGCAGATTTATGCCGGAGAATAAAAAGAACATTTGAGCTGCAACAAAAATTGAAGTCAAATATATCTTTTGATGAGAGGGAAGCAATTAAATATCTCAAAATAGATAAATCTATAATCATCCTCTATGATGGCAAAGACAATTCAATATTTGTAATGGCTACAACTGATTATGACAACAAAATACAAGAACTGCTCACAGCAGGCCATTATAGAAAAAGTGGCAAAAAATCTGATACTGAGTACAAAAATAAAGTTATGAGCATTACTCAGAAAGCATCACAGATAGTTCAGTGATTTCAAAAAAAGTAAACATCATATTTCAGGAAAATTTCCACATCTTTATTGTCTACCTATTCACCTTCAAGATTTCTTTTCAAACTTCTAACTTCTTTGGCCTTGTCAGAGATTCTAGATACTTTGTAGAATTAATCAAGAACATGAAAATTGGGAGAGCTAACATTCTAGTAAGCTTTGATGTGGAAAGTTTATTCACCAATGTGCCATATGAAGAAGCATTGTCTATTGTAAGAAAAAGATCAAATGGTGATAATATCTTACAAACCAGAACAACTCTTCCTATTGATAATACAATGGAATTATTAACATTCTCCTTAAAAACAACCTACTTTCAATACAACACAGAATTCTTCCAACAAATCAAGAAATGGCTATGAGTGCTCTATTATTATCCCTGATTAGCAATATTTACATGAAAAAACTTGAAACCTCAGCCATAAAGACTGCTTCATATCCACCTAATTTTTGGCTTTGCTATGTTGATGATATATTTGTTGTATAGCCACATGGTGAAGCATTATGACAAACTTTCTGGGAGCAAATCAACAATAAATCTTCAATCAAATTCTCAATAGAATCAAAACAAGAACAAAAATTAACATTCTTAGATGTTCTTATGACAAAGCTCCTTCATGGCAAAATCAAAACTACAGTTTACAGAAAACTCACACATACATGAAAATACTTAGCATATACATCCAATCACACCAGAAACACAAAACACAGAGTTATACTATCACTATGAAACAGAGCTAAAGAAGTTTGTTCAGAAACTAATGATTTGGAAAAAGAAAAGATCTATATGGAACAAACTCTTATGAAAATGTTTATCCATCAGCTGATATTAAAAAAGCCTTAAATAGACAATAAAAAGAACTCTTAACAGAAAGAACAATTATTGTTCCTATAGTATAGCCATACATATCAAAAATAGCAGACAAATTAAAGAAAATCTGCAATCAGTATAATATCAGAACACCTTTCCAGAGTCATACCACACTATGAGGAATTTTAACATCTACAAAGTGTAAACTTAAATGATGAAAAGCAAAAACTGAATCTATGAAATACCATGTCAATGTGGAAGAATGTATATTGATAAGACAAGTTGCCCCATTGAAAAACAATTACAAAAGCAGAAATGGATGATTAGAAAAGAGAAAACACAAGTCTAGGGTAGCAGTTAATATATGTACTAATAAACATATATTCAATTGGGAAAATACAAAAATATTGGATAGATAGGAAAAGGTGTAACTATGAAAATTAACAGAAGCTGCAGATAATGGTGAATAACTCCATACATCAACATAGAGTGCCTACATATAATGAATGGAAATCACCAATCAACTTTGTTCTTAGAAAAAAGTAAATAAATCAGGAGGGACTTCATTGATAAATATATAAAATTTCTATGACTGTTGCTTTTGGTGGGATGGCTCACTTGATGAGCATGGTACCTTAAAATTCAATATTCAAGAATATAAGGTCCAGGTTCAATTGTCATATTAGTATTATCACTGATTAGGCCAGCAACACTTGAAGAAGAGAACAGAATAATACTACTTGAAACATTTTCTATATACTAACCTGTGTGATATGACTAACAGTTGAATGTAATTGGAAGATTTAAATAACATTACATTTCTCTAAAGACTTTCAATATTTAATATTAAATGATGGAAAGAATCTAATATATAAATAGAACTAAAATACTATCATCATAAACCTTCATGATTTTGTACTGATTTAATAAGAGAAAAAGTGAACTCTCACATTATATCTTCATGTTGTAGAATAATATTGATTTGATTTATTATACCAAACTAAAAGTGAAATAACAATGAAAAATTTTATATTTTCTGATACAATTTGCTTTGGAAATGAATAATCAAATAAGTTTATTCAAGGCAAATGTAATTTTTCTTGTAAAAACATAAAGCTTTTCTGAATTAATTCCTGCTTTCCATGTGATGGTACTTAATGGTTTTCATATTATTTTTATATTTCAATAATTGTGTTCAACATTTGTTGATTTTATATAATTCCCAAAAATGTCTTTGATTATATTGTACTGATTGCTACATCACAAAGAAGTAAATTAAAATTATACATTTTGATTCATTTTTCTTATTCTTGTTTGTATTCCTGTATATTGTCTTTTCATATTAATACCATTGCCATGAGATTGTTTTCTCTAGTTGATAATATCTATGTGAGATAATTTTTGAAATATTTAATAATTAACTTGATAATCCCTTATCATTTGTATGTTATATTTCTAAAAATCCATTAAATGATTATTTTATTTCAATTTTTTTATTGTAAACAATGTAATCAGCATAACTTACAATAACAGAAGTTGCTTTAACATGAGATACATCTAATGTACAATTTATTTGAATAGTAAATGTCACACTTTGTATAATGTTTTTCATTATTTTGATAGACACCATATTTAAAAACAACTTTCGATCTGACAAATAATGTACTACTTGCTTGTTATTATCCTGAATTTTTTAATATATTTTACACTATATTGTATTGTTTAATAATTCAATGAAACCAAGAAAATTCTCATTATTTGAACTTCTGATTGTTTCATTATCACCCATGAATGTCAAATTCCATTTAATTAAAACAATATGTCTACAATTCCTAGAAAAACTTCAATTGCACAGTTTTAATAAGTGATTGCATTGAACTGTCAATAGTTTGTTTTTAATATGTCAATTCATTCACAATGAATATAACACGGATATGTATTTTTCCTTTTTTATGAAGATATAATGTATCCCTCAATTTTATCGGTTTTTATAGCTGCTTGATATTGCATATAAAGAATCAACTAACACATAAAACAATAAATACTGTTTTTCGATATCGAATATAAAATCCAACTATGCAGCTGATTTTCACAATTATTTAGTTATTTATAATAATAAACATTTAAAAAACGATCAACAATTTTCTTTTGGAAAATTATATTCCTTATTTTAATATTGTCTAAAATAGATTTAGGCCATTGAGGTGGGTCATCTCATAATAATTCAAAATTATCTATATACATTTTGGCAAAATTGTCAACAAGATTTTGAAACTAATAAATAATTCATTATTTGTTTTCCATTTTTATTTCAGGAACAGCATCGTGGCTAATACAATTTGATTGTTCTGGAATTATATTATCTTCTGTTTTTATCTTTTTTTTCTATCCACTGTTTTAATCTACTCTTACTTTTCTTTAAAATCTTTTTTTTTTTTAATTTTAAAAGTTTCCATTTCTTTATATCTGACACATATTTTCTTTTCAGTGGTATTTTATCTAAGCACTTGAAATTTTATTATACTTTTTAAATTTTTTTAAAATTTTAAAATACCTATTTTATTAAATAGCACTGCACAAAAAGTACACCAAGTCTATACAATTTTTAATTATGCATATCTATTTATCACTAAACATCACATGATCACCATTGCCTATGCTTACACAAGCCGGCAAACGATCCAAAGCTCCTCACTGATGAAAGCCACAAGCTAGAAATTAGACTGAAAATATTGGGATGAGTAGGCATTAAATAGAGATTTTATGCACAAAACTTCTTGCATCCATTGATTACTCTGGTTTGCACTGGTGGCACTACAGCCTCTGTTTTATATCTGTGTTAGAACTAAATTGTAATATTTTATTTACACTTAAAAAGAAGATTAGCTAATTTAATACTGAAAAATATACTATAAAATTATATCAGTATCTCAAATTTTATCATTTGATTAAATTGTTTTTATATCCTCATTATTTATCTTTCAAACTAAACTACAGGATCCATATGTTTGCTCTAACTTTAAAAAAAAATGATACAAATAAATTAATAAGTGTTAATAAAGTGGTAATATTATTGTCTAATTTATCATAAAGTGGTAATATTAATATGTAATGCAAGAATACATTACAGAAGTTTAAGAGGTTTCTAGAATACTTTTTATTAAATAATGTCAATGCAGAACACAAAGTTCATTTTTAAATTAATTTCTGTCAAGTTAAAAAAAAGTATTTCTTATAACTTGTGACAGGATAGGAAAACGTTTCCCATTTATTTTTAAGTTTTTTAAAAGTCTTTATGTATCTAGAGTTTAGATACACACTGAATTTATAAATTGTCATAGTAGCATTACTATGATATATTGCAAGTCAAGACCATATTTTTCTATCCCATCTCCTCACTTTTAAAAATGCAAAAAAAGAGATTTAAAAATTTCTAAAGGCAAAAAAAAAGAATCAAAATTCCCAACTGATTTGTCAATTGCAAATAAGAAAAGATTATTTACAATTGATCTGCATCAAATAATTTTGTATGTCAATATTATTAGGAATGTAGTATTATGAGAAATCAATCATGAAAACTTATCATATCCCTCTCCCATCTTTCTCCCAAAACCCAATAAGAAATTGAAAAGAAAAATAAACATCTGTCAATAAAAACTAATGCTAAGAAGTTTTAGATTATACATTAAAGTTATAAATGAAATCATAGTGGTATTACTATGATAAATCACTATTTTTTAAAGAAATCTTCAATTGATCAATTAGTCACCCCAGTATTCTTTCATGATGACAAATCAGTGTTTAAAAAATAAATTAAAGACAAAATCAAATGTAGAAAGCTGACTAAAACAATAGCCAATTATGTTTACTGTTTTTTTTTTTGACATAATGATATTGTAAAAAGAAAATTAATGAAATATTTATTGATTCAATGCCAATTTTCAAATTGGAATAAATTATTACAAAATTATAACAAATCAATGAAATACTTGACTAAAATTTAAAATTGAATTTGTATTATCACTAAAATTCAGAATCACCACTGTTTTGCAGTTGTTTGACAGAGTTATGAGAGTAATTATTGTTCTTTCCAGTATAACATTACTTCTAGTTTCTTAACATATATTTTTAAAAGTGAAGTATTATTTCAAAAAAATCTAAATGGAAGCATATACATATTTTATTTTTAATAATTCTAATGAAAATATTTTATACAAATAATGACAAATAATTAATTATGTTACAAAATTTTGCAATTTCCCTCCTTTTTGTTAAAAAGAATAGACTGGGAAGATCTAAATATTTATATTCAAAAAATCAACCAGTCAGAACACACTTGGTAAATTACTCTTCTTGAGTTATTAGATACAAAAAAGAAAACAATTTGAAGATGTTAGAGCTATTTAATTTGAGTTTTTAGCACAAAATGGTTGCAAATAATGGTTTAAAAAAAGCCAAAAAAAGCAGCACCATCACAGTACTCTGCAAGAAACCATACTATAAATAAAATTTTAATTTAATAACTTAATAACACTATTTGATATTTAATTTTGATAACTCCAATTTGTTTTCTTTCATAACAACAAACTTTCTCACTTTTTTATTTTCTCCTTAAGACAATTAAAATATCTTTTAAAATTAACTTTACTCAATCAGTACAATTAGACTTCTACTTTTACCCAAAGAGAAATAACATAGCTAAAAGAGAGTGTATTATATGCATTCTGGGTCTATACCTCAGTGTATACACTTTAAGTTTTTTTTCAGCTTTTAATTTATAGTTACTTACCAAGGGCTACAATATTTAATAAAATTTATAAATAAATAAATAAAAAGATGCTCTTACTTTTTAATTTTTTTAAGTTTTTGATTAGTTTTGTTTATTAGATATTTAATTACTATTATCTCCAGCTAAAGACTAATTATATAGTTTTAAAGAATGTTGTAGTGAAGGAAACACATTTTCCTGCTCTACTTATTTCCTGTATTCTGAGCCTAGGCTGGATAAAAATTGAAATTTATTTTTCAAATTCTAATCAGTCTTAAAGTTTTTTTTTCAGGGAGTCGGCCTATTCAATATTTGGTGATTAATGGATATCTAACTATTATTTGCTAGAAACTAAAACAAAAATAGAAAATAGCTCAAACCCTCAAAAACCAGCATTTAAATAAATTTAAATCTTGTTAGTAGCTTTTTTCATTATTCCTCTATGTTGAACAATTGAAAAAACCTTTGTCTTCCAGTAGGTTATTTAAAATTTGTCTTATTTTTTAAGCTAGCTAACATAATCTTAATACTTATTCTTTAATAACTAAATAAAATGTTCATGAACAAACAAAAAAGTTTGAGGAGCTCTAGCATATAATTGAGAAATTTAAATTCTATATGAGTTGAATGAATTAAAATAAGAAGTGATTAAATTGTGTTCTTCTTACAGTGTAATATGGCTGCAAGTAATATACTTGGTCTTTCAATAATAGCATGAAAAATAAGTATAAATATGTTTATTAATTATGATTATAATACAACTATATATAATTTTTATATGCAATACTGCATCTCTGTTATGGTTAGTGAATTATACAAATTTAGCTATTAGCTGATTTGAAAAGGAATGCACTTACTTCTCTATTGAAACTCTGGCAATTCTAGTCTAATGATAGCTTACTTCATGTGCAGGTATGATGATGACTTTAGTTAGCATTTTTCAACTAATTCAAACTCTGACACTAGGCTGGTTGTTGTCTTATTCTCTTTCAAATATTATAATTTTGTAGTAAGAACAAGTCCATTATTTGAGGGAATCCTTCTGAGAAGTTAGGACTTTCATTGATCAATAATACTAATGATCATCCAATGAAACTGTATTTTGCATTTAATGTATTTTAGATTCTTCCATTTTAAAATAACTTTATTATATTTATATAAAAAAAATTTAAATAAAAATAAAAATTCATGATTTATGTAATTCAATTGTGATAAAGTGATCTAATTAATATAATGGATTTAGAAATTGTGAAACTAAATTAAAATCACAGCCTGTTGCTGAATGTTATTGATAAGATTAGTATATGGGTGTGTTGTCCATTTTTAATTTTTCTGTTATATAAGATATTTTATTTTGTTTATGAATTTATATCAATTTATTTCATTATCTAAGATGAACATATTTATTAAGTAAAAAAGACAAGTTTATTGAGTATAACAAAATTATATACTAAAGGCTAAAAATATGAAGAAAAAAAAACATTATTGTATAATTAAATTTGTTTGTGCACATACTTCTCTTATGTGTATGAGTAAACAAATTGGAAAATTTGAGGTTAAGCAACCAAATCGCACTTAGGATTTGATGTGTATAATTTATCATCATGGCTTTTTTAAAAATGTGTTGTTGTTTTTTATTGCATATGACTTGTGGACAACCAATGTTAGTTTACTTATGATAATCTTCATAAAAGGACACTGAATAACCACTAAATTATTTGTGTTGAAAGTAGAACAAGAATTGTCTTGACATGTCTTATTTAATATAACTTAAGATAAATATGATAGTGCAGTTATATAATATAGAGGCTAGTATTGACCATATTATAGATATATGCAAGCAATAAAATTTATAGTTTCATAGTGCACTGTTCATTAAATCCAAACTTATTACATCATGAATGATCATCTAATGTAAAAATTTAGACTACCATCTTTCATCATACATCTATTTCACATACCAACACAGATAGTTACAGATTTAAACATCTGGTTTCTATAAGAGCAGTAGTTTGATCTTTATATTTTTTTATCACAAATGTGATGTGTAAATAAATTTACAATCAATCACACAATATAATTATGCTAATCCCATCTTATATATTGTGACAGTCAGTTTTAAATGACTGCCACAAAGTTGACTGCAAGCATTAGTTGCAGTCCAAACAAATGTACGTATTATAATAAAAGGAGTGGTCTGTGCAGGTATATTTCTCTGTTGCTTACACACACACTATATTTAAAATAAATAGGATGAATGGTGATAATACGCCTATAAATAAACAAATGCGGACACCACATATAAATATGTATTTTGCTGTTAATAAATGCTATATGTTTTTTTATTTATATGAATAAATATGGCAGAGGGTTAAAGAAATTCTTATGGGAAACTGAAATATATTTGCAAATAACCCAACAGTAAACATATTTTATTTTGATTTTATTTTATTTTAGATTCTCAAATGTTGTATTTTTTTTTTCTGTTGCTTGTTGAATATTCTTTTTGGAAAACTCAAAAACAATTTTTATGTGACAACAAGTATACAGTTTTATAATTTTTTTTTACAACTTAATGTTCATGACCGCAGGCAAGCCAATGACCTCTTTCTTTTATCGTATAATGTTTTTGGAAAACAAGTGTAGAAATTGTATCAGTGGTTATTCGGCTTGACACCTATTCAAAATTATTTAATTAGATAAATGTAATTTTACTTTATTGTTTAAAGAAATCAAGGGATTGGAATTTAAATGGTTTGTGAAATTCTGAAATTAATTAAAAGATAGCTAAAATTAAATCCATTGTTTGGAATTGTTTAATTAAAAACAGAAATGTAAAAGCAATAACTTGTGGAGGGGATGAGAGAATACACCCTGTAATGGGGGGGATATATAAAGGCTGGTCAGATGAAATTTAGTTAGTTAGCTGGGTTACATTAGTTGATACTCGCACGGGCACTCTTACCCGTTCGCTTTGAGTTAGCTGGGTTACATTGGTTGATACTTGCACGGGCACTCTTACCCGTTAGCAGTATAGTTTCCAGAGTGTACAGACAAAAAGAAAAGAAAAAGAATTATGAGTGTAAAAACTATTTATTCGGAATGCTGAATGTATTTTAAAAGGCGCAGACCAAGAAATATAATATTCATTGACTGAAAAAGAAAAATACAATTGAAATTTAAGCTAATGTTTTATATCGCTAAGGAAATGGAATCAGGATATATTCGTGATTCAGCAATGGATATGGAGTAGAAACCAAGTTCGGTACATTCGCACAGCTCGGAGTCCTACATAGCCATCCAGTGATGTGACTTTCCATTTCTGAAAGTGTAGCTGCTATGGACAATTTGCCAACCTCCATATAGGCCCTGTGAAGTAATCACCTGCACAGCAGATATATATCGCCCTCAAAATCCTAGCCCAGAGAAGAACGAAGACTTCAGGAAGTATTATTTATGTTTTTATATTTTTTTTATGTCTTATTATGAGTAATTCGTCATTTGACTAATATTGCTATTACTAAATGAACCAATGAATTGCGTAATTCAGTCATAAATATTTTATTTGTAATTTTAACGTAAAGCTACACATAATTCATTGGAGTATCTAAATAAATTATAAAAGAATCGATAAAGTAAATATGAAATATTTCAAAATAGTTAAATAGAAATAATTGGGTGGTTTGGTCATTGGATGTATGTGTTTCGCTTTGAAATAATAGAAAATTTATTCCATCCGCTAAGTGCGGGATTGTTTTATAAGGAATAAAAGTATGTAAGACAGCGTTCCAAATGATTATTATTGTCCGCTACGGGCAGGACTCATATTATGGAACTTTTAAGATTAAAATTGTAGTTTAGCACGAGTTTGTTCCCTGAGTAAATTTATTCCATCCGCTAAGTGCAGGATTGTTTTCATAAGGAATAAAAGTGTGTACGAAAGTGTTCCAAATAATTATTATTGTCCACCACGTGCAGGACTTAGATATTGGAACACTTAAGATTCTACTATCATTAACTCATGGCTAACTCTTTTTTTTTTTATTTATTATTATGAAACACGTACATACCATGGCCAATACACATTGTTTTATAAGAAATTTTGTTTTGAGTTTAAAGTGTAAGCAGGGGAGAATTTCAGACCATTCCTTTCCCATTCATGAAACTTTAAAATTTATTATACACTTGAATTTTAATTACTATCGTTTATGTGTGTTTATTATTTTGTAAATATTTATATAATCATAGAGGGCTTAATAAATTTAATATCCAATTTTAAAGTACGGAGTTGTGCTATGTATTTGATAATGATATTATTGTTTGACCTTTTATGTTAACGAAGCAACAAACCACCATCCCGAGATCATGAGTTGATTGAGCTAGTCAGGGATTAAACTTACCGGGATTGGGAATCATTCGTTAGGCATTCACTTTCTATTGATTTTTTATAAGAGATTATAGCTCTTTATTTATTACATGATCATATCCCTTGGGGAGGGGAGCAATCTCTTTCTTAAGGTGGCACATAAAGGTTGCAGTAAACGAACCTTTCAAAGGTATGATTATAGTAATGTATACCAGGATGCCTTTGAATATTTCTTAATTGCTGCTCGATCTCAGAAAACGCATGTCATGCTCAATGCGGTATAGAGAGAGACAGTGACCGATACAGAAAAATGGCGTCCAACGTGTTATTCGGCATGATGCAATTCGTATGCACATAAGTTAATAGTGGAGGTCACAGCCGTGTTATATAAATAATAAATGGAATAGAAAAATTATTAGTATTTTCTTAATAGGAGAGGTTTGGGCAGATAGCAAGCTACATTGAGAATTAAAAAAAAGGGAAAGTAATAAATAAACATATACTAGCTATATATAGATGGCAAACAAATTAGGGTGAGCTAAGTGCGAATGTACCGAGATTTAATAAAAAAGAAATAAATAAATAGAATACTTTGCTAGCGTTGAGTTTTAATAACAAATAAATAAACAAAATACTTTGCAAGAAATAAATAAAATACTTTGTTAACGTTTAGATATAGTAAAGAGTGAAATAGATAACTAGAATACTTTGTTATAAATACACAGAATACCTTGTTAGCATCTAGATATTGTAAAGAAAGAATGGTTTACTGAAAGAACTAATAAATAGTATTTATTCATGTGGACCAGATCATTTACAAAAAAAAAAATGGATGAGCAAAAATTAGATAAAAAGGATGAAGAAAGTCGAGATATAGAGCAGGAAAGCAATGTAGAAACAGAAGGAAATGAGCAAAATAGAATAGAATCTGAAATGGAAAAAAACTTAATAAATATAATGGTGGACTTTATGAAAGAAATGAGAGAAGAAATAGCCAAGATAACACCCAAATAGAAGATCTAAGAAAAGATATGGAAAAACGAATGGAAGACTTGTCCCAGAGGATATGCAGTGTGGAGGAGGAAACGGTACAAAAATTGGAAATAAGAGTCCAAAATAAGGAAGCGATAGCACAGGGCAGCAATTTTAAACATGAACAGGAGGCTAATAATGAAACATTTTATACTCATGCGACAGAAGGTGATATAGATAGTAAAGGAGGAAATGATAATTTGAAGATAGTAGTGAGGGAAAACGAACAGAAAGTAAGAGAGGGTGAAAATAGTCAGCAGCAAGGTAGAAATAAAATAGAAAAAAATAATGCAGATACAGTAGCAGGATAGTTAGTAGAAAGAGATAACACCTATACTAATTTACCAAATATAAACCAATTTCTAAAGATAGGAGTGTTCGAAGGGCAGACAAGTGAGGCTCTGATAGGACATCTTAATAGTTTAGAAAAGTATTTTAGAATAAATAGGATGGATGATGCTAGCCAGTTAATAATATCATACAACCATCTCCAAGGGGATGCTCGTGCATGGTGGGAATCACTGTTTCACCACCCAAACACATACGAAGAATATAAAAAGGCTTTGCTGCGAAACTTCTGGAGTGACGAAAGACAAGAGATGGTATTATACCAAATAATGCAAGAAAAATATAAAATGGGTGGAGGTGAGAGTTACTCAAAGTTCTTCAGAAGACAAGTGGCCAAGCTCCGGACTTTAGAAGCCTGCCATATATCTGAGGGCCAGATCATCAGAATAATATGGCACAATTTACCGTTCCGTATTGAACAAATGCTTTTAACGGTAAATACGAACTCAACAGAACAACTAGCAGAATTACTAAATTGTATCGACATCAACCAGCAAGGCAGACCAGTAGATAAAACAGATACGACCGATAATGGTAGGGTCATACAGGGGAAAAAAGATACAGATTCATATAACGAAATATCGAATCTAGTTTGTTCATGGGAGGATAGAGTGCCAGAATAATTACTGCAAAAGTGCCCCACGATAAGAATAACATTAGAAGGAGTAGAAGCATTAGCGTTAGTGGATTCAGGTAGTCAAATTTCAGTAATTTCAGAAAATCTGTATAAGAAAATAGTCATTAGTAACCCTAGAGTAGAAACGCTTCCATTACGGGCTGCCCAGGTAACACTAGCAAACAACTGAAAGGCCAAGCTTGAACCTTGCCAGATATGGATACAAATAGAATACCAGGGAATGATGACATGCCATGCATTTCTGATTATGAGCAACTTAATTCACAAGGCAGTATTGGGCTCAGACTTCTTGCACATGAACAAATGTAATATAAATTACGAAGAGGAATGGGTGATATGCAATGGTCACCAAATACCATTCTCGCAGTCATCAGTATCTGGTATGACAGGACTGTGTTGCATGAACCAGTCTACCATAGAGATTCTGGAAGAAAAGGTCAGTATGGCAGGAATAGCTTCATCAAATGAGAAGAAAAAACTCAAATCTCTACTGCAAGATTACAACACGATATTCTCTGATACCCCAGGGATAATTAAGGGGTATTCGCAAAGGATAAGACTAAAGCCGGGAGAACCATTCCAGGCACGTTCATACCCCATACCTCACAAATTTAAGGAAGAAGTCGAGCATCAATTGGAGCAGATGATGGAGTGGGGTGTGATTGATAAATGCTCCTCACCATACTGCAACCCTCTAGTAGCTGTAAAAAAGAAAAATGGATCTATCAGAATATGTCTTGATGCTCGCCAATTGAACCATGCAACAATACCTGACTGCACCATTCTGCCACCTATACAAGAACTGCTAATGAAGTTTAACGGAAAAAGTATCTTCTTGACGTTCGATCTTACTGCCAGCTATTGGCAGATCAAGTTATATCCAGTGGACCGTCAATACACTGCATTCAGATATGGGGGATACTCGTACCAATTTAACCGAATGCCTTTTGGGTTAATTAACAGTGGAGCAGGACTGCTACGGTGTTTAGATCAAGTGCTAAGACCTGAAGTCAAGAAAAGTATAATTACTTATGTTGATGATGTTGTGGTGGCATCATCATCTATGGAAGAACATTTTCAACAACTGCAGACATTTTTCAAAGAATGCCACGATAAGGGCATAAAGATAAACTTAAAAAAAAGCACACTGGTATCCAATGAAATTGAATTCCTTGGCCATTTGGTAGGAGAATCTGGAATCAAACCACATCCAGATAAAATCAAGGCCATCACTGAGTTTCCTAGACACCGAACAAAGAAAAATGTACGTTCTTTCTTGGGTCTATGCAATTTCTACAATAGATTCTGTGAGAAATTTGCGGATCAAATGGAGCCATTGCTGCAACTCATTAGGAAAGACATACGTTGGAGTTGGATGCAAGAATAAGAGGAAGCATTTGAAAGAGTAAAGAGAAATTTTGTAAAACAAGTTGTGTTGGCATATCCGAACTTTGATAGACCATTTTTACTCCAAACCGATAGTAGTGGATATGGATTGTCACTCTTTCTCAGATCCAGCATGATGGATAACTGGGAGTACTATATTTTATAAGCCGGCTGCTGAAAGGACTGGAGATAAACTACACTTACAGAAAAAGAGGCCCTGGCCATTGTATGGGCATTTCAGAAGTTTCGTCCCATCCTGTTGGGTTCTGAGGTAGTGGTGATTACAGACCACAAAAGTTCGGAATTCCTCAACCATAGCTACCTTAATAATAGCCATTTGGTACGTTGGAGCCTGTTCCTCCAAGAATTTAACTACTCAGTTAGGTACTGTAAGGGAGCTGAGAATATAGTAGCTGACGTACTCAGCCGCCATCCAGTCCCAATCCAACAGCAACATGGAAATCTAGATAACATATATATAGCTAATATTGTGTCCTGCAGGGGTGAAAGCATCGAGAAACATCTATCTCAACTGACTGAAAAACAACATGAAGACAAAAAGCTATGTCAAATTATGACTCAATGCCAGAAATCACCAGGAAAAACAAATACACAGAGATATAAAATTGACAAAGGCATGTTATATTATCGAATTCAAGAAGGGAGCGAGGATTGGAGAGTGATGGTACCACCCCAAATGAGGAACTCTCTCATCACAGACATCCACAAATTGTATGGACATTACGGTACTTACAAAACAAAATACTGCCTTCAACAGTGGTTTTACTGGCCAGGGATGCACAGAGATATAATTGCCACATTAAACAAATGTGAAGTATGTCAACGGGCAAAGCCACAGAATAAATCATACACTAGTCACATGAAATCAATCATCCCAAAGAACCCTAATGAAATCATGGCCATTGACTTTTATGGTCCTCTGCCCCCTTTTAATAGAAAGAAATACTTATTGGTGGTATATGACCTATTTTCAAAGTGGGTTGCAGCATATCCTTTGTCCAGGACCATGACAAAAGAAACTATTAGGGTATTAGATTCTCTGCATTTCCCGCAGGTCGGAAAGCCAAAATCAATTTTATCTGATCAGGGAACCCCATTTGTATCAGAGGAATGGAATAAATGGATGGCAAGGTGAGAAATTAAACACACCCTTACATCCATCAGGAACCCTCAAAGCAATCCATGCGAATGGATTATGAGGGAGTTGGGAAGACTGTTCCGCACATACCTGCCCACAAATCATAGGGGATGGGTCAAACAATTACCACTGATACTCAATTTTATTAATTGGTCAGCAAATGAATCTACAGGCCTCCCACCAATACAGCTGCATTTTGGAAAACCTGTTCCAAAACTATTCGACACTGAATTCTCAGAAACATAGAAAAACCCATTGACATGGAGAAGGACAAGGGAAGAGCATAAGCCCAGATGTGGAAAATGAGCCACTGAAGACAAAAAAGAAAATGCCCATCACAGCATCAGTTTAAGGTCGGGGATAAAGTGATGGTTCGTACACCCCATGTCAGCGTCCCAGAAAAATCTCAATTTAAAAAATTTTTCAACTTATACGAAGGTCCATTTGAAATTGTAGAATGCTGTGGTCTGGGTAAAGACTGAGCAGGAAATCAAGGGCTCATATAATGCCCGCGCACTGAAATCTGTTGGGTAGACTGAGCAGGAAATCAAGGGCTCATATAATGCCCGCGCACTGAAATCTGTTGGGTAGACAATCATTGGACATTACGATTAATAGATGTGTATGTATATATTCTTTAAGATTTCGATTTTCGTTTTCTAATGACACAACTGTATATATATAGTTAAGTATAAACCAATATTTTTTTTGTTACATATATAATAAACTAGTATATTCATTAGTATTAGATCTAAATTAGTATATCCCTTAAGATTTTTATTTTCATTATTAATAACACAATCATATATAGTCAAGCTAATATTTCTTTTTAAATTGTAATGAACCAGTATATTCATCAATAATATTAAATATAAGTGAAAGTAATGTAATATAGACTTTAAATGGTCAACTCATTTAGAAGTCTCATTAAGGGAGGGGGGTATTGTGACAGTCAGTTTTAAATGACTGCCACAAAGTTGACTGCAAGCATTAGTTGCAGTCCAAACAAATGTACATATTATAATAAAAGGAGTGGTCTGTGCAGGTATATTTCTCTGTTGCTTACACACACACTATATTTAAAATAAATAGGATGAATGGTGATAATACGCCTATAAATAAACAAATGCGGACACCACATATAAATATGTATTTTGCTGTTAATAAATGCTATATTTTTTTTTATTTATATGAATAAATATGGCAGAGGGTTAAAGAAATTCTTATGGGAAACTGAAATATATTTGCAAATAACCCAACAGTAAACATATTTTATTTTGATTTTATTTTATTTTAGATTCTCAAATGTTGTATTTTTTTTTCTGTTGCTTGTTGAATATTCTTTTTGGAAAACTCAAAAACAATTTTTATGTGACAACAAGTATACAGTTTTATAATTTTTTTTTTACAACTTAATGTTCATGACCGCAGGCAAGCCAATGACCTCTTTCTTTTATCGTATAATGTTTTTGGAAAACAAGTGTAGAAATTGTATCAGTGGTTATTCGGCTTGACACCTATTCAAAATTATTTAATTAGATAAATGTAATTTTACTTTATTGTTTAAAGAAATCAAGGGATTGGAATTTAAATGGTTTGTGAAATTCTGAAATTAATTAAAAGATAGCTAAAATTAAATCCATTGTTTGGAATTGTTTAATTAAAAACAGAAATGTAAAAGCAATAACTTGTGGAGGGGGTGAGAGAATACACCCTGTAATGGGGGGGGGATATATAAAGGCTGGTCAGGTGAAATTTAGTTAGTTAGCTGGGTTACATTAGTTGATACTCGCATGGGCACTCTTACCCGTTCGCTTTGAGTTAGCTGGGTTACATTGGTTGATACTTGCACGGGCACTCTTACCCGTTAGCAGTATAGTTTCCAGAGTGTACAGACAAAAAGAAAAGAAAAAGAATTATGAGTGTAAAAACTATTTATTCGGAATGCTGAATGTATTTTAAAAGGCGCAGACAAAGAAATATGATATTCATTGACTGAAAAAAAAAAATACAATTGAAATTTAAGCTAATGTTTTATATCGCTAAGGAAATGGAATCAGGATTTATTCGTGATTCAGCAATGGATATGGAGTAGAAACCAAGTTCGGTACATTCGCACAGCTCGGAGTCCTACATAGCCATCCAGTGATGTGACTTTCCATTTCTGAAAGTGTAGCTGCTATGGACAATTTGCAACCTCCATATAGGCCCTGTGAAGTAATCACCTGCACAGCAGATATATATCGCCCTCAATATCCTAGCCCGGAGAAGAACGAAGACTTCGGGAAGTATTATTTATGTTTTTATTTTATTTTTTTATATCTTATTATGAGTAATTCGTCATTTGACTAATATTGCTATTACTAAATGAACCAATGAATTGCGTAATTCAGTCATAAATATTTTGTTTGTAATTTTAACGTAAAGCTACACATAATTCATTGGAGTATCTAAATAAATTATAAAAGAATCAATAAAGTAAATATGAAATATTTCAAAATAGTTAAATAGAAATAATTGGGTGGTTTGGTCATTGGATGTATGTGTTTCGCTTTGAAATAATAAAAAATTTATTCCATCCGCTAAGTGCAGGATTGTTTTATAAGGAACAAAAGTATGTAAGACAGCGTTCCAAATGATTATTATTGTCCGCTATGGGCAGGACTCATATTATGGAACTTTTAAGATTAAAATTGTAGTTTAGCACGAGTTTGTTCCCCGAGTAAATTTATTCCATCCGCTAAGTGCAGGATTGTTTTCATAAGGAATAAAAGTGTGTACGAAAGTGTTCCAAATAATTATTATTGTCCGCCATGTGCAGGACTCAGATATTGGAACACTTAAGATTCTACTATCATTAACTTGTGGCTAACTCTTTTTTTTTTTTTTTATTATTATGAAACACGTACATACTATGGCCAATACACATTGTTTTATAAGAAATTTTGTTTTGAGTTTAAAGTGTAAGCAGGGGAGAATTTCAGACCATTCCGTTCCCATTCATGAAACTTTAAAATTTATTATACACTTGAATTATAATTACTATCGTTTATGTGTTTATTATTTTGTAAATATTTATATAATCATAGAGGGCTTAATAAATTTAATATCCAATTTTAAAGTACGGAGTTGTGCTATGTATTTGATAATGATATTATTGTTTGACCTTTTCTGTTAACGAAGCAACAAACCACCATCCTGAGATCATGAGTTGATTGAGCTAGTCAGGGATTAAATTTACCGGGATCGGGAATCATTCGTTAGGCATTCACTTTCTATTGATTTTTTATAAGAGATTATAGCTCTTTATTTATTACATGATCATATCCCTTGGGGAGGGGAGCAATCTCTTTCTTAAGGTGGCACATAAAGGTTGCAGGAAAACAAACCTTTCAAAGGTATGATTATAGTAATGTATACCAGGGTGCCTTTGAATATTTCTTAATTGCTGCTCGATCTCAGAAAATGCATGTCGTGCTTAATGCGGTATAGAGAGAGACAGTGACCGTTACAATATATATATGTATTGTATCCTAATCAGATGACTACCCAATCCTCATCTACTATGATATGTTGGGTGTCAATAATAATAACTAACTTCTAGCTCAGTCAAACTAATTTTCTTTTTTTTATATAAAGTTCTAATAATACAAATATTACACATTTAGTGTCTAATATATTACATCAATCATAATAAATTATTTAATCATAAAATAATATAATCATGAGACTTGGTATTTAATCATTCATTAAGGTGCCCCCTTTTAACATTAAGTATATACCAAAACTATACCCTAAATGGCATAGAAATATCAATGATACTCCCATGACTCACAATTAAAATAAATTATATTTAATATTAAGAATTTTCTAAGTAAAATTTAATTATAACACTATAATATTCAGTTACTTCTTAATATAATTGTATTACACTTTTTTATTAATATTCCTAAACTCAATCCACATCTCAGGTAATTATTGTTTCTTAAAATAAATAATTAATTTACATAATCAAATGTAAAGAGGGATTTTACTTACACCCAGCTACATTTAAATTAATTAAGAAACAAATATGCAAATCCATTTTTCATTTCAAAATAATTAACTAATTTTCTTATAAAATTGACTAAAAACTAAATTAAAATTATTAACTAATACTTTTCACTTTGTATTATAATCTAATTATTTTTATTTTATATGGCATACTAGTTATTAAGTTGTCCATTATGATCATTAAGTATGATGAAGAAAATTTTAAATCAATGAATATTTTGATACAACATCAAATATAGTTAACAATCACAATATTTTTCTTATTTCTTATCTTATTTGAAGTTATATGCAAGAATATCAAATATCATTAATTATTACAATATATGTGTGATTAGGATGATGAATAATGACTTGGAAAACAAGAAAAGAGACTCTTAACACTTTGTTAATTTTAAAAACAAACAATATTTATTACAGCAGTGATACAAAATTTAAGAAAAATTTACACATTTTATATTTAATAAAAAAAAAAAATTAACATATTATATCAAAGTTTAAAACTAACATTAACAAAAGACTTAGAATAAAACAAATAATTTACACTTTGCTTTGAAAATTACTTACAACTAAGATATAGTATATCCCCTACTTGACTCTGTGAATATTAAGATACTTCTTAATATTTCCATCTTAAAATATATCAATAAAATATACAATATGGATTTTATCACATTCTAAATATTTCTATAATATTATTATCTAATTACAACTCTATTTATTTATTATAAAATAAACATTTAATTACTTAAATATTCATTAAGATATGGCACATCTTTTCATATCATAACTCTTCTATGTCAGACTTTCATTTGATGCCTAATAAAGAAAATATTCAAAATACTGTGTAGATAATTAAAAAAAAACAATAGAAATTTTAAAAAAGTGTTAATTTTTTATAAATAAAATAATTAATAATAAAGAGAACTTGGTTTAAAAATTTAATAAAATATTTTTATAGGATTTTTCAAGTTAAGAGAAATGTAATTTCAGTAAGATTATAAACTAAACTAAGCAGATTTAAAGAATATATTTTAAATAAAGCATGGAACTAATGTAGTTCTGTTCACAATTATTTTGAAAAAATAAATAATTGAGTTGAAACTAAATTAAATTGAAATTAATTAATATAAAATTTACAAGTGTCTTGTCAGAAATAGTGTAGAAAGAAAAGATTAAATTATAAAAAAAAAATTTAATTTTTTTTTTCAAAGAGAAAATCTTAAAATTATCAAAAAGTTATAAAAAAAAAATAAAAGTACAAAAAATGGAAAAGAGTAAGGAGAAGTAGTAAAAATATGATAATGGTAAAAAAAATAGTAAATATAGAAATGAATTGAAAAAAAAATAGTAATTTAAAAAAAAAAAACATTATGCTGGGAAAAATATTATAAAGCTAAAAGAGACTATAAAAATAAAGAGCAGAAAGTAAGAATTAATATAGTAATATAGAATAATCAGCATAGAAAGAGATATTTATACTCATGAAACAAGTAAAAAACAATGGAAGTTATTAAAAATATAGATTTATATAAAAGACATGGAAAGAACATATAAGTTGTTATAAAGTAAAAAGAACCTTTATTTATAATAAATTAAAAAATTATAAATTTGGATAAAAATAAAATAGATTAAATGTTTTATAATGAAAGCAAAAGTTATCCATTAATGTTAAACTGAGATTTAAAATGGCAAAGAATCAAAACTTTAGACAAAATTTCTGAAGGTTATAGATAAAAAATTTTAAAGTCGTGCCTACATTTCTCAAGAGAGTAATAAGATTTTGCAAATGGTAGCAGTTTTTTTTTTCACCTGATAGTATTTTTTTAATTTATTAATGACATGAATTTTGTTTTAGAACTATAAGCTTAAATTGTCCTGCTCATCATGCCTTAATAATGTCAATAAATTTGTACATATGTATTTTTTTATGAGGAAAAATTTGAATTTAGAGAGTAATGGACAAAAAGATGTGCATATAAAATTGTGAAAATTGTTAGGAGAGATTTATAATTAATGGTAGTTCTGTAATTCTAATACAGGAATACTGTCTATTAAAGTTTCATATGGATTGGTTGTAAGACATGCAGACATACTATTAATAATAACAAACAAATTTCAGTACTGTAAAACATTAATAACACTTAATATTTACAGATTAGATGAAAATTTAATTATTTCTTTTTTTAAAAAAAAATCTATTTTTGGTTATTATTTATTGAATACTTTTTTCATTTTTCACTAATCATCTTTTACAGATGTGTAAAATTACTTACAATTTATATGCTCTATAGTAAATGAAGAAAATAATTGATAAATTTCAGATATCTGTAAAAAAAATATTTAGCATTCAAACCAATGAATAATGATTGCAAAACAAATGTGTTTCATAAGTGTGATAAACTATAGCATTTCATAAGAAATTAAATTTGTGATGGACTTGGATTGGCCCTCATCATTATTTTTTAAAATTACACTTATCGTATTATTATGGTCCACTGATCCATATAACTTGCATACATCCAATGAGGCCACATAACCACCATCAACTACCTTGGCAGACTCCAAAATCTGAACAAATTCAAATGTAGAATTAATTGTATATTCGCCAAAACCCACCAAATCTTGTAACCATTTTGCAAACAATTGTGATGCTTTCTGATAATAACAACCCCCAAAATCCATCATCAATATTAATGGAACATTCTCCTTATGAAGTTTAACATTTGCAAACAAATGTGGAACAATTGCAGCTGACAGATAAATCCTCAAATATTCATCTATACGGTCGCAAAACATTACAAACAAACTTGTCTTTATACACTTTTAACTTATAATTCTCAACTTTTTCAAAGTTCAACTTAACAATTTTCTGAGAAATTTTCTCTTTATATATATATGTCCATCCATCAACACAAATCCATTGCCTTTATCTTCTTTTGCACAAATAATATTTTTATCCTTCAGCAACACTCTGAAATTATTAATTGTTCTATACCACTTCTTATCCTCTGCAAGATTATAAGAACGATCTTTTAACAATGGAACAACATCTCCTTCTTCTCTGAAAACTCATACCCTGTCTCAATATCTGCAATAATCTCCATATTTGGATCCCTCCAACCACTACTAACAAATCTAGGACCACATTCCAACAAAGATTTAAATTCTATTGACAAATTTTCATTTGATAAATTCACAAAATTATCTTGTACTTCATTATAAATTATTACATTTTGTTTCTTCACTAAAAAATTAAACTTATTCTCAAATTTACACTGTAAAAACATTTGCAAACCATTACACCTATCAATAATATCATCTGGTATTGAATAAAAATTTAAAATCCTCTGCCTTCTTGCAACATTTAAATATAATTGTTTTTTACAATCTTTCACAATACACTTTAATAATGTAATCTTCATTAAACCCATGGCTTCTCTCTTGCTGTAAATGGAAGGGTTAATCACAAAATTACAACAGTTCAGAAAAACTTTAAATTTCATGCACTTCTTTAAAAACTTTAACCGCTCTCCAAGTTTAAAATTTTTTTTACATAACTAAACTGTCAGATAATGAAAATTATGCTACACGAATAAAGTGTGATAAACAGAGCACAAAAATATTAATTATAAACAACAATTAGCCAAGCACTTTCGGTACTGTATACCAGAATCATGGTGACATACTGGAACTGAATGGTTAATATTTCAGTGCATGCTCAGTGGAACATTAGTGTTATGCTGATTAATAACGTTTTTAGACTTTGCAATAAACCAAACCTCTTTCAACTTCCTTTTCTGATCATTTGACTCATTCCTAGTATGATTTATCATTTTTATATTTCCTTTTTCAAATTTATGTCCTGTCTCTAATGAAAGTAAATAAACAGGTGATATTTTATCATATTTGTATTGGTTTAATCTTATGTAAATTGAGTTCTTCATTTCACCTATATAATTATTCCTAATATTTTTATCCTGACAAGATTTACACTCTATTTTATATACTTAATTTATATAATTTTCTATATATTTATTGCCTAATATATTAAGCATAATTTTTCTTTTTTTATTTATTATTCTAAATTTTATCACATTATTAAACTTTTTATTGATTCTCCAAATTATTTTGTTTATATCCTTTACAATATTATTATTATATATTTTTATACCATTTATATTTAATTTTATTGCCTTTATCCTTTTTAAGATTATTCCCTTTATTATCATCAATAACAAATTTCTCTTCTAACATTTTTACATCATCTTCTATAATCTTTATTGGGTAATCATTTATTTTAAATTCATTAATTCTTAATTCTACTTGCTTATTATAATCTTCTTTATTGGAGCAGTAATTTATAGCTTTATACATTCTTGAAGTAATATTATTTATTTTGTATTTTCTATCTATATTTGAATTCCAATTAGCCATGCTATTATCTATATTCATCTTTTTTATATATTGATGTCTCTATTTTACATTTAATATTAAAATATGATTTTATTAATAGAATATCCAAATATGATAGTTTATTTTCATTTTCTTTTTCTATTGTAAATTTTATGCTTGTATCTAATTTATTTAACTCTTCAAGGCAAAAATCTATCTGCCTTTGGCTTTTGTTAAAAATCAATAGATAATCATCCACATACTTTTTCATAAATATTGGAGCATTCTTATTATTCGCCATTAAATCTTCTATCTTTTCCATATTCATATATATATTACTTACCACTGTACTTAGTGCTCCTCCTATTAACAACCCTTTTTGTTGTTTATAATATTCTTCTTTAAATTCAAATGTAATTTCTTTGCAACAAATTTCCATAATTTCCATCAATCTTCCTATTGGTATTTCGATTTTATTATTCTTGTCATTTTATATCTATTAATTGCTAATTCTATAGTTTTCTCTTTATTAATATTGATGTACATTATACAACATCTATTTTACCATTGTTAAATTGTAATTACTATATTGATCCACTTTTTCTCTAATTTCCTTTACCAAATCTTTACTATTTTTAATACAATGATTACTATTGTTATTAATATATATTTTTTAAAATATTATTTGCTATGAGTTTGTACAATTAATTACAGTTTTTAATGATATTCCTTTCTTAAAAATCTTTGGTGATCCATAAATTTTTGCTGTAACATAATCCTTTCCCCCTAAATACATAAATACTTTCTTATTTATCAAATTATTATTATACATTCCTTTTATAAACTCATATATATTTTTCTTTTTCTTTTTAGTATCATCTTTTTTAATTTTTATAAAAATATCCTCTACTAAAATTTCATTCATTTTTTAAATATATTCTTCTTTGCTTATTAATACCAATTTATTACCTTTGTCTGACTGTGAAAATTACCTCTTTTTCATACTTATTCTTTATTTTTTTAACATTGTTTATTATAATTATACCTTCAAATTTATTAATATTTTTATTTATAATTCTACTCTTATTATCCTTCAAATTTTTTATCTTATATACCATATTATTCATTTAATCTTTTTAATATATCCATCCCATAACTTATCTTTCTTACTGATTAAACTATTAATATCTTTATTCTCATAATAATACATATTATAATTATCTTCTACATATATATAGAGAGTTATGCCTGTTTTAATAGCAGTTAAGATCAAACATAAGAAATGGTGATCATGTGATGTTTATTAGCTTAAAACCAATCCTGCCTAATAGGATAGTGGTGGCTATGATTATTAAAAAACCAAAGACACCAAAATGTATAAGTACTGAACTGAGTTCAGACCTATATGACTATATAAGCTGGTGAGCTTGGATTTAAAATAATACAGTGTGTTCAATTTAAGTCTCATAGTTTTGTAGTTAAGTAGAGATAAAAAATGGCTGCTGGAGGGTTTCATTAGATCCTAAGATCTAGGTGCAGTGCTCTCAGATCCAAGGCTCCTCACTGACAAAGGCCACAAGCCAGGAACTAGTCTGAAGATATTGAATGAATAGGCACTAGATGTGGATTTTATGCACAAGCTTTCTGGTATCCATTGATTACTCTTGTTTGCACTGAGTGACAATACATATAAAGAGTTTTGCCTGTTTTAATAACAGCTAAAAGCAAGCATAAGAAATGGTGATCATGTGATGTTTATTGGCTTAGTTGTACATTACTCTAGAATGATATAAAGCATATAAATTATACATTCATCTGCATAAACTGGAATCATTTACATCTTCCCTCAAACAGTAGTCATAATAATTATATTTTTCTAAGCTATGTATCATATGCCATGTAAATTCTTTCTTACCTCTTGTATATATGTTAATATTGTGTATAATTTTTTATTAATAAAGTTTATTTTATTAAAAAAAATTTAAGAAAAAATCAAAAAGATGCTTTGATTTTTATATATTAATTGGCTGAGATTTAAACAATCTATTGCTTGATATAAATATATTAATGAACAAAAAAACAACTTTTACATTTTAAAAATAAAAGGTAACTGTATTAAATGCAAAGAAAATTATTGCTGATACAGTGCTTTATATAATTCATGTTGTAAGCTATAGCATAGTCATTGATATGGTGGCTAATAAAATGAAGTGAATGCTTCAATCATTCTTTTACTGTTTAATTCCAATGTTGAGCTTTTCTTTAAAGTTTAGTATTATAAAGAGTAATATTTGTTTCTCGTAAATATTTTCAATGCATAAATTAAATACATATTGCCAGTTAAATGAATAAGCAAATAAATTGAAATAAAGCTAAAAAAAAAAACATTAAAAAGGAACAAAAAATTGTATAAAGGTTAAATGATAGTTATATTACATATAAATAAGGGTGCAATAATTCATGAAATTATATTATCTTTACATGACTATATATATATTATGTACATCAAATTAAAGTTAATTGTGAAATGTAGGTATTATTTTAGCCAAGTACATTTTTGGTGCAGTGTATTTTAATCATAACAGCAAATAAAAACCATGATGTAATGTACTGCACCAAAAATGCTTTAGTTAAAATAATAACTACATTTAACATTTATAATTAACACACATACATATTTGTGTGCAATTTAGAATAGATAAGTATATAAATGTTATACAATTAAATAAATTATTATGTATTGTAGTAAAAGTTTTTTTCTATATACTAATTTTTAGACAATTTTACTAATATTTATAATTTGCATTAATATAATATATATATATTTATAGAAATGGTTTATTGATAACACTTGGATAACAGAATATACAAATGCCTAGGTGCCAACAAATTTGTGGTCTAATTCTTTTTGTTATTTCCTGCTTTTCTCTACTTCCTGTCTTCTTTATCAATGAATTAAGAATTGCTATAATTCTTGTAATAGTAGTAATGTTTACTGCTAGTCTTACATGTCTTTGTGGTGCTCCAGGAAAGCCTAAGATATCTGATGATTTGATTCCTACTAGTGATGCTCCAGCTATGATTTATATCAATCCAGGACTAACTGAACTGCCACTAGCAATTCCATTATTTGTATTAAATGATGGTTACCATTCCTTATTTTTATCTAGACAAATCTCTCCAGATTATAATGAACCTCTTAATAACAATGAAATGTCACAAGATACTGAATTGTTAACAACTCACACTTTAGTACAGATGGAGGATCCACCACCAAATTATGAAATGTTATTCCCAGATTCAGAGATCAAAACCTAAAGAATCACAAAAGTTATTGAAATTATATATCATAATAATGATTATTAATAAGCATAAAAAACTATATTAATGTACTGAATTGAAATTAACTAAGCTGCTGCAATCTTATATTTTTTTCAAAAGCTCATAGCCAAAATACTTCAGTTAAGAGGATTTAAGTATTCTATATGAATAACATTCAATATATGGCTTATTTCTTTTCTTTTTTTTTTTTAATAAAACAATGTTGTTGTTGTTGTTGCTGTTTTTTAAAAAAGAACCTATTTTTATGTATATATGTATAATATTTTTAAAGTCATTATATTTCATTTAAATATAATATAATCTTGCTTTGACTTTTAGATTCTAATTTTGTTAAGAAGAAAATAAATGATATATAAAAAAAATAGTGTGATTTAAAATAAATCTAAAAATAAAATAGAATATAGAATGGCAATGAACTTTTTTATTTTAAATAAAAGAAATTAATGTTTAAAATATTATTAAATTTAATTTAAATAAAAATGAAATATCTTACTTTTAAAAATAAATAAGCAATGTTTATATGTGTGTAGAATAAGAAAACGCATTTTTATTTTAAATTAGACAATTAAAGATATTAAAAAACTTAACCCTACATTATGTAGAAAACTAAAATTTGCTCCTTATATTATTTCAAATATCTTGAGTGTAATTATAAATAAATAAAAAAAATTGAGAAGCTACTATCAAAATAAATAACATTTCATCCTATCTCATTGAAGAAAATATTTTATTTCAGAGCTTCTTCATTTTGTAATATCTTTCAAAAGCTTTATTTATAAATAAGCAGATTCATAGAATTTTTCTAAATCACGTTAATGTTTATTAAGACATTTGCTTAGTTTTTATTTCTGATTATTTTTTTAAAAACATATAAAGAGTGAAACTAACTTAAGTTCTTTTATTTAAAATTGTATTAATAATTTATGATATTATAGAGTTTAAAACCCCATTATTGAAAGAAAAAAAACATTTTACTTTTAATAATTTAAATTTAATTAAGATTATTAAATTGAAAATTTATAAACTATATTGTTTAAAATTTGAAAAGAATTGTAAGATCTTGATCTGATTCGAAGAACTGCAGAATAGAAACTCATATTTAAAATGTGTTAGTAAAATAAAAATTCATATATAAATAAACACAAAAACTTATAAGTAAAGTTTAAAAGAGAAGTTATAAATAAATATAATAATAAGCTGAACGTTTTCGAGGATCCATGCCTCATAATCATAGCTTTTATTTAATATAAAATATAGTTAGTATTTTTATAAAGATTATAAATTATGGTAAATATACATAGCAAAATAAACGAAAAAACAAATGTTTAGTTTTATTCTTTATTTGTTTTTTGTTTTTTTGATTAAGTTAATAGAAAAATTCTAAATATTGTTATAATAATTTATTATTTATTCCAAAAAACTAAATGTATTGAATTTTCATACATAAAATATTATTTTTTTATTAATACACCCTTATTTCAACTCCAATATATTGTAACTATTGGTTGTATTACAAAGTTGCAGAGAAAAAAATTGTTTAACTGACTAATAATTATATAAACTGCCATTTGCATATGTGTGCGTATATGCATGTCACTTGAGTAAACTGCCTAAAAAATTAAAAGAAAGATTAGTTTATGCATTTGGTCATATTTTATAAATTTATTTTGTAATATTTGAAATAATAGTGATAAATTTCAATGTAAAACAAGAAAGAAAATAGTCTCAATACATGAAAAATTTTGAATTGCCTAGTTTCTAAAAATCTAAATTTGAACCTTTTCTTGTTCGCTTCCATGGACTTTCCCACATTTTCATAGTAAAACTGGATGGAAAATTTAAATATTATATTAAAATTTTGGAATTAATAATATTTTAGAAATTATCAAGCTATATTTTAATGTTGGCAATGATTTTTCTTCCTAAATCATTAGGTAATGTAAGCAAAGAGAAAAAGAGAGAAGAAAAAACTATTTTACTTTCATTCATTTATGTAGCAAATCATAATAATTTATTCAGTTATCTATCAAATCATGATATATTTGTAAATTTGTTTCCAAAGCATGTTTCTCAAAAAACATGTTGTATGGAAACAGGTCAAATCTTGTAACTAGCTGATGATGAATTTGATTGTTTGGAAAACATATTGTTGAACAACATCAAATAGTTATGAAACAAGTAGTTAGGCATTCCAGGAGTCCAGAATTTTATTCCATTTTGCTTTGCATTCTGGTCCAGTCTACGATTGTAGTGATCTAATGCCAAAAAAAAAAAAAATGCTAATTAAAAATCTTTTGCAACCATAACTTGGATAGCCATATTTTGCTGACTATTTTTTTAAAGTATTTTTTAGAACTCATTATAATAGTCAGTATGATGATTTTATCTAGAAGAAAACTATCTATAAAATGTGATTAAGCAACAGAAAATCCTCACCAGCCAAATACCCAGAAAATACAGTCAGATCCAGAAACCAATGTTGAAATTTGCAAAACCAGCCAGCATAACGTCTCTATAATACCATGAAGAAATAATGGACAATGTTGTAAGACTACTCAAGACCTAGTGATATAATATTATATGTAACATCACCAATGCTGCTATATTTACTCTTTAATATCACCAATGCCCAAGGAGGAGAAGTATCAGAGCAATTAATGAAGATATTTGATAATTTATTAAAAGAATGATATTTGCAGAAAACCATGGTTGGTGACTATTTAAACATTTAACATAGTAAGATCTTATCATTATAAATACTAGAAGGCCTTAAAATTAAATTTAAAATATCTTTTACTACTATGATATTTAATATTTTGTATATTTATAGTTGAGTATATATGCAACAGTTTTATTTATTATTATTAATAAATTGTTATTTTTAATTATTAATTTATTTGGTTTGTCTTTGTAACTCATTCCAAACATTATGCTTTTGACACATATATGCTAGTTAATATCCAGAGCCACAAGAAATTATGCAAACCATTAGGAAACATGCAATATAGCAATGATAATTTGTAATTGATGATGATTATTCCTGTAAAAGTTTTTCAAAGATAAACTTTCTAAAACTTTCTTTTAGAAAGTTGACGACTTTGAATTTCATTTTATTAAAACTGAAAAACAAATAAAATACTTTGGGAGTACTTGTACTTTTAAATTATAAATCATTATCACTGGTTATTATTATATACTTGAATTGAATCATTTTTTAAAAATCTTATTAACCATTCAACTTCCATATTTATTTGAATCAAAATTTATGATACATATTGAATATACCATTCTATATCTTTGGTTCCTTGTTCAAACCCATCTTTCATGTACCATGAAATATCTACTGTGGCAAAGATACCATTATACTATCATAACTTTCCAATATTATAAAAACTCAGCTCACCCTCTATACTATGCATACAATTTAAAAACAACTTTTGCTTACCAGGTCAGCTAGAGATATACAACACTTAGCTATTGAATGTATATTTTGTTTCTTATTACTTAATTGAGATTTGTCAAGAGTCATAGCTTAGAAATCACAACAAATGTAAATGCAAATGTGAAATGATGTACATTCAATGTGACTTTTAACTTTCCTAGAACAACTCTCTCACTATAATCTATTGTAAAATTTATATAATATAATATTTAAATAGACATTAATAGCAAATCTTTTTTTATATTTAATGTAAATGTATTAACTGAATCATTTTTTAAATTTCTAGTGACACTTAAATTGGGTAAAGAAAAGAATAATTTAAAATATATATATAGATAAACATTTTTTTTAAATAATGTAGATGGGATTTAAAAGATGGTATATATATTTTTTCCAAATTGTAATCTGAGGACTAAGAATACAATTATAATACCTAACATAAATTAAATCATATTTTTCATGTATTTTTTTTTCTTGTTATTATTTTTGCTGATTGGACAATTATATTAAATATATGGTTCTTTCTTAAGTTTTAATGATCCTCCAACATTTGTACTTTGATCTATTATATGTAATTCATAAATATAAAATAAATACTTTTTTATAATAAAATAATTAAAACAGTCCTAAATAGGCATAATCTAAATGTTATTTATTAAAACTTTGCTCTTTTAAAGGATTAAACAATTTTAATTATATATTTCTGTAAAATAAATTCCAATAGAATATAATAAAATATACTGGACTATTTCCAACATCTATCATGTAATGTTGAATGTCTAGAAAATTTTAAACTATTTAAGCTTTTCCAAATGCAAACAACTGTTGTAATAACACACAAAGACAACATGGATTAGTAAATTATACAACATTTCAAGTGGTATTATTTTCCACTCTTCTTCAGGTGTTGCTAGTCTTGTCAGTGATAATTGTAACAAAGGAGTTAAGGGAACCCTCTAATGAACTGAGCTATCCCATCAATGCTCAGTTGTTAGAGCATTCTCTTAACTTCTATGTCAGAATTGTCACTGATCAATCCAGCAACATCTGAAGAAGAATGGAGAATAATATCATTTAAAATATAAGTGTTATTACTAACAGTTATTTGTATTTGGAAAAGTTTAAATCAAGTTTAAAATTTTTTAGACATTCAACATTTAACAATAGATAATGGAAATGATCCAACATATTTACACATCTAAAATATCATCATCACAAACCTTCAGCAAAAACTTTAAGATTAGTAAAATATATGATGGAAACTATTAATGAATTGTATTAGACATTAAGAACAAAAGAAAAGTTCAGCTACAACTATGCATATAGTTTGTTTTAAATGCAATCCACTTATGCTCATTTATTAGTGAATAATTTAAGTGTGTATTAATTGGTTTATCAATTAATTTTTATACTGAATTAAATTGAGAATGTAAATTTCATTTTCCTTTTATTACAAAAAAAAATACTAATTGTTGAAAAAAATTTATTAAAAGCAAAAAATGAAATCGATTTTAATCTGTATGGCATTTGTTAGCAGTTTAGGTTTTTTCATTTTAATCCAGGGCAATTCTTTAAACATTTTTATTTCTTGTTCTATTCAAATAATTTTAAGTATCAGCTTTTTTAAAATCAACTATCTATGTCTTTTTATTTTACACAAAACTCACAATTTATTTTAATACATTAATTATTCTATTTCCTTTAAGAGCATGTCTTATCATTTTTTCTCTTAATTGTCTAAACATATCTTCTGTTTTAATTCATGCTCTCTTTAATATTATTTATTTTTTATTTTTTTACAAAATTAAATCAAAGTAAATAAAAGAATGTATTTTGTATAATTATTATCTACAGTATTTTTTATGTATAACAATTTTTGCATTGTTTCACTTTATTTAAAAGTACAAAATAGCAATATAACAAATAGGTCTGATAATCTATTTGTTATTTAACTACTGATTATTTAGTTTAGGCTTTTGAAAATATTAAAAAAATATCATTACCATCAAAAAAGTAATACTCTTCACTTGATAAATCTATTTGAATTCTGAAATATTTTTTTTAAAAACCAAATTGTTCAATTTTATCTAGTTTTTAATATTCTACTTAAATTAGATTAATTTAATAAAAGTATTTTTTATTTACATTTGGTATATATAAAATTATATAAATATCCTTCAAATTTATAATATGAAAAAACTTGTTAAGCAGATTGGCAATACTGAATTTCTTTGTACAATAAAAGGTGACGCGAAGTATGTGATTATGTAGTTATTTCATTAATACGTTCAAAAAAGTTTGTGTGTATATATATGTAAATCATTAATCAATGTCTGTATTCCAATAATAATAAAATATATATAATTCTTTGAAAAACAATACAATAATTAATACAGTATACAATATTTTAAAAACAAATATCTACTATAATTTAATAAAAGTACTTTCAACTATCTAAATAGTCATCAACTATATTCAAATTCTATTACAAAAATCATTATAAATGTATACAAAAACAATTAGATAATACATCAATTTTCCCACAATTCAGTAATTTTTATACTAAAAGTCTGTCTATTTATCAAATGTTGCTTTCCATTTTTTATTAACATAGTTTCTTTAATTTTACATTTATTATTATTTCTTTCAATACACAAAGTCTTAACTTTATTAAAATCAAAATCAAAACCATAATTACATGTACAATTATAACCAAAAAATACTGAAGGTGATATGTCATCATTTCTAACATTCTCTTGTCTTGATTTTTACATTCCTTTATACAGCAAGAAATGCTCCTTTGATCTTTTCTCCAAAGTACACCAAAATTCACCTATATATGCTTTTTCACAAACACACAGCCATTTATATATTGCACAATTTTAATTTATAATACTACATCTATTTTTTAAATTATTTATCAATCTATTTAAATTAGGAGTAATATAAAATGCAATTCTACATATATTTTTATATATCTGTCTTATAAATTTTATTTGCTCATTACAAATAAATGCTATTGATATCCAAGTATATTTCATTATATCAATATCTATAGCACTTAAAATATTAAAATAGACAAAACTCTCTATACATATTCACTTAAAATATTACAATTATTATTAAACTTACTAACAATATTATAAATTAAGTTATAATTATATCCAATATTTAATAAATCCATAGTAAATATATTTATATTACTTATTTTATCAGAATTATATTTACATAACTTATTATTTCTAAATAGAAATGATTTTAAACCAGAAAATTTATGCACTATTGGCACATTTGAATCCCAAGGAATATATCCTCATTTTCCAATATCTTTTATAACCATACAATAATATAATTTATTTTTATTATGAGTAACCTTAATATCCAAATATTGAATTGATATTTTTTCTTCAAAAGATTTACTCCATTTTAAAGCTTCTAAACTATTTAATTCATTAAATAACAAATTTACAACATCTAAACTTCCACAAACAAAAACATCATCAACATACCTGTAATATATTTTAATACCTTGGTAATATATATTATTACTAAGAATTATATCTTCATATCTTGATATTACAAAACTACATATTTGTGAAACTACAGGAAGATCCACAGGCCAACCATTATCCATTTTATAACACTTCATTAAACATAGCATATATATTTTTATTAATAAAATATAACACATCATTTATAAATTTTACTTTCTTAACATCAAAGCATCTAATATAATTTTTATAGATTTTAATCTATCTATTGAACCATAAATCTCAAATATATCAAATATACAAACACTCATTTTCATTAATATTACAAATTTTCTTTACAAAATCAAATGATGAACTAATATTATATTGCCCAAATACAAGAACATCTTTTAATAATGTTTCATAATAAAATGATTCACAAAGTCAATCATTAATTTAAAGGTTTATCTTGTTTATGTAATTTAATATTCGAAAATATCCTAGGACAAATTGCAGCAGATGGACCCAGATGGATAAAGACAATAACATGTATGAGCATCTATATATTTATTTATTTTTAGCTTTTTTTAAAATAATCATCAATAAACTTTACAAGCAAATTTTCAATGTTTATTTTTCAATCTTTTTAAATTTAAGATTTTCTATTTGAATTGAAACTTTATCATAGTAATCAAATTTTGATATAATACACATTCTCAAACCATTATCTTCTTTTAAACAAAGAAGATTGTTATCATGAATAAACTTTTTAAATCTAAATATATGCAGATTCCAATTGTAATTAACTCTGTTTTTAAATTATTCTCCCTGCTGACAAAGGCAAGGCAAGAGTTGTAATGGATACAAATAATTATAACAAAATACAAAAAATCCTTACAGCAGCCAATACAGAAAAATGGCAAACAAATCCAATACTGAGTACAGAAACATAACTTACAAGCATTACTCAGAAAACATTGCAGTACTTCAGTGATCCAGAAAAAAGTAAAATAATATATTTCAGAAAAATTTCTCATATTTATGGTCTACCTAAAATCCATAAGGATCATGAGTCATTAAGACCTATTGTTAGTTTTAGAAATTGACCTTGTCAAAGTGTGTCAAGATTTCTTCTCAAAGTTATAAGTTCTTTGGCATACAAGACCTAGTTCTTTGACAGGGATTGTAGACACTAGAATTAATCAAGAACATGAAAATTGAGAGAACTGACTTACTGATAAGCTTTGATGCAGAAAGTTTATTCACAAATGTACCTTATGAAATAGCATCTTCTATTGTAAGGAAAAGATTAAATGGTGGTAATAGCTTCAAACCAGAATAACTCTTTCTATTGATTGTACAATGGAACTATTAACATTCTGCATAAAAACAACCTACTTTTAATATAACACAGAATTCTTCCAACAAAATCAAGCATTGTCACCCCAAATTAGTAATATTTACATGAAAGAACTTGAAACAACAGCCATAAAAACTACTTCATATCCACTTAATGTTTGAATTCACTATATGAATGATACATTTGTTGTATGATCACATGGTGAAGCACTACCACAAACTTTCTGGAAACACATCAACATTTCTCTTTCAATTAAATTCACAATAGATTCAGAACAAGGACAAAAATTAGTATTCTTAAATGTTTTTGTGACAAGACTCCCTCATGACAAAATCAAAATTACAGTTTACACCAAAATCATACATACATGAAAATACTTAGCCTATACATATAATCAAACCAGAAATGCAAAACATGAAGTTATACTATCACTATGAAGCAGAGCAAAAAAAGTTTGTTCAGAAACCAGTGATTTTAAATATATATATATACAAAAACTTATGAAAAACTGTTATCTAGCTATTATTAAGAAAATCTTAAATAAAAAGAACCATCAAAAGAAAAAACAATCATTGGTACTGTACTCTTCCATACATACCAAAAATAATAAACAAATTAAGAAAAATCTGCAATCAGTTTAACATCAGAACAGCTTTCAAGAGCCATACCATGATACAAGGAATTCTAACATCTATGAAGCCTAAACTTGAAATGCTGAAAAGAAAAAAAACTACATTCTATAAAATACCATGTGAATGTGGAAGAATGTGTATTGGTGAGACCAGTCACCCTATTAAAAAATGCCTGCAAGAAAGAAAACAGATTGTCTAAGGTAACAAACCATATATGTACCAATGATCACATGTTCAATTGGGGAAAATACAAAAATAAATGGAGAAAGTACAAAGAATAAAATTTAAAGAAGCTGCTCATGTGACAATGGCAAACAATCCCATAAGTCCACCTAGAAAGACTATACATAATGTATGGAAACCATTAATCAACTTTGCTTCTAGGAAAAAAGCAGAGGAATCAGGAGGAATGTCATAGATAAATATATGAAATTTCTATTAACTGTTGCTTTTGGCAGGTTGTCTCAATTGATTGAAGTGGTCCAGGTTCGATTCCCATGCTAGTACTGACACTAGTCAGGCCAGCAACATCTGAAGAAGAGAGGTGTATAATATCTCTCAAAAACATTATGTACATACTAACCTGTGTGCTATTACTTACAGTTAAATGTATTTGGAATATTTATATAAAGTTAAATTTTTCTAAAGACATTCAATACTCATATCAGATGATGAAAATAGTTCAATATATAAATGCAACTCAAATACCATCATCACAAACCTTCTGGGAAACAATAGTACGTAATATTTAGCATATTAAATGCTAGTACATATTTAAATTTTTATATTGTACACTTGATTATATCAAAGTTTGGTTTTTTTTGTTTAAATATTGTAAACAACTTTCTTATGAAAATATTAAATACTTCTTCAGTTCATTTTCCTTAGGTAAAAAGATTTAGAAATTATTGAGCTATATATAACCAGTAGTAGGTGGCTTAACCTAGTGTGACTATACATAATGTATGGAAACCACCATTCAACTTTGCTCTTAGGAAAGAGTGGAGAAATCAGGAGAAAAGCTCATAGATAAGTATATGAAATTTCTACTGACTGTTGCCTTTTGCAGGATGTCTCAGCTGGTTAGAGTGTTACCTTAAAATTCAATATGCAAGAATCTCATGCTAGTACTGTTACTGGTCAGGCCAGCAACACCTAAAGAAGAGAGAAGAATAATATGTCTCATAATGTTGTGCATATACTAACCTGTTTGATGTACTATTATTAACAGTTGAATGTATTGGGAATATTTAAATAAAAGTTAAATTTTTCTAAAGACATTCAATACTCATATTAGATAGTGGAAATAGTCCAATATAAAAATACAACTAGAACACCATCATCAGGCTACTCTTGTGGTCCCTACTGCTGCATTTTAGGCACATAGTCTTAAGGTTATAGCCCTAATATATATTACTTATGTAATGAGTATGTGCTTTACAAATTATTAATTACAATTTTAAATATAATCAGTTATTTATTTATCTAATAAATAAATAATGACTAAAGACTTACAAATTATTTATAATAAGTCTGTATTTCAGTTATTACATAGTAGATATGTCTGCCCATCCACTGTATATGTATTAAATGGATTGTGTCCTGTACATGTGGAGTCAGATTGACTTTAGGTCAACATAGGTGTGACAAGAACCTCAGCCTCGGGATGGCCTTTGAGCATTCCATCATCAGATTTTCAATTGGATGGATGGTTGAAGAGTTGTAGTATGGAGTGGATTGAAGCCTGTCCATTAAAGTATGAATTTTGGCTATCTTAATATATATCTGAGCAATTATTGCATATATATGTAGAGATGATAATCTGGACCAAATAATGATTGCTGGTTTAGCATGAAATACGTATATTAGTGATTATTTATCTTTTCGACATATGTGTTCAAGTGTATCAGTGAGTGGTGAGTCGTGTGAAAGTCTGTGCTCATATACCCTATATATTAAATTTTTTAACTGTAAAATACGGAATATAGAACTAAAATAAAGTGTTTTTTTTTTGTTTTTTTTAGAAAAGCTACTATATTTTTCAGAGTTTTCATTCATTATTAATTCTCGCATGTTAGCAAATTCTTTTATCTTAAGAAACAAATTCAAGATAATTTTAAGATTATCCCAGTTTAGTTTTATTCTTAGCTATAATAGATGCACAATAATTTAGTTTTTATCCTCAAACTAGCCTATAATATATATGCAGTCATACTATATTAAACTGATAACAATACAATTCTGATAATAATAATTAAAAAAAAGTCTTAGGATAATTAAAATCGATCTTATCGACCAATCTTATCAATAAGCAGCTTTTGTCGCTTATAATAAGTAGATTCTGTTTTACAGCAAATTTCCCGAAGGCTTTGAAGTGATCAGGTATAAAAAAATGTTTTGTAAATCTTATATAATCAATTTTTTAAAAAGATAAATTATTAATAAATTTAAAATAAAATAATTTAATGGGGATAAAAGAAAATGTTTTACGAACTTAGGACTATAAAAATAATAAAGAAATGAACTTTGAAACATTAATTGTATTATGATATTTATGTTAATGATATGTTTCCTGCAATGATATTACGCAAATACAATTTAGATCTTAAAATAAAACTAAAAAAAATAACACACATTACATATATTAATTTTTTAATTAATTTTCATATTAATACTTAAGTTATGTTTAAGAATATATTATATATGTGTGCGCATTTATATATGTCATGTATGTGTTATTCTATAAAATATAATTGTAGTTAAATTATAAACTAATATATATACTTTAGCTAACAGGCAGAATAACTAGATAATATATAAAATATCAGTTTAATTGAAGTTTATAGTATGAATCAACAACAGCCATTTGTAAACGAATATTTACCGAATCTATAAAATACAAATATGTCCTTGTATTAAACATGCTGATTCATTTTCTATTTATTTGATATTTTGATATGCAATCTTAGTTTCTTCTGTAGAAAACTTTTATTTCTGAAATACATTTATTCTATCTTCAAGAAAATTCAACTGATAAGTCAATTAAGAGCTACCAGACAACTAAGAACAAAGATCATAGTGTTTCTTGATCTTAAACTCAGAGGTAAAAAGCCAATAAACTCCCCACACTGACAAATGCATGTTAGTGAGCATCCCATCCATGTTCATATACTATATGAATAATCACATAGTAATAATAGCTGCAGTGACAAAAATGTATGCTTGCACATTAGGAATTTGTCTGCTCAGTTCCTTTAAGGTCTAAAAGAGGAATCAAAAGGTCTCCTTTCTATTAGCAGCAAACTCCTTTCTGCAGCCAAAAAATAAATATTTAAATTAACTTAGATGACTCTGTGTTCTTCTCTCAACAGTCTCATCACCAATGCATACATAGCATTCCTTCACTAATCCTGATCATTTATTTCTTAGGCTAAGTAAAATTTACAGCTATGATAATGATGCCAGAAAGTAATAGATTTATTAGTGATCTTTTTTAAAAGAAAATTTGGGGTCAATAAAGTTTAACTGTGTATATTCAAGTAAATACTTATGAGTGAATGTTAAGTGAACCCTCTGAGATCAGATTTGATGTATGATGATCAGAAAATATATCTTGAGTATTTTATGTAAGCAACTGTGTAAGGAATAAAGCTTTGATCATCATTATAAAATTAATTGAAATTCAAATTTTGATAAACTGACACAATGCATATTGTTTTAAAGTATTTCAGATAGTCACCAAAAGTATTCATCTCTGCATTGATGGATATATATATAGTAATGGTAGATTGGGTAGGGTTTGCAAAGTTCCACCTTATTCAAAGAAGATTTTCTTATGACCATAGATCTGAGATCCAAAATTTAATGATACATGGTATAAGCCCTAAAGTTAATATATAATTAACTAGCTTTTTAAAGTGACATCTTATAATTACATAACTCAGCTTCAAGACATGCACAAAAGAATAAGATTAATCTTACTCTCTTTCAACATTTCAAATAGCTTATTCTCAGAGATTTGCATAAAATAACATGAGACATGATTTACTTGCTAAATATAAAATAGAAACAAAGGATGGATTTTATCGAATTTACTTTATATTTTTCAATAACTAACAATAGATAATTAAGATAACATGTTTAAATTTACTAATGTGAGACAATGTAATCACTTACTAGTATCTGTGCAGGCAGTTGTTAGCATTCTGATGTTCTCAGAGAAAGTGATTAAGTTTACAATGCCCAATGACACAATGATCCCATGTACTGAAACGGAAACCTTCCAATCTTTTTCCGTTTCACCACCAACCTAATGACCTACTTGTCTGAACTAGTTTCAAACCTATTCTAAATGTCAAAATGTTATAAGTCGAGCGGTAAAACTTTGTTATCATGGCCGCTTGAATGGCACCATCCATTTACATATGAAAGTATGCTATAATTAGACAGGATTGATAAAATTATAGCATAGAAATCTTCATAATTATTCATAAAATGTTTTATTAATGTATCAGTCAATTCTTAATTATTATTATATTCATATGTGGATGGATAATTTAAACCTTGGAATAATGGCATAATGATTTATATATATTTAAGATTATATATATTTAAGATTAAATAAAAATAATGTAAAATGTTTTCTTTAAAATATATTTACGGTTTTCTGATTTAATGTTTTATAGATTTAACTGAAACTAAAGTATTTTTATAAGATCTGTCAAAATTGCTTTTTTTTAAATAAACAATATAAAGAAAATATGTTAAAAGTTATTTATATCAAATTAAAATAAGTCATCGCTTTATAATTAAAAATGGGAAATTTGTTGTAAACAAAAAATCAATTAGTGACCGCACCTGGGGTAAAAGTAAAAACTAGTTTACTGATTGAATTTGTTTGCAACAAAAGACTTTATCATTAAATCAGAATACCATTACTTCTGCTAAGCCTTAACATTTTATAACATCTAAAAAGGAATTTAATTAATGAAATCTGAATCAAAATTATATAATTTATATATTTTAATAATTTTTTTAAGTAAATTAAAAATAGCATCTCGGAGACTTTATCAGTAGTAGAAAATCAGATTCTATGATTTTGTTTAATTAAAAGTCAATTGGTCCTGAGGCAAACAAAATTCCAAAAAGGTGTTAAGGCTTGGTGGAAATATATAAATAGGCGATATTTTAAGCGGGAAAGATACTCCATCTTGCTTTTGAAGAGCTGTAAGACCAGAAGTTGAAAATTTGTTAATTTCGTTATGTCTTGCTAGTCAGGCAAAAATTTTGCTGCCATTCCTGTGATGGAACACCGAAGTTCGATCCATCCAAGCCTGAAGCAACAACCAACATTGCCCTAACAAGCTTATAACAAAGAGAAGATGCTGTAAGCCACTAAAATGGGCTTGCCTTCATTCCAATTTCAGTCCTGCTACAGGACCACCATCGTAAATTGTTTCCCAACTAAATATAAGATGCCATAATCCACTAAAAGAAACTTACCTCCGTTCCAATTCGAGTATCTCCAGTCCAGTTATAGGAGAACTGTTTTAATATTATTAAAATCACAGAGCTCTGTGTAAAATTCAAAATGATGATTATTTCTTCAAAATCAGGTTAGATAACTATATTATTGCAAACTCTGTCTAAATTGTTTTCCTAAATAATATTTGAATTCTATAAAATGAAATACTTTTGCTAATTTTTCTTTATTAATTCAATATTTTACTATATAACTTAATCACTGCAGTTATATTTACCTTTCTTTTGCTTAATTTAATTATTATTAATTATGCCTATGTTTCGAAACGGCGTGCATTTATTTTCAGAATATTGGGGGTTTTTTTAGATATAATTTAAATCTTCGTATTATTATTTATTATAGCATCATTTAATGCACTGTTTCAAAACCCTATTTTATAAATAATGGCAACCCTTTTATGCTCATTGTTATTTTGTTATTTATTAATAAATTAATGTAAATATAAAGGGTGGCTTATAAATCCAAATTTTCAACCTTTAATTTATCATGTTACTAAAGATTAACCTAGCCTGGAGTATAATTATAAGTATATTTTCCTTATTAAAGTATTAGTAAGTCCCTTAAATGTATTTCCACCCCCACTCCCCTTTTAGTTATTAGTTATAGATAACTGAAAAGATTGAACGGGATAAAGTAAAGTATATATATATTCTCATCAGTAGCAAAATCATATTTTTCATGCTACAGAAGAGTTGGCTCTTTTGATCAAGCTGATAAACTAGTGTTCATTTAATGTATGATATTTAATTTACAATATACTTCGGCTTGGCGGATGTGAAATTTTATCAATATTTTATCGTTATGCTGTTTTGATATATATATAAGATGGAGCCACGGTAAGTCCAGCCCATCTTCCTCTCTCTAGGGTAGTGCAGTAGCTAAGACTGAGCTAAGGGCCAGATTAGCACGTAGGTCTCCTATCTCTTATGAACCAAATAAAGGTTCCTTTTAACAGCATGATGACCGGTTATTGGGTAAACCGGTGTTGGTCACGAAAACCCTAAAATTATTTATCCATCTGCAGAGCAACTTTATTATTATATTTTACTTGTGCATAGCATATTGGTAAAATCTTGATAGCCAACTTTCCCTATCTAATATGCAGTCTTTGACATTGATTCAAAGTATTCTTGAAAACCTGTTTGATCTAAAGCGTATCTGGGATGCTTTATATGCCCATATTTAATATATAAATTAGTCATAATCAGATGTATTATTAAGCTTCACTCCAGACTTGGTTTGATTACATGAATAATAGCCACTCGAACTGATGATAAAAGGTCATAACTAATAAGTGGAATGTAGTGATTGATTATATAGCATAAAATTAGCACAATTAAATAATAGCCACAAATTTATTTAACCCAAATATCAATTATTTGTTTAATAAATAAAATGCCTGTGTGCATTATCCAATGTTAAATAATGGGTTCTATCAAAATACATATGAAATTGTCAATAAATATATTTCTAATTAATCATATATCAGTTTCTGTCTCATTATTAAATCAATCCAATTCATTAATTGACCATAGCTATTCATTAGTAAAGCCCCTACTAATTATATTAGATTTTATCTTTGGAATGTCTCTAGTATTTAAGTTGTTTATATATATATATATATATATATGTTTAAGTCCATGAGTCTTATTGTTTTCTCCAATTTGCTAGCAGGCCGGATTAAGAATTAATCCTCGTGTGCCATCATTGCTATGCTATCCATTAGGTGTTTGATCTGGAGCTTAGATAGTGGGTTCTAATTCAGGTTGGTCCCTGATCTAAATTTTGGGCTTGCTGGGTTTGAAATACATTTTGTGAGTTCCAGCTCATGTTAGACGGATAAGCATGTTTTGACTAGTACAGTACTGATAATTGATTAAAAGGCAAATGAATAACAGTTATTCTTAGTCAAACAAGTGGTATATCTTTTTGAATATTTATCTTCTTTTTTTTAAATGGTAATAATAATAATGATATAACACAGTTTTTCTATAAGTTTTTCATCTGACTTCAAAATTATTCATATTCTTAATATTAGCTAACCAGATCTATTGGGATATGTTCATATCTGCATGAAGACTACTTGTGCTTTAAAATTAAATAAAACACAATAATATAATGAAAATATTAATAATAGTATTTTATCGAAATCAGATAGTTTAAAATCATAGATGCATTTTCAAAGACAGTTACATTAACCTTAAAAGAAATAAATATCAATATTCTTCTCACACTATGCAAACCACATTTCTCTTTTTTTTTTTTGATAAGTATAGGTATTCTAAATTACGCTCCCTTTTGAAATGTTAAGTGTGGACAGACTTCTCAAATTAATCTCTTACAAGCTCATCAGTTATGGTCTAAGAGATTAATATATTCAACTACCTCGCACTTAATTCTGTAGTATATTGATAAGTCATCATCAACTATAGTGATCATAATATTTTAAAGCAGGTTCTGATGAATGATAAAGAATTCCAAGTTATATATATAATTACACATATATATATATAAAATATTGATGGAATAATTCACCACTTCAAATTTATCTTTAGATTAAGTAAATGTATCTCACATTTAACTTACAAGTTATTTATCAAAAGAATTAATAGAATTGCAATAATAATAGTAATATATCTATACGAGTATATAAATGATCTTCACAAAATCAGATGTTAATAAATTAATGCTCAGCATTTATTAAATACTATATGTTTACCAGATGTATGTTAAATATATTTGTTAAACAAAAAAAAAAAGAGAAATTAATAAATGACATGAAATGTAATATTGTTTTATCATGTAAATCTAGATGAAAATAAAATGTGTACACTTTAATAAATAAAACAATTTATAATCAGATCAATTACCATTTAATTTTTTTTTTTACTATATTTTCTTTTAAAAATCAACAATTGTCTGAAGCATCAATATTCATCCTTGTATAAATTTCATTAAAAATGTCAGAAGATTTATAGTGGTGAATGTAGGAATTGAAAATCATTCAAATTTGATTTTTTTAAAGTATTTTTTTATCTTAGTTAAGTCATGATGAATCAATGGAAGATGACAAAATTATTTCAGTTGCTTTTAGATAATTCTTAAATTGATTTCCAAGATGGAAATAACTATTCATATTCATAGTGATTTCTCTTCAAAGGCATGGTTGCCAGTGATTTCTCTTTTTTCCTATAGATGATAAATATTGGGAAAGATCAAACAGGATCAATCAATTTCCCCAGATAGCAACTTTTTCCTCTGTCATTCATTTAATAGAATCAAACCAGATAAAAATTTACAATTACATCAGGTAAAAGAAAAATGAAAGAATTGATTACAACAAAATTGGTTATTCTTCTAATGGTGACTGTCCATAATAATCCCTTGATTGCCATGACATCTAGCCTAAACTTTCATGAGACACTGGCTTAAACTGTATTGTTAGCATAAACTATAGATCTTCAAAAAAATCTTAATATTTTACAATGGTTAAATATATATGTAAAAGTTAAAACTCTTATTTTAAAAGGGCCAGTCTATATATATTCTGTAGATACAATACTTTAATTCTATAAAAGCTTTTAAGACCATGTAATATTTATAAAATACGATTTTAATTCTATAACTTAAAATATAATTAATGAAATATATATGTATGCTACAGATACATGATTTTAATTCTATAAAACTTGTGATGTAATTAAATATATATATACTGTAGATATGATTTTTAATTCTATAAAACTTTTAATACAATTTAATATATTGTAACGATATATAAATATGCCGTTACATTAACTTGAAATAAAAACTTTTAAGTTCGCAAATAAAAATAAATGTATTAAAAAAACTAAACGCTAAAATTAAAATGTTTTTTAAACATATATATATTCGCACAGATGCAAAACTTTAAAAATATTTTTTAAAAAAAAATAATAATAAGTATTTGAACGTACTTTTTTATAAAAAAAAGTACAAGATTTAAAGATAAAATATTTTTGTAGATGGAAATGATTGTTTATTAATTATCCAAAAGCAAACTAGCCCTTGGGCTCTTGTGTAATTAAAAAGTCAGATGAAAAATGGATAAGAGAATAAAGAGAATTTAGCTTGACCAATGGAAGCACCAAGCCTCTCGGACCTTAACGAAAATTTGGATTAGTGACGTCTTTGTTCGTTCAATCTGGAGATTTACTATAAAAAGAAAAATATTGAGTTCCTGACAGTTCCAGCTTTTTTGTGTTTGAGACGGGTGATAGGACGCACATATCACACTCTTTTTTTAAAAAAAAAAAATGAAATGACTGTAATTCCAAAATGAAACTATCTAAGGTCACCTCCACAACATCAGATCGGTTTTCCAATGGAGATGCCATGGGAATTAAAAACAGGAACCTGGACTCTTCTACCGTGAGCTATGAACTTTACAAATTAACAAAAAAAAAGTAATTAAGAACTTTCATCAATTTTTTTTTTAAAGATTCAGGTAATCTAAATTTTAAAATGACCTCTTATTTGATTTTCAAATTGATAATTAATGTTTAAATTATATATATTTGAGTTTGCTAAAAAAAAAAAATCATTTCCATTTTTTTTTATTTCTATTAATATTTATTTGTATAAATTATTTAAATGCATAAATTTAAGTTGGGTATGGACATTTCACGGATTCGTTAGCGGTTAATTATGTTGTGGTTTTCATATTCGATTAGAATATATAAGTCATCGATATCAATGCGGCATCTTATGATGAATGCCATTGGGTTTCTTGTATTCCCTCTGCAATTGACGTTATCAATGACTTTGTATTTTGATCGGTTATGTTTATTTTGAAATGTTTTTGACCATGGAATCTATGCAGTCGATCTATACTCAACATTATAAAACAAATTTTATAAAATTCATCTGTGCGAATTTAAATAAATGTTAAATTTAAGTCAGGCATGAATGGCTATATAGATTTGTAAAGTTATATTAAGGGAGGGTAATCTTAGGTTATTCGTTTCGTAGTTGAATTAGGTCAATGGATTGAATATATTGTTGTAATTAGTAGATGTAGTATGAGATTCACTACAGGCAGAATCGCTGTATATGCCACACAAACCCTTTTGCCTATGGATGGGATTATAAGTCAGCAAAAAGGACCATGGTCCCTTCCTATGGAGTTTTTATTTTATTGTTCTTCTTGCCCTACAGATGTAACATTCCTGTATTGGACAAGAGTCAATGTCTTCTCTAACTATACTGATCAGATGTCCATTCCTGACAGTATAGTATATTGTGCTGTTGCATTTTCATGCTACATTGAATACATCAATGTATCAGATGGATTGACGCTGGTTTGGCTGTGAACTTTTGGCCTAAGGTTAAATAAGGTATAGAATTTTTTTTTTCAAATGCAAATCTATGTAGTTTATTCATACTCAACATTCTTAATAAAAATATTAAATTCATTCATACTCAACAATCTTAAAATAATAATTTACATTAAAAATTAATATTAAAATCTAAATAATAAATGTTATTCCTCAAATTTAAAATGATTATATATGTGCATAAATAAATATTGTTTGTGTATTAATTACTTGCAGTGGCTTTTATTTTTTTATATGTAAGATATAAATTAAAAATATAGATTATTATCTCTGCATCTCCACTGAGCTAGTGACAATGGGCTAACGGTCTAAATATTTAAATAAAGTGGAATCTTAACAGTACGTATCTGCCTACTATATAAATTTTCTAGGTTCAATGCCTAGATGGTGCCCTTGTAATGCATATTACACTAAGATTTGATCTTCACTTTCTTTTGGATCATTATAATTGGTCTCCCAACTGGGGCCGATCTTTAATAAACCACCAGTACCCTGAGAATTTTAAAAATGAATCATGCCAGAACATTTTTTCTGAAATAAATATTTTTTTGTATTAATGTAAAGTTATACTTTGAATTTTGTTTTAAAGGTACTGCCAGTAAGAAAAATTGTGCATATGTAAAAATAAATGTGAGGGATAAAACGTAATAATTAATATAAATCTTTTTTTTTTTAAAAAAAAAAAAGTATTGTTTAAATTAAAATGTAATTGTTTAACTTGCCTGAGTTAAAAGTAGAAGAAAAGAAACTTGGAAGGGAGGGGGCAGAAATTTAGCTGGTAGTAAGGAATAAACAGTCAACAATTTTTTTTATCATTATATTTGTGTGTAATTACTGTTTTGTCTTTTAAAAAAAAAGTTTTGACCTTTTGAAATTTTCATACATAATCAATTTGTCTAACGTAATTACTAACACTAAGTAAATTCTTTTTTTTTAATGTTTTTGTTTTTTGAGGAAGTTTACTGATATGTAACGATATATAAATATGCCATTACATTAACTTGAAATAAAAACTTTTAAGTTCGCAAATAAAAATAAATGTATTAAAAAAACTAAACGCTAAAATTAAAATGTTTGTTAAACATATATATATTCGCACAGATGCAAAACTTTAAAAATATTTTTTTTTAAAAAAAAAGTATTTGAACGTACTTTTTTATAAAAAAGTACAAGATTTAAAGATAAAATATTTTTGTAGATGGAAATGATTGTTTATTAATTATCCAAAAGCAAACTAGCCCTTGGGTTCTTGTGTAATTAAAAAGTCAGATGAAAAATGGATAAGAGAATAAAGAGAATTTAGCTTGACCAATGGAAGCACCAAGCCTCTCGGACCTTAACGAAAATTTGGATTAGTGACGTCTTTGTTCATTCAATCTGGAGATTTACTATAAAAAGAAAAATATTGAGTTCCTGACAGTTCCAGCTTTTTTGTGTTTGAGATGGGTGATAGGACGCACATATCACACTCTTTTTTTTAAAAAAAAAAATGAAATGACTGTAATTCCAAAATGAAACTAGCTAAGGTCACCTCCAGAACATCAGATTGGTTCTCCAATGGAGACACCGCGGGAATTAAAAACAGGAACCTGGACTCTTCTACCGTGAGCTATGAACTTTACAAATTAACAAAAAAAAAAGTAATTAAGAACTTTCGTCAATTTTTTTTTAAAGATTCAGATAATCTAAATTTTAAAATGAACTCTTATTTGATTTTCAAATTGATAATTAATGTTTAAATTATATATATTTGAGTTTGCTAAAAAAAAAAAATCATTTCCATTTTTTTTATTTCTATTAATATTTATTTGTATAAATTATTTAAATGCATAAATTTAAGTTGGGTATGGACATTTCACGGGTTCGTTAGCGGTTAATTATGTTGTGGTTTTCATATTCGATTAGAATATATAAGTCATCGATGTCAATGTGGCATCTTATGATAAATGCCATTGGATTTCTTGTATTCTCTCTGCAATTGACATTATCAATGACTGGTATTTTGATCGGTTATGTTTATTTTGAAATATTTTTGACCGTGGAATCTATGCAGCCAATCAATACTCAACATTATAAAACAAATTTTATAAAATTCATCTGTGCAAATTTAAATAAATGTTAAATTTAAGTCGGGCATGAATGGCTATATAGATTTGTAAAGTTATATTAAGGGAGGGTAATCTTAGGTTATTCATTTCGTAGTTGAATTAGGTCAATGGATTGGATATATTGGTGTAATTAGTAGATGTAGTATGAGATTCACTACAGGCAGAATCGCTGTATATGCCACACAAACCCTTTTGCCTATGGATGGGATTGTAAGTCGGCAAAAAGGACTGTGGTCCCTTCCTATGGAGTTTTTATTTTATTGTTCTTCTTGCCATACAGATGTAACATTCCTGTATTGAACAAGAGTCAATGTCTTCTTTAACTATACTGTTCAGATGTCCATTCCTGACAGTATAGTATATTGTGCTGTTGCATTTTCATGCTACATTGAATACATCAATGTATCAGATGGATTGACGCCGGTTTGGCTGTGAACTTTTGGCCTAAGGTTAAATAAGGTATAGAATATTTTCTTTTCAAATGCAAATCTATGTAGTTTATTCATACTCAACGTTCTTAATAAAAATATTAAATTTATTCATATTCAACAATCTTAAAATAATAATTTAAATTAAAAATTAATATTAAAATCTAAATAATAAATGTTATTCCTCAAATTTAAAATGATTATATATGTGCATAAATAAATATTGTTTGTGTATTAATTACTGGCAGTAGCTTTTATTTTTTTATATGTAAGATATAAATTAAAGATATAGATTATTATCTCTGCATCTCCACTGAGCTAGTGACAATGGGCTAATGGTCTAAATATTTAAATAAAGTGGAATCTTAACAGTACATATCTGCGTACTACATAAATTTTCTAGGTTCAATACCTAGATGGCACCCTTGTAGTGCAGATTACAGTAAGATTCGATCTTCACTTTCTTTTGGATCGTTATAATATATTATAATTGCGAGACTATCGTATCAATGTTTCTTTATATATATAAGACCTATGGAGCAGATCTCCAATTATGTAGGGACTAATTTTCTGTACAAAATTTTTTAGAATAATTGTGTAGATCTTGATTTAGCCTATATAATAGATGTCCATGTATTGCAAACTTATGACATGACCATTCACATTTTATTTTATATGCATTTAATGTTAAAGCCAAATATTCTTTATTTATATTTAGCAATACTGGGTAATCTAATTTCATATTTATTTTATTTCATTTCTCCAGCAGACACCACTCCCTGCTTCATGATCTATGCAAACATGGGAATATTCCTTCTATTTCAGACCCAGTGGATCTTCAATTTGTCTTACTACTTGGTAGTGGATCATTCCTGCCTGTTGATAAAATTTATTAGTGATTAGGGGGGCAATGATCATTCCTTCCTACCAGGATCCATTTATTTATAAAGATTTGGATATGGCATTGCAGAGGCAATAATACTTTTGTCTGCCTCCTCATTGGATTGTTTATTACTTTAGAAACTCAATGCTGCCTTCCTTATTCTTGTAGATCATAAACCCTGATATTTTAGCAGTGGTGTGTCATGATCATGAGATCTATGCGATTATCTATTTTAACCATATTTACTAGATATTTATTTTATATAGCACGATGTTTTTAAACTGTAATAATAATCAGCATTAAGCTAATGCACATGTGCTTTGTGGATTTTAACTATAAATGAATACTCTCACTTTCCAAACACGAGATAAAATCTTTGTGAAAAGATAGAATGAATCCATCTATCCTTTCAACCCAAATGTTTAAGTATGGGCAAATCTTACACATTTGGAAATGAGAGCATGAAAATATTAAACAATCACTTTAAATTACCTTTACTATGCCTGAATGAATGACATTTGCAAAATTTATTAGAATTTATAATACGTCATTCTTAGTTGAAATTAAACATTTGGCTTGAAAGGATAGATGGATTCATTCTATCTTTTCACAAAGACTTTATCTTGTGAAAAAAGTGAGAGTATTCATTTATAGTTAAAACCCACAAAGTGCATGTGCATTGGCAAAAAACATTGCACTATATAAAATAAATATCTTATTTACATATGTTTAATTTCAACTAAGAATGGTGTATCGTAAATTCTAGTAAATTTTGCAAACATCATTCATTCAGGCATAGTAAAGGTAATTTAAAGTAATTGTTTAATATCTTCATGCTCTCATTTCCAAATGTTTAAGATATACCCACACTTAAACATTTGAGTTGAAAGGATAGATGGATTCATTCTATCTTTTCACAAAGACTTTATCTTGTGTTTGGAAAGTGAGAGTATTCATTTATAGTTAAAATCCACAAAGTGCATGTGCATTAGCTTAATGCTGATTATTATTACATATTTACTAGAGTTAATTAACTTTCTCACTTTATCCTGCTTCATTTAGTATCATGTACTTACTTAGGGGATATCTGCTCCAAAAGTCACAAATATATCTATCATCCGAAGCCCCTTATATATGTGTTATGCATTAAAAATTTTGACAGGTAATCAATAATTAATGTCATTACCACTATCTCCAATGAGTCTAGCAACAAATTAAGCTGTATTCATTTCTTTTGTTTGTAATTTATTACTAATAAAGTGTTTGTATCATATGTATTGCATTGGGTATATTCTTTGTCACAAGGGAAAACAGATAGTTGTAGTCTAGTTCTAAGAGTCTCTCTCTTCCTGATGAATGAACTAAATAAAATGAAGTATCATGTAGTGTTGGAATGAGTTGTGGTAATATAAATCACCCTAGGGATGATTATGCTGTTGTCTGCTAATTTCAACCATTACAATATATTGTGCCGATCGGATTTGTATGTTCACGTAACAAGATCTAGCATCTAGGCAAAAGTACCTCGAATCCACTTGTGCGCAAGATACACAGGTCAGGAACACTCATGAACTCTGCCCTATTTGCCTATTTCCCAGATCTATAACATTATAAGCAACAATCCTGATGACATCGATTAATTTACTTCTCATCCACCGGCATCGATCATCGGAGACACAAAAAGACTCTAGGCTAAACTTATATGATAGAATAACTTAATAACTAGTTATATTTTATGAGCAATAAAGGCTCATTACCTAGCATATTAATTATGTATTAAGCGGAGATCATCTAGTCATATTTAGCATAAGTAGTAACTTAATATATTATCTTAACTAAAAGAAAGCAATGGTTCGAGTTTGATATATATATTTAAGATTTATTAATAACAAAATTATGTCGGGTTATTTAGCCGACATTAGCCTCGTGAGTATTATATTTGTTTGATTCATATTTAATAATAACATTAGATTTGTGGCTATGCCAATAATATATATGTGTGACTTAAGAAATTATCGCTATTAGAATACATTACTGGAATACTATTACACCCCCAGAGACGAAGAGCATTTACTTAATTTAAACAACAATTTTACAAGCAGATATTATATTTGGTTACATTCAATATTATGATTAATTTGAGTTATAGATAATTAATGCGTGGGATGGGTAATGAATAATTATATAAATGATACTAAATCTATCGCATTAATACTTATATTAAACTAATGGACATATGTCTGTTTAAAGAAATCATTTCATTACGGCTTATGAATACTTCTGGGTGACTAATAAGACACTGAAAGGTGGTGCATGCATGGCGGCTGATAGGGTCAGTCCAATTATGGATCCTGGAGTGTGCTTCATGAATTTTCAATAACAAAAGGGACCAATTTCCTCTGCAAACATAGGCAGGGTCGGTTTGATGAATGAAGGGGTCCAAGATTCCCTGGAATGAAGTACAGGCGAATCATGGATGACAAGGAGTGGTCGGCAACGACTTTATTGGGCTGGTTTCCCAGATCGCTCCCCATGTAAAGCATGCACAGAAGACCAAGTATGACACACGGGGGGTTTTACAGCCTGGTTCAAGAGCATTAAGAATGACAGGGCCCAACTTCACGGATGCCTCCATGTGAGAAAGAAGCACGAACATATATAAAAATGAAATGGCCTTTATGCACGAAACGCTTAATGATATAATAATATAAATATCTAAAATTAAAGATTATCGAAACATATTTATTGCCTATAAATTTTGAAATATCCGGCATAATGATATGGCTTCACTAAGCAAACATGGGTAAATAATTATACTTAAATATAAAACTAAGATCTCAAGATCCCCTTCCCCCTTACATTATGTTACTTAATATTATTCATTACTTTTTACACATTTAATAAATCTCAATTTTGGTTAATCAATGCCCTTGTGGAAATATATAAATTATTACAAAATAAGTGGGTGGTGGTAATAGCTAAGATGGGTTTCACATATATAATATAATTTAAGAATAAAAGGTAGCGCATTATTTAGGAAGGAGAATGTGAAAAATAGATGTCAAATCTGTTTTTCTACAGTAAACATAAAAAATATAATTAGTTTATTTATCTAAAATTGAGAGCACCTGGGCAAGTCGAATAAGACTTGTTTTGATCAAATTATAAATTATTTACCCAGTAAATGATGGGTAGGGAAACAAAAATGAATTTTATGCTGGCGATTTTAGAATACTATTGGCATTTATTTTAAAATATAAATACATAAATGTAAATGAAAATTATTTGCCGCTTGGAATTAAAAGAAAGGGAAAAACATTTTATAGGAGGCTTAATATAGATTAGTTATATAGAGTTATAGAATTCACATTTTGAAGACATTTAATATAGGTGATTTAAAATATAAATATTACACAGAAGGCAGGATTTAGGAATTATAAGCAGTCAAAGTTCTTTTACCTTGATTATTTGGAAGAGCATTTCACTAGGAATCAGTCCATCGGTATTGTTTCACTAGATCTAGGGTAGCATTATTAATTTGAGAGATAGCATTTCATTTTCACTGGAAAATATACATAAAGTTCAGTAGTATGGGATGCAGAGCTTTGTTTATGGGAACAGCATATTAGAACGGAGGGACAAGGTGAAATTTCCTACTCACGACACATTGAGTGAGAATTAAAACTGGTGTGGAATATGTATAACAACATAGTTATTTAATGGTCTCCTCCTTGTGGATTCAAATCCAGCAATATTTATACTTTTATTTTGGAGCTGTAACTTAGCAACTACTGCTGGACCTGAGGTGGTTTAAGCACTTAAATTTCATCTGGAATAGTTTGACCGGATACTCTTATCTAGAAAGATGTTTGAAACAATGCAAGTTTGTTATCAGTTTCTTGAACGATTGTTTTAAAATATATCTTATGATTTTAAAACAAGCTAGCATGGACAATTTCCACTAATGGGTTTATTTTATTATTACCAATTCGTAATCTTTTACTTTAATCTAAGGGGTCTTCCGGGTAATTGTTTTTCGAGAGACTTATTAACAAGATTGCATCATTTCTGGCTACAAAATTATATATGAAAAAATAATAAGTTTCATATATAATACTTTATATATATAATATAACTATTAATTTAGTCACAATCTCCTACACTGAAATATACATCAATATTTATTATTTACGCCCGTATATACATGAGAATATTATTATGAAATAAAATATTTTTAAATTAAAATACGTGTTTACATTCATTTGTTATAATATTAACCAAAAGAAATATATATATTAGCTATGTATATATGTGCGTAAAGGTGGGTTTGAATACAGTTAGGTGGTAGGAGATTGGATGTGGGCTGTGAAGCAGGATCTGAGCATCAGATCATCTACTTCATTTTCCTGAACTTACCAAAAAAAATGAAAAAAATGTTTAAAAAAAGAAAAAAAAAAGCTTTTACTTGATGTCCAGGTAACTAAAGAACAACTTTGGATTGGCGATGTATCTAAAATTTTTATTTTACTCTCATTTATGATAGAATAACTCTCTGCTATATTAGAAATTTTATGACTTTCATTTATGATAGGATAATTCTCTGCTATGTTACTGGAAAATTTTTTTTACTGTCTTCAAAAAAAAAAACTGCTTGGTTAATTGAATACAATAAAATAATAATACAAAAAACTATGCTATATATATACAAATTATTCACTGTCTTAAAAAAAAACTGCTTGGTTAACTGATTAATATAAAATAATAATAAAACTGTTATAACATATACAAATTATTAGAGTCCTAAATCATTTGCCATTGCATATCCATGCCGTCATGTTTTATCCGTCCAGCTTCTCCTCCCCCCCCATTCTACACTCTCCCCCTTGCTCTTCTCTCCCCCTCTTGTACTTAATTTTTATTTATTTAAATGATTATTGCTATCCTATCTTTTATTTAATATTAATTATTTCTAGATCTAGTTTTTACTGTGAAACATATATATCTATACTGATTATTTACTATTTAGCTCTTTAATGCAAAGTATATCATAAAAACTTATTATAACCTCTACCTGGCCTTCTTTATGTCTTCTTTCGTGGTCTGTTTTTGGAGTTGTTCTTCAGTACCTGAAACATCTTAACAAAATGATTGATTAACAATTGCATTGATACACTTGATACACATATTTTGAACCAAAAAAAAAAAAGCTCTATATAACTTTTATTATGAATCATTGCTTTTAAACTTTTTATTCTAAATAACTCGATCACCTATTGGCCAATTTATAGTGGTATTGCTACCGGGCGCCAGCCAAAGGGATAGGGCTATATGTTCTGACCAGATGATCCGCTATTATTGGGTTGTATACTTTTCTAAGATCTATACTTAAATAGTTATACATTTAGAGCCTTAACAGAAAAAAAATTATTATGGCTTTAGCACATATTTATATATATAAGAGACTGAAAGTGTAACAAAAACTGTCATTATTTCTTTCATTGATTTGAGGCAGTTATATACGCATGAATATTATTAAAACATTTCAAAAAAAAATCTGCACATTTGCGGTTATTAGAATCTTTATTTTATTATTTTTAACAGTGAAAGCATTTTAAAGGCTGTCACTTATTTTACTCTCTCAGACTTGGACGTATTATAAATTTAAAATATTTATTTAAAAGATGTATTAACAAGGAAAAAATATTATATTTCACATCATTATTTAAAACATTTAGAAAAAATTATTATATATTATTTAGCACACACACTACTTTACTATCTTTTTATCTTTAAATGTGAAAGCCCCTTAAAAGCTGACACTAATTTAATTCTCTCAGACTTGGAAATATCACTATTTGAGATATTTAAAAAAATTATATAGGACATCGTTATTTAAAGCATTTATGACAAATTATTATATATTATTATTATTGAGCGCATACTTCAAAACTTGGGCATATTATATTTATTTATTAAAACGGAAAAAAAAATTATTACATATCTCAATATTATTATTCTATATCTCACGCACTTCTTTATCATCTTTCCATTTTAAATGTGAAAAATCCCTTAAAAGCTATCACTATTTTATTACATTGTAAACTTGAAAATACTTTGTTATTTAAAATAATTTATGGAAACTTTTATATATATAAACGCTACTTTTTAGAACACATACTTTATTTTTATTGTAAATGTGAAGGCCCCTTAAAAGCTAACACTATTTTATCATACTGTAAACTCGAAAATACTTTTATGTTATTAAAATCATTTATGGAAACTTATATATATAAAAACATTATTTAAAACATACTTTTTATTTTATTATAATAACTGTGGAGGCCCTTTAGAATTACCACTATTTTATTTACGGGCATCCTGCATGTAATTTCACGTCTATGACCAAGAAAAAAAAAAAAACATTATACAACATCTTATTCACTTCTTTGAAAAAAACACATTTTATTTTATCAAAATGAGAGCCCCTTAAAAGCTGTCACTCTTTTATATCACTGGGAATCTTACATGTATACGAAAACTATAAACATTATTTGGGAAAACACTTCTTTATCTTTAATCAATATGAAAGTAAAAGCCCCTTAAAAGCTGTTACTTCTCTTAACTTCTTTTTTTAAAAAAAACTCATGAGAATTATACATGTAATGACCATTTATGGACAAGGAATAAAACATTATATAACACTATCATTATCCAAATCATATACGTGAAAGAAAACAAAACAAAACTGCCACTAATTTATTTTATAGGTTCGTGAAAACGAAAAAACTTTTAAAACTTTTATGTGGGGGAAAAAATACTGAGTTTATGACATACTATTTACTTGAAACATATTTTTATATATATACTGAGAGAAAATATTTATATTAACAATGACTCACAGGCAGTGTGTACCAATATTCAAAAAAAATTTAAAGCTGGGTGTCCGAAAAAAAATTTTCAAAAAAAATTTTTCAAAAAAAATTTTTTTTTAAACATATGTTATATCTATCACTATCTACTACTATATCAGGTATATGGGTGTTTGTATTCGAAGCCCTACATTGATGCTCCAAACCCAGAGGAAAAAAAAATCTGTGCCGGTCGGATTTGTATGTTCATGTAACAAGATCTAGCATCTAGGCAAAAGTACCTCGAATCCACTCATGCGCAAGATACACAGGTCAGGAACACTCATGAACTCTGCCCTATTTGCCTATTTCCCAGATCTATAACATTATGAGCAACAATCCTGATGACATCGATTAATTTACTTCTCATCCGCCGGCATCGATCATCGGAGACACAAAAAGACTCTAGGCTAAACTTATATGATAGAATAACTTAATAACTAGTTATATTTTATGAGCAATAAAGGCTCATGAACTAGCATATTAATTATGTATTAAGCAGAGATCATCTAGTCATATTTAGCATAAGTAATAACTTAATATATTATCTTAACTAAAAGAAAGCAATGGTTCGAGTTTGATATATATATTTAAGATTTATTAATAACAAAATTATGTCGGGTTATTTAGCCGACATTAGCCTCATGAGTATTATATTTGTTTGATTCATATTTAATAATAACATTAGATTTGCGGCTATGCCAATAATATATATGTGTGACTTAAGAAATTATCGCTATTAGAATACATTACTGGAATACTATTACACCACCAGAGACGAAGAGCATTTACTTAATTTAAACAACAATTTTACAAGCAGATATTATATTTGGTTACATTCAATATTATGATTAATTTGAGTTATAGATAATTAATGCACGGGATGGGTAATGAATAATTATATAAATGATACTAAATCTATCACATTAATACTTATATTAAACTAATGGAAATATGTCTGTTTAAAGAAATCATTTCATTACGGCTTATGAATACTTCTGGGTGACTAATAAGACCCTGAAAGGTGGTGCATGCATGGCGGCTGATAGGGTCGGTCCAATTATGGATCCTGGAGTGTGCTTCATGAATTTTCAATAACGAAAGGGACCGATTTCCTCTGCAAACATAGGCAGGGTCGGTTTGACGAATGAAGGGGTCCAAGATTCCCTGGAATGAAGTACAGGTGAATCATGGATGATGAGGAGTGGTCGGCAACAACTTTATTGGGCTGGTTTCTCAGATCGCTCCCCATATAAAGCATGCACAGAAGACCAAGTATGTCCCCAGGGTGGTTTTACAGCCTAATTCAAGGACATTAAGAACGACGATGGGGCCCGACTTCACGAATGCCTCCATGTGAGAAAGAAGCATGAACATATATAAAAATGAAATGGCCTTTATGCACGAAATGCTTAATGATATAATATAAATATAATTCTAAAATTAAAGATTATCGAAACATATTTATTGCCCATAAATTATGAAATATTCGGCGTGATGATATGGCTTCACTAAGCAAACATGGGTAATAATTATACTTAAATATAAAACTAAGATCTCAAGATCCCCTTCCCCCTTACATTATGTTACTTAATATTATTCATTACTTTTTACACATTTAATAAATCTCAATTTTAGTTAATCAATGCCCTTGTGGAAATATATAAATTATTACAAAATAAGTGGGTGGTGGTAATAGCTAAGATGGGTTTTATATATATAATATAATTTAAGAATAAAAGGTAGCGCATTATTTAGGAAGGAGAATGTGAAAAATAGATGTCAAATCTGTTTTTCTACAGTAAACATGAAAAATATAATTACTTTATTTATCTAAAATCGCAAGCACCTGGGCAAGTCGAATAAGACTTGTTTTGATCAAATTATAAATTATTTACCCAGTAAACGAAAATGAATTTTATGCTGGCGATTTTAGAATACTATTGACATTTATTTTAAAATATAAATACATAAATGTAAATGAAAATTATTTGCCGCTTGCAATTAAAAGAAAAGGAAAAACATTTTATAGGAGGCTTAATATAGATTAGTTTATATAGAGTTATAGAATTCACATTTTGAAGACATTTAATATAGGTGATTTAAAATATAAATATTACACGGAAGGCAGGATTTAGGAATTATAAGCGGTCAAAATTCTTTTACCTTGATTATTTGGAAGAGTGTTTCACTAGGAATCAGTCCATCGGTATTGTTTCACTAGATCTAGGGTAGCATTATTAATTTGAGAGATAGCATTTCATTTTCACCGGAAAATATACATAAAGTTCAGGAGTACAGGATGCAGAGCTTCGTTCATGGGAACAGCATATTAGAACGGAGGGACAAGGCAAAATTTCCTACTCACGACACATTGAGTGAGAATTAAAACTGGCGTGGAATATGTATAACAACATAGTTATTTAATAGTCTCCTCCTTGTGGATTCAAATCCAGCAGTATTTATACTTTTATTTTGAAGCTGTAACTTAGCAACTACTGCTGGACCTGAGGCGGTTTAAGCACTTAAGTTTCATCTGGAATAGTTTGACCGGATACTCTTATCTAGTAAAATCTTTGAAACAATGTAAGTTTGTTATCAGTTTCTCGAACGATTGTCTTAAAATATATCTTATGATTTTAAAACAAGCTAGCATGGACAATTTCCACTAATGGGTTTATTTTATTATTACCAATTCGTAATCTTTTACTTTATTCTAAGGGGTCTTCCGGGTAATTGTTTTTCGAGAGACTTATTAACAAGATTGCATCATTTCTGGCTATAAAATTATATATGAAAAAATAATAAGTTTCATATATAATACTTTATATATATAATATAACTATTAATTTAGTCACAATCTCCTACACTGAAATATACATATATATTTATTATTTACGCCCGTATATACATGAGAATATTATTATGAAGTAAAATATTTTTAAATTATAATACATACGTGTTTACGTTCATTTGTTATAATATTAACCAAAAGAAATATATATTATTAGCTATGTATATACGTGCGTAAAGGCGGGTTTGAATACAGTTAGGTGGTAGGAGATTGGATGTGGGCTGTGAAGCGAGATCTGAGCATCAGATCATCTGCTTCAATATATATATGAATACAGAATAATGATTATGACACAAACTCATTGAAAGTATATTTAGTTTAATTAATTGCATTCAATAAATATTTAAATTCTGTTTTAGTATATATATATTGTATCATCTTGATCTAGATTCAAATCTGGGAATATTATAATTCTAAAAAAAATTTGTTGGTTTATTTATTTTTTCAATTGTTTTGAAAAGATCAAATAATTTACATTATTGATAAATAGTTATTGATAATTCAGCGTAATCATTTTAATTTTCTTAACAGATTGTACATTAAATCATGTATTGTATAATAATGTTAATATTTTATAACTAAAAAAATTGGATAGATTAAAATAGATATCATAAATTTATTTATTAATATTTTATTTATTAATATTTTACAATACTGCATACATTTAACAAACAATGCATAAACATAAATAAGCAAATAGTAAATTATTATTTCATGTGTGTATGCAGATATGCATATGTTTTAATTTAAAAAATTAAAATCATTTCAAATAATACATATTTAAAAAATATTTTTTATATATAATTATTTCAATAGATAGTTTATAATATATGTATTTTATTCAAATTATGATTTTAAAAAATGTATTTTAACTTGAAAATTTATTGTATTTTTTTATAAACTATTTATTTATTTAAAAATTATGAGTCATTTTAAATTCAGCATTGCTGCTGTATTTAAAAAAAAATTATCAGGTGAAATTTTGATTTTTATAACAGATATGGTAGCAAGGAGTTGTTTTCAAATGAAACTTTGGGAACAATATTCAAGATAATGACATCAATGTTTTGTCATTAGAAAAGATATATAAAAAGCCTATGTTTGAGATTGAACTTTATCTTTTTCATAACCTGACTTTTTAGTAAGCAAGTGTTTTATATAAAAATTAATAGTTGAATTTCAAAATAATACTAAACTGCCAAAAAAAAAAAAAAACATATGCTATAAAAGACATTGTATTTTGAGAGATCTAGAAACATCCTGGAGTAAAATTATCTTAAAGTATAAAATATTACAAGGCCTAAGAAACATGAAATATTCTTATCAATACAACAGTTTGAGATTGTTGATTGTTATCTATATTGGGATTGTCTAAGTGTTGATTACTTTCTTATGATTATATATATATCATAAAATAACTAAAAGAATACAAATTAAAATGCATTGTGATTAAGTTTTGCCAAAGAATTCAGTTTATCGAATGATTAAACAGTTCTAATATTAATATGAAAATGGAAATATTAATATTAGAAAGATTCACTATGGAATATATTATTTAAAAATGATTACTGCATTAATTGAATAATATTCTGTTTTGAACTATGACATTGGAATGCAGATGAACTTCAAATATAATGTTTATTAAAAGGATCTTCATTTTACACATGAATTATCAAGAAGTTTCAGGACTTTTGAACTATAATTTTCTATAGTATTTTTATTGTTATATTTATAAATATTTTATTAATACATAATAAACATAAAAATAAAAAAATACTAACTGAATAACCTGTTAAAGAAATATCCAATGATCCTTGGAAAAGTTAATTAGGTCATATGTTTTCATTATATTTTGTATATTTTGTTTAATGCAGAGTGTGTGTGTCTATTTATATTTATATAAATAAGTTAATAAAAAAAACGTAAATAATTTTAAAACAAAAATTTAAAAATCCTTCTTAATATTAATCTTGATTTATATTTTCAAGTACATTTTGTTTGTTTCATTATTTACATATTTGAAAATCATTACAATTGAAACAAATTCTATTTAGAATAAGGTGAACATCTCTTATTTATAACTGTAAGAAAAAGTAAAAAAACAAACTAAAATCGTCTTAGCTATTTTTAATATATTTTAAAGATTTATTTATTATTGCTTATACAGATAAATACTTTATTTCTGATTTATTAGTGCATTGTCTTTTGCCCATAAGTTAGACATTTTTGACCACACACACACACATATAAATATAATTAAATTATAATCCAAATTATTTTATTCATTCATTCATTTATATTTTACTATTTATTTATGTTAATAAATTTTATTTTTATTAATTAAATTTAAATCTCAAAATTAGTTTTAGTTTATTTATTACAGTATAGTTTGGTATCAATTTAAAATATCTCTACATAATTTTATTTTTTGTTAAATATTCAGATAGTCAAGGTATAAATAAATATTTATAGATCTTAATAATTTATTATTTCATTTTTAGTAGTTTTCTTATTTACATTTTAGTGATTACAAAAGTTAAGCTAATGTCTCAATAAACATTAATTGGGTAACTTATATTTATTTTAAATTAACAAATCAGCTCTCAACAGTATTAGTATTTTTTTAATTTATATTATTTAAATATTATTTTATAAATATTTTATGCTAATATCATTTGGTATTTCAATTAGAATATAACAAAATTATTAATTGAGGGATACAGCTAATTTATACTATTACAAATTGACTACCAAATAGTTGAAAGCATGCTAAGCATACCATGCTGTTAGGATTAAATAAAGCTTTTTTCTATATACATTTTATACATATTTATTTTGAATCACATTGTTCCAAGAAAAGTTTATTAAAATTTCGAAGTTATATTATAAAATTAGTAATCGAACATGATGAGCTATATAGTAAATTAGCTGCAGTATATTTAACTTTATTTCATTACAGAGATTCTAGTGGACCAATTCATTTTTATACTGTTACATATTTTGGCTTGCCCAGTTTGTGGGTTCTGATGATAATTAAAACTATATTTTTATACTATTATAATATATATATAGTTCTAATGTATATATGTATATATAGTGGTCAATTTGATAATTTAATAAATTGTGTTATAAAATCCTTGTTTTTTACTTCACCTTTCAGTGGTAAGTTTTAAATTGTGCTTTATGCAAAAAAGTGAAGCTTAGTATTATTATAACAGAATTATACAGTTGCGTGCTTTCAGAGAACTTAAGTCTCTATATTCATAGCCTATTTTGGGAGTGTTGGCTTACATTGAGGTTTTAAGTGAAATTTAGTGGTAATTTATGCAAAATTTATTCAAAGTTTTCTTTCATAAAGACCATTTCTTAAAAATTGCAAAGCACGATTCTTTTCAGTTTATTGCATAGTTGTCATTTGCAATAAAGCATGCCTCCCCTATCTTTCGTTACAAATTAATTTGTTTGCACAGGATTATTTGTTAAAATATATTTGTTGTTAGTACCAATATACAGCAAATTATTTAGCACAGTCCATCAGTCTAAGGAGGAGACTGTACAAACTGAAGTCAAATTACCTACAAAACCAGGCACGCTAAAAAAGAAGAAAGATGGCTTTATCTCAAATAATGATAAATAAATTTGATGTAATTAATCTTTCAGAATGGCCCATTTATAAAAATTAATTGAGAAGCTATTCTTAAGATTACATTCATGGATAATGAAGGAGCCCCACTACTGTGCAATGCTGGTCAAAAAGTAATTGAAATACAACTTCATTTTGGGACTTAATAGCTGTAACAGAAAAACAATAAATATTTTTGTTTTCAACCATCAAAACAAGTGGCTTGTCTCCATTTTCAGGACAAGTTTATAGTAAAAATGTGAGAGTATGATCAAGCCATTAGAAAGATTGAGAAACATTGCTTCTATTGATGCTTTCTGGAAGACGCACTATTGAAACAGTTATTATGGAGAATGTATGATGATTGCCTGAAATAACATCTGTTCATCATGAGTAACTTAACATATAAAATAAATCATAAAAATAGAACTAGCTTATGAGATAGTAAATTAATGGGTGTGTGAGTTCTAAAACACAAGTACATAAGGAGTTAATAAGATGATAATAAATATTGCTGAAAATATCATCAAAATCATTTGCTTTTGTTATGAAAAACCAGGATATATAATTAGATATTGTAAAAAGAAAATAAAGAAGTTCTAGAAGTTGTGGAGAGAAAGGGTGCCTCCAAAAAATGTGCCAAGAAAACAAAAAAATGTTACAAATTAGTTATCAACCTATGGCAAAAAAAAAATAGATTGAGATTAAAGCAACAGAAATTAAGAGCCTAGCACAAATTGTGTTACTTTTCACAAATTTTTAACAAGCAGATAGTTATAGAAATTGATAACAGCATTAACTGTTGCTATTCTTAATTTTTAAGATTGAAAAAAATAATGCAAAACTGTGACAAACTCCAAATTTGATCTAAACTATTTTGAAAGTGAAAGATGTGAGTTCAAATTTGAATGAAATTTTAAAGAGCATTACAGATGCAGTACAAATTATTTAAAAAGTGAAATTTTTACAGATCTGCATGGCAAAAGGCAGCACAATCCCTATAATTGGATGAGAGAAGTTTAGCCCCTTAGAGATTAAAATCTGTAAAGAAAATTATAGTAGAACATGAGTTAAAACAAATTTCTAAAACTATTTTAACCTATCAAAGTCATTTAAAGATCCATCAATAGAGATTCTACTGAACAATGATGTAATCCCATATATGTGCAAACTACAAAAGATTCCTAATTGTTCAACTTATAAAAATAGAAAATGAACTAGACAAGCTGCAGAAACTATGTTAACTTTTGTGGAAAGTTTTGAATGGGCATCTCCTATTGTAGTTTTGACATAACCTGATGGACAAATAAGTTTTTATAGTGACTATTATCATACTTTAAATAAAAATCTGAAACAAAGGCAGTATCTAGTTCCAAAGGTTAGATTAGCAAAAATGAAACAAACTGATTATTATGCAAAGATTGATTTGTGAGCTGTTTTTCATTAATTACAGTATCACCAAGAACTGCTGAGATTTTATGCTAATTAAGCACAAAGAGTTAATTAAATTGCAACTGATACTTACAAAAATCCAATAGCCCAAATATCTTTCAAGCAGTGATAGACATGTTTCAACAGACAGATGGAATTGCTTCATATCTAGATGATATATTGCTTTTTTCAAATTTCAAAGAAAGGGCATATGAAAAATTATTGCAAATCTGTAAGAAGCTCAAAAGTATTGGTATATGAATAAGTGCTAACAAATGTGTATGGGTAGTTAAAGAATTGAAATTCTTAAATCACATAATTAAGCATCATGGTATGAAACCTGCTCCAGAAAAAGTTAGAGCTGTGCAGAATGCTCCCTCCCTGAAACCTGTGGGAAAGCTGCTAAGAATTACATGCATTTCTTGGCCTAATAAAAAATTTTGATGTTTTTTAAAAGGGCAAGGCACATTTAGCTCAACTCTTGCATATTTGTTAAAGAAAGGGAAGGAGTAGATCTGGGAGGGGATCACAAAAAAATCATTTCAATAAGTAAAATGTTCTCATCAGAAAGTTTCAGTTTATTATAACGATAATATGTACATAACTCTAACCTGTGGTGCAAAAGGGCTATTTTTTATATTTCTGGAATTATTCAGCACAGAAAAAAAAATATAGTTAATTAGACAAAGAGGTTTTAGCTATAGTTTTCACTACATAAAAAATTTCACCAGTATTTTTATGAATCATAAACTATTATTAGGAATTTTTGCAAAAAGCAAAAACATCTGAGCATCAAATCTGACATCACATGATCACCACCCCCCATGCTTGCTCACAACTGTTATCAAAAATCTGCCAATAATATATAAATATGATTTGGAATCTTAGAAAGGGAGCATAATATGGCATGAAAACACCCTCTCATGAGTTCCAAATAAAGATGAAATTGTAGTAGCAGACTCAGAAATAAATTATATAAATGAAATAGATTTGAAAGTAATAAATAGCTGTACTAATGCAAAGTGTATGATAAATGACTAAGCATTCCCAACAACTCCTGAATTTGATTAGAAAAGATTGACCAAATCATCAACCAGAAATCCTACATGGGAACTGAGAGAAAGGCACTCTGTTTGTGAAGAATGTATTGTTAAAGAAGATAGTCATTATACTTTTTATAGGCCATGAAAAATACTAAAACATTTATATCAAGGTTGTTTAGGGGTAGTTGAAGCAAAAATTATAGTCCAAGAATATGTATGACTGGATATAAATAAATAAATTGAAATGTATTTTAAAAAATGTAATGTACTATTAAGAAATTTATTGCATGGCCAAGTTCTACCAAGTCTTAAAGTAGAGCACATAAGGATCATGTCATGGATATGTACTTTAAGTGGGCAGAATACAAAGCGGTATAAAGAATATGAACACTGAGAAAGCAGTCATCAAACTATTAGAAATATTTGCATAATATGATGACAGATAATAATATGAAATTTATATCTTTGAGGTTTGGAGAGTTTTTAAAAGAGTGTGGCATAACTTATAATTTGACACCACTCAGAGTCAAATGAGATAATGAAAAAGGTTATGCAACAGTTTAAATTGGCTCAGTGAAAGATCACTGATTTTAAAGTGCAAGAGACATTAAATAAAATAATGTGTTTCCAGCATTGTATTCCATCTACAATAACTGATAAATCTCCAGCTTAATTGATGTTTAACTGAAAACTAAAAAATAGACTACCTATGGTAGTACCAGATGCTGTGTCCACAAGTATGATTGGGCAAACAGCAAATGAGTATATACATACAAACTCACAATATTTTAAGTAATAATAGCGAATAGTCTGCAACAACACAAACTCAACAGTTCAATAATGTTCAATTTCAATGATGTACTTTTAGACTGGCTGCTACAAAACAGTTCACAAAGGGCTAGGTTTACACACACCTTGACCCCAGTTCAGTTTATCTGCACATGAACACATCATAGTGTAGCACTGTGACTGACTATAAGCTCCTTACAGCTTCCATCTCTGCAATAATCCACTAGTAACTCCACTTGAAAACCGCTGGACCCTCAACTCTTCATTTAGCTGCTATCCGGATGATTTCCTCAGTGTCTCCCAATCTCTGTGGGCCTATTCAGCCACACCCATGAACTACATTTCCATTGAGTGCTGGACATTAACCAAAGCACTGACACTAGATCTCTCCTATTAGAATTAAACAGGAAAGTCAACTGGAGATGCACTCGAATGGCCTGATATATTTGTTACACATTCTTTTTATAACTTTCTGATAACTGCAACAATTAATTACCTTTTCCAATAAGATAAGGTCTCTTATCTAGAAATATTTGCAATCAGTAAATATTTATTGGAATTTTATCGATCGCCATTATGTTAATTTTTTAATTAAATTTTTCAGTTATCAGTACGTAATCTAAAACCAATCTCTCGAATAGATTCTAGTTTTTCTGGAGCCCACAAACTTGTATGCAAATTTTACAAAAATACAACACCTTCCCCCACTCCAGAAAAACCCTTGTTGCAATTCCTTGGTATTTTGTTTTTCTATTACTACTTGGAGGAAACATATTTCTTGTTATTTCACTCAGACGTGTTCAATTCAAAACTGCTGCTGAACTTCTTCGCCAGTTACAGGTTCAATGGTGACTGTGCAAGCATGGTGGGATTCATCTTCCAATGATGACTGCACAAGTGTTTTATTTCCAAACTTTCACCATTGTTACATCATGTAGGCTTGCAGTGAATACTTTAGCCATTCACTTCCATTAACTTTTTACTAACTGGAATTTCATTTTCATTTTCACCCAGTTTCTCATGACTATGGTTAAGCTTGTTGTAATGTAAAACCTATTCACTACTCACACGTTCAAAATGCGACTGTGCCAATAATTTGCTGTGTTTTCAAGTATGATTGGGCAGCCAGAAAATGAATATATACATAAAAACTCACAATAAGTCTGTAACAACACAAACTAACAGTTCTCTCATGTTCAATTCCAATGATGTACTTTCAGGCTGGCTGCTACAAAATGGTTCACAATAGGTTAGGTTTACGCACACCTTGGTCCAGTCCAGTTTAGCTGCACATGAACATATCAGTGTAGCACTGTGACCAACTATAAACTCCTTACAGCTTTCGTCTCTGCAATAGTCCACCAGTAATTCCACTTGAAAACTTCTGGACACTCAACTCTTCATTTAGTTGCCATCTGGATGGTTTCCTCAGGCTATGGTCTCCTAATCTCTGTGGGCCTATTCAGCTATACCCATGAACTACATTTCCACTGAGTGCTGGACATTAACCGAAGCACTGACACTAGATCTCTCCTACTAAAATTGAACAGGAAAGTCAACTGGAGATGCTCTCGAATGGCCTGACCTACTTGTTACACACTCTTTTTATAACTTTCTGATAACTGCAACAATTAATTATCTTCTCCAATAAGGTAAGGTCTTTTATCTAGAAATATTTGCAATCAGCAAATATTTCTTGGAATTTTATTGATCGCCATTATATTAATTTTTTAAATAAAACACTTATTTATAAGTAAGTTTTAGTGTAGAAGATATAAATTAAATATTAATATCAATAGGCTTAACACTTTTGAGGATCCATGCCTCGGAAAGCCACTATTATGTAACCCATTTCTTCGAGATCTCGAAGTAAATATCTTTTCTATTGATAGCATGTATGTTTCCATTAATGTAGAATGCTTCTTTTATTTTTTTCCTATGATCATTTGATTCTGAGCATACTTATTTATAAATTAAATATTAATATCGATAGGCTATCAATAGAAAAGATACTTGCTTCAAGATCTCGAAGAAATGAGCTATGTAACACTGGCTTATTTAAATATCTTTGCATATACATTTTTATGATGGCTATGATTATGAGACATGAATCCTTGAAAACATTAAGCCTATCAATATTAATATTTAATTTATAAATAAGTATGCTCAGAATCAAACGATCATAAGAGAAAAATAAAAGAACCATTCTACAATAATGGAAACATCCATGCTATCAATAGAAGAGATACTTGCTTCAAGATCTCAAAGAAATAGGCTACATAACACTGGTTTGTTTAAATATCTTTGCATATATTTTATTATACATTTTTATGATGGCTATGATTATGAGGCATGGATCCTCGAAAATGTTAAGCCTATTGATATTAATATTTAATTTATATCTTCTACACTAAAACTTACTTATAAATAAGTATTTTGCTTACATAATATTCAGAAGTAATGTTAAGCCTATTGATATTAATATTTAATTTATATCTTCTACACTAAAACTTACTTATAAATAAGTATTTTGCTTACATAATATTCAGAAGTAAAGCTATATTTGTTAATTCTTTAATTAAATTTTTCATTTATCACGATCTAAAAACAATCAAATAGATTCTAGTTTTTGTGGAGTGCACAAATTTGTATACAATTTTTACAAAAATACAACACCAGAAAAACAGAATAGAACAATGAAAGTGAATTGTTCAAATTCATTGAGGGAGGCAAGATTAAGATAAGAGACCTGCTTAAAAATATTGGTTAAAAATTAAAGGGGCCAAACATCTATCTATGCAGGTAAATTTGTATACAATTTTTACAAAAATACAACACCAGTAAAACAGAATAGAACAATGAAAATGAATTGTTCAAATTACATTGAGGGAGGCAAGATTAAGATAAGAGACCTGCTTAAAAATATTGGTTAAAAATTAAAGGGGCCAAGCATCTATCTATGCAGGTGATAAAAGTACATCTAGAAAATAATATTGTGCTTTGATAGTATATTAGTCAAATTTGCCGATCCAATAGAATGTAACATTATCCAGTATTCCAATTGGAAATAATGAACAAATAAATGGCATAGCGATGGAAGAAGATAACAGTGAAAATACTACTCTTTTCAGAAAATCTGAAAGAGTTAAAAAAAACCTCCTACCTGAAATATTTATTATTTTAAATATTGATCATTTCTGAAGTGGGAGAGGTAATTTTCTTATATACTTATTAATTATCATTTGTACATATATAATATGTTAAATATATTGATATGTAAATAATTAATGTATATAGAAAATGAAAAATAATTTATCTCTACATTGGGAAAGAATTAGTAATTAAAATTGTTTACATAGAATAGAACATGCAGGAAACAGACTAATTAAAATACTTTAATTAGAAAATTTATCTGAACAAATTTTGGTATGTAGTTAATCTTATAACAGAGTTAAAATTAAAAAGATTACTAATCAAGATAACAATTTGAACTAAGGGGCAGAATATTATAAAAAGACTATTCTGATTTGTTATTTTGACTTTTATTGCTGAAGATTTGAGATTGATCAAGAAAAGCCCCAGTTTTGACATAGGATTTTTCCAGTGAACTTCACCACCAAAGTAGACCTAGAGATAGCTAAAGAACACACAGTTCTTTAATTTGCTTTAAATAATCTTTATAACATATATGATTAATTCATAATCTCTCTCTCTATATATATATATATATTGAACCGTATTCGAATATGTGTATTCGAAACACCGGCCTCTTAGGCAGAGAAGAACATACTCGGAGAGTATGTATGCCCAAACGATAGCTATAATATATATAACTAGCATTACATTTCCAGGACATAACTTCTTCTCAGCTGTTGAGTTCAACACCAAGTTCAAAGCACTTTTTTTGTTTGTGTATAAACACGGGCGCCAGCTGCTTATTCTAAAAGAATACTAAAAGAATAGACAACGCACTTTGAATAGTGGCCACTAACTCAACGCCTAAATCCATGACTAGCTCAGGTGTTTGTAATCACTAATAGATTATACTTAATTAGTGATTAAAAGAATTTGTTAAAAAGAATTGATAAAAAGAATTGACCGACAAATAAAGTTTAATTTTAAAGATAATTTATTAACTAACATTTATTTACTAAATTTAAACATTCTAATAAAACACACGCATATTTTAAATTAACATTTCTAAATAGTTTAAATATTCCTATAGATTTAATAACAGAACACTCTAATTTAACTAATAAACATAGATATAATGATCACGCACATATTAACTCATGCACATACATAATAATGATAATAAAGGACTACATAGCATTTGAAATTTAATCACACACATATCAATAGTTCATTTATGTATGATATCGAGTTCATATAATTAGACTCTTGGAGGATTCACACAAATTAATGAAATGCAATGGCTATTACAGTATAAACGAAAATAAGCAAATGTTTTACCTAGGATTTTGAACGTAGATTTAACACTTTGTTTTCTTCTTGTTTGTTGTTTCTTCCAGTATGAATGCTTCCAGCCAGCTGGGACGTTTCCTTGCTGAGTTTCCTGATTTTCACGATTATTACTATCGGAGACAAATAGATACTGACGGAGATTTTCTAAGATGTTAAGCTGACATTATTTCACGGGCAAATCTGCTGTTTTCTCGGACATCTGGGCTGGAGGTGAACGTGCGTTCCAAAATATTCTCAGCACTGCATTTTGTTTCTTAACTGACTCAATTAATTTCCGAACTGCACTCTCTCAATAACTTTGTGAACTGATTGTCTCAACTCAATTAATTTGTGGAACTGATTACTGTCCGATAAAAAGAGTCTATTTATATCTGCAACGTGTTGTCGAAATATTCCCGGCAAAGATCTGTTGTCAAATTGATAATCATTTAATAAACGTGTTTTGGAAGATTGCTTAATTAGTAATAGCCATGCAGAGATGTTGTTTTATATTTTAATTAATAACCATTGCCGTGTTTTTTAATAATAATCTTCTTTAACTTTATAATAACATTTATTCTATTGTTGACAATCGCACATATATTTTTAATACAATTTACTATTTAGTTTTAACATTATTTTTTCTTTAATTAAAATTGAATGAAAAGAGATTTGTATGTTTTAACTTTTTTAAATTATATTTTTACGAATACTAATAAAAACTCTTTACTTCCTTTTATAACCCTTAGTTTCATTTCTCAAACCAAGACTCCCCCTCCCCCCTTTTGACTAATTAATTGTAGCTTTTTTATTTCAAAAACTAATGCTAGAAACTATTTAATTCTTATCTTTTCCGAAAACAAGCTGCAATAAATTCTTCAACATTTAATTTTATGTTTTTCTTTTATGAAAGATTACTTTAATAATAATTTTAGATAAAAATTATATGTGCCTATATCAATATAGGTACAATATATATATATATATATATAGTAGTGGATTTGGTAATTTAATAAATTGTGTTATCATCATCATTATTATTTTCAACCATTATCAAGCCATTTCAGGATAAAAGTCTCTCTAAGTTCAGTCCATCTTCTTCAATCTCTAATATCTCTTCTCCACATAACCCCAGCACATGTCCTAATTTCATTGATCACTTCACATGTTGTCTCTTCCTAGGTCTTTTACAATCTCTTGGAATCCAATTTTAGATTTCAGTTATCCATCTATTATCATCTCTTCTAGTAATATGTCCAGCTCAAATCCAATGTAGTTTCTTAAATCTTTCAACAATGTTGGTATTGTCTGTTTGTTCTCTCACCCATGTATTTAATTTTCAATTCCTTCTTGTTATTCCTAACATGCTTCTCTCCATATTTCATTGAGTGGTCTAAAATCTTTATATTGCTCTTCTGTTAAGTGTCCAAGCCTCAGATCCATAAGTAAAAACTAGTAAAACACATTTATTAAAAGCCTTCCTTTTCAAATATATAGTCATATTTCCTTTTAATATTAAGTTATTTCTATAAAAAAAACACTCCAACCAAGTTTAATTCTATAATTAATTTCATCCATTGTGTTATCTGTAGAAATAATGTGACCAATGTATTTGTAGTTGTTAACTTCTAACTCATTATTATCGATTTTTCTTTTGAGAAAATCCATTGAACATTATTTTAGTCTTTTTAACAATTACCTTTAATCCTATTTTTTTTACTTTCATCTGATAATTCTTGCCACATTTCCTGAAGCTCTAAAGGATTATTTACAAAAACAACTACATCATTTGCAAAATATAGATGACTTAAATAAACTTCATTTAGCTTCCTATTTGAATCCACAAAATACTTCCTGCAAAACTGCTGTATAAGGTTTGGAGATGTGCAGTTACCCTGTTATACACCCTATTCGATGTTAATGTTTTTAGTATCATTATGTAATTAATATATATTAAAGCTATAACCTTAAGACTATTGTAGCTGTTGTATTTTTATAATTATTCTTTAGAATATGATATATTCTTTAGAATATGATAAAAACCTAGGTCTATCACCTTGATAATGCAGTGCTTAAAGCACCAAAAAAATGCTTATAGAATCAAATGCCTTTTCATAATCTACAAATTCAAAACATAATGCTAAGTCATATTCAATGGTTTTCACAGAGACAAAAAATATTCTCTAAATTCACTTATAATCCTCAGTAGTTATTATGTACCAAATCATAGATTTATACTTTACACTTATCAAAATTATAATAAGATTATGCTAACACACATATAATATAAAGCTATATAAATGATAATCAAATTAAAAAGACTCCTTTGCCATTAATTGCAAAGAATCATGTTTTTTTATATCCAAAATATGGGCTAATTGATTCATTTGCATAAATTTTGCATATTGGTCATGCATAATGATTCCAATGAGTGAATTATAACAGGCTATGATTATGAGAAATATACTTTCTTGAAAGTGCTAAGCCTTTTTAATTTGTTAATTATCATTTATATAGCTTTACGTTACATGTGTGTTAGTAGTTATTATATAAATTTAAATATGGTCAGTTTTCATCAAATGTCCTGGCTGCAGCTAGAATAAGAATATTAATTCAACATAAATCACCACTTCAAATATTTAAAATTATCTATCTGGTTCATCTAGCTTTTACAATAAATATTATAGGACTTTATTTGTATAATAAGCATTCCATAATATCTCAATCAATAAAATTAATTTGATATTAGGTACAAATCCATACCCTACAACTTCAATATGCCATATTCTAACCTTATCAAAAAATATTTAGCTATGATTAATAAACATTTAATAAGTGCTGAGAGATTCTTCTCTATTAACTCTATACTCTTTCATTATAAGAAAAATTTATTTTTAATTGATCTATGTTTTTATTACATTTGAATTACATTATCTTATGTCTCTCTTTGAAACCAGTAACTTTTTTTGTACATTTTGCATTAAGCATTCTTTTTTTAATGCACATTCAAGTTGGTTAACTGCATTTTTGGCCAATCCATTGCTCTCATGATGATATGGGGGTAGTATATCTGTTTAATGCCTCTGACAAAGTAAATTCAGAACTGTCTCTAGGTAGCCATGTGTTGTCAATATTTCATTTAGATGATGAATGACATCTTCTGTCCCAATGTTTCTCATGATTCAGTATTCTACCCAGCGGGAATAGGCATCTACCAGTATCAAGAAGGTATATCCCATAAACGAACCTGCATGGTCCGTGTGGACACATTCTCATGCATTTTTAGCTGGTGACCATGAGCTATATTTTATTTTGATCAGGCATTTTATTAACATGCTGTGCATGTTTTTGTGAAGGACTCAATGTCCTCATTTATCTTAGGCCACTAGTCATAGCTTCTGGCAAATGCTTTTGCATGAACAACTCCTGGGTGTCCATTGTGGAGCATTTGAGCACCTGGTTACAGCCTTGCAATGTATTATGACTATATCTCCATTTAGTATGCACCTTTTGCAGACTGATAAGCCTGAATGAGCATTCCAGAAAGGCAGTGGCAAGTTCTTTGGTTGTTTATTGGGCCAATCTTTACTAATCCATTTTTTAAGCAATTGATATCCTGGATCATTATCTGTCCACTCTGCTACTTTTTTACTATTTATCTGTGAAGTCCAATTGTCTATGTAGTTGATCTACACATTGACTTTTTATATTTCAGTTGTCTCTGGCCTCTGTGAGAGTGCATCTGCATTTTGTATCAAACTGCCCCCTTTATAAATTTAGATTATATTCATAAGCTGAAAGCAGTGTTATCCAGTGAAGCATGCATGGGATGAGATGATCTGGGATTGGTTTTACCTTTGCCAATATTCCCAATAGTGGTTTGTAGTCAGTTATGACTGTAAATTGTTGGCTATACACATATTGATGGAATTTTTTAATTCCAAAAACTATGACCAAGGCTTCCTTGTCAAGCTGACTAGTTTCTTTCCATGTTGGTTAAGGTTCATGATGCATATGCTATTGGTTTTTTTCCCTCATATGTGGGATGGGTCTTCACTGCTCTGATTCCATACTCTGTTGCATCTGTTATCAGTACTATCTCCAATTTACTATCATAATAAATCAGCAACTTTTCTGATGTTAATAGAGATTGTTTTCACAAATGCCTCCTCTAGTCTGTTGACCATTCCCAGTTTTGATTTTTCTTCAAGAGTTTATATAGAGGTTAAGCCACATCTGCTTCCCCTTTAAGGAAGGGTTCGAAGTAGTTAAACAGTCCTAGAAATGCCTGAAGTTTTACATTTTTTGATCTGGGTGCATTCTTTACTGTTCTAATTTTGTCTGGTGCAGGGTCTTTCCCATCCCATGATACTATGTGTCCCAAAAACTTAAGTTTTCCAGTGTTCTATATGCATTTGTCAGCATTTAGTGTCGCTCCAAAATCCTCAAGCCTTTTGCACACTTGTGTAATTTTTCTCTCTGAGTGTTTCTTCAGTGTTAGCTGTAATGAGAATATTATCAAAATATGGAATTACCCCCACTAGTTCATTGAGTAACCTGTCAATTTTTCCTTGAAAAATGTGTGGTGCCATGCTTATTCCAAATGGAAGATGGTTATATCTGAATAATCCTAAATGAGATGTAATTTGTTAGCATTTCTGAAGTTTCCTTACATACTGGTATCTGATGAAAAGCTGTGTGGAGATTGAGTTTAGTGAAATGTGATGATTTTTGCAATAATGTTAAAATTTCTTGTGCATTCAGAACAGGGTACACACTTTTACAATGATTTTTATTAACTGTTATTCTATAGTCTCCACAAATTTGTATTTTCTCATCTGGTTTATTAACTATAACAATTGGTGTTGCCTGCTCAGAGTTTTCTGTTGAACTTATTATTCCCTTTTGCATGAGTTCATTTAACACTTCTTCTACTTTAGTTCTTTTTACAAATGGTACCTTCCATTCTTTACATATGACTGGGGTTGAATGGTCCTTGAGTTCTAAATTTCACTGGCATTATTTTTATCTCACCCAGTTTTGGCTTAAATAGGTTTGGGAATTTATTTTGCATTTCATTTTCAATATTGTTTTTTTTATTACATTTATGATAATCCCGAGTAGTCTGAACCAATTCTGGCCTATTAATGGATTTATTTGTTTATAGACTAGGTATAGGAATAGTTTTCTGATTTTTAAATTTAATTTTTCTTGGACCCTTACCATTCCACCTATTTTCACTGTATTGCCGTTTACATCTTTGGTGCTTACATTGGTGTTTTTCCATTTTATGTGCAACATTTCTTTGCACTGTGAGAACTTCCCAATCACTAAGGGACATTAGTGTAACTCTGGAGCCACTGTCAATCTCCATTTTAACACATTTCCTTTCAATTAGTATTGGCAGTTTGAATTTTGCTTTGGTACATTTTAGATTTTTTAATACATGTATTAAAGTATCTTTTATCTTTATACTCTGGTTTTGATTTTCAACAGACTTTCACTAGATGGCCTTTTGATTTGCAATTTGTACAGTATTCTCAATTTTGCCTAAAATTCTGGGTGATATGTCCTGGTTTGCCACAGTAGTAACAGTTGGTTTTTTTATCATTTATTCTTTGCTGTTTGTCATTTCATGTCCCTGATCAATGATTTTATGAATTGTTTGGTAATAGTTTGCCAGTGGCATGGTATCAAGATATTCTTTAGCCTGATTCATCACAAACTCATGCGCAATTCCTCTTTTAATGACATCTTTGTAATTTAACTCCGAATCAGCTAGTAGTCATTCTCGAAATTTAGTGTCATATATGCCCCTAATAACTGTTCCAACAAGGCCTCTTCTAGAAATTGTCCATAGACACAATTTTGTGCTAACTCTGTGAGTGCTGTATCAAATTTTTCGAAAGTTTCAGCCTTCATTTGCTGTCAATTTTCAAAATGCAAACTTGCAATGTGTTTCGATGGGAGGGGGCAGAAGGGTGCTGTTAATTTTTTGACTATTTCATCATATTGAAAACTTTTGGACACTTCTGGTTTACATAGATATTTGCAATCCTCAGCACTTTCAATCCTGAAAATCCTAGCAATGTGGCCACCTTTATCTGATTTTCTTTAATATTGTTACAAGAAAAAATTTCTCTATGTGTTTGACATATAGTGCCCAGTTAGGAGGGTTCTTGACATCAAATTCTCCTATTGGCATTTGCAACATGGAGGCCATTGCTGATTACACATTATGTGTTTCTTTTGTTTCTGCAGGTTCTGTACTTGCCAAATTAGTATGTTTAACCACCGAGGTTAATCAATGTTAGATTATTGTTAACTAAAAAACATCCAATTGGCTCTGAACTAGATAATGTTCACTCTACTTCAAAAAAGTATAATACTAGCTGATAGAGCTTGGCATGAGCCTTCAAGATAGTAATCCAGTATGCCTATTTCATTTACACGCAAGTACATAAGACTTATCATTATGAATCAATTTATGTTAGCAATAATGAAACTCCAGTGATTATTATTGTTGTAAGTACTAATAATATTACAACCAATCTCTAGCAAATAATTATTTTAATAGTGAATAATATTACTGAATATCTCCTCAGCCGATGTACGTACTGGGAATCTGCACACTTTTATTGTTCTGGGTAGTATCTCATATCAGGTTGTAATTATCCAGTAGGCTTCTAGTATATTACATAGAATATAATAAAAATAAATGTATAAATAAAACACATTAATATATGATCTGAATACAGTTCTTCTATGCAGATACTCCAAAGAAACACAATAGTTCAAATGTCTATTTCATGCATTTTAAATAATTCAGTGATATCTGTTAATCCAAACGATGTGAAATATATTATAAACAGTTATCAAACAATAAAATATACTTGATAGATTTCAATACTCTTGAAGTATTATATTCTTTTATCCTCTATTTAATAAACATTTAGTATTGTAATAGCATTATAAATAAGCAGAAGATGGTCTCCATTTATGATATATTCAATATAGAAATAAATTAGTTTTAATGCAATGTTGAAATACTCCATTGGAATCATAAAATGATATTCATAGGTAGAAATAATTATCATATTATCAATTTTGATCTTACATAATTAAAACATTTTGTTTACACATAACAATTATCTTTCAGCAGAAAAATATTGAGATGACTTTGAATTCTATACATTTCCTTTCTCCTTCATTTAATAAGTATTCAGGAAATGAGCCTAATCCCTCAGACAAATACAACCTTTTCTCCTCCATTAGTTTGTAATTATCAGGCAGATGATACTTATAAAATAAAAAATACAATATATATAAAAAAATTGGATTTGTTTCAATGAAAGCCAAGATGTTAGAGAGTGATAACCTTGTATAATTGATATCATATTCATCTTTATTCGAAAACAAAACTTCTTTTATAATAATAATAATGACAACAACAATAATAATAATAATAACAACAATAAGAACAATAATAATAAATTATTATTATTATTATTATTATTATTATTATTATTATTATTATTATTATTATTATTATTATTATTTATAATGATTACATATAAAAATATTTACACTTTATAAACACAAATGATAGCCTTTTAACCTAATACAAATCAAAACAATTTCAACTACATTTTTATAACTTTGCTTTGGAAATATATATTTTATACATATTATTCCAATTAAAATATTACATTTATAACATAAACACAACAACACACCTGCTTGGAACATTAAATATTTGTTTGTAAAGTTTATAACTGACTACTTATGAATGCTGTAAATGAAAATACACAGAATAAAGACACAATAATTTTATTAAGATTATAAATTTTATTATTTACATGTGTATCTTAATCTAATAAGATTAATTTGTTAATTTATGTAGCAATAACAACACAGTCTTTACTTTAACATTTCATTATTATAGCAATCATTTCAATACTTAAAAATTAATGCATTACATATTAAAATTATTGAGAAAATAAAATTAAAAAATTTTGTTTGATTTTCTCTCAAATATTGGTTAGTACAATATCCCCTTACTATCAACAACTTTTTTTAAACTAACAACGATAATTCTGCTGTTATTTCTAATTTATTTTATAAACCATTTCTACCTAAACATATACAAATGCCTTTTTTTTCTTTTCCCTTTTTTTATAAAGTATTTAATAATTTGATCATCAGAAACTACAGATGCTTTATTAATATTCATGCCAATATAAGATGAAAAGTCAAATATTCCTTATAAATAAAAATAAACTCTTTCACCTTAGATTCTTTATTAAAAGTGGTCAAAATACTTTTAAAAAATAATTATAACATACACCAAATCTTTTAAAAACTTGTTTTTTATTTTTTTGCCACCAAAATGAAATATATATTAAAATAGATTTCCAACGTTTCGACTATTTCTTTATTTTTTTCTATAGTCTTTTTCAAGGAACTAAAAATACATAAAAAGGAAGAAAAAAAAATCCATAAAATTTTTTAAAACAAACAAAAATAAAAATCCTGTCACATATACATACTATTTTGGAAAATATATTCTTTACTTACTATGATTTCTTTTCCCAACAGCTTCCAACTTTACATTTTGCCTAAATAAACATTTTGCATTAATTTTTAATTTTTAAGTATTGAAATGATTGCTATAATAATGAAATGTTAAAGTAAACATTGTAAAATGAACATTATTAATAATAGAATAAAAAGAGGAATAAGAATTTGTTCTAATAAAAATTTGTTAAATGAAGAATTAAATATTATAAAAAAAAGAATGTTTATTAAATGATTACCCTTGGGATGTTGTATTAAAATTTTTTTCAAATAACAATTTAAATAAAATAAAAAATGGAGAAAAATTAAAGAAAAATTTTGGTGATGATACATTTTTTATAGGTTTTAAGGTTCAAAATTTTATTTTTAAAAAGATAAAAAATTTGTTTCATGGATTTAATAAAAGATATAGTTTTAGTATTTATACAAGAAAAAAAGTAATTTATATAATTTAATTAATAAAGGAGATTTTGTTGATTTTTCAAATATAATGCAAGCTGTTTATTGTATAAAATGTATGGGTTGTTTAAAATATAATGGTAAAGATATATCTTATGTGGGTAATACAAAGAATTTTTTAAAAACTAGATTAAAACAATATTTGTCAGATAGAAATTCAGCAATATATTTACATAAAGAAAAATTTGGTCATGTCAATTTTAAGATTACCCCTTTAGAATGTATAATTAAACAAAAAGAAAGATTTGAAAAGGAAAGTTTATACATAAAGATGTTAAATCCTGTTCTGAATAGAATATTATAATGTAAAGGAAAAGAGAAGAGAAAAAAAAAATATTTTGTGAAATTTAATAGAATGTTTTTGTTTTTAACAAGAAAGGAATGTAAAAATGTGTTAATTGAAGATAAGATAATAAAAACCTATATTTTGTAACAATAAAATGTTTATGTAGGCAAAATGTAAAGTTGGAAGCTGTTGGGAAAAGAAATCATAGTAAGTAAAGAATATATTTTCCAAAATAGTATGTATATGTGACAGGATTTTTATTTTTGTTTGTTTTAAAAAATTTTATGGATTTTTTTTCCTTCTTTTTATATATTTTTAGTTCCTTGAAAAAGATTATAGAAAAAAAGAAAGAAATAGTCGAAATGTTGGAAATCTATTTTAATATATATTTCATTTTGGTGGCAAAAAAATAAAAAAGTTTTTAAAAGATTTGGTGTATGTTATAATTATTTTTTTACAAATATTCCTTCATTTACATTTTCCTCATATACCCATATTGTTTTCAAGATTATATCTCTAATGACTAATATGTCAGAGATATATATCATAACTGACAAAGAATTTTCTTATCTAATATTTTACCAACAATTCATCATGAAATATAATTGTATCTCTACATTTTTTTACTTTTTATATGACTTGCCAACTACTGCAAAACTTTAGCAATAAATTTGAGACCAACCCTTTTATATTTACTTCTAATAGTCTTTTTCATCAATAATATAACCTTGAAAAATCATCATGTTCAAACAACAAGACCTCTTATGTTAAAATCAATTAATTCTGCATTCATCATGCAATATTGCAAAATATCAGTACAATTCTTTTAGATTCTTCATCTTCATATTTCTTTTCTCACATAGCATTTTTTTTAAAAAAAATACAAAATAAATCTACTATTTTAACTTTTAGGATAAGTTTATGTTCCAAAAGTTCTAACCCTAAAGTAAAATTATTCAACACTCCTACTTCAAAATTAAGATAAAATAATACTTAGTAATATTTAATAACTATAGGTTTCTATTATTTGTGATATTTGAATTACGATGCAATTATCCATGTACTTTCACATCATTATGTGGTTCTAAAACATTTCTATTTTTAGGATCATATTGTAATCTATAACAATATAAGGAGCTGTGAACATATTGAAAAATCATTTCTATTTCATCCCATACTATTCTTCCATAAGATTACATTTTAACTATTTACTATTTAAATTTTACATCAAATATTCTTAATAACTTCCAACTAACTCTTCATAACAATTAAGAAATATTAATGCATTACCATGTTTGCAAATGCCCTTTGCTTAAAATTGGCCTTACTATAATTTCATTAAAAATATCAAATAAAAGATTTCATATCTTCTCATTTTAATATATATGATTACATCATTAACAACCAAGATGCAATTCTTTAGGATTCAATTCAAAACATTAAAGCAATACTCAACTAATTCATTAATCAAATTATGGGTCTTTGAGAATGTAATATCATCCAAACTTACAATAGTATTAAACTGGGATTAGGCTTGCCCTCTTTCCATGTAATTTTTAACTACTCTCAACATTCCTAAATGAAATAACAAGGAAATTTATTTATCTATACTTCCATCTACCACATGGTCATCCTTACTATAAATTTTCCCTTGGAGTAGATGCCTAATTTATTTTCCATATGCACTATTTCTCTTTTGCTTTACCATTATAGCTTTGACTCTTTTAACACCTATTTTCAACCTTTCCTTCATTTTATAATGTATGGTTTTAGAAACTTTTGCTACATGTCTATAATAAATCCCTTCAATTTTTAATTTTTTTATTCCTTTTGTATTGTCATAAAATTCATTATCTAAATCTTCAATTTCTTTGAAAATAATTTTATTTTTCAACCATATTTTATTTATAGTTTCTTGACTAGCTTTAGTCTTTATTTCTTCACTTTGTTATATTGATTCAACATTTGTAACTTCATATCTAAGCTATTCTGTGCTCTTATATACTTTATTTTTATTACATCATCTGAACAATCTATCTATCTATACCTTTTCAAAATTTTCAACCATAGTTATTGTTTCTAAGGAACCTGTTCAAATATCCTATGATTTTCTGTTTTTACTTATTTATCTCTAATTTTGATACTTTGTAAGCATTCTTCTTGCGAGCTTTCTTTTTTTCATGAAGATTAAGACATACAAATTTGATTAACATGATTTGGCTATTTTCGCAGGAATGCCATAGACTGGTTAAAAAACATTATGGATAAGCTCTGGTCCATGAATTGGTGTTTGGAAAACACTGTTCTAATGTATGACATTTACACATTTGTAATAATAATAAAACTAATTATATTACAGTCAAATATCAGCCTTTCATGCTAATTGTGCATACGCTTTGCGAGTGTTAATAATAAATTAATACTTTCTCACCAATACAAGATATAGTATTTATGCAGGAATAAAAGGAATTCTCTTATTCCTACAACTCAAATGCTTATATATGAGCAAATCTGAAGTACTGGCAAAGAAAGTGTGACAATGGAACAGTCACTTTAAATTACTATATATAATGTCTGAATGAATGACGCCGGTGAAATAGTTTTGAACATTACAGCAGTTAATACTATCACGAATCTTTAAAAAAAAAAACTTCAATTAAAAATGAATTAAATTTAAACATTTTTATTTGTTTATTTATTTTTTAATTATTAAATTTTGGATAAAAAAAATATCCAATTTTTTTTTTTTGGATGAGGGGAAGCAAAGTGCAAAAACATTTTACTAAAATATAACTTTTTGAAAACGATTTGAATTATTATATAGAATTTATAACAAACGATAAAGAATTTTTTTTTTTTCCAAGCAAAACTACTGCAATTATATGTATGTACATGTACTTTGTGTGATAATGTGAAAAACTATATTATGGATCTCTATATGTCTTACAACAGATTATCTGTATTGCTTTCTGTACGGATGAAGCATTTTGCTGGAAAATCAGTATGTGTGTATGTATATATAAAACAAAACTTTGCGAGTGTATAATTTACTAGATTAAAATTTTATTTGGTAATAAATATCATGTTTTTGGTACAGAGCACCATATTCATGTTTGAAATATAATTAAACTGAGCTGCTGCATTTCTAAAAGTGAGAATATGTACATATAAATTCCAAAAGAAAGTCAATTGATCTATATTGGTCCTACTGCCATAAAATTTTTTGAAATGATAATATCCAAATATACTGGTAGGTGGGTTCTAGAATTTACTTTTATCTTAAAAAAAACCTTCAATAAAGATGGAATCATTCTTATTATAAATCATAGTATAGAAATTACAGTAGACTTAGTTCTTTAGAGATGATTTTAAAAAAAAAAACTATTAATATCTGATTGCTTTTATGATTATACATTTTTATATATTAACGTTTGGGCTGTGTGTCTTTGTTGCTATTTTTATTTTGAAAAAAATATTTTAAGTAAATACATACATACATATAAATTACAGTAGCATTTTATTTGACAAACCTAGAATGCTTTGAATATATCATGTTCATGGCTTAAAATTAATTAAACTGAGCTTTTGCAATCTAGAAATGAGATTGTATATTAAAATTCCAATAGAAACTCAGTTGAATACCATCACTAGTTGGTAACATTTTTTGAATTGGCAATATTCAATTACTGTTTTGTTTTTTTAATACACCATTTTTAATTAACAAAAATAAACAAACTACTCTCCTTTATGCTATGAATAAATAACACTATATGTTAAAAAAGGGCCAAGAATGGAAACTTTTGATGTTTATTGGCATATCCTTGCAAACACTGGTGGAAAATCAGAATGAACTTAATATATCAGCCAAATTAAAATATATTAATATTTAGAAATTTACTTATCCATGACATTGTTAAAATTTATAAAAAAGAAAAAAGAGGTTGCACTATTTATCAGAAAATATTATAGTTATATCTATATTAAAAATATTTTCAACGATTTTTTATTGAATAAGTGTCTTCTAATTGCAGACAAATAAAATTATAAATGAAAATCATTGTGACATTTAAATATAGCTTTTATTAATTTGGTCACTTAATTTTAAAAAAAAGCATGAGACAATATTTGACAATAACTAATTGTTCACAAAATTATATTATACTATGGTTATGTGATGGTATGATAAAAAATATTATTATTGGTAATAGGAAATCAGAAACATTAATACAATAATTGATGTTAAACAAGAAGAATATATGTATCACAATGATTTATATAACAATTTATAGGTAATTTTAAGCACCTGTCAAGACTGTGGATTTGTAATTTGAAAAAACTTCATTTTCTTGATTTCTACATTTATAATATAATAATAAGTGACTATTTTTTCAATTTAAAGGATCATCTACAGAACTATTTTAATATTTTGAATGCAAATCACAAATACTTTTGTTTGTTAATTAGTGTTTAAAAATCTTATTTATCACCCAGGTATGAAAGAAAAATTCTCAATAGCTTTGAATTGAATCATTTTGACCTTAAGAATATGAGTCACTTTTAAGTATCTTGATAGCTTTATAGATTGGATGTTGAGGTACAGCATTGACTTTCAATAGTTGTTGCCATAAAATAGAATATTTTCTTACAGATACATACTTTAACTAAATTGATTTATATAAGTTTATTAATTTTTCAAACTTATTGTATGAAATTAGGCCATTGACATAATGTTTTAAAAATAAATATCAGAATAAGTCTTGTCTGTATATTCTTAAATTTTCTGCAACAATAATGAACATAGATTTGTATGTAAGAATATTCATTACTGAATTGAACATTTAAAGAAAAGGATAACAAATTTTCTTTTAAAAAAAGTGCTTTATGATTGAATGTTATCATGTTTGTGTTTTTTTTTTTTTTGTGGAATATACTTTTTCCTATTTACACTATAGGACATGCATTATAAAACACTTAATGTTCTTGGCTATTGAGTACATTCACTGGAAGGACATGGATAAAAATAGATTGGAGGACTATAATTAAGCAAGATATTGAAATATTTCAGAAAAAGGTTTTATCCAAAAAAAACAAAAAAAAAACATCGCTTACATCTCATATCAAATAATTTAAATGATCATGTAACTCCTCTAACTATTTCATCATTTTTATTGTCTCTTCTCTCTCAATATTTTTCAGGAGTTAGAATGGGTATATTTATTTATGAATGGCATCTAATGGTTAATTATATGTGCATGAGTATGCTGCAGTGTAAGTGTATTAAAAATATAGTGTTTCGATGCATGAAGTTTTTTTTTAGTTATATATAATTTGTTTTTATTTTCTCATTATTAATTATTTTTTAACAATTGCTTAAGAATGTTTTTTTTTTTAATTTTAGATGATTCTTTAATCTTAAAATGAGGGAAATCTTTAATGGTCAAAAATAAAAAGCTGCAAGTATTTGACTGCATTCTCGAAATGAACATAAATATGATAAAAGATAACTTAATTAACTTATTTAAAATAAAGATAAATAATAGTAAATAATTACACATTTTTAAAATCGTTATATAAATCAAAAGCAAGACACTGAAAATGTTTAAAAAATGGTCATATGCCCATCAATAAAATAATAAATATTTATGTTTAAACTGATATATTCTGTTCTAATGAACAGATCACGACAATTAAGAAGAAATGCAACATTTATTCAGTATGTAGGATGCGTGATGATGATAGCAGCAGTAATGGCATTGCCATTTTCAATTTATTATTTATATGGACAAATTACGATTCCAGTTACCATGGCTATTGGATGTTGTCTGATGATTTGCGGAGGGAAACGTAAAGCAAATAATGAAAATCTTGCCCAATCTAATCAAAACACTTCAGACATTGTTGGGCATCATCAAGATCATGTGAGTATAATCAGTGGAGCGATAGTGGTAGAAACGATAGCAGATCAGAACTTAACCTGTAATGAAAAACCTCCAAGTTATGAATCTTTATTTCCAGGATAAATAATAAAAAATTGTATGTAGAACCTGAATTATAACAGATGCAATGTTTGTTAGATTTGGTAAAACAATTACATAAACGATAATAAAAGAAATGACAGTATCAAAACTGATAAAAAAAATTACCTCGAGTTTTAAACACACTGACATAATTTCTGTAAATTCTGAGACCATAAATACTATATGTATTACTGCTACTTAATGCAGCTTTATTATCAATAATAAAATATTTTCAATTTTATGAGTGTTTATTTGCTATACAGTTATGATAATAAATTCTATATTTTCACGTTGCTTATATCATTGGTTGCAAAAATAGAGGGAATTTCTACTTAATGCAGAAAAAATAAAATAATAAAATCACATAATATAGTCCATCATCCAATAATGAAAAACAATTTTTCATTTACGACTACATAGTTAATTCAGAGTAATGCATTTTTCCTTAGAAACTATAAAAATACTTGTTTGTTCTAATCAGTTCAACCTTAATAAATTTCAAGGCAAGTTGACCTCTCATTAATCATCTTCGCTATTTTATTTAGGGTTGTGTAGATATTACAGTAGTCCATTTGTATCTGAAACATTTAGTTCCAAGTTGGGTTGTAGTTATCAAAATTTGAAGAATCACAAATCATATTATAAAATGTTTTAATGCCATATAAAATATAGTTCTATGAACATTCTATAACTCCTACCAAAACATCACAAGATCTCCTTATATGCTTACTTCTATGTTTTAAAAAGCAGTGTTCTTTTACCTGTTGTGGGATCATATTATACTACTATAAAATCTATTCTAGATCAATTTATGACTTTTGCCTTTGTCAATGAAGACTATTTACATTTTTAAATCATAGACTTCATTAACAAAGGTAGAAGTCAAAAACCAGTCTAAAGATGGCAATTTTATAACTTTATATTATTTGGAGTCCATTTTTAATTCTGAAGCTTACAGCAGTTAGTTCTAGAATAGGATAAAGGCAGTTACTCTTACAAATACATGTTATAAATATGTATAATATATAGTACATTAGGACAAAAAATTAAAAGATATAAAATTATTTAAATATATACTTGCTTTTAATTGTAAATTTAATGAACCCATGGATGTTGATATCATATGTAATATGAAGGGGGGGGGGGTATATATGGTGTTTTCATAGTGAAAAAACTAAAACAATTATTTTTTTCCAATAATTAATACCTTTATATTCAAGCATCTTAATGACTTAAAAAACTTTCTTAAATTATGGGGTTCTTTAAATTTAAAATAAAAAAATGATAAAACTTCTAACAATAATAATTAAATATTGTTTGTGCATGTGCATTGGTAATTATTTCAAAGATGAAGATCTTTAGAAAGAATCTTTGCATATCACTTTAGTTGTCAAATATCACATGACTTTTCAAGCATTAACAGTTTGATTTTTTTTTATTGCCTTTAGAGAGAGAAAAAACAATAAAATAAAAATATTATTAAATAAGAAAAACAAATTTATTTATTTATTTAAAACATTCAGCCCCTCAATTTGTTATGTACTACTAACAATAACTTAAACCTTTTATTTACATTAGGCATAAATTTAATATCTGTTGAATTTTACATTTAGAAAAGCTTAAAAATTATAATCAAATAACTTACAGAATTGAAATTAAAAATAATCAATAGCTCAAAAAAATCAAAAATTGGTAATATAATGTGACTTCTAGACTCTATCCAGTATAGATGATTATGTGAATTAAAAAAAAAAATTGAAACATTCTAATAATTTTTTTTTTATAGATAAAAAAGACAAAACCAGTTTTAAACATCCCACAGTAGGAGACAATAAAGAAAAATATACCTCATTTATTTATTAACGTCAATGATATATTTTTTTCTCATATATCAAATGCGTTGACTTGGAAGCGAACAGGGCCAGTTGCTTGGAAGGCAGCTATGCTAACCAGTAGGCCATCAAGGCTTGAAAAAATTTTCCCAAAAGAATATTCTGAATCTGATTTAAACTTAATATTTGTGTTTAGTTTTATAAGATCTAAATTTGAACTAGATGACAAGTATAGCAGGAATATGCATTCCTACTACAACATAAGCCCCCCTTTTTATAAAAGGAATAATATATAATTTTAATACTTTTTGCACTTTTCAGATATTCTATTTCAGAAAGTAAGCTATGATCATTACTGGCTTCTGAATAGTTTTTAATACTACCTACTTAAAAGCAAAATAAAATATGTTTATTCAATCATCTGAATTTAATTCAATCATTTTGTTTTTTATTTTTAAGAACTTATATGATGCAGTAATTATAATCCCATTAAAAAGGATCGGAATATAAAAAAGCCTATATTGTCTTTTAATATTACTGCAAGCATTATAAAATGTTGAACAAAATTATACTTGTAAGTTCAGCAAAAAAAAAACTCTATGGATTTTTTTCCAAATAACTAAAAAATATTTCCATTAAGTTCAAAATTTGGTTTTAATAGCTATTCCTAATTAGATTATTATTCTAAATAAAAATAATCCTGATAAGGCCATTATAGTTTAATTGAAATGTTGATTGTAGTGAAAATAAATTTTTCTATTCAAAAGAAAAAAAAGTCAATTGTCTTTATATTTTCTATATATATATAGTTTGAATTTAATGGCACATGAGGAGATTGAAAAATTAATCAAAAGTATTCCTGCAGATTGAAAGACTGTATATAATAGCTAATTAGCATTATATTTATTATTTTTCTTGTTATTACAATAGTTTTTAATTAATGGACATTTTATTTGTATAATATTGAACCAGGTCTGCAAAAGAGAAATTTCTCTTGTAGGTTTAATCGAGTTTAACCATTTTTATAATAATTTTAGAAACATGGTAATGAACTGGCCCTTCAAGCAGAGGGGAGAATACCATTAATAGCAGAGCCATCGATGATACCCATGGTCAGATCAAACTATGCAAAGCATAACACAATCACATTTCCAGACCGTGGCACACCTCAACTGCTACATTCAACTACCTGTCATTCAGAGCATTTTATTTGTTTTGAGGATCAACCTCAGGCACCAGCCAATCATAAGTTATATAATCAGCAAGCTTTGAATGCCAGGCACACAATCCAGTGCTTGAAATATTCCATAACTAGCTCACACTCTGTCTTAGAGTCCAGCACATTTATTTAACACAGAAAATAACTATATTAATTTACTGGTGTTGCAGTAACAAGAAAGAAAGAGAAAATAGACAAAATAACAATTAAAGAAAACATTAATATTTAATTATTTCATCATCATCGTCAGCCATTATCAATCCACTGCAAGATGAAGGTCTCTCCAAGGTCAATCCATCTTCTCCAATCTTTAGCTTCTCTTCTCCACATCACCCCTGCACACTATTTCTTCCATCCATCTCACATGTGGTCTATCTCTGGGTCCTTTACAATCTCTTGGAATCCAGGTTAAAATTTCAATTGTCCATCTATTATCATCTCTTCTAACAATATGTCCAGCCCAACTCCACTTCAGTCTTTTCATTTTTTTAATGAGGTCAGTAATACCTGTTTGTTCTCTTACCCATATATTGTATTTTTTATCTTTTCTTGTTATTCCCAACATGCATCACTCTATACTTCTTTGAAAGGTCTGAAGTCTCTGTATTACTCTTCTATTAAGTGTCCATGTCTCAGATCCATAAATAAGAACTGGTAAAACACATTTATTAAAAACCTTTCTTTTCAAAGACATAGGCATATTTCCTTTTAGTATCAAGTTATTTCTACCAAATCACTCTAACCAAGTTTAATTCTATGATGAATTTCATCCATTATGTTTTCTTCTGCATTAATAATCTGACCAAGGTATTTTAACTGTTAGCTTCTTCTAACTCACCATAATCAATCTTTATTTTCATATTTTGAGAAAATTCATTAAACATTACTTTAGTCTTTTTAACATTTATCTTTAGTCTTACTTTCCTACTTTCATCTGATAACTCCTGCAACATTTCCTGAAGTTCTAAAGTATTATTTGAAAAAAACAACATCATCTGCAAAATCTAAATGACTTAAATAATCTCCATTTACTGTCATTCCTTTAGCTTCCCATTTTAATCCCAAAATACTTCTTGCAGCACTGCTGTAAAAAGTTTTGGAGATATGTAGTCACCCGGCCTTACACCCTTCTCAATGTTGACTTTCCCAGTATCATTATGTAATCTAATTGTTGCTGCTGCATTTTTATAAATATTCTTTAAAATATGACAATATCCTGGATCTATACCTTGATGATTCAATGCTTTAATCACTGAAGAAATGTTTATAGAATCAAATGCCTTTTCATAATCTACAAATCCAAAGCATAACAGCAACTCATATTCATTTGTTCTTTCTATAATTTCTCTCATTATCTGGATATGATCTACTGTACTAAAACCACGTTTAAATCCAGCTTGTTTTTTTTTTTGGTGTGTGGAAATCCAATGTTCTCTGTAGACAAGTTGTAATTATCTTGGTAAAAATTTTGTATAAAATTGATAAAAGGCTGATATTTATGTACACATATATTTAAATAATATAAAATAACACCATAAATTTTACATAAGAAAAATATAAATGATTTTACATTATAGTTATAATAGTTTGTTAATTAAAGTTCATTTCATTTAAAATTAAGCATATACACATCTATTTAAAAGTATATTTACCCAGGTTTTATTTTGTGCATATTGTTCAATGGTTTTGTTTTCCATTTGGTTTTGCTTTCTAATCATTTGGCCTTTTGATTCTTCATAGATAGTTTCCAAGGCTTATTTTCCATTCTTTGGATCAACAATGGGGGAGAGAGATTAGCAGCAGCATTGATTCACTATCTAGGCATTTGTTTTGGGCATTGATTCAGGCAAGCATAGTTGATTTGATAGAAGACTGGAGTTTTAGCAATGCATGTTGCTATTTCAGCAGTGTGCTATTTTAGCAGTGTCTACACTAAAGTGGTCTGCAACAGTAAAAACTGGTCTGCTTCTGCACTTATAGTTCTCCAAACTGTCTCTACATTTTAAATTATGTCCTTACTGATAGCAATATGACTGTATGACAGTGTAAATTGTATATCACAAACCAGACTGAATAACAATAGAGTGACTTTATATGCTTTTTCCTCTCCTGTTTTAATTTATTATCATTATTTTTAATTTTGATCTTGACTTCAAATCTGTATTTTTATTAATTTACATTTCTGGTTATCTTAATCCTTTGTTCAGATTCATGTAATATCTTATTGTACAGAACTCTTGCAAACTTAAGTGCATTCCAAAGCCAATGAGATATTTTCACAAAAGTTTCTTTTATAACAAATTTTATTTTAATATTTTACATTTGTTTATTTTTAGACATTTTATTTAACTATTTTAAAAAGGAAAGAATAAATTTTAAACTTTTTTGATTTTGCCTAAGATTTATTTTACACATTTTATTCTTCTAACTTATTTTTTGCTTTATAAAACAAAGAGAGTTTCCTTTAAAAAAAAAAAGAGTTTTAATTTTTTTCTAATTCTATTTTAGATTTCTCCCACCTCTTGCTAAGAAGTTTTATTCTAAAAGAAAAATATGATGCAATCTTTTGCTTTTGCAAAATTTTGTTTAAAAATCTTAAAACTAATCATATATTTTTTAACAAAAAAAACATGTACCCCTATATTATGTGCATTTTTATCCATATATTCATTGGTGATATGTCACACCTCCCTCCCAGTTTGAGAGATAAAATGCATCTATTTGATCCATTTTAATTCTGACATTTTATTATTAATTTTTCTAGATTTACCATTTTAATTTTTATTTATTTATGTAATATACAAAATTAACAAAGCGTATGCCACACTTGAATGAGAAGCTATAAAGATACACAGAAATTATTACACGCAAAGCGCTTTCGAGGTCTTTTGCCTCATATTCATAGCGGTACTGTGAGCTGCAGAATGAAAAAACAGGGCAAGGGAAACAAAACAGTATGCAAAGCATATGCAAATGAACTAGATAGTCCAAGGTTTGGAGATGTCAAAAGCAGGTATCTCATCTATTGATGGAGTTATTATTGCCATTAATAAAATATGCTTCTCTGATTTATGTAATATTTTTCTACCAAATAAATTTAGAATTGCTACAGATCAATAAAGCACAGAGGGTGACCTTTCTTATGCTATCCTTCTCTCCAGGCTATACTCAATGTTGATTTTAACAATTATGTCATGTGATGACCACCAGGGACAACACATATCATTCCAATGTGTGCATGGGTTTGAATGCAGCAGATATCAGAATACATCTGTCTTATATCTGACTTACATGCTAAAAAAATTACCTTCTATGCTGGGATTTCTCTATCAGCTGATTGAATGAGGCCATGTCTTTCTCCAATAGGTCTACATCCTAGAAGATAAAATGGAGGTCATAGCAAATGGCAGTATTCACCCACTGATCATTTGGCTTACACTAAAATGAGACATTATGAAATTTTGGGAATTTTTCTTTCCACGAAACTAATTTGCTAGTATTTTTCCAGTTCACTTATTTGACATAAGGGATTGGGACTATTTCTCCCAGCATGATTTGGATGAGCCTAGGAATCTCTCTACTGGATCCAAATTTTCTAAGACTATCTCCCCATTTTACCTGTTACGGATATTATTTTCACACAGTGTGACAGTCTACAATTAAACATCTTCATCAACCTTTATCTCTACACCCCCCATGACTATCAACTCAAACACAATCCACATGAAAGATTATTTAACATTTTAATTATTTTATTATAGATATCATTTTATTTATTATATGCTTCATTCTTTTAAATTTATTTATTATTTTACTACCATATATTTACTTTAAAACTTTATTATTTTACTTTAAATAACAAAATTATCATTATACATTCATTTAACTAATATGAACTCTTAAAAAAAAACATTTATTTAACTTTGTTTTCATTAATATATAAAAATCTGTCCAATTAATGTGAACTCTATATCCTCCTAACCTTTGTCAGATTTTTTTTTATTTTCATTATTTTTATTTTTTTGGTTTTTAAATCAACCGAAGTGTTTGACTAAATATTTTAAATTGAAGGAAGTGTTTGACAAACTCCAAACCCCCAATAATAAATTATTTATCATTTCTGACTGGTTTTTTCTCTCTCCTTTTTAATTACAATACAATTATTTTGATTTTTAATTATTTTATATTTTTAACTATTTTAATTCTTAGTATTTGCTTTGGACTATTTCTCTTCTTCCACTGCTCCATGATTTTAACTTTTATTACACAATTTAACATTTAAATTTTAGTTTCAAACTTTTTTTTCATTTTAATTACAATTTTACTTTTTTAATGTTGCTTATGCTGGATCATTTGATGGCACTTTGGCTCCTACCTTGGATGGCATTTGAACTGGGTTTGCTAAAAAAAGAGATGTTTATTTTTGTAGGTTAATTGGGTTTAAATATTTTTGTAATATTTTTAAAAACATCAGAACAGGCTGGCCCTTCAAGCAGAGGGCAGAGTACCATTCATAGCAGAGCTATCAGTGATACCTATTGTCAGATCAAGCTATGCAAAACATAATACAATCACATTTCCTGACCATGGCTCACTGTGACTACTAAATTTAAACCCTGCCACCCAAACCATTTTATTTGTTTTGAGGATCAACCTCAGGCACCAGGCAATCATAAGTTATATAATCATCAGGATTTGGATGACAGGAACACAATCCATTGCTTGAAATATCCCATAACTAGCTCACACTCTGTATCAGGATCCAGCACATTTATTTAACACATAAAAATAACTCTACATTAATTTACTGGTGATGCAGTGACAAGAGAGAAAGAGAAAATAGACAAAATAACAATTAAAGCAAACATTAATATTTAATTATTTAAGCACATATATATTTAATATAATATAAAATAACACAATAAGTTTTACAGAAGAAAAATATAAATGACTTTAGACTATAGTTATAATAGTCCATTAATTAAAGTTTATCTCATATAATATTAAGTGCGTACACAGCACTTTAAAAGTATATTTACTCATGTATTTATTTTGTATGTATTGTCTACTAGTTTTGGTTTCCAATGGATTGGCCTTTGGTTTCTCCATTGATGGTTTCTGGGGTTTGTCTTCCATTCTTTGGATCAGCAAAAGGAGAGAGATTAGCAGCAGCATCAATTCACTATCTAGGCATTTGTTTTGGCATTGGTTCAGACAAGCACAGTTGATTTGACAGAGGATTGGAGTTTTAGCAATGCATGTTATTATTTTGACAGCATCTGCACTAAAGTGGTCTGCAACAGTAATAACGAGTCTGCTTCTGCAATTATAGTTCTCCAAACTGACTCTGCACTTTGAATTCTGTCTGTACTGATAGCAATATAACTGTATAGCAATGTGAACTGTATATCACAAACTAGACTGAATAACAGAGTGATATTATATACATTTTTTCTCCCATTGTTTTAATTTTTTTTTTTTTTGTTATTTTTAATTTTGATCTTAACTTGAAATCTGTGTTTTAATTAATTTTACATTTCTGGTTATCTTAATCATTTGCTCAGATTCATCTAACATTTTCTTGTACAGGAATCTTGTAAACTTAAATGCATTCTGAAGCTGATAAGATATTTTAACAAAAGTTTCTTTTATAACAAGTTTTATTTTAGTATTTTACATTTGTTTGTTTTTAGCCATTTTATTTAACTATTTTTAAAAGAAGAGAATGAATTTTAAACTTTTTTATTTTAGATTTCGTCTAAGATTTATTTTACACATTTTATTCCCCTAACTTATTTTTGCTTTATAAAACAAAGAGTTTTCTAAAAGAAAAATATGATGCAATCTTTTGCTTTTGTAAAATTTCATTTTAAAAATCTTAAAACTAATCATATTTTTTTTAAAAAAATTATGAAACAATTATTGCTATATATGTGTGTTTTTTAACCTATATATTATTTGTTGGCAGTATAATATATATATTGTTACCTTTTACTAACTGTTTCAAAGAAGGATTAAAGTTTGCATAATGATCAAAATTTTAAATTGAAAAAGCACACAATTATATTAATATTAATTTTTAAATTATGTAATGTATTAAAAGCTTAATTTGTATAATATAAGTGAAAGATTCTGTCAATTTAATCAACAGACACCTTTTATCATAGTCTTACATATCTTAAAAGTCATACTTATTTCAATTGTAATTTTATTTAATAGTTATAAGCATATTTAAATTATATTTGTCAAAATTTATAATAGTTATCAAACTTCATAATAATTATAATATATTTACTTAATTTTTATTACAGTGGCTATTTAAAAGTGTGTGTGCGGGTATTTTTTTTTTCAGAATTTTATTGAACAAGAATAATAAATGTATTTAATGTCCTTGTTGGAAATAATATTTTATTCCAATCAAGGACATTCAATTATGTATTATTACAAATTTTAAATAGTAATAATTTTATCTTTAATATATTTATTAATTATATTATTTTTGATTTAAATAAATAATTATTACAAAGAATAAAAATTGCAGTCGTATTTAAATATAAAAGTAATTACATTTATTGTTAAATGTTTAAATATTTTTGGTTAATATTGATTAAAATTGTAGACAAAATTAATTTATGCAAAAAATTTCCAGTTGATTAAAAGTTGATGACCAATGAAATGGATTTAATTAAAGGTCTGATGTCATACTGTCTACAAAGATAGGAGCAGATGAAAATTAGTGGGAATTGATTAACCAAGGCAAAACACTCTCCATACAGTAGTGCCACCCTGTGCCAATCAGAGTAATCAATGGATGCCAGAACGTTTGTGCATAAAATTCCTATCTAGTGCCTACTCATCCAACATCCCCAGACTAGTTTCTGGCTTGTGGCCTTCATCAGTAAGGAGCCTTGGATCTGAGAGCACTGCACCTAGATCTTAGGATCTAATGCAACCCTCTAGAAGCCACCTTTTATCTCTACTTAACTACAAAACTATGAGAATGAAATTGAAAACACAATAATATTTTCAATCTAAGCTCAATAGCTTATATAATTATATGAGTCTGAACTCAGTTCAGCACCCATGCATTTTGGTGTCTTTGGCTCTTTAACAACCATAGCACCACTATCCCATTAGGCAGGATTGGTGTTAAACCACTAAACATCATATGATCACCATCTCTTATACTAACGCATAATTGTTATTAAACAAGGCAAAACTCTCTCTTCATACAGTAGTGCCACCCTTAATCCTGCGTAATAGGATAGTAGTGGCTATGGTTTTTAAAGAGCCAAAGACACCAAAATGTATGGGTGCTGAACTGAGTTCAGATCCATATGACTATATAAGCTATTGAGCTTAAATTGAATTCATTCTCATAGTTTTGTAGTTAAGTAGAGATAAAAGGTGGTTTCTGGAGGGTTGCATTAGATTCTAAGATCTAGGTGCAGTGCTCTCAGATCTAAAGCTCCTCACTGATGAAGGCCACAAGCCAAAAACTAGTCTGGGGATATTGGATGAGTAGGCACTAGATAGGGATTTTATGCACAAGCCTTCTGGCATCCATTGATTACTTTGATTGGCACAGGGTGGCACTACTGTATGGAGAGAGTTTTGCCTTGTTTAATAACAATTATGTGCTAGTATAAAAGATGGTGATCATGTGATGTTTAGTGGTTTAATTGATTAACCAGTAAGAAGGAATAAACCTGTTTCTGTTAGTTCTCTAAAATTGAAAAATTGTATCACGTTTTATTTGACATAAGTTAAAAATTACCTTCAATAAGTGGAATAATTATATAACAGACATTTTAAAATAATTCTAAAGTGATAATGGAGTAATTTAAAAATTCTTTATGAGGAGCTAATGCAATCTTAAATATTAAATTATAATCAAATCGTGTTTGCTATTGGGAGTGTAAAGAAACAGCAGCATTATTTTCAGAAGAAAATGGAAAGTGATTATCAACAAGTTATAAGAGTTTGCAAATATAATTGCATAATAATATGTTTTATCTCTTTATTTTTAATGAATCTAATAATTAATTCACTAAGGTACCTGTATTTATTTAAAATGAACAATTTATTACAGAATTGGTAAAACACTTTACAGAACTTTTCAGTTAACTATCTAAGAGTAATTATGAACTTATTTTTAAAAAAGAATTATATTGGATAAAATGACTTGCATATTGAAATAAAGTTAAAAATAAATAAGAATAAATAATATGTACTTTTAACAGTAATGCAGGAATTTACCTCGAGTGATTAATGTTTTTATATAATAATAAAATGTAATTCTTGCATATATTAAAGGATGTGTCTTTGATGATGAGCTTCAAGATTATGATAATTTAAAAGAAGAAATTATTTATTTCAATAAAGAATATTAAAGAGAAATATGAATTATGATATTTTTATAAACCAGAGCCAATAGATATAAATATATCTGACTTATAAAATACATATGAAAAGATGAATCGATAAAAGTAAAAAGTTATTACTGATAACGAAAAAATCAGTTATATAATATGCTTCTCATGGATAATGAATATTAAAGACTGATATTTAATTTTTGAAGAAATACTTTAAAAATAATTAAATGTTCAAGATTTTAAGTGAATTAAGGTGACGTTAAAAATCCTATAATAGACAATGAAGAGCGCTCAGCAATTTAAGAAATCTTTATTAATTATGGATATATATTTATGATTATTATTTTTAAATGTTGTATTTGAACAATGTGTTATCAAGTGGGAAGAGAGAGAAAACAACAACAAGAGAAGAAATTGAAGCCGCCGACCATCGTTATGGTAATAACTGTGAAGTGTTTTGGAAAGTTATTTTTAGAAAGAAAAAAAATTATTGAAAAAGTTTTTGATCTAAATTTTTTTATTATTAATGATATATATTTATAAGATGTATTGTTATGATAAGAAGGAAACTAGTTAAATAATTTATATGTTTTAAAATTAATAATATTTTAATATAATATTAGATTTTAGAATTTAAAATTAAGAGTATATTATGCTTATTTATAAATTGTTTCGTGGATATACCGAAGAACTAAAGAAAGCTAATGGGTAATTTTACTAAATATGGTTTTATATATTTAATATGCATTAAGAGTAATGATTTACTTATTTAAAAAGTGGTCGATATTAAATTATTAATTTATTGTATTAGAATATATTTTCTGGTACAGAATGAATAATAATTATGGGTCAAGAAAAAGATATATTGCTAAGAGAAATATTACTGTATAAGAAGGGTATAATATCCTGAGTGAAGTATCAAATATAATGTATGTAATACTTACTAATGTTAAATCTTGATCTCAAATATTATAATGCATTAAGTGTATACTATAACATTTGTCATAAGAGTAAATGTTTTAAGTCAATAAACATCACATGATCACCATTTCCTATGCTTGCTTATAACTGTTATTAAAACAGGCAAAACTCTCTATATGTATTGCCACTCAGTGCAAGCCAGAGTAATCAATGGATGCCAGAAGGCTTGTGCATAAAATCCCCATCCAATATCCCCAGACTAGTTTCTGCCTTGTGGCTTCGTCAGTGAGGAGCCTTGGATCTGAGAGCACTGCACCTAGATCTCCAGCAACCAACTTTTGACTCTACTTAACTACAAAACTATAAGTTTTAAATTGAAAACACTGTAATATTTTTAATCCAAGCTCATTAGCTTATATAGTCATATTGGTCTGAACTCAGTTCAGTATCTATACATTTTGGTGACTTTGGTTCTTTAATAACTATAGCCACCACTATCCTCTCAGGCAGGATTGATTTTAAGCCAATAAACATCACATGATCACCATTTCCTATGCTTCCTTATAACTGTTATTAAACAGGCAAAACTCTCAATATGTATTGTCACTCAGTGCAAGCCAGTATGTACAAGCCTTCTGGTATCCATTGATTACTCTGTCTTGCACTGAGTGGCAATACATATAGAGAGTTTTGCCTATTTTAATAACAGTTATAAGCAAGCATAGGAAATGGTGATCGTGATGTTTATTGGCTTAAAGCCAATCTGCCTAATAGGATAGTGGTGGTTATTATTATTAAAGAACCAAAGATAGGTACTGAACTGAGTTCAGATCTATATGACTATATAAGCTAATGAGCTTAGATTGAAAGTATTACAGTGTTTTCAATTTAAGACTTATAGTTTTGTAGTTAAGTAAAGATAAAAGATGGCTGCTGGGGGGTTGCATTTGATCCTAAGATCTAAGTGCAGTTGTCTCAGATCCAAGACTCCTCACTGATGAAGGCCACAAGCCAGAAACTAGTCTGGGGATATTGGATGAGTAGGCACTAAATGGGGATTTTATGCACAAATCTTTTGGCATCCATTGATTACTCTGGCTTGTACTAGTGGCAATATATATAGAGAGTTTTGCCTATTTTAACAAAGGTAAATGTTATTTGTTTTAGCAAATGATCTATCATACTTACAGATTTATAAAGGATAGGAAGGTAAAAGTTATATACATGGATTGGAAAGATAATCTATACTGATGCTAAAAGTTTATAAGTATAGAAGAGATAAATTTAAAATGCCAGGATAGTGTAGTATCATCCTGAAGAACTAATGTGACATGTAATGAGTTTAATCCAAAGGATACACATATTATCTTAATGAAATAAGTGAGGATTTATTGAGATATAACCACCCTATTCTGTAAGTACTTCAGAGTAAAGCTAGGATTTAAGTGGAAGTATCATTGAAATAATAATGTTTAGTCTAGGTTATAATTGTGAAGGAAGAATTGTTAGTTACTTCTATTCTTATAATAAAGGTTGTTTATTAAAATAGTTTCTTATTCTAAATAATATCTTTGATATTGGATTATAATTAAGCATTGTATGTAAGCAATTTGTTTAGGAGTTTATAGTTTTTTTTCCTACTGTTATAATGATAGTTTAAAGAAGGAGAAATGACCTTATGCAAAAAAAAATGCAATTAGATTTTATAAAAATGAATTATTGTCAGAATGATATTACGAGATCAATGATAATGAAGATTATGAAAGAATTATATGTGATAAGTGTGAGAAATTAATGTATAATATTTTTTTTTAAAGATAACTATTCTGGATTCAGTTGTTTATTCAAAGTAACTTGCTTATATGGTGGAAACAATATAAAGGTATAAAAAGTCATATAATAAATAATAATAATTAATATAATGATTATAAAATTGTAATATTTATTTAAGAAAGATAAGTGTAAAGTAACTGACCACTAAGGCATATTTGATGTAATAATAAAATGACTAAACTTTATGAAAATAGGAAGGGTAATTCAATTTGCTATATTATTAGGAATGTTAATAGTATTAAATAATTTTTAGTTAATTCCTTAAATAATATTAATCTAATGGCAATGCATGTGTATTTATTTATTATTCTGATGTATAAATATAAATATGTTAATCATAATAATGTAAGTTGTTAAAAATATTTTATTTTATAATGTATAATGAAAATTATTGTTAGAAATATTTTGTTGTTGTAAATAAATATTTGTTTTTTAATTTGAATTAAGCAATTAGTGTTGTCTTTATGGGATCATAGATATATTTATGCATATGGCACAACAATATTTTCATATAAAATTAATTTATTGGTTGTTTTGTTAAGAGAGTTCAAATAAATAATTTAAATTTAATAAATCAAGAATATGTTAATTTTAATGTATAATGAAATAAAAGTAATATTAATTTTACTTATTAATGTATTTAAGATTTAAATACTTGAATAAATATCTGAAATTTTAATCTAAAGTGTCATTGTATATTTAGAGCATTATAAAAATTAATCTTGTTTAACAATCACATAAGTATTTTAAAGTTCATTTAAAATTTAATAAAATTATAAGATCCTATAAGTGTTGTAAAGTTTATTCAAATGATTAAATTGTAACTACTGTATTATTTCAGTTGATTGAAATTAATAAAATAATTTCTGATGTTTGTTTAAAAAGATAAAAAGAATGGGCTAAATCTAAAGATAATTAATGTGTTTTAAAATTGATTTATATAATATTATATTAAGTAGTGAGAAGGGATTTGATTACCAGTCACTTATTATTCTGATTAATGGTTATTATATGTAGTAGTAGAAAAATAAGTAGAAAAAGAGATTCATAAATTATTAGTTTAAAGTGGTTAATAATTTATTTATCAGTATTGGTGTAGTATTAAAGTTATAGTAATTATTAAATAGTTCTTGTGATTAGTACTAGTAAGTAAGAATATGGTTATTATTTAAATAATTGGATTTCAATAAAATCCCACTTGCTATTCAATTGTCTAACTGATAACCATTATTATTATTATTATTATTATGCTTACTAAAAAAATAATCATTATACCTGAAATGTTAATATGATAGCTCAAGAATCAATTATATTAATTTAATTTGTATCTTCTAGATTTATTATGTTTATAGCTTATTATAAGTATAATAGAATAAATAATGATTTAAATAGTCTTGATAATTATTTACCATGAAATTATTATATTAGTCATTGTTTATTGTAAAGATTTTCCTAAGGATTGTAGCAAGATAATAACTGGAGAATTTCTATAATAGCAATGTCATTGTAGAGTATATTTCATATACTTTACAATGTTAAAGCTTATGTATTTGTGACTATTCCTATAGCCTATCTTAGCATCTCAGTCAGGGGGTGCATTTTATTATTAATAGATTAGAGTTTCATCATCGTCAATTTAGGAAGATTACAATATATAAACATTAAAAGCATAAAGCTAAACTAGCCAATAAATAATCAAAATTACTCCAAATTCACAACTCAACCAAACTAGCCAAAAAAAAAACCCTCTAAAACACAATCAATAGTTTCATTCCTACAAACAGACTTCTCAAGTGTAAAGAACTACAAAATAACATATTTAAACTAACCATTGGCCACAATTTTATTTATTTCCCATACATCCTTAATGTTAAATGAATTTTTAAATAAGTTAATTGCTTCAGAATCATAAATATTTAATAATAAAAACTCTTTAATTCTTCTTTTTATTTCATTTCTCTCAAAGAAAACAACCTTAGCTTCATTCAAATTAATAGTCTGTCCTGTATCTTTTTCATAGATATATAAAGCAAACTAAGATATTTATTTCTAACCCTACTTTTATGTACCATTATTTGTTTCATTTAAGCTTAAACTACTCTGACCTATATATATATAAGAATGTATGGGAGGTAAGTGGAATTGTGGATATGTTTAGTTTAAATATATTGTTATTCTGTAGTTCTTAATGTTTGAGAAGTCTGCTTGTAGCAATGAAATCATTGGTTGCACTTTAGAGTTTATGTTTTTGTTTAGTCTGTTTGAGTTATGAATTTGGGATAATTTTGATTTTATATATATATACTGTACCGGTCAGAATTGTATGTTCGTCTAACATCTAGGAAAAGTACCTCGAGTTCAATCATATGCAAGATACATAAGTCAGGAATAATCATGAACTCTGCCCTATTGCCTAATTTCCAAATCTATAACATTACGAACAACATTTCTGATGATAACAAATGAAATTCTATTAATTCCTGTCCTGTAGTGACAGCAGAGAAACAAAGGATCTAAAGGAAAATTGGTTAACCTGACCTGTAAACCCCCCCCCTTCCCAATAAGATGAGCTACCCTATAACTATCTTATTATTTGCTACGAATCATTCATAAATGTCATAGACTAGCTTAATGGCATGTGGACTCTATCATATATGATGCAATACAATCGCAGAGGTGCATGCATGGAAGGAACAAAATAGAACCAGAGAATAACTTTTTTAATTGTTAATTTATTTATAATAATAATAATTGGTTAGAATTTTGGGTAAACAATTATGGAAAATATACAAGAAATATACTGTGAGTCTATTTATACATAATTAATACTATCTGGGTTTCACATAATTATCGATAGTGATTTGTGCATTCCATAAATGACATACTGGAGCATAGATTAATGATTAACGAATACGCAAATACCAGGCACAAATATGAATAAAATCAATAAATCATCAAAACAATGCGGCTTAATACGCTAATAAAAGATATCAAATTTACAAAGCTTTTATTCTGAACGCCATGATCTATTTAATAAAAACATAAATGATCTGACGAATTTCAAACAAATGTAATTTGGTTTTATTACAGTTTATCATAACGGCAAATTAAAGTATATGACAAATTACAAAATGTATACGGTCTTTAATGATTTTCGTTAATGATGTAAGAAGAAAACCTTTATTTACACATTTGGTTACATTATTAGATTTTGGTAGGGTTTACTGAAAGTTATTTCTCAGCGTATCTAAAGATCGTTTAATGAGAGGGCGGATAGCTTAAATAAGCTTTAAAACATGACATTTCTAACTGATAAAATATAAATATATGAAAGATTGGGAGGGTTTATAAAATCATAGCATTACGACTTATAGACTAATAGAGGGAAATGTAAAATATTAATAACTGCAGTGCTGACTGATATGGTAACGCCAGGAAGGATGAGAAGCTTCACCAACTTAAATGAACATAAAGCTCACCTGCACTTATAACAGATGGCATCTAAAGAAATGGTTGGCAGGAATTTCATGGTTTCGGGATTCTCCGATGTTATCCCATGCAGAGCCTAGCTACAACCTGACACAACTCATGGAGTCTGTGCTTCCAAACTCCTTTAAGAAATGCCCTATGAAATAATCTGGGATCACTGGGTAGTTTGACAAAGCAAGATATAAATGTTATAATGTTATCAAGGGTAAGCAATGCTAATAAGTTTCAGGTCTATAATGACGCTGATGTATTAAGGCCCTCGTAAATAATAAAATCTGGTGTAATGACGTGATACAGTTTATACCATCCTTAATGGTACGTAATTGACCTTAAATATTGGTTAGAAAGTCAAACATAAAGAGGGAGAATATGTAGTTCCCATCATTAAACAAATATCAATACGCTTGATAAGTAAAAAAATTAATTAAAATCATCATGTTAGATGGCATGATAAGCAAAATGATAGATTACTAACACAGGTAAGGTTACAAAGCTTTATTTTACTCAATATTAAAATTCACTAAATCAATAGCGTTTAGATAATAGTAAATTGATATCTTTAAATATGGCAACAGATAGTATGCCATGAACCACATAGAACAATTCAGTAACATTATTCAATCGAGCGAACTTTGGGGCTAGGTAAGAAAGCTTACATTTAATTATTTAAGATTCCATAATGGTGGAATAAAAAATTAAAACAACATTGATTCACTAGATTGAATTATTAGCATATTAAATAATATATATTCAAACATAAAATAAAGTTAAAAGTTTGCCACATTTAAAATAATAAGATAGCAAGAGTGAAATCCAGCAAGTATGTTTAGAAAATAAAATTATAGATTTGTGCATTAGAGAAAGTCATTATTTTAGGAAATTAATAATAATCAGCACTACACCGCCGATTATGAAATAGGTAGATTTACATTTTAAGTAATATAAAAAAATACATAGATGGAGGTTTTAAAGTTACATTTTAAATAAAATAAAAAGCACATAGATGGAGATTTTAAAGTTACATTTTAAAGACATTAAAAAGCACATAGATGGAGGTTTTAAAGTTTATATTTGCAGCAGAGGATTACTTTCGGTTGTTTGAAGACTTGGTGGCTGTATACACGTATATGAAGATAATTTGAAAAATAAAGTCAGCAAGGCAGATTTTGGAAAAATAATGGCTGGAATCCTTTCAGAGTTAGCTTAAGAGTTCATTTAAACAGTCTTTAAGTGGCGATGGCATGGGAATATAGCGGTATGGAGATGATCTTGGAAGGATCAGGAAAGCAAATTTCTTCCTCTACTCACGAGCCATATTTTAAAATTTGAGTGATGCAGGTTCATCCTGCAACATCTTCTGAAAATAAAACACAGAGTGTTTAACATAGAAAATTGGACTGTATTTATACACCACTGAAACCTTCTAGAACTTTCTATTTGCCTGCCACTGGCAAGACCCAGATGTGCATTAACGGTCAACTGTTATCTATTTTTAAAAGATGATGATGAGATAAGTCCAAAAGAGAGAATAGTTTCAATCCATTTCAAGTGAATTCAAGAGATATATTTTCCATTAATGGAAGATCTTTTAAAATAAATCTGTACAAAAGACATTTTAAATTTAAACAAGGCACGTTCTTTTGTTTGTAACTGTCAGTTAGATTTTAATTACTCTCTAGAACTTTCTCTGGTATTACGTCAACCCAAAAAAATAATACACAAATAAAAAAAATAAAAAAACGAAACATTTAATAAAGTATAATTATACCATTTATCTGTAACACATATACACATATGCACGGCTATTTACAGTGATTGAAATTTAAATATTTCAGAATTAAAATCAGTACTATTTAATCAAAATAATGCTTAACTAACAAGAGGGGGGAATAATCGCATGCATATGTGTACCTGCACTCCCTAGTGATTTACTAGTACAAAACCGAGTTTGAACCTCTGTTTGAAGGTTCCAAATATCACCAGACAGTGAAGCAAAATATGTGCAACAGATTTGACTGCTTCAATACTCTTATAATTGGTGCAGATAATTTAGGTAGAGTTTGAAATGTAGCTATTTTTTTTTTAAAAATTAAATTTAGGTGATTTTCTAGTATGTAATTGTGATTATATAGGAAGTATGAGTTCAAACTCAGTAATAGGAGACTGTAAAGATGTTTTAAATAATTTTAGGTCATTTTCAATATAAAATTAAGTAATAAAATAATATATATTAGTTTAACGATAAGATTAATTTTTATCTATTGTATTGAATAGATACTATAACACTATAATAATTTAATTTTAGTAATAAATATTTTATATAATGTGTTTAAAATAATTATTTTGTTTAAACTATCATTTGGATAAATAATTTAATACTAATCTAGAATTTTCTGAAAGTGTCACATGGTTTAAGATGTTTGTGTGAGCTCTCATTTGTAGACAAAGAAAGAAAACTTGGATTTTTAGCTGATTAATAAAATTTGATACATTTTAAAAGTTGCAAATATTAAGTTTTAAAAGTAATAGTTAAAATTATTATTATGTTGCTTAAATCTAATATCTTGTTTTAAAAATTAATATTTTATCATTAAAATGTTTAAATCATTTTAATAAAGATATTAAATTTTTTAGATAAAAATATTTAATATTTAAAGTATTGAATAAATCTGATATTTAATAAATGATGACACATAATTTTAAGGCTTAATTTTAAAGATAACATTGATTTAGTTATGTAAATTAGCAAGTTTTTGAAATGAGAATTAATCAATGAAATTATTATATTAGATCAGTATAAGAGCAAAGGTTCAATCCAGTCCAGACAGTGAAGTGATAATAAGTGATTTCGAAATTTATAATTTTTTTTTTTCTAATTATAACAGTAGTAAATTTTTTTTAAAAAAAAAGTTAAAAAGTATAAATTTAATAATTATTTTTAAAATAATTGATAAACCCTAAAAAAATTCCCTATCAAAGAATTCTACTTGTGGCTTAATTTTAAAATTACAATGATTTTTATGGAACACGATAATAGTCATTTAAATGTTAGAATAAAGTGTCCCAAATACTGACAAGAATTTAACAACAGGACTGGAGGAAACATATGTAAGAACTTTGAATTTTACATTAATATGCTTAGGTGAATAAACATTTATTTTTAATAACTTTGTCTCATTATATTGAAACTAATTTGCCAAGGAAACTTAAGCTAGCAAAAAGAAAATGAATATTTATGAAAAATCATACTTATAATATTAAGTTTGAAAAGAGGAAAAGAAAAGTTAACATTCTGTATTTAAGTTTAAAAACTAAATTAAAAATATTTTTATGCGCCAGAATATGTTTGTTACATGAATGTGAACAACACATTCTATGTTTAATTTATCTTTAAAGTTTAATCTAAATGGATTTTATAGTTGTGAATGATGTGTTTAAAAGAAAATGGAAAAGAAGTGACTGTAGAATGTTTTATGGTTTTCAAAAGGATTATTTGTGATAAAATAAATAAACTATATGCTGTGAAATGATTTTATTTAAAATAAATTAACTAATATATCTATTTAAAAGATTTATATTATCAGTCAATTAGTACTTGGATGGTAAAGTTGTCATGTTACCTAAAGAAATTAACTAAAGGAAATATATGCATTTTTTAAAAAGAATAAAAGTCTTGAATATTTTTAAAAAGGAAATATCTACCTTTAATTAATGAAATGTGGATATCTGCTAAAAATGTAATAGATGAATAAATATCATGTTATATAATATTCTAGCAATGTTTTGACTGATGGAAATGTAAAATATTATATGTGAGCCATAATTATGATGTTTGTTATATATGAGTTGGAAAATACATACGTAGTAAAACATTTTATTTTACATAAAAATGGATCCTTAGTTATTTTTTGATTAAGATATTGAGTGCCTGGAAAGATATTTAGAAAAAGACTGAAATAAACATTTATTTTTCCCAGATTCTGCATGATTTAATTTCTTTAGAAATGGTGCCAGGAGAATAACTTTTGTTCAAAGCTGTCTATCCATAACTAGGCAATGAGGGAAGATTTTTTGAAGAGCATTGAATGGAGGAAGATTTCTGAGAAGCATTTAACTTACAAGTAGAAGAGATACTTTTCATAACTTTAAAAAATTCCTCATTATTTAGTTTAACATTAATATTTTTAAAACAGTATTTTAAAACTAATCTATTTCTTATGTATATTTTAAAAATTTAACCGTAAGATAGATTCGTTTTTTTTTATTATTACGTTAAATAAAGAAAAAATGGGGTTTTCAGAAATTTATTTTCTGACAGATAATTAATAATTATTTTTTGTTTGAATGCACAGTCAAAGAAGTGAATCGCTGTGTTATGATTTCAATAATTTTTGATATTGTAGATAATCTTATTTATTATTTATATTATATTGTCTGAAATTTTTTTTTTTAATAACAAATTTTAAAATTAATACTTTATATTATTATCATATTGCTTGAATATTGAACAGTTGAATGAATCATTGATATAATTATCATCATAAGTTTAATATAAAAAATGAATGCAAGTGAATGCTTAAAATGTTTAAGGATGGTTTTTTTTTAAATATTTGTTTATCATAAATGCTTAAATATACATATATTTTATAACATAGTTAAGTTATTAATGTATTATCATTATGAATGGTATTTGTTGAGGTACAGAGAAATATAAAAAATATTGATCTCTAAATTATATAATGTAATAACAAATGAATAAATGTATAATATTAATGTATGTGTTATTGAAATCATTTGTGCTTGAAAAAAACTTTTTAAAATCGTCTTGAAATGAATTTTAGATCTTTGTTGTTTTTAGTAACATTGTTTGGAAATTATTTTTGCAATGAGGCTTGTATATTTTTATGATGTTAATAGAGTTATTCAGTATGTGGGTGATATAGGATGGTGGTTGGGAGAGTAATTGTCATATGAAATTCTAGGTGTTTAGAGATGTTTGAAATAATTGTTATATGTGAGATACATTGTCACACTTTGAATTTATTAAATATGCAGGTAACAAAGAACTGTGTAGTATTTTCCATTAATAGTTGTTTCCCTTATAGTCAATAAGAACTGAAATAAAGCCATGACATGAATTTTTAGATGACTGATAAATACAGACCTGTTATTTTTAACACTGCACCCATGATAATATTTTCTTACTCATTTCAATTATTATTGTTACTATCCCACACCCTTCACTATAATTTCTATTTATTACTACAGAAATCTCATAGTAGAGAATAGTTTTAAAAGATGGTAAAGTAATGGTCAAACTGTTAGAAGTTGATAGTTTATGCAAAGACAAGATGAGATCTAAAAATAACTTCTATCACAAATGATATTCAGATATTTAATGTTTGGCATAATATAAAAAATGGGAGAGGAATGATTAATATTCCCACAAATATTATAAGGATTAGAGATCATTAAACTCAAATAAATGCATATTTGAATTGAAATAAGAGACTAATGAAAAATGATTTGAATGCTATGATGAATGTAAAAGATATAAAAAAATACACGACAAATAAAATATTGAGCAATATAATTTATTGGTAATTTTTTTAAATTTTGCTATAGAAAACATAAACCGATGTAAAGTAGAGAAAACCCATGAAGTTATATTTTAAGTATCTTTTCCATAAGTAGTTAATTTACAGAGGAAGGTATTAATATTTTTTTTATTTAAATTTTTTTGATATTAAAATATCAGATTATATTAAAATGTTAAGATGATACTTTTCTAAATTGCAAAGAAAATATTTTAATAATTTAAAATATATTTTTTTACCTGGTGTTGAGTTTAGATTAGGGTATTTTAGATCTGAACTCATGGTCCCTAATTTTTTAAGAATAAATATATTATTTTAAGTTATGATAAATGTAGCATTAAGCTTTTAAAAATTAGGATGTTTATTGTAATTATTTCTCACTACAAAAAGCTAATATATCATCATTCCTTTTGTAAGATTTTATTGTATTTTAAATAGTCAGAATGAAGGCTATCTTATTTTATTTATTTGTAATATTTGTTGCATAAATATTTTAATTTTAGATAATGTTAATTTTTATATTACTGTTTGTAAATATACTTTTTTTTTAATATTTATAATTAATTTGTTGTATAATAGTTATAATATTACTTAAATATAATAAAATTGTTAATGTTTTTAAATTACTTTCTTGTTGGAGTTTTAATTTGTTTATGTGTCATTCTTTGATTCTTCATTCCACGTGCATGATCTATAAGAAATTAATGATTTTAAACATTATTTGTTTGCACATGATTCATAAAGGTTATTTAAATATTATTATTATTACATTTGATTGAGTAATAAAGTGTATAATCATATTTATTATTATTATAAAAGGTATAATCATTGGTGGTTATTTTAAAATGATACAACACTCATTTAAGATATTTAACATTGTCATTCTATCCTAAAATATATTATATTTTACGAATGCCACATGAATAAATAAAGATTGTATAATGTTTACTTAGAATATTATTATTTTATTTATGTTTGATTGCTAAACATTAATTATAAAATAGATTTAATGTTAAGAGTCATTAAGATATCTTAGTTGCCTGTTGTAATTTTTGTAAGGGGAGTTGGATATTATGTAAAATCCCTCATCGCATTTAACTACAGGGACTTAATTAATTTATTTATTTCTATTATTATTTAGAAAGGAATCTGATATTAATTTTAAAAGAATTGTAAAATTTGTATTAAAAGATGATGAATAAGAATTATCAGTTGATATTAAATTTTCAATTAGTATTTTATTAAAGGTTATTGTTGTCACCAGACTCCAAGATATCAAATTTTAGGTCCTTTTCTAGGCTCCTATGAACCTTTCATCCTTTCAAATTGTGCAGTGCAGGATGCTCTATCATTGAACTTTTCCTTTTCTTAAATACCATTTAACGTATCCCATCAATAATTTGATCATATGAGTTGTATCCAAATTTCAGAATAAAATTTTCTATATTTTTATAATAAAAAAAACTTATGTTAGGATTATTATTATTATATATGTGTTTAAAGACATGGGAGTATTACATGATAGTTTTGTACGTGAATTTAGTGGGGTAATATACTTATGCCATTGGGAATATATCCTTAGAGATGTATCCCCAATGTTTAAGCCATTGTACCTTGTTCAATGTCTCATGTGAAGAGTTTTATAATTGTATTTATTATTTTTAATCGAACCATATTTTATTTATAGTAATGAATTAGTCATAAATTAAATTTATTAGTAAAATAAATGAGTTGAATATGCTAGCTGAAACCCTAATTATTTATTGTGAACTTAAATATTATTACATTTTAGTTTAATAAGTTTTTTTATAATTAATTATTATAAAATATTAATTTTATAATTACACATTAGTAGTGTATCCTGAGTTAGTCAGAATGTTATTTAATTTTAACAGTCATTATTTATATAACTGAACTGTAGTTTATTACAATTATATCCCAGTTAGCTGGAGAGTCAATTTTAGTTTTTCTTTGGTGAGGGTAACACACAATTACTTCTCTATAAAACTGCTTTATTTCAACCAGCAGACTGGTTTTCATCAGAAAGCGCAGCAAAATGGCTATTTCCAGAATTTAAGCTTCTGGAAATAGTCATTTTGCTGTGCTTTCTGATGAAAACCAGTCTGCTGGTTGAAATATTAAAGCGGTTTTATAGAGAAGTAAGTGTGTTTTATTATGTTTTTATTTTGCCTTTAGTTAGTTCGTATATATATATCACGTTTTCAAGAGCAACTGTGGTTAATGAAATAAAATTGAAGTAGATATAGTGATGTTTCAACAAGATAATGCCGCTAGGACACCAACACTTGACATCTCCGTTAATTTTTTGTGGTTTTTAAAGGCAGATGTCAACTTTGTTTTTTTAAATAATCCATGCTATGTAATTCCTTAATTAACAATTCATGAATATATACATTGCGTTTTCTTTTATAGTAAAATATTGATTAATCGTCTAGATTTCCTTTTGGAAACTATAAAAGACATATATTATGTGAATACAAACTAGAGAGAAAATTCTTCTTTTTTTTCTTTTTTGTCGTAAAGTTTTCTTATGATTGCCAGCCAACACTCGAGGTGTATGTTTCATAGATTTTGTTGGCGATCATTGTTATAATAAATAGTCCCTTTTTAAATAATAACTTCATCATATACATATAAATTTATACTTGCGAAAAGCCAACATATCAGCTATTTATTAAGATGCACGGATAAAGATATTATTTTAATAAAATACTGTTTTCAAACTTCGAGATGTTTTGATTTCTTTTATCGGCATATTAAAAGTGGTAGTTGTTAATGCACTTCCTGTTTTCTTTCTTTATTATTATTATTTTTTTGAAAATAAAATGAATCGCGAGCTATTCTCAAAGACATAATAAAATGAAACAAGTCAAAATCGTTAAAATCGTTATTTCAATTTCGACATATCATTTGCCGTTTATCTTTTAGAATTCAAGACTTACGATCTACATCTATGTCATTTAATTGTATCGAAAGTAAACAAATACGCGTTTTCTGTTTCTTAAAATTATAATTAATTTTCCACTTTTGATTAATTTAATATCTCATTAGTTTTCTAAGGATACAGAGGATAGAAAATTGCTGTATCTCTTCTAAGAAACGTTCGGACGAAATTAGAGAATAAACAAAACATTGCGTAGTTTTATTAAATGAATGCCTTATATATTGAAGTTAAGTAAGATAACGTTCGGCAATTCAAGCCATTAATAATCCTCATATCCAAAAATGAGTTAAAATTCAGATAAAAAAATGTCTTAAATATCCTTATATATATAAAATCGAGTGTGGTTGAAATACCCTAGATGGCGTAATAAATATAAAATACTCTGAATCTGCAATTTTTATATCTGTTGTGTTTCAGTTATCCATGATTTTATAAAAATATCAAATAAAAAAAAAATATTTTTTTTAGAATTTAGTCTTTTAGTTCAGGATGCTACCACTGCACTGCATGATTACAATTGATCCCCCCTCCCCTAACTGTATGAATCTTTTGTTATATTAAAAGTATTTTAACTTTGGTAAAAATTAAACAAACTTTAATTTTATTATACATAACTTTTTTATGTATATATCTATTAATTTTTAATATAAAGAAAATGTTCGTTAATTAAAACAAAATTGTAATCGTAATAAAAATAATAAATTTAACGGTAATAAACTATTATAAACAGTCTTTCAATCCACAGAAGTACTTTGGTTAATTTCTTAAACCCGCCTCAACTGCCATTAAATTAAACGAAAGTACTTCTGCTGATTGAAAGACTTTATTTATAATAGTTTATTACCGTTAAATTTATTATTTTTATTATGATCTATTAATTTTTATATATTTAAATATTAATAGCTATAACTCAAACATAGATAAAATTAACGTAATAATAACTGTAAATCCCAGCAAGCTATATGTAGACCTGTCAATAAATAAAAAAGTACATAATGGAATGACCCGCCCATACTTTAGTTTGGATAGCAATTTTTTTTGTGTGTGAAATTACTATAAACAATAAGACAATAAAGATCATGCCTAAGTTAAACAACAGTTAATAGATGTAAATAGTAATAGTAATAACATAGTTGTACATTAAATCAAAGCAGAAGTTAATGTAAATTTTAAGCAATCTACACACCCTGACAACTAATGCAAAGTACAGAGTGGACCTGTTTGTACTTTAGCTCAAATCATATTTAAGCATTCAATTTATTGACATGTTGCAACACAGAGCATGAGTTCTATATATTATGTTAAAAATAGAAGTGCCATCTCTACTCTCTGATTGTTTAGATTGATTTCAGAATAGCTTACAGTTTGTAGTGAAATCATGTTAAAATATAGAATTCATATTCTGCATGGTAGTGCATCAATAAATTGAATACTTTAATATAATTCCAAGCTAAAAGACAGGTGTGTCCATTCTAATAAATTTAATCAGCCATTTAAGCTATTGTGCGCTTTTTCACAAGTGTTAAATAATAATAAATGAGTACTTCCGCTTACAACACAATAGCTTAAATGGCTGATTAAATTTATTACAATTAGAAACAGCGCTAAAAATAAAATGTTTATTTACATATGTGTATCCATTCTGTATTTTTTCATTTATATCTCGATGGTGGTTTACAGTAATTTCTGCTTTAATTTCTTCTACTTTTGAGCTATTACTATTAATATTTACATCCTTTCACTGTTGTTTAATTTAATAATCAGGGATTAAAAATGAGCATGGTTTTTATTCTCTGAATCTTTATAGTAATTTCAGAATAGTTATTGTTACACATCAATAAACTGAATGATTCAATATAATCCAAGCTAAAATACAGTTGCTTAAAGAACATCTGGAAAACTTTTTGAAAAACATTTAGAATGAAAAAATATGTACCAAAAGTTATTTTTAAATTTCATTTGAAGGTTTCCTTGGCTTGTTTATTTTATTACTTAATTTGTAATTGAAGATTATAAAATTTTGATTATTTTTCTTTAAAAAAAAACCTCTTTAATATTATTATTCACTTTGCCATTCTTTCCTTATTTTGTGTTTTGATAAACAAAATTATTCATCCATAGAGAAAAGGATTTTGGAAAGGGCCACTGGCCTTCATTAGCATTTGCTTCTTCATTAACATCTAGGTAAATTATTATCCAAGGATCTACATGCTTCATCAAAGTCAACAACAAATTAGTCCGACAGCTAAATAGAATCTCAATCTTAATGACAGAGAGATTCATGAGTAAAAATAAACTAAAATAAAACTTTCTTTTAACATTTTTTTGAACTTTGACTTTAAAAACTTAATTTATAGAACTGTTGAGAATAGATGAGCTGTTTGATATGCATAAATTAAATGTTTTTCTTAGTAATATTTCATTAAGACATTTAAAAATAACTTTTAACAATTTCTAAAGGAACTTCATGTTTCTCCAGTTCTATATATTATCCACATCATATAGACTCATCATCACCAGGAATCACCTACAAAGAAGAAAGAAAAGGACTTAATATATTGAAACAGATATACTGTTCCACGCATATATATTCAAAAGACCCCCCCCCCATTTAAAAAAGACTAGCATGATTTGATCAAATTAAAAAAAAAATAAAGCAAAAAGTTTATAGTTAAAAGAAAATCATTATTGATTTTATAGTTTCAAATTACGATGTAAATAAAAGCTGGCATTTATTAAAAAGATTACATTTTTAATTTTTGGAACGATGTTTTCGAATAAAGTGTGATAACAGTTTGAGGCAGTCTTATTAAATTGGAAAACATAGCTTAAACCTTATTTATGCTTTCTTATCTTTGCCGCGAAAAGGATTGTCCAATTGTTAAGAAGAAAAGAAGCACTCGGGCTTAAATGAGAGCAGTATGCAAATCAGGTACAGTGGGAAAAGCTGCTTAATCAATCCAAGAATCAGAATATATATAGTCGAGTTGCAAGTCAGAGCAGATTTTTAAAAAGTTTTTTTAAAGAGATTTTTAGGAGATCAAATAGTTATTTTTTTTTAAAGAGATATTTTTCAAGTAGATGTTAAAGAAGAATTTTGAAAAAAGGTTTCAATTTTAAAAAGATATTAAGAGCAGTTAAAGAACCACTATTAATGATGGAAAAAGAAAACATTATTAAGGAAAACATAAGGCTAATGGTAACAGCTTTTCCTCTCCATTCCAAAAGCCATGTTTCTCCAAGATTTGCCTGGATGATCATCATGAAAGGGAATAATGTCATTCAGCTTAAATAAAATGACCTCTTTTTGATGGAATAGACTGGATATAAACAAGAAAAAAAAATGAAGGTAACAATTTTATAAAATAAGTAATATTTATATGTGTTTATAAAAGACAAACAAAACATCTGTCTTAGAAAAGAAACTAAAATTATGAACAAAAGTAGCTATATGAAAATACGTTTATTATAAATGAAACTAAAATTATAAATAAATATAGCTACATGAAAATACATTTATTATTGATAAATTATAAATGAAATTAAAATTATGAATAAAAGTAGCTATATAAAAACACGTTTATTATAAATGAAACTAAAATTATAAACAAATGTAGCTATATGAAAATACGTTTATCATTGATAAATTATCAATGAAAATGCTGATCAACTTATATCTGGAAATATACATCTGTGCCAGACCTAACAGCAATATTTATGCTAGATATTAGAGTAACCAAATAAAATTACAAATGCTCACCTGCCTACTAATTATATAAGAATATTATGCATAACTATAATTTATTAAATTATAATAACGTATTTATAATTTAGATAAAATTAGAAAATATCAAAATGAAAATATACATACAAAACAAATGTATTTAGTAAATTTATACTATATTATGAACAAATTCAAACATTTAAATATGAATTAGTATGTCAATAAAAGTTAATGATTATATGCGTATAATGCACATACTTAAATAAGTTGAAAGATTAAGAAAATCATTTTTTTATCAAAGATTTTATTTATTGTTTGAAAACTCTGAGAAAAGTAATATAAACACAGAATTAAAACATGTTATATATATATATGAATTGAGAAATAAGAATACCAAACCAAAGAACCTAGGATAAATGTGCCTATAGTATGGATTCAAACCTGGATTTAGATAACCATGAATAAAAATATATGTATTGTGCTTTAACTAAATCAAAATTAAGTGGAACTCTGAATTAAATACAATGCTATTAGTTATCTTCATTATTATGTCTGTAAAGGATATCTTCATATATGAATAATTTAAACCGCATTACATGTGACTACTATCTAAAATACTGCAAATCAAAATTAAGTGGAACACTGAATTAAATACAATGCTATTAGTTATATTCATTATTATATCTGTAAAGGATGTCTACATACAAGAATAATTAAACCACATTACATGTTACTACTATCTAAAATACTACAAATCAAAATTAAGTGGAACTCTGAATTAAGTGCTATTAGTTGTCTTCATTATTCTCTCTGTTGTCTTAATATATCACACTCCTCTCTGTGAACTAATTAAATAATTAAAGATGTAAGCTGTTCAAGAACTATAGAAAGAAGTACTTTATTATACTCTCAACAGATTACATTCTTTTTAAGTCATGTAAAAATGTTATTGGAAGTAGGCCTAAGAGATACATGGCTGTCAATGAAATACTTTGTTTGATGGACATTTATTTAAACCTGTTATTAAATAAAATTATTGTTACTTAAAATTAATGCTAGTTATCCAGTTGTTCAATTCTATTTTGTTTTTATTGCATCACTCATCATTCAGTGCACTTGTTCACGAGAATCTCATGCCTCCTGAGCTATGTCTGGCATAACTAGACCTAAGTAGGTCAGGTTGTAGTGAGATGCAACTCTAGTGGCACCATTTGGAAAACCAAACATAGAAATGTCTAGATGCTTCCAGCTTCCATGGTGCTACATCCTCTGATGAGCAGGAAATATTGTTGTAGGGGGGGGGGTGTTAACATCTGCATTGGGGAATGCCAATCGATAGTTCCTTCCTGCAACATGCTCATCAGGAAATTGTTACAACCGAAGTAATAAAGGGGTTGTATGGTGGTCTGGTTACAATATATAAAGAGAAAAATTGTATTTATATGCTTAATTTTTCTTTTTTTTTTTTAAAAAAAGATAGTTTTTTAAGTTCCTTAAAGTATGAAATAAAGACAGAAATATCAGGTCAAGCAAGAAATATCAATTACTCTCTATAAAATCGAACATATTATATACACTACATTTTAGACAGTATGCTATGATAGTCAATATATTCATTTAAACATAAGTTAAACTGTGTATGTTTATGTGAAAATACTACTTAAGAAATCTGATTATCCTTTAATTTAAATATATTTTGACCATTATTACTATTATTTGTTTTGCTAAATTTTAAGTAATATTTATATTTATTCTAAAATAGCATGTTCTTTATTCATAAGACATTGTTTTATTTTATTAAGTATGTGTATTAAGTGAGAAATAAATGTCCATTCTGATAGTTAATTGCATACAAGCAGTCTTTAATGGAAAATTCTGCAGTAGATAGGGCAGAAGCTGTCCCTATACACATATTGTTGTATTTAGATAATAGTTATTAAATATGGTATTTAGAATTTTAAGCCACAAAAAGAGAATGGGTTTGAACCAGTGATGATATCATTGCCTCCAAATGCCTCAAGGTTTGTTCGAATCTTTGTTAATTAATTTATTTATATATATGGAAAATGTTGACTTAGATGGGTAAATTAATATCTTAAAGACTGATGACTAATTATCCCTATCAAAACTTCTCAAACATGCCTGTTCATTTTTTTATGACTTAAAGTAAAGACGAATTATATATTTGACCAAACTTAAGCAAATTTAATGTTTATGTAAGACAATCTGATTTTCTGATTGCAATAAAAGATGCATTTTGCCTCAACACCATATTGATATCTGTCTGACCACTCTGTAACCCAGGCATCCTAGTTGTAGATATTTTAGTGATCTGGATTCATTCACTCTTTTCTACCATTACAATATATAATAGTAATAATAATATGGAAAATATTTATAATAAATTAGAAACAAATTTTAGCACTTTATAATGCAGATTTAATCTTTAATATCAATAACTACTATTTAACATTTAAAAAAAACTGATCCTATACTATATTTGTTTTGAGTAATATTTTATCAGGCATAATCCAGGAAGTCTAACCCATTAATTAAATATAAATAGTGACCCGAGTGTCTTAAAAATAGATTTAGGCAAACCCTTTTAATTTTTCTATGTTAATATACTATCGCACAATCTGGTTGTATTGAAACTTATATAATTTTAGGATCTTTTATGCAAGCTAGAAAGAATTATAATCTCATTTAAAACTTTTATGATTGGTCAATTACCATAAATGATAAACTGAATAAGAATAGTAATAATTGCTCTGAAAATATTTTTAATAAATAAGAAGAGTTTTAACATATAGCCAGTCATTGAGCTGCAGAAAGGAGTTTGCTGCTAACTGAAAGGAGACCCTTTGATTTCTCTTGGAGGCCTTAAAGGAACCAAGCAGGGCAAATTACTAATGTCCACTCCATACATTCTTATCATTGCAGTTGTTATTATTATGTGATTATTCATATAGTATATGAACATGAATGGGCTGCTCACCAACATGTATTAGCCATTGTGATGAGTTTATTAGCATTTTTACTCTGAGTTTAAGATCAAGAAACACCATGGTCTATCTTTTCAGTTATATGATAAGGAAGAAGGAATGTGTGTGAATGGAAAAAAAATTTCTAATAGTATTTACAATCATGACAGACAAAAATAAATCATGACACTTATTCCCAGGTGGCTGAAAGCAGGGGTTGCTAAGTATCCTCTGATGGTGGACCCACACTGCCATTTGATGATGACTTTTTATTTAGATAATTACACCTGCAGATCACTTTCAAGTAAAGTAACATTTCAAGAATTGGAAGATGAACTGCTCATTAAATGTGACACCATTGGACTTTGTGAAGTTAGAACAGGTGATGAGACAAGTGATTTAAAAGTGGACATGTATTCTACTACAAAGTCACAAATATTGGAAGTACAAGTGGTGTAGGATTCATTATAAAATAAAAAAGTGTAAGAAAAACATTGTGGAGATTGATGGTGTATCAGTCAGAGTGTCAAGACTTAATAGTAGATACTAAATGCAGATAATTCAGGTTTATGTCCCAATAAGTTCTCATAGTGATGAAGTAGTAGAAGATTTTTATATGGATGTGTAAATGGCTTTTGATCAGACCAAACAAGATTTTAAAATTGTTATGGGAGACTTTAATGATTTGGTTATGGTAATAGAAATGAGAGAAGACATATACATGTGGAGTTTGCTGAAAAATTATGAATTCTTTTTTTTAGAAAAATGATAAAAGAAAATAGATATAGAAGCATTCAAATGAAAATACAGAAGAATTGGATTATATTTCGACTAACAGAAAATACATATTTCAAGATTGTAATGTCCTTAATAAATTCAACACAGAAAGCAATCATCTATTAATAAGATGTAAGACATGTTAATGTAAAACCAGAGACAAAAATTATTAAGAAAAATAACATTCACAGTTAATATTCCTAATCTTCAGAAACATTCTAATGAATTTAAATTAGACCTTGCAAATTGTTTTCAAATATTAGTAGATTTTGAATGTGATCCAGATATGAAGGAAATTAATAGAAAAATAACTGATACATTTTTAAAAACTGCAACAAAGATAGCTGATAGAAAAAAACAATTGATCTATAAAAATTTTACTGAGACTAGAGAATTTGTAAAGAAAAGAAATATGAAATATAAAAATGATGTATTAAGAAGGATTGAATATCTCGAATTTGTAAAATAGTGTGAGAAAGAGTTGATAATGATATAAGAAAATATAATTGTAAACTAACAAGGAAAGCTGTAAAAGTGAATAAAAGTCTCAAGAGTGTAAAACAAAATTTTAGTATGGGTAAGAAACCTATACCTGCAATAAGCAAAAAAGATGGAATTATTACTAAAAAGAGAGATGACATCATGAAATGGGTAGAAGAGTTCTATCATTATATAGTAATAAAGAACAAGTACATCCTACAACTATTATATTTTCTGAATTGTCCAGGATTTTAAATGAAAAAGTGGGACATATAATTAAATTTATGAAGAAGGGAAAAGCTTCAGGTAATGAAGGAATTATAATTGATATATTAAAAGAAACAAGTGAAGAAATAAAACTTTTTTAGCAAAGTTATAAAGATGTACTAAATGATTGAAAGAATGCAGTATTAATATTTAAAAAAGGTGATAAAGAAGATATTAGAAATTACAGACATCAGTTTTATACAAAAATTTTACCAAAATAATTACAATTTGTCTTCAGAAAACTTTGAATTTCAACCAATCAAAAGAACAAGCTGGATTTAAAAGTAGTATTGATACAAAAGATCATTTCCAAGTATTGAGAGAATTTATAGAAAGAAGCAATGAATATGACTTGCCATTATGCTTTAGATTTGTGGATTATGAAAAGGCATTTGATTCTCTAAGCATTTCTTTAGTTATTAAAGCATTAGATCATCAAGGTATAGATCCAGCATATTGTCATATTCTGAAGAATATTTATGAAGATGCAACATCAACAATTAGATTACATAATGATACCAGGAAGGTTAACATTGACAATGATGCAAGACAGAGTGCCTCCCTATCTTCAAATTTTTTATAGTAGTGCTGCAAGAAATATTTTGTAGATTGAAACGGGAAGGTAACGGAGTAAAGTAAATGGAGATTATTTAAGTCATTTAGGTTTTACAGATGATGTAGTTGTTGTTTTCATATAATGCTTCAAAGCTTCACGAAATGTTGCAAAAGTTATCAGATAAAAATAAAAAAGGCAAACTGAAGGTAAATGTTAAAAAGACTAAAGTAATGTTCAATGGATTTTTTCAAAAGATGAAAATAAAGATTGATTGTGATGAGTTAGAAGAAATTAACAATTACAAATACTTTGTTCAGATTATTACTACAGATGGAAACATAGTGGATGAAATTAATCGTAGAATTAAACTTGTTTGGAGTGCTTTTGGTAGAAATAATTTAATATTGAAAGGAAATATACCTATATGTTTAAAAAGAAAGATTTTAAATAAATGTATTTTACAAGTTCTTACTTTTGAATCTGAGACTTGGCCATTTAATAAAGTGGCACTACAGAGACCTCCGACCATTCAAAAAAGTATGGAGGGATATATGTTAGGAGTAGCAAGAAGAGATCAAAAACACAATTCATGGGTAGGAGAATAAACAAGTGTTACTGACATTGTTGAAAGAATTAAAAGATTGAAGTGGAGTTGGGCTGGACATATTTCTAGAAGATACAATAGATGGACAGTTGAAGTCTTAACCCAGATTCCAAGGGATTGTAAAAGACTCAAAAAGAGACCACATGCGAGATGGATGGATAAAATAAGTATGCAGGGATGATGTGGAGAAAAGAGGCTAGAGATTGGAAAAGATGGATTGAACTTGGAGAGATCTTCATCCTGCAGTGGATTGATAGTGGTTGTTGATGATGATAATGATAGTCATTAAAACATAAAATAAACTGATTTATCTTTTATACTTCTTGTCAAATATATATATATATCTAAGTGAAGGTAACAAAAGTGAAAAATATATTATGATTCAATAATAATTTTTGGGATAAATTATTTAAAATATATAATTGTAGTAACATTTGCTTTTATCTGATAAAGATGGTATTACATGTTCACTACAAAGATATAAAAAATTATGTAAAAAATACTATTTTTTTGCTTATTCTATTCTGTTTTGTGATTTTATATTTTATTTTTTCTATGATTTTAAATTTAATTAATATTCGGTTGTAGATAATTTTCCATCTCTTTTCAGTGATTGCATAATAGCATTTTTAATTAAACATAAATGTTATTTTATTGAAATAAAATGTTGCTACAATTATATATATTCAGGGCCAATCGGGGGGGGGGCAGGAGGTATAGCTTTCCTGGGCCTCACAATATTAGGGTCCTAACTTTGCAACTCAATATGTTAAACAAAAATATAGAAGGCAAAGCAATGTCATGGCTTGTAGAGCAGTCTTAATTTTACAATTAAATTCTCAAAAAAAATTCAAAAAAAGCTTTTTCAATGAGGCATACCATAAGTTGAAAATGTAAGCCAGTTTAGGGATGAGGTGCCAATTTGATGACTCTGTGATGAAAGTGACTGTATTGCTTGGTGACCGGATGAAAAACTAAATAGTCTCAGCTTCCTGTCAGTCAGTTCTGTGCTAACAGTGTCTCACCATACTAACAGTGCTAGACTGAATCTACCCTATCCAAGTTATATATTGATCTGATTTACTTACTCATTTCTGCAACTCGTAACTAATTGCTCCCAGATTCTTATTTTTGGCTCTGTAAGTAAAAACTCTCATTTCTCTCTTTCTCCCCATGTTTTTATTTTGGGCCTCTAAAATTTTAGTTGCCCTTGGCCTCACATTTTCTTTGAAAGGCCCTGTATATATAATACTGTATTATACGGTTAATCCTAAAAATAATTAAGAATTATCATATATAAATGAAAGTAGTCAGGTAAATTTCTAATGGTCTCTTTATATATTATTATTGCAACTAATATTATTATATGTTCATTCATTGATAAAAGAACATGGATAGGTGGCTCACCAATATGCATTATATATGCATAATAGGCTCTGTGAATGAGCATCAATCTATTGTTTACAAACAGGCACAGGCTTCCTAATAGGGCTCTTGAAATTAGTCATTCTCCCTGCCTTGCATCAACAAGTGAGATGAGTATGGGAGGGCCCAAATCTTACTTTCTGTTTTCCTGATAGTTAATTTTCATAATAAAAACAAAGTTCTTTATCTATTATAATTTTTTTTTATCCAGGACATGGCTTTTATAATGTTTCAAAAGGGGTAAAAAAACCAGAAAAGAAAAATTAAAAATGAAGGAAGAATTTTCAATAAAAAATTGTCAGACACATGACTATCTATTTTATTGAGGAAAATAGTAAGGCAGTCTGCTTACTTTGTATAGAATATATCAAAATTTTCAAAGTCTATAAATTGAAAAGACATTATATGCAAAAACATGCTGTCAAATTCAAGGGATATGAAAGATTGCATCATAAGGATCAAATAGTATATTTAACAGCAAAAAATTAAAACTATTAAGGGAGTTTACAATGTATAAAAAAGCATGCCAGTTATAATTCATTCTAAAAAGGGAAATATTTCTCAAATTAGTTTATCTATCAGACTATAGCCAAGTGAATTGAAGAAATTGGAAAATTTATCAAAAGAAGTTCTGAGAGTAAAGTTGCTAATTTTAAATGTTATGCTTTGGTAATGGATGATAGCACTGATGCTACTAATATGGCTCAACTTCCATTTTTATTAGAGGTATTGATAATGAATATAATGTTACTGAATAAATAGCTTCTTTAATGCCATTAAAATGCACAACTACATCAAGAGATTTGTATGTAGTAGAAAATATGTTAAAGTAATCTTCTTTGTTCATGACAAAACTTATTTAGTATAGTAAATGATGATTCCTTGGCAATGGAAATTAAAAGAGATGAAATTGCAAAATTAATAGAAGATGATGCAATTGCTGCCCAAAACACATGTGGGCAACATCAGACAAATCATTATTAAGACTGCAAATTTCATATGGACCAAGGGATTGAAACATTGCCAATTCCATGACTTATTTAAAAGTATTGATGCTGACTATAGTGACTATTTACTTTTTGGAAGTAAAATAGCTAAGTTAAGATCAAATGTTAAAAAAGATTTTATGATTTGTGATATCAAGCTATTTATAGTATCAAAAAACATTTATACTGGAACATGACAATGAAAGATGACTTACAGATTTAGCATTTTTAATGGATTTAACTACTCATTTAAAAGAATTAAACAAACAACTTCAAGGGAAAAACTGACTTATCACTACAATGTTTCAAATCATAACAGCATTGTAAATGAAACTAAATGAAGCTCAAATTAAAGTAAACAATTTTAAACATTTTGACACATTGATTAAACACAGTTCTATGAGTAGTGTAAAATACCCAGCCTTGATTTTTGATTTGATATATGAATTTGAAACAAATTTCAAGATTTTCATATATTTGTGATTTCATTTTCAATCACTATGAATATGTTATCTATTCAAATGAAATATATTGGGCTGCAACCTGGCATTCAAAATTAAAAGAAAAAAATATGTCTTAGTATTGGAATTTTATAGATCTCAGAGATACTTTCTTTGCAATCACACCTCATTCATATCATTACTTTTTAGCAGCACCTACTTTTGTGAACAACTATTTTTAAGAATAAAACATATTAGGAATAAAATTAGAACCAAATTTCTGATGAACATCTTGAGAATTTACTGAGAGTTGCAACTATTTCAACCAAACCAGATACTTTTGCATTTGTTTCTTAAATACAATGTTAAATATCCCACTAGTCTTATATTACCCCCTTTTTTATTATAATTAAAATATATAAAAAAAACATCAATGACATTTTACTACTTAAAGATATAATTATAAATTTATTTAAACGCACATTGATTATGTAAGTAATATTCATTAAGGCTGTAGCCTCAAGCACATGCATATAAAAATGTGATAGTAGGGACCTCTACAGGTCTTAAACCACAAGCTTACTCTTTGGAAGAAAAGAGGGGAACCCTCTTTACTTCAACCTACTTTCTATTTAAATAGGTGAAGCTGAAGCGCTTCGATCTGAGAGTGTGAAGTTACTCAATACTTCACTAATTAAGTCCACATTTCTTATTACACATTAATACTCGTGAAATCTTTCGATTTACTATACAAGTCAATGGAAAGATTTTATAGTGAGAAATCTATTACGATAATTTAAAGTTGTAATTATAAATTTATTTAAATGCACATTGATTATGTAAGTAATATTCATTAAGGCTGTAGCCTCAAGCACATGTGTACAAAAATGCGATAGTAGGGACCTCTACAGGTCTTAAACCACAAGCTTACTCTACTTTCTATTTAAATAGGTGAAGCTGAAGCGGTTCGATCTGAGAGCGTGAAGTTACTCAATACTTCACTAATTAAGCCCACATTTCTTATTACACATTAATACTCATGACTCATATAGTAAATCAAAAGATTTCACGAGTATTAATGTGTAATAAGAAATGTGGACTTAATTAGTGAAGTATTGAGTAACTTCACGCTCTCAGATCGAACCGCTTCAGCTTCACCTATTTAAATAGAAAGTATGTTGAAGTAAAGAGGGTTCCCCTCTTTTCTTCCAAAGAGTAAGCTTGTGGTTTAAGACCTGTAGAGGTTCCTACTATCGCATTTTTATATGCATGTGCTTGAGGCTACAGCCTTAATTAATATTACTACTCAAAGATGTAAATTTGATATATTACAGATCCCAAACTTGGAACCTGCACAGCAGTTTTAAAAGATTCTCTAAACAATCTGCTGTGTATTTATTGTGAAAAATGGCACAAAAATTATTTTGTATATTTAATGTGTATCTCAAGGCAATTTTTTTTTCTTCCAATGTGTCCAAAGACATCCTCTTATTGAGATGAAAAAAAAATGTGTTGAATAATTGTTCAAAAAATTAGTTTTGAATTTTGGATAATAAATGAGGATATAAGTAATTACAATATGTAGCTAAATATCCAGCCACTTGTCCATTATGAATATTGGTTAAGAAATATCTTTGATTTTTTTTATAAACAGACAGACAATATTTTATCTATGTATTTATATTTTTCTTTTTTAAAATTATTAAGCTGGCTTATGCCTATCTATAGTTTAATATGAATTGTATTTGGGGTTTTTTTAAAAGAAAGAATTTGATTTTATAAATGATGTTAATTACAGAAGAGGTTCTGCTGACATAGATAAGACAGATCTGTAAAGGATTTAATGCAAAAATATTGATCTTTTTGAAATAGTTAAATATTTCAGATGCAATAACTTTTGGATGAATTAATTTTAATAGAATTTTATCAATGGTGTTAAATGTAAATTATTGTTTTTATATTTAGAGCAATTCTAATATTACGTGAGTGCTAATCAGAAAATATTATAAAAAGTAAAGAGAAGGTGATTGTGAAATAAAGAATAAAGAAACTAAAAAAGATATATTAAGGAGAAATTATAAAGATTTGAGAATACAATTAAATTAATTTTGTTGATTAGTTGGTACACCAAAATGTATTTGTTAAATAATTAAAAAATTATTATTTTTAAGATGAAGCTGAAAGAGTTTTGAACTGTTAAATGGAAGATGCTTTTATATATTAGCATTTCCAATTTTGCAGTGGAATTATTTGAGTCTGAATATCCTAAGTTATAGATGAATCAGTTAAAGATTTGTCATAGTATTTTGTGTCAATAAAAATTGTAATAATTATACAAAAGTTTTGGATTTATTTAGTGCTTCCACACAGATAATCATTGTCATTAAGATTATTTAATCATATAATATAATTTGGAGAAATTGTTTATAATAAGGATTTGTAATAGATATATGTATGCATACATTAGTAACCTGGCAATCTATCTGCATAATGTGGCTACATTAATTATAAATTATCTTTAATAAATATTTTAGCAGAAAATTTTAAATTAATAACTTTTTTTTAATATAGAGAAAATAATTTCTTTTAATATACTAAGATGAATGGAAAAATTACTTGAATAAATTTTTTCCAAGAGTTTACTCCTTTTTGAATGAAAAGTAGAAATTAAATTAAATTATTACAGTCTGGAAAAGATCATTGGTGAAACAAACATTATTCAAAACTCCAATCTCATCAGCTAATGACCTTTAGGAATCCAGGTAAAAAGAAAAATAATTTAAATAACACATTTTTATAATTTTAAACAGAAAAAAGCTCTGAAGAAAATGTGTATTGAATGCATTGAAATAATAGCTCCATTTTAATTTATTCTATAAAACTACTTTGTTTGATTTTCATGTTTATTCCACTGAAATTTTTTTCATTAAACTCAATACAGAAAAGAACTAGAACAGATTAACTTTCTTTCAAGCAGTGGGAAATCTAATCAAGATAGTTTTAAGTCACATATATTGCAGAATATGCTGCATTTGGTTTCATGGATATATACAAAAAAAATAAAGATATATGTGTGTATAAAAGGAAGACAGGAACTTGTTAAAAATAGATTTCCCCATATATTTGTGGAATAAACACTGTTTGTAAATTAAATAATTTTTTTTAATATAAAATAAAAATGAATACAGAAAACTACCAATTTAATTAATTAAATAGATAATATATATATAAGAAAAATGTTTAATTAGTCCTGAATATTTGCTATTTTGATAAGATTTGATTAAATAAAAATTAAGGTAAAGGATTAGTAAATACTACAGTAATTTACAATGCAATTAAAATGGTAAACTAATTAAGTAAAGTAAAATATATTTATATAGGTAAGCCAAGAATTTATGTGCAAGATAGATATTTGATTAAAAAAAAATAGCTTTCAAAAGAGCATGTAATCTTTGTCTCTTGTTTTATTTTAATTTGCTTTTTTTAGTGTTATCTTGCTTGTCAGTGGTCTTTTCTCTTAAGCCAGAATCAATCCAGCATGCCAATGTGAAGTGTGAAAAACTGAGATATATAAATGAAGAATTGATATATTAGCCAGCAAAAAACTAATATTCTGCAAAGATGGAAAATCTGAATTCTTATATAGATATCTTTGCAATGGCAGGTTACAGTACTGGCATGTGCCATATTCTGACCTTGACATAATGTAGCTAATAATCATAAAGAGAATACCCTAAGTCAGAGTTAAAGTAAGCCTGACATTTTTAAAGATATTTGCAATTATCCAAGATACCTGTCTACCAGAGGCTTATCTACTAAAATAAGATGGTAAAAGGAAAAATGTGTGTAAATAAGAAACTAAAGAATAAGATGAATTTCTAACTAGTAAAGAAAAAAAACTGTTTAAAAATCAATTCATTTTAGCTATGAAATCATCCCAAGTATGGAAACTGCAAGAAACAGGCTGAATGAATAATTTTTATAAAAGTTAAATTTATGGAAAATAAAGCCTTTACTTATCCAAGCTTGAAATAATATATGAAAAACAAAAATATGATCACAGAATAATAAATGAATTTTTTTATTAATAAACCTAAAATAAGTAGTGAAAATACTTCAATTCTTAAAAATAATATCCATAAATATTTTCATAGCAAATTTTGTAATTAATATTTTTACATTATATATTCCATAAGTGCACATCCATACTACATATGTATGATCAATATTTTTCTTATATATGTCATGAATTCATGTTAATTAATATGTTTTAATATTTTTTATTCAAAGTTGTTTTTTTAATGTATAAATGTTCTTTTTAATTTATTATTATTATTATGTTATAAATGAATTTTTGTAGTTTATAAGTATCTGTAAATATTCAGGAATAAGCCAATTATTATATAATAATAAATTTGATTTACAAATTCGTTAAAAGTAGCCAGCAGTCCTTTTTCTAAAGTGCTCACATCAATCTATATAATTGTGGTACAGAGATAGCTGATAGTTTTTTTCTTTTACTATTGTTATTATTTGATTAAACTAAGTGATGACTTATGTTGTTGTAACAAATATAGTGTTTACTCTGAAACACATTGCCATGTATGTCTGAGACAGTTTGGGGTTAAACATCACAGAAGCTAAGAAATGATTCGAAACCAACTTAGAGATGCTTTTTGTTATAGAGATGTTGCCCTAATCTACAGCATCATAGTTATATTATAATTAAAAAGTATCTATAGTGACAAAGGATAGACCATATCTTTACTTGAACCTGTTTTATGAGAATGATAGTCAGAAAATATAGCTAGATACCCAGTCTGACCATCATAGTTAGTTACAACATTCAATCTACATATATTAAATAATTGTATCTGACATCCATTCATCTTCAGTAAGAACATTTATAGAGATAGAAATTTATATAAAATTGCTAAAGGGAGAAAACCAGTTCCCATTACAATATATAGATATAAAATATTTTCATGGATTAATTATGATATAAACAAAATAATAATTGGCATTAATTTAATATAATAAGTAAAGAAATAAGTTAGCAGTGATGTTGTTAAGTAACTACCAATTCTACTCCTTAAAATAAATCAGTTTGTTTAAATGCCTTGAGTTTTCTTAGAAACAAAAGGAAGTTTCTTTTTCATTTTCATTTTAGGTCTTATATGAATTTAATATGAGACATATATTCTTATAAGTGTGAAAACTTAGAATAATTTATTTTCCCTTTATATCTTGTAAGTATTATTTCATTTCTCTCAGAGAGCTAATAATATTAAAGTATTATTAATAAATGCTTTTCAGTTTGTTTGTTTGTTTGTTTATGCTTTGATCTTTTTCAAGTTTAAATGAAATTGTAAAATTGAAGTTTATTATATTTAAATTCAATAGAATTGCTTAAAATCTGGTATATAGCTAAGTAATACCAGGGTAATCTATTTAGGATACTCATGTTCTCAGTAGGTCATATAGTTTATTATATATGGTACAAGGTCAGGAAAATATTAAAAATATGCAATAATTTCACATATCACAATTAAAAATTCTTCTTAGAATTTTCATTTGTTTTAAATAACATTTACAAGAGAGTGGTATAAAGATTTAATTTAATATTTTTAACACTGTAAACTCAATATTTAACTGCCTTAAGTTCTATATAACTTGTTGAAATTTTGTACATTTGTTAAATGTCTATAAAAGTGATAGGATACATTAATTTTTAAATAGGTGAATTAGTTTTTTAGATAGGAAGAGTGAAGGGAAATTTTTAAATAATGCTCACTACTGATTTTTTTTGTGATGATTTAATTAATAAGAAAGTTGTTTATAATACCGAAAATGTAATATAGAAAAGTTACTTATTGATTTCTTATAGATATATAATTATGTACACATACTAAATATGATATACACTTGGGTCTCATTTTATGCAATAGATAGGTTCCTCAGAAAATGTGCACAAAAAAAATCGCACAAAAATAGACTTAACATACCTTGAAAAATGGGGAATACATACTGTAATTTTTGAAAATTACATAAAAGCAAAGCAACAACATAAAATTACTTTAAAATTCACATTAAAAAAAAAATAAGGAAATAAAATATGACTAATAAAAAATTTCAAATTTGAAAAAAAATTGATACAAGACAAGCTTTTTTTACTTTTTTTTTTATTAACTACAGTATTTATTTTATTCAAAACAATATATTTTAATGCGTAATTTATATTTTTTCATACATGTACAGTATTTTAATCATTATTGCTATTTGACGATATGCAGTTTTGTTTGTGAACTAGTAAGATATCAGATTTGTCACAAGAGGAAATACAACTAGCACCAACTTCATTTTTTAAAATTGCTCTTATAGTGGATTCACCAAACTAAAATGTTTTCGAATTACTGTTGATTCTTCCCATTTCGCTAAGCGATCTAAAATTGAAATTTTTGTTTCCAAAGAAATTCATTTTTGGGGGGGTGTTTTTTCCTCTCCATTAGGGTAAAATAAAAGTTTAAAATAAAAATAGCTTAGACTAATGATAATAAAAAGACACCTGCTCACCACTGTTGGGCAAAATTTTATTAAGATTAAATTTTTATTTTTGGTTTTAATTTTTAATTTTCAATTATGTTTAAAAATCAAATTTTGTTGTTTAACATCACATTAATTTCAGATCACATTACATAATTTTTAAATTGTTAATTACAATTAAAAATCAGATTTTAATTTTTAATTGTCAAATTTAATTGTGTCCATTGCTGTTACTCACCTCTTAAAAATAAACTTGTGGATACTAAATGATTAATTGATTATGTACTCTTTTTTTAAAAAGCAAAAATAGAATGTGATTTAAAATGCAAAAACAACATGCTTAGTATAGGTATCTATAATGTTTGAACAGATTTACATTATAATCACATAAATTTTATTACTTGCAGACACTAAATGATTAATTGATTATGCACTCTTTTTTTAAAAAGCAAAAATAGAATGTGATTTAGAATGCAAAAACAATAACATGCATAGTATAGGAATCTATAACATTTGAACAGACTTACATTATAATCTTGTAAAATTTAATGTGTGTATATAAAATGGGGAAATCCTGATTTTAAGTGAATTATGAACTTCTTTATTAGATAAAATCTATTACAGTACTATTATAAAGCACTGAAAATATTGAAATTATTAGATGGAAGTCGAACTCCTATAATGCGCTATTATTTTAAATATGATGTGTGAGTGTGTGAAATTTATATTTAAAGTAATAGTGCATTATTGGAGCTCGATTTCTGATCTAATAATTTTTATTGCATAAAAGAAACCCACATACAAAGATATTAAGAAAAACATGAATCACATAACTTCAAAATCACATTAAATAAATCTGCATAAAATGAGACCTGAGTGTATACATAAAGAATAAACATATTAACTTACTGCAGAAATGTGTTAGTGATATATATACACTACATGTGTGGAATTGATTTAAAGTAAAATTATATACATAAATGACATTAAATTTTTAAATAAGTGAATTAGTTTTTTTAGATAATAAGAGTGGGGGGGGAGTATTTTTTTAAACAATGCTCACTATCAGTTTTATTTATTATGATTTAAGTAATAAGAAAGTTGTTTATAATATAGAATACATAATATATAAAACTTACTTACTGATTTCTTATATTTACACATAATTATATACTCATACTAAATATGATATATACATAAAGAGTACATATATTAACTTAATGCAGAAATATCTAGTGATATATATACACTATATGTGTGAAATAAATTTAAAGAAAAAATTATATGTATTAAGTAAAATTCATTTATGATATAGTTTTGGTAATCTTTTTTTTTTAAAAAAATAAAAATTTCCAATCAAAGTAAAAATATTAAATACTTTTAATTTAAAATAATATTTCATATTTTTAATCATTTATATACACATACATTATTATGTACACATACTAAATAGAATATATAGATAAGGAATATACATTTTAACTTATAATAGACATACCTAGTGATATATAATTTAACTTTCCATGGGGGTCTACTAGCTCTTCTACTGCTTTAAAATAACTTATCTAGTCAAGAGTTCTAATACTGTCTACATTAATTTTATAAAGCAGTTTCACATAAAGTCAGGTTATTATAAGAGATTATCAATCAAATAAATCTTTCTTAATCAAATTATATTTCTTAATCAAAATAATTTTTTAATCAAATCAGATTTAAGGGTTCTTATTAATAAATTGTTCAATAAACAAATACAATTTTATTCTTTATCTTAAGTTTTTATCCAAATCATGATTGTGATCTTAACTAGTACTAATAAGATATGATTCAATCTTTAGATAATATTATAATATCATAAATAAATTTTCATTTAAAATTAACCATGAAAATCTAATATTAAAATAGGTATACAGCAATCTAGGATGACACTCATGATACTATGAGTAGGAAAGCATTTTTGTTGGTATCCATATATCACACAAAAGGTTCTTTTATAATCTTAATCAAAAATAAAATAGTATAATATTATTAACCAAAGATATTATTTTAAAACATCAGTATTGATATAGTGACTTTTATAATCTTTTTGTTCTTTTATACTTTAATATTAAAATTTATGTGTGATTTTGGATTTCTTAGAATGTGAATGATGATACAAACACAAATTATGAAGTAATAATTATTTCAATATTTTATTACACTAATAATATAAGACAATGATAAATTTTTAATGAAATCTTATGATAATTATAAAGTAAAATTCAAATTTAAAAAAATACAATATGATTTAACTATGACTATAGAAAGCTCTCACATTTATTATTAATCCAGATTTCATTCTATGTGTCATAGTATGAAATAAATTTAATAATATTAACAAATAATTTCACCCTTATTAATAATGTTGAATTTGGAAGATGTATAATTTCATACCTAAATAAAATAATTATGAATTTAAACATAAAATATTTTATCCAAGTTTTTAAATGTATCAGATATGCAGACTAGACATATTGATAATATCAACATATTAAAATTACTTTTATTGTGTCAAGAACCAATAAAGGCATGTTTGGCATCATGCATGATTTTAAAGAATTTTCACCAAGATAAACATCAAGAGTATAAAAAAGGATATTAGGATGGAATAGATTCAAGAATGAACACTCATCCAAAGATATACATAAAGAATTGGGACTTTGTCTCTAATCTTAACAAATATATCAAGAATAAACCAGCATAAAAGATTGCTTAAAATAGAGCATTATTAGCTGTCACTTAAGGAAGACTATATCTCAAAAGCATGATAATAATTATATATGAAAATAGAGTTAAACCTACTATCTCATATAGCAATAACAAATATGATGTGAAAAACTGACAAAATATAATAATTAGAGCAAAATATAACTAAGCATATAAATTATAGCTTATGAAAAATATACATCTACTCCACTAATTCTACCATTCACTGATACATATTCTAAACAGTTCCATACAAGACAGATGTTAACTTTTGATTATATTTCAAAATATTCTGAGAACTCTCATAATATGCATATTACAGATCATACACAAATAATAAATATGCATTATCATAAATATAATACACGTATTAAATATTATGGTGAAAAAATGTTATGTGTATTGAAGCAGAGGAATATCTGTCAAGTGCTAAATTAAAATAATTTGATACTTTAAACCAAGTGGCATTATTGTTATGTGAAAGAAATGTTAACTGTTTGAACAGTATATACGTGAGACAATTTGCTGAAATAATGGCCATTCATTCATATATTAATATTTCATTATATGTGCATGTATAAAATCTGTATGGGAGTAATAAACTATCAATGCAAATGTGCTTTGGATTATATCACTCATGTGCAGAGAACATTTTGATGTGCTGAATTACTTGCCATAGGACCAGGAACTATGCAGATTAAGAACTTGAGTAAAAAATTTTTTGATAAAACCTATGTTTAAAGTTTAAGTTATACAATATAAAGTATTATGGTTAAGTATGCATTTGTATTATCATTATCATTATTATATGCTATTTAAATATTGATTCTATTTTAAATATTAGTCATTTTATTTTTATATGTTATGGTCTAACATGCCAGAAAGAGGTTCACTTATTATTATTATTATTATTATTATTATTATTATTATTATTATTATTATTATTATTATTATTATTATTATTATTATTATTATTATTATTATTATTATTATTATTATTATTATTATTATTATTATTATTATTATTATTATTATTATTATTATTATTATTATTATTATTATTATTATTATTATTATTATTATTATTATTATTATTATTATTATTATTATTATTATTATTATTATTATTATTATTATTATTATTATTATTATTATTATTATTATTATTATTATTCACCACATGATCACATTTCCTATACTAGCACATTAATTGTTGATAAACAGAGCAAAACGCTCCATACAGTATTGCCACCTGTGCTAAACAGAGTAATCAATGGATGCCAGAAGGCTTGTGCATAAAATCCCTATCTAATGCCTACTCATCCAATATCCCCAGACTAGTTTCTGGCTTGTGGCCTTCATCAGTGAGAAGCTTTGGATCTGAGAGCACTGCATCTAGATCTTAGGATCTAATGCAACCTTCTAGCAAACACCTTTTATCTTTACATAACTACAAAACTATGAGAATGAAATTGAAAACACAAAAATATTTTCAATCTAAGCTCAATAGCTTATATAGTCATATGGGTCTGAACTCAATTCAGCACCCATACATTTTGGTGTCTTTGGCTCTTTTACAACCATAGCTACCATTATCCTATTAGGCAGGATTGGTGTTAAACCATTAAGCATCACATGATCACATTTCCTATACTAGCACATTAATTGTTGATAAACAGAGCAAAACTCTCCATACAGTATGGCATCCATTGATTACTCTGTTTAGCACAGGTGGCAATACTGTATGGAGAGTTTTGCTCTGTTTATCAACAATTAATGTGCTAGTATAGGAAATGTGATCATGTGATGCTTAATGGTTTAACACCAATCCTGCCTAATAGGATAGTGGTAGCTATGGTTGTAAAAGAGCCAAAGACACCAAAATGTATGGGTGCTGAACTGAGTTCAGACCCATATGACTATATAAGCTATTGAGCTTAGATTGAAAATATTTTTTGTGTTTTCAATTTTATTCTCATAGTTTTGTAGTTAAGTAGAGATAAAAGGTGGTTGCTAGAGGGTTGCATTCGATCCTAAGATCTAGATGCAGTGCTCTCAGATCCAAAGCTCCTCACTGATGAAGGCCACAAGCCAGAAACTAGTCTGGGGATATTGGATGAGTAGGCATTAGATAGGGATTTTATGCACAAGCCTTCTGGCATCCATTGATTACTCTGTTTAGCACAGGTGGCAATACTGTATGGAGAGTTTTGCTCTGTTTGTTATTATTATTATTATTATTATTATTATTATTATTATTATTATTATTATTATTATTATTATTATTATTATTATTATTATTATTATTATTATTATTATTATTATTATTATTATTATTATTATTATTATTATTATTATTATTATTATTATTATTATTATTGCTGCTGACTTTGTCGAGTTAACATGTGTTATTTGTCTCTCTAATTTTTGAATTCTATAATTCTTATTTGGCTAAGTTTTTTTTCCTAATTGTGATGATATTATTAAGTAGAGTTTGGAGATTTTATTGATCTCATTTTGTATGTATTTTATTTTCTAATGGTTTTATATTTCAATTTTTATTTATTGATTTTTTTTAACTTATTTTTAAGTAGCCATTTTTTTTTTTGATTTTTTTTTTTTTATCTTGTTTTAGAATTTTTTTTTTCTTAGTTTTTTATCTTTGTTGGAATTTTTTTTTTTTAATTAATTGATTTATTTTATTCTTTTTGATTTTTTTTATCTTTACTTTAGATTCTTAATTATCTTACTTTTTAATCTCTGTTGGAATTTTAATTAGTTTTAATTTTATTTTTTGTTTGTTTGGTTTTAAAACTTAAGGTTTTTTTTATTATTATTATTATTATTATTATTATTATTATTATTATTATTATTATTATTATTATTATTATTATTATTATTATTATTATTATTATTATTATTATTATTATTATTATTATTATTATTATTATTATTATTATTATTATTATTGATAAATGTAATTCTTGTCATTTAGCTCTTCCTTTTGGTGGAAATTTTATAACTTGTCTGGGTTGTAATGGGAATGTTCATTTTAAATGTAGTACAGTAAGTGAAAAGACATTTAAAAATATGTCATCTACAAATAAAGCATTATGGGGGTGTAAAAATTGTAGAGCAGGAACTAATTTAAATTTGACTTTAAATGATGGATCTAGTTCTGATTCCTTATCTAATTCTTTAGATAATAATTCTAGTCTTGAATTACTTCAGCAGATGAATAGAAAACTTGATATGCTGCCTGTTTTACAGAATAATATTGATTCCTTATCTCAATCTTTTGCTAAACTTACTTTAGAACTTGAATTAGTTCAAAATAATATAAAAATATTGATTAGAGAATTTAATGAAATGAAAGAAAAAGTAAAAGCACAAGATTCTTTGTTATGCAATTTGCAAAAAGAAGTTTTTTATTTAAAGCAGCAAAGATTAGAAAACAATATTGAAATTGTTGGTGTTGATTATGCTAATGATGAAAATTTATTTAATATTGTTGAAAATATAGCTAAAAAATTAGAATTGTCAGACTTTAATAAAAATTATATTAATTCTATTTATAGATTAAAATATGGAGGTAGTTTTAGGCCTGTAATAAAAGTTAATTTTATAAGTAAAATGGTAAGAGATTTATTTTTGTTAGGAGGTAAAAGAATTAAATTATATCTATCTGATGTTTTGCCTATTGCTACTGCTGATAAGCGTATATATTTGAATGAAGATTTGTTGCCTGAAAATAGGAAATTATTTTGGAAAGTTCGTTCAATGGCTAAAGAAAATAAGTATAGGTTTGTTTGGATTAAAGATGGGAAAATTTGGTTGAGGAAAGATACTGGGGATAGGGCTATTAGGATTGGTTCTGAATCGGATTTGTCTAATTTATGACATGGCTTATCTTTTAAAAATATTGTTACAGAAAAAGATAATTTGGCTATTGAAAATTTTAAGATTTTTCATATAAATATTTGTAGTGTGAGGAAACACTTTGATGAGTTGTTAATTCTTTTACATTCACTTGATTATTCATTTAATATTATAATTTTGTCTGAGATCTGGATTAAGGAATGTGAAAAAGGACTGTATGAGTTAGAGGGATATACATCAATTAATAATTCTAGAATTAATAATAGGTCAGGTGGAGTTTTAGTTTATTATAAATCAGTGCTTTGTGTGACTTCTATTGATGCAGTTTTTGATTCTTCTGAATGTCTTGTTTTAAATTTCATTTTAGGTTCATACAAAATAACACTTATTGCTCTGTATAGGTCTTGCAGTCATACAGTTAAAAGCTTTAGTGATGAACTTGGTGATTTGCTTACTAAATTAAATGATAAATTCATTATTCTTGTTGGTGACTTGAACATTGATATTTCTGGTGAAATTTCTGTTGCTGCTCAACATTATTTAAATATGCTGTCACTTTTTTGATTTATTCAATGTTTATTTCATCCTACATGTGTTACATCTTCATCATGTCTTTGCTAGATGTCCTGAAAATATTTTTTTGAAAACATCTTTTTTGGATTGGTGTTTTACAGATCACAGAGGAATTGTTGTTACTTTTAAAAAGAATTTTTATCATAGTAAAAAGTGTTTTAAACTTTTATCTCATGATCGTTTGCAATCTTTAATTACTAAATATGATTGGAATTTAATCTTTGAGTTGAATGATGTAAATTGTGCATTTTCATTCTTTGTTGACAAGATGAAGGAGTTTATAGATTATTGTTCTTTTATAAAATATATAAAGAAGAAAGATCTGAAGAGACATGATTGGATTACAAATGAGTTAATATCAAAAGTTAACAGAAAGAATAAATTGTACAAGCTTTTCAAAAGGTTTCCTGCTAATGAAGAATTTAAAGTTCAGCTAAAGGTTCTTGATAAAGAAATAAAGAAAGATATAGTCAAAGCTAAATTGATTTTCTATTCTACTCAAATTGATTCTTTAAAATCAACTAAATTAAGCAACTTTTGGACTGTTGTTAAAAAATTTATTTTTAAAGAAGGATTTTCATAAATTTCTAGACTAAAGATTAATGAAATATCTATTGATATTTTAAATAATTCAAAACTAATAGCTGATCATTTCAATCAATATTTTGTACATAGTGTGGAATTGCTAATGAATAGTTTTGACAATAATTGCAGTTCTCATGTTTTTCAATGTGAGAAATCTATCCTGAATTCTTTTGTTTTTAAAGAGATTGAAGATTGTGAAATTTTAGATTCTCTTTATAAAATGAGACATAAGAAATGTATTGGTTTGGATTGTATTTCTGTAAAAATATTGATAGAAAATGTTTCCATTCTTTTACCAATTTTATCTTTTTTATTTAATTCTTCTATTGATTCAGGTATATTTCCAGATTGTTTAAAATCTGCTGTTGTTACACCTATTTTTAAGAGTGGAGATAGGGAATGTTTGGAAAACTACAGGCCAATTTCTATTTTATCAACATTGTCTCAAATTTTGGAAATGTGTGTAAAAAACAGAATTGTTTTGTTTTTTCAAAAATATAATTTATTTTCAAACAATCAATTTGGGTTTTTGCCAGGAAGATCTACAGAACTGGCTTTATCTGAACATGTTTCAGTCATCACTGAATCTTTAGAAAAAGGTTACAAAACTATAGGCATTTATTTAGATTTGCGGAAAGCATTTGACTGTGTTCCACATAATATATTAATAATTAAGTTACACCATTGTGGAATAAGGAATACTATGCATGAATGGTTTAAATCTTATTTAAGTAATAGAAGCCAATTTGTGAAAATTAATAATTTTTTGAGTGATTCTGAAATAATTAGATATGGAGTTCCTCAAGGTTCAGTCCTGGGTCCATTGTTATTTACTGTTTATATTAATGATCTGCTTGATCTTTCTCTTCATTCTAACATTTTTTGTTTTGCAGATGATACTGCTTTGGTTACTTCAGCAGTTTCATATAGTTTACTTGAGAAACTTGTGAATGAAGATTTATTTAAAATTACACAATGGATGAACAATAATAGATTACTGCTAAATATTAATAAATGTAATTACATAATGTATTCACTTAAAAATATTCCAGCAAAAGACTTGTTAATTCAATTGCCTTATGTTAATAAAACGTCTGGTCAGAAAATTACCAGGACTTCAACAATTTCTTACTTTGGCTTGGTTTTGGATGAGTATTTATATTGGGATAAACATATTCTTTGGCTTCAAGTAAAATTAAGAAAATTTTCTTTTTTATAGATTAAGAGATTGTTTGAATAAATCTGTCCTATTAAGTATCTATAAACAAATTTTCTTAAGCAGACTTTGTTATGGTATAACATTATGGGGTGGCACTGCAGCATATTTTTTGAAGTCATTGCAAACACTACAAAATTTTACGTTAAGAATTATTTTGTTTAAATCTTTGGATTTGCCAAGACTTGAATTATTTAAGTGTGCTGGAGTTTTAACTATTCAGCAATTATTTTTAGTGAATATTTTGTGTTATTATATTAAATACAAAAAAAATGAATAAAAATAATTCTTCATCAAGTGATTTTGATTTATTATTTGAACCAGTGTACTTTAAAACTCATTGCAGATATCATAAATGTTATCTTGGTCCAAGATTTTATAATATTTTTATAAGAAACATTGGATTTAATGTTAATGACCTATCAAGGAAAACTTTGAGAAAATTCATTATGAACTGGATTATAATTGATGATAATCAAAAACTTTTTATTTCTATTTAATTATTTTATTGTATATTAATATTTTTTATTTTATTTGCACATGTATTTTTGTTAAGCTCCATGTGTGATTTATTTATCACAAGGAGATTATATGTTTAATAAATTACTTAAATTAAATTATTATTATTATTATTATTATTATTATTATTATTATTATTATTATTATTATTATTATTATTATTATTATTATTATTATTATTATTATTATTATTATTATTATTATTATTATTATTATTATTATTATTATTATTATTATTATTATTATTATTATTATTATTATTATTATTATTATTATTATTAAAGTTGTTTAATAAATTTGTATATGAATGTTCAATTGATCTTAATAATATTTCTTATGTATCTTTCAAAAAATATGTGTCAATGGTTGTGTAGAATGTATTAATTTTTGCATTTATTTTATTTATTTAATTAATTTTATTTATTTTCTAAACTGTTCTTTTCTATTTTGATTTTTTTTTTTGATTTGTTGTTTTAACATGTAAATTCCACACACAAGATTTTTCTTGTTTGGAGTTTTTAAATATTTGTGATGTACTTTGTTTTATTTCATAGAATAAATTGAAATTGAAACTATTGAAACTATCCTCCTCCTCCTCCTGCTGCTGCTGCTACTGCTGCTGCTGCTGATACTACTACTACTACTACTACTACTACTACTACTACTACTACTACTACTACTACTACTACTACTACTACTACTACCACCACTACTACTACTACCACTACTACTACTAGTTTTAAAGTACTTTATTTGATATCATAAGTACATGTATGAAATACAATTTTAAAACATGTTACAAGAGCTGATCTACAATTTAGAATTGAAAATTATTAACAAAATTATTATTATGAATACATGAAATATTTTTACATTAATAATGTTGAAAAACTGAGGAAAAAAAATTAATCAATAACAGTAACAATATTAAATACATATATGACAACAAAACTCACTTACATACAGCAAATATGCTATTCATATTTCACAGTGGTGTTGGTAATTTGATCAAACTCCAAGTGGCTGATAATATATCTGTTGGAGCTAGTGCTTGATCTCTTGTTTAAATTTTTGCTAACTTATTGAGAAAAAGTGATTTAAGTTTACGAGATATCGGATTGAATATAATGTGGCATCTCATAAACCAGAGTGTGTATAGTATAAAGATTGTTATTCTTATTGTTGGAAACAACCCTCTTTGAATATTTTCTATCAATACTGTCAATGAGCATTTTAGATTATGGGTTATATCAGCAATTAGTTCTCGATATGTTTTGAGAGAAGTGCACTGAGAAATAAAATGTTCTGTTGTTTCTTCTTCTTTATTACATAGTTGACAAATGGCATATATGTTTGGAGATCTCCATCTTCCAGCCAGAAAAGCATTGGTAGGTAAAGCTCTAAGGTTGATTTTTATTAGAAAATCTAAGTACTTAGGCTCCAAGTACCAGAATTTAAATTTTTGGATTATAGCTTTATTTGTGATATTTATTAAGCTAATGGGATTTTCAAAGGGATTGGAATTAGTTGTTATGTAATGTGCTTCCCAATACTTAATTTTAGTTGAGAAAAGGTTTGTAGCAGGTACTTTATGTTTGAATATTGTTTTTATTAGATTGTTAATGAATTTATTTTTAATAGGAGGTGGAGTGTCTGTAGGTGATATTGGAAGAAACACTTGGAAATTTTCATATGTCATATAAAGTTTCATTAATGCATTATGAGTTTTTTGGTAATAGAATGTTGAAATGCAGTGTAATGACAGGCCATTTTGTCTTGAATGTTTTTGCAGACTTTTGATGCTTATTACCACTGCCTTATTATTCCATATGAGTTTGGTGCAAAAAGAGTTAATTTTTTTCTTAAATGAGTTAGTAAATTTAATGATAGGTGCATAGTAATTTATTTTTGGGAAAATTAATATGTTAATGAGTGATATTTTACTATGCAATGAAAGATATGCTTTTGAAAGTGAGGTTGTCACCTTTTCAATTGCAGATATTAATTGTTCTTGTATTATCTTTCTCATTGCATTCATAGACAGATGAATTGGGAGACCAAGAAATTTGTGGGGAGGGGAACTGCAAACTGAATGAATTTGATTACCAGAAAGTATACTCCAAATAGATGTTTTTTCTTTGTTAAATTTTAAACTATAAGCTGCAGAGTAATTTTCTAAAATGGTATACATTAAAGGCAAATGTTTTTTGGATGGCAAAAAAATGACTATATCATCCATGTATGAAATATGATTGATGGATTGGTTTATGAGGGGTACATATATTCCTGGCAATTTAGATTCTATTTCTAGTAGGAGGGGGTTAATATATGTGATAAAAAACAGTGAACTAAGGGGAGAGCCTTATGGTATTGAGTTGTGTGGAGTGAAGTCAGGGGACATTTTGCCATTAAGAGTAATGTGTATTTTTCTATTGATGAGCAGGTTTGCTAGAACATACATTATAGGTATTGGAATTTTATGTTGACTAAGCACCTGTAGCAGCTTGTCCACAGGCACCGAATCGAATGCAGCCTGTATGTCTAATTGAATTACAATAGGTGCTGATTTTCTAGCTTGTCTTACATCCTCTATTAATATTTTACATAACATAAGTGCTTCAGAAGTAGAACATCCTTTTCTAGCAAACTGAAACTTAGACAACCCAGGAAGTATTAGGGGCTGAATTTTGTCTTTTAAAAGAGACTCTATTAGTTTGATGATCAGAGGAGACATTGAAATAGGGCGTAGATTATCTAGAGGAGAAGGAAGTGTATTTTTTTTTAGAAAAGGGACCAGTGATACTGGATAAAGTTGGTCAATGTTATGTATTTGTTTTGATAGATAATTTATCATATTGTGTACTATTGGGATAGTAAAGTGGCTAAGATGTGATAATAAAAATTTTGGAATTGCATGTGTACCTGGGTGTGTATTGTTTGGAAAAGCGTTCAACTTGAGAGCAATTTCATACTTTGTAATGTTATGTTCTTCTGTGGTAAAACCAAAGAAAAATGAAGAAAATTTTGGAAAAGGAAATTTTTGGAGTCTAGATTTAAAGTGGTAATATATTTGCGGAGTCATGTCTTCCCCAGCAATCATTTTTGAATCAAAAATAATAGATGAAGGAGTTAATTTTTTGGGAGTATAACCTAAAGCCCACTGAATATATCCTTTAGACCAGTTATGGGGATTAGCTAGAAAAATTTTTGCTTTTTTTATAGAGAGATAATTAGCCAGTATGAGTTGGTTTTGCTTGTATTCTTGTTTTAAAAACATTATTGATGTAACTGAAGAAGGGTCACATGAAGTATTTTTTAGTTTTAAGTGTATTGTATCTAATTTATTAACAAGATTAGTGGGAGAACTATTTTTGGAGGTATAATGTTGAATAGTAGAAAAGATTATGTTAATAAATGATAGCCAGGCCTCTACTGGGTTTAAAGATAGTATGTCTACCTTCTTAAAATAAATATAAATCTCAGAGAGAACTGCTTCAGGTGTAGTGGATTTTAAAAGAAGATGAGTAGTTTTATTTAGAGGAAGAATTGGTTGATGTTGCATGTATATTGCAAGTTCCACATTAAGTGCTAAATGATCAGAGAAAGTTACAGGACATAGAGAGGGATTTATTATGAAATGTAGATCTGGTGAATAGAATACAATGTCTATTAGAGAGGAGTGTTTTTTTAGTGTAGAATGAAATGGAGTTAGTTGGAAAAAAACCTTCAGCACTCATAAGATTTTTATTAATCAAATGAAGGTATTTTAATGTAAAATTATTATAAGACATGTTAAAATCCCCCATGATTATAGTTGGGTAAGAATTTGTAGCTAATATTAAATTTATTTTATTTATTAATTGGTGAATTAACACTGGCTGATTATATAAATAGAATGTTATTAAATTCACTGTAAAAGAAGAATGATAAAGAATAATTATATTCATATGCTGATCTAAGAATAAAATTTTAAAAGTTTGAAAAGGAGAACAATGATGGATGAGAATCCCTACCCCAGCAGCATACTACTACTACTACTACTACTACTACTACTACTACTACTACTACTACTACTACTACTACTACTACTACTACTACTACTACTACCACTATAATTTTAGCATTTATGATACTATGCTATATAATAATTTAGTATTAAGATTTTAAAGAGTATTGCTATGTTCTTAATTGTGAGAGGTATATTTAGAATGAATATTATATATTATAAAATTATGTATATTTCTTGTTTCTTTTAATTGGTTAAAGTTATATTTTATTCAGTTATATTTGACAATTATTATTATTTATCAGTTTTATGCATCAATTTAGTGTTATGTTTAGCGAGAGTTTATAATTAATTCCTCTCTAGAATATGTGATATATGTTATCTGACTATGGTGTGTTCCAAGATATGTGAATTTATTTCCACCTTGATGGTTTGGAGATTGAGTATAGATCTCTCATTATTAGTTATATTAAAATAATGTAGCCAGTTTATTAGCATATAGATGGTCACTATCTCCCGTAGTGCAGATATATTTCTTCAGCAATATTTTCTCATGTTTATGGTCGTAATTGTGTTGACTCATTCCTATATTATATATACCTAGAGGCAATGTCCTAACATATTTTATTGCCCTCTGACAGTAGATGCATACTCTGGGTTCATGTCATCACATGTTTATTGCTTTAGTAGTTTTTCCTCTGGAAATATCTTTGTTATAATAATTTTACCACTGAATAAGGTATTGTTGGTTTAGTATATTGGTCATTGATAAGTTTAGTTATTTGAAGTGTATCATCTTCTTCAAAAACACTTTTTAACTCCCTAGGTGTAGGTTGACAATTTTGATGTATAATGTGTTTTGCTGTGTGCTGCCAGCAATCATTAATAAAACCAATAATAATTTATTCAAAATTATAAAATTTATTATTAGCCTAAAATAAGCAGTGTACATCATAATTACCATCTTCCAGAAGGAAGAAAATTATTGCTGGACTAGTAAAGATTGATTATCTTTACTCATTGTTGGGACATATATAGCATTGAGTGTGTGGATGTATACATATAACCTCTGAAATAATTTACGGCTTTATTATAGCTTTGACAGTTAAAGACCATAAAGTTAATAAATAAGGTATGATTAATAAACTGTGATAATTAAAGACCATAACATTTGATAAATAATGCATGGTTATTAAAATTTTTAATGATTGTAGACCATAAAATAAATAACTAATATAATTGATAAAGCTAAAGATTATAAATTTATAGCATTAGTTAGGGGCATATATTTTATGTAGAAAGATATAACATGTACTCTAAATTTATTGATAATTTATTAGACTATATTACTTCAACACCACAGCATATAATAAAATAAATAGTTAATTTAATTTAAAGAATAAAATTTTTAATAACAATTTTGCCCATCTAAGACCACCTGTCATGGATATGTAATTCAGTCATAACATGTTAATGTAAGAAAAATTGAAATTGTAAAGTATTCTCCATAAACAGTTGCATAAAACTATTGTAAATGCTTTTTTTATTCTTTGTAATGGACTTTTATAATATATTATGTTTCTTAAAATGTTGTCCATTGTTAATAAATGTTATTTTGCTGTTTAATGAAATGTCGTATCTTTATAATATTCTTGGTATTCATTAAATCCATATCCAGAAATCTAAATTTATACAATTTATTATGCAAATATTTACAAATGTTCATTCTACATACAGACATGTAATTAAATGTTATATTATTTAAATGGCAATTGTTTGCAGATCTGAAAATTGCATTCAAATAAATATTATTAATTTACTTTATTGATCACTATAGTTAGAATTGCAATTTATTGATATAAACATTATAATTAATTTTGTCTATTTTTCATTGATAAATTTATTCGTTGTTGATGAATACTTTGAGTGGATATAAAATGCCTTTCCCACTCTTGTTATTCAAATGTTCTCCTAGTAGCTGATTATATTACTGTATTTCAAATTTAGAGTTTGATGCAATTTTGTCTTAGTTAAATTATTTATTAATTTATTAAATTATTATTATTATTATTCAATAAGAAGTAGACATTAGCTTGTAGATTAAGTTTATGTCTGCTCATGTTTATTGCTAGGATATCATTTATTTATCAACAACATGTTCATAAAATAAATATTGGAAATTTTATATTAAATGTAAGAATCCTGAAATCAGAATACTGTATTATAAATTTAGGAATAAGAACTCATATATTTATTGCAGAGGAAAGATAAAATGACCTAATAAATCACTAAGATTTATAAAATTAACCGTTTGTTAAATGTGGATCTGATCATGGCAATGTGATGGTTGAAATAGTTAGAGATGTAAGAGTATGTTGGAGAAGGGATAATGTAAATGATTATAAGAGAGAAATTAATAGTATCCTTGCTACTTGCTGATTGGTGTTGGAACTACTGAGAGTTTTAAAAATTTGCTGCAAGAGTGAGTTGAGTTGATTAATAAAATTATTAATCAATATTTTTGAATTCTAATAAATTTGATTAATTTTTTTTTTGTGTCTATTTTACACTTTTGTACAAATACTGGCAGTGTCTCTTGCTAAATCAGGAAATTAGCGCTGGTCAATAATAAAATTTGATGTTTTATGAATATTAAATAATTCTTTTTTGAATTATATGAATGGCAATTTTTTATCACAGTCATTATGTTTTGGGTCTGTTAATCAATGAACATTATCAATCTTTAAAAAGTTACCTATAAAGTCTACATATTTTATTAATATTATATATGACTGCTATTTTATTTATGGCCAGTATATATATATGGCTTTGAATTAAGTTAATCATCAAAATTATTTTAGCATATAATATATGCTATAATCATAAATAATATAAGACAATTAACAACTTCAGTTCTCATTTTCAAACACTTAAGATTTGCCCATACATATACGTTTGGGTCAAAAAGATAGATGAATTCATTCTATCTTTTCCCAAAGACGTTATCTTGTGTTTGAAAAAGTGGGAGTATTCATTTATATAGTGACAAGTAGAAAGCGCACGTGCATTAGCTTATTGGCTTATTGGTATTACACTTTTATAAAAAAAAACGTCGCTCTGTATAAAATAAATGTCTTGTTTACATAAGACAACTATGTAAATTCATTGTATACTTACTTGTCTTCATATATATCCCAGCTAGCATTATGCTTCATTTCGTTCTATCGCAATAAGTAGTTGCGATAAACGTTTGAGAAAAATGCAATTAAAAGAAGTTATCCATATTTATAATATATAGGGGGGGGGGGACAAACTTGAAAATCAAAAGTTGAAGTGTTACTAAATACTTTTAAAAATTTTAAGATGTTGTTGGAAAACAAGACAACTTATTTTATATGCTATATTATAACAGTAGACTTGTTTAGCAGCAGTCCACATATTTAAAATAATATCTATAGCAATCAAATTTGCAAGAAATTCTAATTTCGCCCCCTTAAACTCCAGATAGAAATGGGAGGGGGAGTGCGAATTTCATAAATAGTTCGTGTTTGCCAATAATTTTAAATAAGATTCTTTTAACAATCAATATTTTTACAAGCATAATCTTTTCATACTATCATTTCAATTATCCTCTTGTTTATGTGAACGTATGTTGTGGATGTGCTTATACTCTAGGTGACTTAATACAATAGACGAGTAATCACCCTCAGAGATTAGGGATTTCTGCATATATTCTCAACTGAATAAAGTAAAGAAATAACTCAGTTTCATCACCTGAATGGAACTGCTGTGCCATCTAGCATGCAGACACTTAAATGTCACCTTACTTTCAAATAACTAATTATAAGCTTATATTTTGTATTTATCAAGACATGTAAGTCAGTATTTAATACATAAGCATATGATCTAAATGTGCAGGTAACTCAAATATTCTGTTATTTGAAAGTCGTTCTTTTAACAATATTAAAAGGAATCCTTAAGTAAAAATCTGCATCAGAAGAGGGATGACTTAGAAACAAATTTGTGAGCTCTCTTAACGGCATTTAATTTAAAATTAAAATTTTTGTCACAATAAAATAATAATAATAATACTAGATAGAAATTTATTTATTAAGAGATTATTAAAATTATATTATCGGAATAAAATGTAAAAAATATATTCTTTTACACTGTATACATAATGAAAATATTAAGTCTTAATTTTAAATACTAGAAATTAATTAGAAAAAAACCCCTGATATTTTAAAATTAAATTTCTACATTAATTTAAAGTTAGATATTAAAATTTTTGTCTCAAAGAAAAAAATAATATATATTACATTTATTTTTACAAATTTTAAAATATAATTATGCAAAAAATAATCATTGTTTTACTCGAAATATAATAAAATAATTATCTAATTATTTATTAAAACTTTATTTACAAAGCTAATAATCTGAGTTTTTTCGGTCACTATTTTCTGCAATTATTATCGAGTATTGCAAATTACCATATTCACACACCCCCTCCCCCCGCTTGTAATACAACGGTTGGTGCCTAAAAACCATGAGGTGCTTTTATCTATAGAATTATGCATCTATTACTACAATATGTATTAATTTTATTAGAATCCAGATAAGTTCCGCAGATTTGAATTACGGTAGGTTTTAAATAAATAGTGGTTGTCTTAATATTTATTCAATAATTTTCTTCTTCAGCGTAGAAGTCATTTTAGCGATGATTTCATCAAATTACTGAAGCTGCAGAAAAGTAACGTTGCTTTTAAAAATATCTACCAAAAAGACAATTTAAAATGTTGATTTGATATGTTTCTTTATTTACAAAAAGTGTTAATAATTTTAGCTTGCATTGCACTTTTGTTTTATAAAATAATCGTATTTATTTTTGAGTAAAATGTTTTTTTTTAAAAATCAACGTTAATATGTTCAAAAAAGATTCTTCCATTCCAACTAAACATACACTGATATTAAAATTTCTCGTAATTAAAACCTTAGATTAAATGATTTGAAATGGTAAAGGAAATTGAATTCCTCAAATACTTATTACCATTAAAGTAAGCAATAAAAAGTTAAATTGCTTTATTTTTTTAAGCGTGGAAGCACTTTAAAATTAACGAAGAGGATTGATTAAATAGACAAAGCGGTTTAAATTAAATATCTACAATAGCAATGAGTCGAAAGTAAAAATACACATTTCCTCAGTAAGGATTATATTACTAGATATAAGAGAAAATCTAAGACGCCTATATATTCGCGGTAAATAAAAACAAGTAATGTTTATACTCTATATATTCAGGCTAGCCGCATGGCTAAGAAGCACTATCGTGCAGATAAATTTGTGCCCCCCCCCCCACCTTACCACCACCAACATTATAGAAAATCAAATTTGTAAATCCAGTGCTTTCGCAAGAAAAACTTGAAAATATAGCTTCAGTCATAAAACACATGCTAAAATAAAACTTTAATATTTAAAAAAATAATTTTTGAAACAATAATTAAGTAATAATACCTTAAAACAAAACTATTTATTTAATTAACTCATTCATTCAGTGCACTGAATGTTTTCTTATCAGTAATTAGAGGCATTTGAACTTAGGATTTTTCAGTCTATATTTATCCTCTACTCCATCTCAAATTAACTGACACAAATGACCATATACATGTGAAAAAATAGATGTATGTGGTCATGTATATTACTTGTTTGAGAAGGAGTATAGACTGAAAAGTCATAATTTCAAATCCTTCTAATACTTAAATATTTATTTAGTAAATTTGAAAATTTTAATTTTTTTTTTTTACAAGTTTTCATATTATTTTTGGATAATTCTGCAAATATGCTAGTATAGACAGAAAATATCTGAAAATAAGACAATTTTTTAAATATCTTAAGTGTTTTTTACTGTAGTTAAAAAAAAAATACCAACACCACACAGATCCACAAAACCATTGCACTTCTCCCCTCCCTTTTTTTGGGCTAACTCTAATATTAATAAGTACTTATCAAGTGTTATGTACACCCAGAATATGATTTTTTGATGTGCTTCACTTCTGAATGGTGTTGTTTATAGCAAGGAGCAAAAAAGGACCCTGCTTGCTGGTCAGTAATTCATTAAAACTTAATCCTTGTTTGTTTGAAATCCGATTGAAAATCTCTCATGCATAAACTTATTCACATTTTCTATTATCAAAATTATATTCCTTCAGTGATAAAATATTTATAATTATTTAATTTTTGATGTTATTCCACCATTGGTACTTTGGGATTAGTGCTGCTGTGACAGAATCATCTGCCCATAATTATTCTAATTGTGTGAATATATTTTTATTGCTTGTAAAGTATCACTTTAAGTTTAAATTCAAGTTAAAACTATAATTTATTACTTGTATATAGTCCTGATATTTAAAATTTTCATACTTACATTGTTTATTGATCATATAACTTTAATATTTTATTAGGATGACCAAACTAGTTCAATTTTAAATAACATGACTGATAAAATTTTTACATGCCATTTGTAACTTCCTATTAAAATGTTTTTTTCTTTTAAAAATCCATTGTTATTTTTAATTCACACAAAACTTATTTATGTCTTTTAATAAAAATGATTGCACTTATTTTCATTCAATAAAAAAATACTTACTTCCTATATTATTTTATTTTTTAATGCTTATTAATAACTAAGTCATATTATATATTGCACTTTATTATATAATTAGACAATTAGGGATTTAGCCATGAAAAAATTTTAAATTTTCTTACTTAGATTATTTATTCAATACATTTTTAGAAGCCATTAAAATGCCTTGCACTTTATTTTTTTTATAACCTATGGTTATACTGGATAACTATATTTTAAAAAAATCAAACTCTTTGTTCCACTGTTTTATTATAATAAGAGAATTCCATTAAATAATATTACCATGAAATTTGCTAAGAATTAAATATTTTGGCATGCAAGAAAAAGCTGTTTAATAAAATGTGTAAAAAAGAGAGAGAGAAAATATATTGTTAGCGCTTAGCTAATATTAAGATTTGGAATTTCACCTTTATACTTGAAGCTTATTGTATTAATTATAAGCCACTTAGTGGAATCAATCCAAGGATCTCTCATTCAAGAGATGGATACTTTACCACTAGGCTAAACTGTCTGATACATTCAGGCTCTTCAAAATATCATTGATAAATTGAATTTCCTCACATGCAAAATTACTGTAATAATAAACATTTACATGTAAGTTTTAATGATCATGATAAAATCATGTTGGCCTGTTCAGTTTAGCATAATGATAAGAGTAAATACATTTGAGGCTTGGACAATTGTCACAATAAGTAAAAAAGGATTCCTCTCATATTTAAATAAAAAATATTTATATTCAGGAAATATTTCTAAGAATGAAGTGATTTGAAAATACAAACATTTTCATTTACATATAAATTTTATTAATTATCCTATTGTCTTGACACAACATCATACCACTTACATGGGCCTTGTATACATTATACATAATATATGAATTTATTTTATGGGCAGTTGACTTAGCTAGAATTTTTGAGCATCTATGCAAAAAGTCCTTTTTAATATTTATAATGTTTTGGAAAATATATCAATGTATATAAAACAAAATAAAAACAATTTATAATACTTTGTGGTTTTTTGAAGATTTGTGATGATGGTATTTTAATTGTATTTATATATTGGATTATTTCCATCATCTAATATTAAATATTCAATGTCTTCAAAAAAATTAAACTTTATTTAAATTCTAATTACATTCAATTGTTAGTAATAGTTCACAGGTTAGTATATGCTCAACATTTCAGGAAGCATTATTATTGAATATTTTGAAATAATGGTTTTAAAATTAATAAATTAATTATTGTTGACTATACAGTTGTCTTCATTAATTAAAGTCATCATCTACATACTTTAATACAATTCGATTTTACTTATATTTTATTTAAAATTAATTTTCTTTACTTAATTTGCAATATTTCTATTTAAGAATAGTATCCTTTATTGTGGTATGATAAGGTACAACAAAATCCCTTTAATATTTTAATCATATCCAGGACTGAATGTTTAAAAGTTTATAAAAATCCTAATTTTTTTTTATAGATATAATCCCCTATAATTTAATAAGAACCCTGAAACAATTAATTGATTTAAATTATATGTAATCTGGGAAGAAGAGAATTAATTTTCTAACTTTAAAAGTATAAACCTATTTATTTATATTAAAAGAACATTTTATCCATCACAAATATTAAATACATAAGAATGCCTAGAAGTTATTCTAATAAAATCTATAGGAATATTTTAGGATATTATCTTCATGATTATTGATTTATTGATCCTGTAGATTATATTGTTATTGTTATTTTAAATGGATGATAACTTCATTTTAAACTTTAAAAAAGAGTTGTGTTTGACAAGTGCTTCCCAACCTCAATTGTTTAATTACACTGTATAAATTGTGCCAACTGAAATTTGATGTAAATTCTGTATGTGGTGGAAAGTCAAGTATAATTTTTTTATTATTCTTAATTAGTTTTAATAGATAATGTATTATCCCAACAGCATAAAAATAGATTGCTATGACAATAAAATATTAAAACAAGAAATGCATTATTATTGCAACATAAGATTGTAAATTAGTTTTATTTATTTTAAAATGTATATATAAACAATAAAGTTTATACTTTTAGAAAAAATATTTTTTTTTATTATATGTATTTTTATTATTGCATTCATGAATAATTATTATAAGCAACACAAATATTTAATGTCTTAAATGTGGTTATTGTTATGCTTATATGATATATGTAATATTATATTGGAAAGATATATGAAAAATATATATTTACAGTGCAGTATTGTGAGAATGTGATGTAAATTGTTTTAGTTTGTGTTTAATTAAAAGATTATTTGTATTTTAAAACATGAATAATGTTTGTTAAATGTAAGAATTGTGTGGGGTTTTTTTTCATTTTATTATTATTATTGTAAAATTGATTTTAAATGTGGAATGCAGTATGATTTTTATATAAGAGTGAATAAAGAGAGTAATCTTAATTTTGATGACATCAATTGTAAGACATTATGAAAGGGACTGAATGATTCAAATTTACTCTTTGACATCCTGACTTCCATAAAAGCAAATCTAAGTTCTTATATATATATTATTTATTTTAAAAAATATGTGCTTATTAACCATAAAAATGATGAGGTAAGAAGGTTTATATTTATCCAAGAAAATTAGAATTACCAAGAATTTGCTAAAAGAATGAGAAAGTGATTCATAGTGTTCAAATTCATCTTAATATTTTCCTACTAAAATGAATATCGTGTATGAAAAAATTGTTTTAGTGATGGAATATAAAAGCTAACAACATAATATTATATATAGGAATTGTTTTCATCTGCAGATATAATTTTATAATATCAATGGAGTGATTTAATGAAAGATTTAAATCAATTTATTTGTATGGCATATCACTAACTCTCTTTTAACAATGCACAGTTGCTGTTTTTCTTCATTCGGTTATCATTTCTTTCACCAGAGGCACTAGAAATTGCAGGAAAGGAATTTTTTTCTTTGTATTCTTTTTATATATAATCCATGCATTTATGGCATCCATCATAAGTAGGTGATAGAAAACCTTCCACCATTTGTTTAATTTGTGATCTAATTCATATAATTCCATCATCTGGTCTGCCAACTCAACTCCTCCCATAATTTGTCTATATGATGCAACCATTTCTGGACTGTTTTAGGAGCCATCTTTCAAAGTTTTATTGACATACATAACATTAGCTTTGTGGTAATTGTTCAACATAAGGATTTCTTTTGTGACTTGCCATTTCACAAACAACAATTCATCTTTGCTGCATTAAAACACATATTCACCTCTTTACTGTTTATCCTTGATTTTAGGTAATTTTTTTTATATTTTTGTTACAAGTTACTATTGCTATATATAATCTATATTCTGTAGTAGAGTGGTCGAAGTAAAAAAAGTGATCAAAACAAAAAGTAATATCTTTCTTGCTGCAGAGATTAGTTTATTAACTACATGTTTATCAAGAGTTCCATCTATATGTTCACTTTTATGGCCATGTAGATATTAAAATTATACTTATATTCAGTAATGAAATCTGATGTGAGTCACAACTTAATTCCTTTCTTTACAGGCTTTAGTGGCATATACTGCTTCAAAGATGAATGCCCTTTGAACTTCATCATTGATTCATCTATACTTTGAAAGCTACTATCCTGATGGCATTTCTTGAATGTACTTTTCAAACATTGGACAAGATTGATATAATAAGTTTTGAAGCATTCTGCTGGTTTTGTTGGTGATGCAAACTACATTTTAGAAGAAATAATTTTGAATCTATCTCTAGATATTGCATTTTGTATGGATGCATTTCCCAATGAAGGATGAGTTAACTAGTAGTCACTAATTTGTGGAATGTGATTGTAGAACATAGCCAGCATGCACCCAAGCACAACTTGAGTTCACCTTTATCATTTTTTTTCAAATGAGCATTCTTACTTGTTTGTATATTTGAATTCTTTTATTTGTACATTGAGAAATGTATAAATATAAAAAAGGTGGAAATTGTTTTTTGAAACATTGATATGGTGTCAAATTAGCCTCTATGGTGGAGTCCATTGTACAAGTGCATTTACTAGAAACTTGCATTTTATGGGCAAAAGTTTAGTTTGGTTTTATTCATAAAATTAAAAAAAAAAAACAGAGGGATCCATATTATATTCTGGAGCTTTATTTTCTTTTACAACTTAGTCATCAATTTTGGATTGGATATTTGATTCTGTTTCTTCATTATAAGATTTGTTGTCAGTCTCAGATTGATCATTTGTTTCAGATTTTTCACCAGAAGATTCATAAGAATCATCATTGCCATCAAAATGTTTGTGGGAATCATCACTGCCATCAGAGTCACAAAACATTTTCTGCAATCTCTTCTAACTCTTTTTATGTGAATTGTCTTTTTCTATTCATGCATGCAAATAATACTAAAGGTACATATATACCACTTTCTAGGACTAATGGTACATATAAGTACTGGATAGATGAATGCAACTATAATTAAGAAACTATGATAATTATAGAGTTTAATTGCACTTACCTTGTTAAATTTTCAAACTAATTATTAATATTTTCGCATTAATTTCAATGAAAACACTCATTAAATATGCTGTGTCACTCAATGTGCTCGAGTAAACTGAACAAATGTAACGGGATAATAACATTTTGTGTCTACAAAGATGCAGAGACTTTGCTGATACATTAGAAAACTACATGTCATGCATATAAACCAAATTTAACCCAATTAAATGTGTTTAGTCCTGACATAAAACTTAGTGATATACATGTGTAGCACCTAAGATCCAAGATCCCAAATGTACTTCATGACAGGTACACCAGTATTTGCAAGACAAAAATATTTTATAAAACTGAATTTGTATATCACCACCCTAAAATATTAGCATCTATGATTGCATATATATTAAATATAATATAACCAAAAGTTAAAAGGAGAATGAATCAAAGAAATGGATAATTTTTATAAATACTTCCAAATATTTGATGTTGTGGTATGAGTGATTATAGCTTAATTACAATCTCTTGGATCAAAAGACTTTGAAAATTGCTTTTCAGATTATAACTAGAAGATATAGTTCCCCCAGATATCTAACTCAATAAGAAATAGATATTCAGGTATTGTTATCTGAAAAGTAAAATGCCAGTGACCTCGTGACAAGTGTGATGAAAAATGGCTTGTCTATTATCAAAAATAATAATGATAATATTTTATAAACGTTTGAAAGGAAAATGAATATATATTTATGGGTACACATAAAAAACCAGTAAAAAAGCATAATGAATAAAAACTTTCACCGTCTTGGGTTTCATATATTGACTATGATTAATGGCTTTAAATCAAGTAAAATTGATCTGAAAATTACAGTAAATTTCTAATAATATATATATAAAGTTGTGGCCTAACCATTATTATAATTTAATAAAATTACTTTTATCTCTTTCGAAAGAACTTTATTACTATGAATATTTACATTAAAGAGAGTCAAAAAAGAAAGAAATACATTGATGGTAACTTTAGTTAGAGGGGTTAAATGCCAAAATAGGGACTAAATTGGATGTGAAACTCACGATTGGATAGTGATGTATGAACAGTTTACAAGTTTTGATATATGCTGTATGGATTTGTAATGTGAATAATGATCATGAAGCATGAGTTGTTTCAGCATTGGTTAGATTCTTTATATGGTTGGTTTTAGATGGGGTTGTAATCAATGTGGCTTAGATCAGTGTTTTCATTAATCAGTTATTAAATAAGAAGTATCCTGCATATCTTACTGCAATGACAGAATTTAAGCTTCATAAAACACAGATCAGCAACTCAATCCAATGCTTGAACTTATGTTTGCATATGCAATAAATCATTTGATTATTTATTTATATTTAAAGAAAATTAGTGAAACTTATTTAACGTTAATAGTTTTTAATATTCTCATAGAAATTTGTTTATGAAACAATCTATGCATAACTAATTTAATCTCTACATTACAGCCTAAACCTCTGCTTAAACAATGCTTGTTTTAAAACAGGTCAAGAATTTAAAAATATTTTGAAGTTAATGTGAACGATTAACAAACTTAACATGTGAGTAAATTTATGTATTGTTAATATACAATTCTATTCTCATTTTGAGTATGAGTTTGTTTGGAATATTATGTAAACATAAAATTATAAAATCTAAGATTTAAGCAAAAGTGACTTAAAGAGAAACTATCAAAAACTTGTATGACGTAACCTTTTGGTTAAAAGATAAAAATTAATTTTATGATTAGCATCCAGTATGAGATTTACTTCCCACCTAGCTTCATAATACAATGGTCTCCCACTTTTAGTAAATATAATCTCATGTTGTAATAATATTTTCACTTTAACAATCACAGCAACTACATTTATCTGATCAATTCAGTTAACTTGTAATTCTTATAGACTTGTTAATAATGGTTTAAGTACTCATTAACTGAATGTTATTATCAGATAAGTTAACTATGGGCTGGCTATCTAAAAAAACCTTATGGATTAATATAAAAAGTGTAATCAACTGTGGAATTAAATAAGTATCTTTTTATAAGTAGTATGATTTGATTTTCTCTTAATAATGTTAGTAATAAAAAGTGATATGTCATATAATGCAAATGGAAAATTATCTCAACAGAAATGCTATCTCAAGCACTAAGCACATTAATTTATTTACTATTGTAAGTCATTAAAAAATAGCTATTGAGAAATCAAACAACATACAAAAATATTATATAAAAATGGATATAATTTTTGTTTCAAAAACTATGAGTAAAGTAAATTTTGTTTTGCAATTTGTTAAATATATGTAATTATGTTCATGATGATATTTGTCCAACCAGAAGTTAGTAAAAATGATTACTGTTAAGAACAGTTTTGCCATACAAAAACAATAAAAAAATGTAAGCACAAAAATTCAGAAAATATTTCTGTATTTCATACATGCACAGTAAAAACATCCATTACAATATATGTCATAATGAATTACAGTGTTTCATATACAACACAACCACATCCATCTGTTATCAAGTATGCAAGTTGTAAACACTTACCAAATTACTTGTAATGGCACTGCTTGGCTATTTTTTTTAACAATTTGTTTTAGAAGAAAGATTTAAATCAAGCATTCTAAATCTAAATATTAAATATAAATAAAATAAGTACCTAACAATATGTAAATTAAATTATAAATTATCTGATATACTAACTTGTGATAGATAAATTGTTTCTCTAAACAGGTAGAATTATGTTTATCAAAAATAGTCAACGGGAAAATACAAAAGAACCATATAATTTATATTACCATTTTTTAAAGCATTCTTGTCAACAATATTGATTATTTATACATTAATTACTTTATAATTTAATAAGTCCATTATATATTTCAATGGACAAACAAAAGCTATCTATCAGGCTGCTGATCTTAATTAGGGCTTATATTATAAGCATCCTCAAAAATCATGCTAAGACGTGTTTTCTTATTAAGTTTTATTTTGGGGAAGCATAATAATGCTGGTTTAAAATTTAAGATCGGATATAATTTGTTAATCTCTTGCTTTGAAAACTGTGTGATTATATGTTTTTAATTTAATATGTTGTATCAAAATTACACTAATCTTTCCCTCTCATTGCATACATATTATAATTTCTAATAATTTTAATAAGTCAGAAATACTTACTTTATTAATAAATTTATCATACTTTTATACAGTCTTAAGCCATGTATTTAGATTATAATTATTTTTAAAAAATCCACTCCAAAACAAATTATCATATCATTCTCTCAGCATACATTTAATATTTTCACTAATGATATTAATTCATTCTATATCACTTTATTCATGACATATATGAAAAAATGAGTAAGCTTTATACAAAGGTCAAAAATTAGAGTACACTTTTAAGAATATTCTTCTCATTAATTGCTCATGCTATACTAGACTAAAGTGAGACAAATCCTTTTGGCAAAGTGATTAATCTTTAACTATATATATATATATTGTAACCATATATTTGGCCTTATGGGTTAAATATATGCTGTAATGTTTTTTAAAAACTTTTTTATTGTAATAAATAAATTTCTTATTGCTATTAAATTATCAAATCATATCTAAATGTCTTAATTTATTGATTAAAGTAATTTATTCAGCATATTATCTATTAATTACTAAAGAAATATTCATTAAATTCTTTAGTATTTGTTTAAAAGTTCTAAGTTACTATTTCAATATGAATATGAGCTTATTTAATGCCTACTGTATTTTAAGTATATGCAATAAACAAAATTGTCGGTTACTATAAAATATATTTATTTTATTTGTGTTAGGATCTTTATTTTCTAGTTTTTTAAAAAATAATAGCTTTAAAGCAATAATTCATAGGAATTGCTTAAAGTTAAAAGTTAAAGATGATGAGATTAAATATAACTATTTGGGATAGGATTTAATTTAAGTAAGTTTTAATATATAAAAAATTAGCTTCATTGCTTTAAATTATTGGTTGTATCTAACATATGTGTGTGAGTATATATGCATATATCTTGAATAATTTAAAAGGAATTATTGAAAGTTATATTTTATAAAAAGAGTACATTAAATAATAATAGTATTAAAAGTTTAAATAGACTGAAAAAAAGTGTTTATTTTTAAAAAGAAGTAAATAATTTCATTAGAATTAAATAAAAAGTATTTAGTAATGAAATAAAATTAACAAATACATTATAAAGTTCATTATCTGTATAGATGTTGCATCTTAAAAAATCTTTTTAGACATCTGAATTAGTAAGTTCAAGGTCAAAATGTATATATAAATATCAAGTTTAAAATTATGCTAATAATTTAAATATCCCAGTCAAATACTTAAATGGGATAGTTGGACTATATCATATGATAAATAATGCAGTGGAAATCTTTACACACACACACACAAAAGTTTTTATATAAAAAGAAAAATTAGAAATAAATAATTAATTGGCTTGATTGGTTTTTATTTTTACTATTATCTTCACATTCTTTTAATTTTATTAGTTTCAAAAATTTTAAGTTAATTTTTTTTAATGATTGGATAGAAAAGTTAAGAATTATGCCATGAATACCATTCTAAAGTGTGTGTTCAATTACCTATCAAACAATAAATCATGAAAAGATGTGATAAATTGAATTAGTTTTTTTTTTAATTTAAAGTGTTTTTAAATGTAAAGGCTAGTGGAAACCCACTATACATTGGTGTGTTTCATTTTTTCCTTAGTATAAAACAGTTAATTCAAACTTTTTGGCTATAAATAGCAATTGCTTTTAACAATTGACAAATATTATTATTTGTTATTAACAATAATTCTAATTATTAATGAAGTACTTATTAAATTTTAATAAAGCCTTAAACTAAGGGAAAATAATGTGTAAGCATAATAATTTATAAAAGACAATCATCCATAATTTGATTTTGGAAATAAGTTTAGAAGTCATTATATTTGTGTTGAACCAAAAGAATAATAATGATTAATTATTTTAAAAACATTGACTGTATTAAGAACAAAATTAATTATGATAATTTTAAATTGCATTATATAATTTTAAAGAAAAAAAATCACAAAGATCAGTTTCTTCTTCAATAATTTAAAGAAAAGACTTTATTCACTGGTATTTCTATTAATGCAGATAATCTAACATTTCATTGATATAATGTCCTTAATTCATTTATTTATGTATTCCAAATATTTTCTACTTCGATTATTTATATGAAATATATTATATTACTGCCACCAAGAATAAATCATTTAAATTTATATAGTGTCTTAATATTATTAATGAATATGTGAAGTTTATAATATTGAAACTTTACAAAAGTGCTTCAATTATGAATATTTCTGTTTTTAACTTTAATATGCATATTTGCTATTTGCCAGAATGAAAGACTTGTGCCATATTTTCTTAACAAAGATAATAAAAGAGACTGAAATAAAAGGGATTATTTTCATTGTAAAATGAAAAGCACTTCAATCCTTAATCTCAAATGATAAAACAATATTGAGCACTCATTTCCTGTACACCTGGGTTTCATTTTATGTGGATTATTTTAATGCAATTCATGTTTCTTCTTAATATCTTTCATATTTCACTATATTTATTAGATATCAAGAAATTTAAATTATTAATAACTTATTTATGACTTGAAATACTTTTTTTAAAAAAATATATTAGCAGCTAACATGAATATGGCCTGAAGCTGTATTTGGAATCTTAGCTTCTATGTAAATAACCTATTTATACTAATGTGTAAATAATAATAATAGATTTATATTTACATATAAAAATATCACAATTAATATTCAAAAAATTTAAACTTTTAAAATGTATTTTGTTATATATAACAGAAATAAATAATCTTTTAGATTTTTAAAATAAAAAAAACAAAGATTTTATAAACTGAAAATAATCTTTCTAATGATAATGTATAATCTTTTTGTTTTGATCGCGATCTCATTTTTTTAATATAGAAACAGAAAACCATTAACACAGCACAAGACTGAAAGTGGCGCTAGTTGTACATCACATCACGAATAAAAATAAAGTGGCTAACAGGTTTTTCTGGGCATAATTGCTAAGAGATTCTTGACTTCGTTTAAGGAGAAGCCACAATACATCAGATCATATCGAATCTGATTTCTTACCAGTTTACAAATGAATGCTAGCAGTAATGATTAAAATATCTATGAAAAATGTAAAATTAAATACTGTAGTTAATAATAAAAAGTAAAAAAAAGTTTGTCTTGTATTAATTTTTTTCAAATATTTGAAATTTTTTATTAGTCATATTTTATTTGCTTATTTTTTTAATGTGAATTTTAAAGTAATTTTTCCTTGTTGCTTTGATTTTATGCAAATTCTGAAAATGACAGAACCTATCCCCCATTTTTCAAGTTAAGTCAAGTCTATTTTTGTGCGTTTTTTTTAATGCGGGTTTTTTGTGGAACCTATCTACCGCATAAAATGAGACCCAGGTGTGTATTTAAAATTATTATTGTTATTATGTAATTTATATGACTTATTTTTATTAATATTATTTATGGTATTATAAATATATTTATGGTAGTACACATCTGTGAAACAGATTGGGTAAGAAGTATTTTTCTAAGGGATTTATTTAAAGGTTATTTATTCTCTGAATTATTATTTCAGACTAATAAATGAATTATTGTACCCAGAATATAACAATCTTTTATATTTGATATAAATATGTATGAATGAAAGTATTTGTAGTCAGTGTGTGTAAATTTAGATAGTGTATAAAATTTAATCTTAGTATCATTATACAATTATGGTTTGTCGATGTACACAAAGAGTTAGTCTTGATAAAATCTATCATAAATATGTATCTCCATACTGATTTTCAAAGCTAATTTTACTTTGTAAAGTATATAATATCCTACTGGTAATCTGCATATAAACATATGTATATATGTTATTTTAGTCTGCATGTATAATATTTAAAAGATCATATTAGATAAATGTGAGAACTTTAGGTGATGATAATTACTTTTATTGTAAATTCTTTAGGAAGGATTTACAGAAAGAGAGATTTTATTTATCAAGTGTATCAATGCATTGTTAAGCTAATTAAATTAAATTAAAAATGATGCTTATTGTAAATAAATATTTTATTGTATAAATATTACCTTATATTTTTTGCATGAGTTGAATAATAATTTATTATCATTATTATCAAATTCTTGCTTTGTGTGGTAAGGCATATGTTGTTTGAAGTCAGCTATCAATTTAGGCAACTTTAAGTGGATATTTTATTGTTTTTTTTTGTATGCATTCAGCCCCTCCATGAACGCGAGAATGGCTTGCTTATTTGATGGCACTGCCTGCATATAGTTACTGGGTGCCTATTCATGATATTGTATTGTTCATACCATCTATGAAAGAATGTGGCTTTCTCATTTTCAGCACTGCCAGGTCAAGTTACTGGGTGCTTAAGCATATTTTCTGTTATTTACTTTGCTTTCAAGTCAATGTTCATAATTTAAGGCATATCAATTTTGTAATATATTATTAGCTCTGCTACAATCTAAATTTAAAGTATATTGTGACTTTAAAACGTATTTATTTCCTTTCCCATCATAGCTGTTAATAATATTATATCAGTGTAATTATTTTGCATAATATTTTTGCTGTCTTGATAAAATCCATTATAAATGTATCTCCACACTGAATTGCCAATTTAGTTTTATTTTGTAAAATATGTAATATTCTACTGGTGGCTTGCACATAGGCATATATGCATATTATTTTACACTGAGAACATAATGTTGAAAAAGATTGTATTAGATAATTGTGAGAACTTTTAGATAGTGATACTTTTATGTAAACTTTTTAGATAAGCTTTATGGAAAGAGATATTTTATTTGTCAAAGGTATCAATATTTTGTTAGACCAATTAGATTAAAAATGATGTTGCCAGTTGCCATTATTACATTTGTTACTCAAAAAATCTAATATAATAAAGTTTTATTATTCATAATTTTATGAGTTCGTCTCAACTGGTCACATAGAATTTATTTATCTTTTTTGGTTATTATTTATTTTATCTGCATTATAAAAAGATAAATATTATGTTTATTTGCATTTCTTTCAAAAGCACTTATAATGTTGGTAATATAAAATATACCTTTCTATCTTCACATTATTTCCCGTTAATACTTGTTTGAAGTTTTTATCAAAAGATATGAAATTTAGATATTTTATAGGTGGTAGAAATGACATATTCACCTTGAAGAACTTCAGATATTTTAGAAAATATTTATCTGCTAGCCATGTGCTAATCAAAATAGTTAAGTAATTCATTATTGTGTATTCATTTAAAGCTAAAAGAAGAAGATAAATGTTTAATGTGTAGGTTGAATCATTATTATCTTTTAAGAATTTTAAAATATACTATCATTATCATTTTCTTGTGCCAAGAGCATTTTATTTTTGAATTCTGAGATAAAGACATTTACAATCTGAAATGAAATTATTTAAAATTATAAGAACCTAAATTTTTAAATTTTAAATAAAATAAAAATAAAAACAACCTGAGATAAGATTTAAGTTGATATAAGGACCTGACATTTTAGTAATTATAATTAGGATTGTCTTTAAGAGAACTCATACTTTGTGGAAAATCCATATGTATTATGGTGCCTACCTGAGTGACTTTTGGCCAATGTCTCTTGGCTCATTTTAGGTTACAATATATTGATAGATCCTTATAAGAATAATTTAATGCTTAGCCTTTAGAAAAAATACAATATTTAAATCATAGTAATTTTCCTATCAAGATGAACTGAATTAAAAACTCTTACAATTAGTCTCTAATTAGGGATTAATACTGTTTAATCTATCAACAATTCATATATATTTTCTGTATCAAAACTCTTCCATCTTGAAAATATTAATCTTATCAAAAATTCCAAAATAATATAAATTAGTATAATTATCAAAATTGATAAACTCTTTTAAAAAAATATTTAGGAACCTAGAAATTCTTTCAACAAGAGCACCTGTAAAATCAAAAATAAATCTTAAAGAAAAACCTTCATTGTGAGTTTTAATAATCATAAATTGACTGATATGAAATCACTTTGATAATATTTTAAAATATTTCAACTTATTAAAAATTTTTAACTTTCCCACTTTCATCATAACATCTATTAAATTTCTTTTAATCAAGCTCCCAGGATTTTTTTAAAGCAACAATATTTACCATTATACAATTTTTTATCTACCTTCTTTCCAAAAACTTCTCTTTGCACAATAACAAAACAATCAGTTTTGTCTTTATGAGAAATCATTACATCATCAACTATTAACTTATTCTTAAGATATTGAATTTAAGCAAACCTAATTAATTTTTATTTTTAAACTTTCATTTAAAACTAATGAAATACTTGTTTTTTGTCATGTTAATTTAAATTATGTACTTATTACCCTGAATAATTTATCATCTTATGCAAAATGAAAGTTGATATGAATCCCATTTCTGGAGTGATTTATATTATTTCTTTTTTTTTGTGTGTGAAAAATTATATATAAGTCAAAGTAGTTTGATTTTGAAAAAAAAAAAAAAGAATATATATATATCTTAGTTCTGCATTACATATTATTCATGGAAGAAATACCAGCTATAAGATTAAAATTAAGCAGGCTAAAAGTTGTCTTCTTTAAAAAAAATGAAATAAAGAGAAGAACTAAAGAATCTCTTTTGTAGTAGCATTTATCATAAATAAAAAAAAAAAGCTTGTTTAGAGCTATTAGCACGCTCTTAATATTACATATTTGTAAGTGCAAGCTATATATAAGTCATGTGACATCTGACTTGCTATTATTACTATTATTATTTTGCTGTTGTGGCTTTAGCTAAATTAAAGGGCTAAGCCTACTAATATATGGAGTATCTGAATTAAGTTCAGGCCCATATGATTTTTTCAGTTGGAGAGCTGACTTTAAAGACATGTAGATGTCTAAAAGTTTTAGATCTTCTTCTAACAATTAACTTTTAGATAAATGCTTTGCTTGAGTTGGTTTTTTAAATCTAATGTCCCAACTCCTCACTGAAGAGACCCATAGGTCGAAACCGGTCTGGGGATGGGGACAATCCAAGATAAAAATGATTTGAATGCCTTCTCTTGTAGTAGCATTTATCATAAATAAAAAAAAGCTTGTTTAGAGCTATTAGCACGCTCTTAATATTACATATTTGTAAGTGCAAGCTATATATAAGTCATGTGACATCTGACTTGTTATTATTACTATTATTATTTTGCTGTTGTGGCTTTAGCTAAATTAAAGGGCTATGCCTACTAATATATGGAGTATCTGAATTAAGTTCAGGCCCATATGATTTTTTCAGTTGGAGAGCTGACTTTAAAGACATGTAGATGTCTAAAAGTTTCAGATCTTCTTCTAACAATTAACTTTTAGATAAATGCTTTGCTTGAGTTGGTTTTTTAAATCTAATGTCCCAACTCCTCACTGAAGAGACCTATAGGTCGAAACCGGTCTGGAGATGGGGACAATCCAAGATAAAAATGATTTGAATGCCTCTTGTAGTAGCATTTATCATAAATAAAAAAAAAAAAGCTTGTTTAGAGCTATTAGCACGCTCTTAATATTACATATTTGTAAGTGCAAGCTATATATAAGTCATGTGACATCTGACTTGTTATTATTACTATTATTATTTTGCTGTTGTGGCTTTAGCTAAATTAAAGGGCTAAGCCTACTAATATATGGAGTATCTGAATTAAGTTCAGGCCCATATGATTTTTTCAGTTGGAGAGCTGACTTTAAAGACATGTAGATGTCTAAAAGTTTCAGATCTTCTTCTAACAATTAACTTTTAGATAAATGCTTTGCTTGAGTTGGTTTTTTAAATCTAATGTCCCAACTCCTCACTGAAGAGACCCATAGGTCGAAACCGGTCTGGGGATGGGGACAATCCAAGATAAAAATGATTTGAATGCCTTCTCTTGTAGTAGCATTTATCATAAATAAAAAAAAAGCTTGTTTAGAGCTATTAGCACGCTCTTAATATTACATATTTGTAAGTGCAAGCTATATATAAGTCATGTGACATCTGACTTGTTATTATTACTATTATTATTTTGCTGTTGTGGCTTTAGCTAAATTAAAGGGCTAAGCCTACTAATATATGGAGTATCTGAATTAAGTTCAGGCCCATATGATTTTTTTTCAGTTGGAGAGCTGACTTTAAAGACATGTAGATGTCTAAAAGTTTCAGATCTTCTTCTAACAATTAACTTTTAGATAAATGCTTTGCTTGAGTTGGTTTTTTAAATCTAATGTCCCAACTCCTCACTGAAGAGACCTATAGGTCGAAACCGGTCTGGAGATGGGGACAATCCAAGATAAAAATGATTTGAATGCCTCTTGTAGTAGCATTTATCATAAATAAAAAAAAAAAAGCTTGTTTAGAGCTATTAGCATGCTCTTAATATTACATATTTGTAAGTGCAAGCTATATATAAGTCATGTGACATCTGACTTGTTATTATTACTATTATTATTTTGCTGTTGTGGCTTTAGCTAAATTAAAGGGCTAAGCCTACTAATATATGGAGTATCTGAATTAAGTTCAGGCCCATATGATTTTTTCAGTTGGAGAGCTGACTTTAAAGACATGTAGATGTCTAAAAGTTTCAGATCTTCTTCTAACAATTAACTTTTAGATAAATGCTTTGCTTGAGTTGGTTTTTTAAATCTAATGTCCCAACTCCTCACTGAAGAGACCCATAGGTCAAAACCGGTCTGGGGATGGGGACAATCCAAGATAAAAATGATTTGAATGCCTTCTCTTGTAGTAGCATTTATCATAAATAAAAAAAAAAAAGCTTGTTTAGAGCTATTAGCACGCTCTTAATATTACATATTTGTAAGTGCAAGCTATATATAAGTCATGTGACATCTGACTTATTATTATTACTATTATCCTGAAGATGTTAACTTATTTTTTTTATTTAAAATTATTGAAATGTGAGTTGATATTTTAGAAAGTATACAATGCTACTTCGATTGTAGAGTGAATTAGATGCACTACAAAGCTGCCTGATCAAGAATGTAATAATGACTTCTAAATAGACTTTGATAAATTAATTAGTAAATTTACAGATTGCCATGTGTACATGTCCACATATTAGATATAATTTGCTTGTTTATACTGGTGTAAGATATTTTTAAAACATTAGTCTAAAGAGTTAATCATACTATCAAATATTTGGTCCAAAATATATTATATAAGATTATAAATAGTGATGTGATGAGAAATATTATGTAAGAGAAAAAAGAGAAATTAGGTAAGTTGTTTAAATCTTATTGCACACTAATAAATTGTGTCATTAAAAAAATTACTGCATTTTGTGACGTTCAAATTTGCCTTCTAAAATAGTTTGCTTTTTTCTAGTAATAAAATGAATAACAAATGTGAATACATTATTAAAAATTATAAAACAGTAAAATTGAGGTAGTGAGGAAATGGTTCCATCCAACTCACCAATTATGATGACATTAGGAAGAAAAAAACTATTTACCATGGTTAGATAGAAAACAGAAGGCACACCCATATAAAGACTATGCAGGTGTACCCTGATATGAACATTGGTGTTGCATAAATTGCAATGTTTCCTGCTTTTAAAGAAGGAAACTATGTTTTACGAAAATAAATGAATTCTTCCATAAGACCTATCACATATTTATCTCTAGTAGAATTCATCTACATTATCTATTATCACTGATACTTGAAGAGGATAATTACAATCAGGACTATGTGCATATATAATAAGTTTACACCCTCTACAAAAATCATTCTTTAAAACATTTATATTGTATTGTAAGGTCTTTTTTTTATATTTGATTATTTAAGTTTTTAATTTTTTTTTTCTTTTTTAATATTTTATATGGTATTTATTATATTTATCTAGTAGCAATTAAGAATATATAAGCAAATATTTTGTACTTTATTTATTTATTGTAAATAAATTATTTTTATTAACCAATTAGGTTTGTTCTGCTGTTTGAACCCATTCCAAATATAAGACTTTTAATATAGCACTAATCCTGATAAACCATGCAATTCACTGAGGACCATGCAGAAATAACAAACTGACATTTAAAATGATTGATGATGATTAGCAGCAGTAAAATATTCAGAAATAATGTTTTTATTTAAGAGAGATTGACATACTTTTGGGATCAGTGCTAAAATTATTTTGATCATCATTATCCGAGTATTAGGTTATAATATATTGAATATATTTGATATAAAATAATATTTGTTACTTTGCTGACCCAGGCTTTTGATACAGTATATCTTTCTCAAAGCATGACTATAATAGGATATATATATATGTATGTATATTATAACCATTTATTTTGCAGAGAAAATAAATGCAGGTACAATCTAGTATCTAAATTTTTTTATTGTAATTCTAAAAGGGTATCTGGTATTATCTCTATTAACTTAATTAAGTAACTTAATTGCTCTATGTTATGTATTTCAAGGAGTATGATTGTATTTTTAATTTATGTAAGAATATGTCAACACCAAGATTGCTATCTTCCCAACCACTTACTTTAAAAAGTTAAGCCTAACTTTTATAAATTTATCAGTTATTAACTTCCTATTTAAAAAAAGATATAGATAAATGAGTTGTTTTTTCTTCCTTTTTTTTTTTTGCTATTCAAAATTAGATAGCTTTAATTTCAAATGTTTTGATTAACAAATAATTATATTAAAAAAAGAAAGATATATACAATTTTTACTATAAAAGAAAACACTTGAAATCATTTTTTTGTATTTATTTAAATTATATGTAAATTATTTCTGGTGCAAATGTTCTAAATTCTTATCAATTTTAATAACCTCCTCCTGTTAATTGCCTAATTGGAATCACATGTTACTCTAAAAATGAGTATAAAATGGGCAGTTTTGAAAACATGCTGATGACTCCTTTATCATCATTATCAATTGGTTACATTATTATTATTGCTTGCCGAATCTATAACAAAGTTGTTTAAGTATTAATTGTTTTGGAGAGCAAGATAATATGTGTTGCTAGAAAGAAAACTTATCCAAGCAAACAACCTCTTCTCAAGTTGTGCTATTTTACTGTAATCTCTAAATGTTTACAAATGAAGGAAAAGAAAGCAACTTTTCTGTAGAGACAGGAGCTGACCCTTTGACAATGTAATTCAAGATATTATATGTTTTATTATCTTGCAAACTTTTTTAATTTCATTCAGTCTTATTGAATGCTTTATCTGAAATTAAAAACCTATTGCACCATTGTGTCATGAACTATATTGATATTACATTAATAATCTATGGCCAAGGTGTTTATATCTCATTATAATATATAATGAAAATTTTATATTTATTATATCTTGCTTATCTTACTTAATTTGATATCTGTATTCAAATATATGCTTTTCTTTATGATACTTTATTATGAAATATAATTATATTTGGATGTGTATATTTTTATATTTATACATCTGTTCTGATGTATATATTTGCAGCTTGTTTAATATGACTCATTTATATTGTGATTTATAACTCATCTGCAATGATTATAGTCTACCTAAATAAAATATAGAAACTCTTTTGTTTGGATGCAACTTTAAGATATGTTTTCATTATGAAATATATCCAATTTGTTCTTTAATCTTAGCAATTACTTTGATCCTTGTCAAGTTGTGACATACTGATAAAAAGCTCCTTCCATTATAAAGTCAACATGCTTTTTTAAATTAATATTTCATGTAAAAATCACCATCCTGTTCTATTGTTTGATTTAACATAATCTCAATATTATTGGAAAATTCCCACTCTCCTAGTGCAAATATATATGTGATCATTTGAAATCATTCTTGAAATATACTCTTAACAAGATAAACGATCATGAAAGTAATCAAATTGCAATTATGGAAAATCACTTTTACTCCAGAGAAAAGAAGAAAATTATTTAAAAGATTTTTTTATTTTTTATTTTATTATTATAATGCTATGAAATGTTATGTGTATTCAACATTTTGTTAATCTAATTTATTTTGTTCTTTATTCGGTATATTTAACAGATATAATTATATATTTAAAGGTGATGTATATAAATGATTGGACTCATGTTTATAATATTTTGAGAAATCACAGTGGGGGATTTATGTATCTTATATAAATGTCTATAAGAATAGAGTCACTACTTTAATATGTATTATATATTTTACATTGGATCAGTGTATAATTTTTATTATTATTATTATAACAATTTTAAAATTAATTCTTTATTTATCTTTATGTATACATTTGTATTGGTCTTTTGATCATACTTTTCCTATATACATTACAAATATGAGTAGTTGTGGTTTAAGGTTTGTCAATTAATTGTTATCATTATTGGTATTTTTGCTTATAATCACATTGTGACAAATATGTTAGTAATTTTTCATTTTACTTAGATATTATTTGTTAGGCCTTACCTTATGTTAACAGTAGACCCTAATGAGACACTTATATACATGTATCATTGAGCCAGTATTGCTCTGCCAACTTTATTATAGGCTTGTTTTCTCATCACCATTGCCCATAAATATTTAGGTGTTCCAATTTGTGTATTATAAAAAATATTGGTGTGATTATATTCCCCTAATCTTTATTATATATTTTCAAATGGTTGTGTATAGAATAAAACATTGAGTTTATATCTTTCTACTTTACTAGCTTTATTTATCTAAGACTAATATACTTCTTTATATTAGATCATCTAAATTATATATCAAGAAATTGTACACTAATTTTAATGTAAATATATCTTATTATATTACTAGTTATATTATTAGAACATTCAGACTTACTAATTGTCTTTAGTATGTACTACTGATTATTAAATTCAAATTGTATGAGCTTTCTCTTTATTTATTTATTTGTATAATCTAAATATATCACAGATATGGTATATTATATGTGTATTACATCTAACATGTATTAATTGATGTAAAGGTTTCTTTAATTTATTTTTGTAAATAGTTATAGTAAATAATTTATTTTTGTTAAATTGTAAACTAAAAGAAAACATATTTAGTCTTTGTAATAGATATTCATTTTATTCTTTAATTATGATTCTGTACTCATTGTTATTTGTCATATCCATATGTCAGAAAATCCATTTAAATAGTAACAGTGTTTAAAATGTATATAAGAGTATATATTATTTCGAAGTTGTCAAATTTTTACAATTCATCCAATCCACTATATATGCAGTCAGATTTATATAAGATCACAGTTATTGATGCTCTTATTGTTGGAGTATTTAGTGACATGTTCAATACAATGAAATACCCTTTGTACCTACTGCATCACTTCAGCTTTGCTATTGTTAGATAACATGATTTAATTTAGCTGATAATATAAAAACCAAAATAAAAATTAATTTTGTTAGCCAATATTATATTTAACCCCATCTTTAGATAAATCTATAGTTCATTTAAAGAGAAAAAGTCTTGATAAGAGGTTAAGAAAATAAGAGTCTCATTGCTATTATTTAGTTAAAAGGACCTAAATTATCGTATTACTTTAGATAATCATTGCAAAGTTAGTATTCTTTACAGCTGAATTATTTAATATTTAAGAACCTGAGATTATCATTACTGTTTGTTATTATTGTTTGTAGAATGTAACAATTAATCATCAATCAACCATTGGTCTATCCACATCTTGTAAAATAATGTTAATTACTATGTGTTTAGTCTATGATAGGACTTATTTAGTTATAGTGCACTTACCTTATGTTATATATTTATTTAATGCATTAGAGTTCTTGTACTGATTTAGATCTGTGTTTAGACCTACACTTTATTTTATGGTTGTTTGGTTATTCTTTGTAAAGTTACATTTGCAAATTTTGGCTTATCCAGAGTACTGACTTTCAATCAGTCATTTGCCGGTTACTATATATATATAGTAACCTTGCCAAACATGAGTGGAATAGAGATCAAAAGACCACCACATTGGTTTCCAAAACTATAACCAATTGAACTAAAGGAGCAGGGGCATGTCACAAAGCTAGGTCAGCATCATAATATCTATGGATTTTCTAAAAGTGCCAGCACTCTTATATAAACAAACTGCCATACAAATATAATTATTAAAATATCTCAGGTTCTTCTTATATTTAAAATCTTATTTCAGGATTTGTACTTGATGCAGAAAAAAGTGATTATTATATTATACATTTTAACACTCTTAAATGCAATAATTACTTAAATTACTGTTAAACATTCTATTTTCTTCTTATGAGTTTATCATTGAATATCTTATGTTTTAGGAAAACAGAAATGCAACTACGCAACAACAAAATATCTAAGCATTTTAGATAACACATGGCTAGCAGACAAAGCTTTCTATAAATATTTTAAAGTTCTTTTTATAGAATATACCACCTATAAACATATAATTCTGTTATCTTTAGATATACACATGTATTAAGTAATAAAAATAAAATAATGCAGAAGGTAGAAAGGGTAATTTTCAGCTAATAACTACATTACAAAGTATTTTTAAAATGAAGGCAAATTAATATAGTATGTATCCTATTACAATGCGGGTAAAATAAGTAATAAACAAAATAGGTAAAAAAAAATTATATGATCATTGAAATTTACTTTTTTACAAAATAATGGATAATAAAACTTTATTAAATTAGATTTTCTGGATAAATGAATGTAATAATGGCATCAAAACAGAAACATATTTAATAAATAGCAAAATATTTTACAAGATAATATAGTATTTAATAAAAATATTTACAACAAATATTACTTTTAATTTAACAAATTGTACTTACAGAAATATGAGTATACTTTACAATAAAATATTTTTTTCCAAAGCATTCCTTCAAAAATTATAATAAAAGAATTTATATTATTCAAGAAGTTCTCACATTTTTTGATACTGTTTCTCTTACTAATATATACACAAAATAAATAACACGCATATATGTGCCTGTACACAGGTCACTAATATGATATCAAATACTTTACAGAGCAAATGATGTCTAAAAATCAGTGTGGAAACACCCTTCTTATGGACTTTTTAATGACAGAAAAATATTATGCAAAAATAAATACATTAGTACAATATTATTATTATTATAATACCTATGAGAGGTAAGGAAATAAATATGCTCAATACTAACAATACACTTAAATTTAAATTGCTATATAGTTAATAAAATAATTTTAAAGATGGACATGCCTTAAAATGTTGTAACATATTTAAATATACATTAATACTAAATTATAGGCAAAGTGGATGGTGGAAAATATATAGGAAGGCACCCGATAACTTTATGCAGGCAGTGCCAAATCAAGAAAGCCTCACTTTCTCTCATGGAGGGGCATATACTAAATCAATAAAATATCCATATAGAAAATGCTTAAATTGATACCTATTTCCAAGCAGCATGCCAATTAACTATACAAGGCATGAATTTGATAATAATAAATAAATAATCAACTCGCACACACATTCATAAGTATAATAACACTTCTATTTGGTTTAACAATATGTGTAAACTGACACCAAGATTGCATAACGATATTAAACATTACAATTTTATATGCTATTTAAATTTGGATACTGACTTTCCAAGCATTTTCATTCATAATCATGTTAAATATAATAAAGGCTGTTTTTTAACCTAGCTATGATAATGCATTCTATTATAATGAAATAATAATGACAGAGAACCCTGAATAACAACAATAATAACTTCTAAAATAAACTTTTTAGCTAAACATTTTTTACCAAATTCACTTCATGTATGTGTACCATTATAAATATATTTTATAAGATCATAAAATAATAAGAAGAAAAAGAAGACAAATTGTAATTAAATAATAATGTTGATGATGATGATGATGAAGAAGAAGAAGACATTATAATTATATAATACTAAGAATAATTTCAAATTTGTAAAACTTATAAATATAGCTATATTAAGTTATCCATTTAAATTAAGAATTAAAAGTTCTTTCATTTTAAAATGAAAATCTTTTTAATTGAGAAGCACTTTTATTATTTTCTTTGATGAAATATACCATAACACAGATTTTCATTGTCCTTAAGTGAAATATAGTTAGAGAAAAATGAACTGAGAGCAGGTATAATAGGGTTGACAATACAAACAGTTCCTTTATAGAGGTAAATATTATTTTGGTAATACTAAAGCATGAAGTGAATTTGACTTATCTTAAACACAACAATTAAAATTTGCTGTAAATAAATAGGTAGATCATTTTTTGATTAATAAAGTAATACCAAGATATTTTATTTGCATTGCCAGAAAAACAGATAAACAAAGTCTTTTCTGAAGTATTGAGAAAGTTGATCCAGATGATATTTTCTTTTATTGGAATTATGCAAAGCAGTTTAAAACTATCACATTTTATCTTGTTTTTAAGACCAGCAATAATTTTTAAATGATTATTTACTGCAAATCTTTTGGTTTGATAAAATATAACAGTTTTCAAACATTTCTAATAAATTAATATTCATTAATCATATTATCAGCATAATTATTTATTTAAAGTCAGAGCTTTTTCATGATATTATAAAAAAACTTTGTTAATAATTAGAATTAATGTTAATAACAAATTCAAAATTATATGTTAAAGCATTAAAGTCAATAGTTAATAGCTGAAAAAGTTTGAATTAACTAAAAGTTTATAAAAGGTTAAAACAAACATATGCATATTTTCAATGTCTTAACCATTTAATACTTTGCTATTCTGACGTTTTTCTTTGTCTCACTCATCAATTTAAAATATGATAAAATGATTATTACATATCAGAAAATAAGCAAATATTTTATCTAGCACCGTGCTTGCAATTATATTTCATTCCAATATCAGTCTTTCAAGCTAATTGAGCATGCGCCTTTGAGAGTGTTAAAGAAGAGAGTATTCATTTATTTAACATTCTCAAAGGCACGTGCTCAATTAGCTTGAAAGGCTGATATTGGAATGAAATATCAGAAAATAATAAATTTGACTTCATTTGATAGATATTTTTATTTACTATTGAAATAAATTTTAAATGTTCACATTTTGTTTCTGTAAATATTAAAAAAATGAGACCATAATCAAAACAAAGATGTTATACATCATTGTTTCTAGAAAGATTATTTTCAGTTTATAAAATCTACAAAATATTTCTTAATATTCATTATTTTTACACTTCTGAATGAATAATTATTTATTTCTCTAATATCTAATGAATTATGTTTTAAAAGTTTGTTTTTTTAATATTTATTGCAAATTTGCAATTTTTTCTTACTCATAAATATCAAGTAAATTGTTTACGTCATAGCTGGTCTTCAAATTTGCTTCTGGCCATATTTATATTAGCTGCTAATATAACATTATACTTTTGAAAATAAAGTATTTCAAGTCAAAATAAGTTATTAATAATTTATATTTCTTGATATCTAATAAATATAGTGCAAATTATTTTTAAAAAAATATCTAAAACTGTAATAAATTCGCAAATAAACATGTTTTTGCATCATTGGAAATTTCAATGTTGTAAAATGCTGAACGTTTTACAGACTTGATAACACATAATGGCTAATTATGTCAGGACAGGGCTTATGTCTATTGTAGAGCAGGAATTTTAAGTGAAAAAATTTATTATAATAAAGTATACCATTTTATAGCATTTTAATGTATAATACTTACAGAAAAATTTACCAGAGGGTGAATTGGCCAAAAGACATTTCTCTAACATTTGAAGTATAAGTGGGTTAAAGGTTTCCAATAACATTTCCCATTCCAGACACTATAATTTTCTTTGAAATAATATTAGTGTTGCATCTTTCAGTGATTTATTGCAAATGAATTGAGGAAATATGCATGATAAAGCAGCATTACAAGGATAACTTCCAACTTCTTATTCGATCATTTAGACTGATAAAATAATAAACAATTTAAAATGAAATGAACTGAAAAACTTTTAAAAACTGATTAAGTGAAAGTAATAAATATAAATTTTGAAGATAATGTGTATTTTTTATTTTCCAGTTTTCCTCCTTATATACGTGTGTGCATTCAAATTTTATTGCAATGTTTGTCACATGGCATAATTGAACAAATCTGATTGAAGTATGAGAGCAGGATTTTTAAATATAGGCATATTTTTAAACTCTAATTGTCTAGATCATTTATTTATACATTTTTGACATTGAACTTATTAATTAAGACTAAATACATGAAGTCTAGACATTATGTATATATTTTAATCTAGATGTAATTAGAGGGGATTTGAACCCAGACTTTCAAGCTTCCTTAGATTATCCAATCCATCCTATACAACAATGCACTTGACTATGTACATGTGAAAAAGACAAATGATCTTCAATTTACAGATGTCATGCTGAACCAGCCCTCATCAGTTGGTCCAGATCATCATCTCCCATATATATATATATATAGCCAGTGCTCAGATTATATTAAAACAGCATATGAGGGGTCAGAGTGACTTATGGTCAACATGGATATGACAACTAAACTGGGAAACAAGAGCTTTTAACATGGCCATCACCAGATTTTTAATGATATGGACAGCTAAAGAGTTAGAGCATGGGGAGGATGGAAGCCTATCCATTAAAGTTTGAAGATTTGTCTCTCTTAATATAAACTGAGTGCTGATTACATATGTGTGTGGGAGATGATAATCTGGACCAACTGATGAGTTCTGGTTCAGTATGAAATGCATATATTAGAAATCATTTGTTTTTTTTGCATGTGTGTAGTCATATGTATCAGTTGTATATGATAGAGTGGTTAACTTAAGCAAGTATAAAAGTCTGGATTCAAATTCCTTCTAATTTCATCTAGATTAAAATTATATATAATATACTTGTGTAAATATATATACATATATGTATATATATATATACTATGTATTTATGTTTAACTTGAAAAATGAAGTGGTTCCAAAATGCTTGCATAATGAGAGTGTGGTGTTATTTTTATGCTGATGAATAGTAGTGGAATGATAGAGTAGGATGAGATACTCATAATAGAAATAGCTGAAATCATAAATTGAGTTCCAAAAGTTGTTAAAAGGAATGAAAATAGAAAGGAGATATGGAATACATATTAAACATTTATAGAATAAAATTTTAAATATATCTAAAATAAATATATTTATAATGTCAAGTTTATATTTGTGAAGAAAATACAAAATGATACTTAGGGAGGAAGGATGGTCTACCTTACTGTGATGGTGGATATATGTGATATGGTAGAGATGAGATGAAGAATACATTGAAAAAAACCAAAAACTTAATTATATATATAATTTTAAAATGTATATTTACTTTTAAATTATAGTTTAATTAAAAAATTATACATATTAGTACAGCAGCAAAAATATGTAACATATAAAATAAGCAGCAGACTAATAAACTGAGGGAGAGAAAATATTGACTATGTAAAAGAATTGCACTCAAATCTAAATAAATATATATGTGGAAGACTTTCAAAAAAATATTTTGATTTCCAAGAGTCAGTCTTACTCTACCCATAATTTTGACATGAATTACTCCAGAGATTATCATTTATTAAACTAGCGATTATCCTTAGCCCAGAAAAAAACTTTAAGCCATTTAAAGATTAATATGTTTTTTTAATTAAGTACATGGGAGTGATTGAATTTTATTTCTCTATTTTCCTATTACAGTAGTCATCCAGCACACATTATTGATATAACAAGCATTTGTTGACATTGGAAATTTATTTAAAGTTCTTTTAAAAGGTATTATTGTTTTTTGAATGTGCATGGGTGAGATATGTAAAAGCATCTTACTTGGAGTAAATAAAGAAAGATATAAAATGTAATATATATTTAAATAAATTTTAATAGAAAAATTTAGTCCATGTAAGAATGTTTAAATTTAAAAAAAACTTGACAATTATTTTTTTTTATTAAAAATAAATAAATAAATTTGATTATCTAAAAAAAACGAATAATAGTAATTAAAAGATAAGAAAAAGTGTCCAATTTATTGTGTATTTTTAATTACCAATCAACTATAAAAAATGTAAAAAAAAAAAAAAATCATAAAAGAGAGATTAAAAGATGTCAAATTCTTTGATTAGTGCTGTCTAGGGATGAAAAAAGAAAAAATCAGTGTAGCTCTAATTCTTGAAAAGAGCAATAGAAACTTTTTTATTTTTATGAAATATATTCTGTAGTTGAAAAACATAGTGCTCTGCTGAGAAAATATGTTGATGTGATTGATTAAATATAAATCATCCTTGGTAAATACAGAACATTTGCTTTATGGAATATAATTATTATTTGTTACTACAGTCACAGAAATGCATTGTCAATTAATTTAAAATATGCCAGTCCACCATAAATATATAGCCATCTTCTGAAAACTGCCTGAACTTAACTTCAATGCCATAACCTTAGATTAACTATAACTCTTATAAAGAAAGTGTGTGCTCCCACCTTTTTTTTTTTTTTTACTTGAGTAAACTGGAAGATGAAACCTCACCATTTTTTCATGCTGATCAGTAATGGAAGACCTAATAATATATATTATGGTAAGACTGAATCTTTAGAAACTTTAACAAACAGAAAATAGAAAAATCGATAATAATTTAATATAATCTGATTATTTTTTTAGAATTTATTTTATATATATATTAGTTGTGGAGTTTTATCTATTTATTTGGTGGCACTACTGTATGGAGAGTTTTGCCTGTTTAATTTTATATGCTTAACTAGTGTATGAATGTATTCTAAAATAATTATGTGTAACTTTGTGTGTGTGTATAGGTGTGAGTTAATTGTAAGTGTTAAATAAATAATTAGTAGTTTTTAAAATTCAACTTGTCAGTGCCATTTTATATAGCAACTTGTACTTCACATGTTCACATTAGCACTTATCTGTTCCTTGTTTTAAAAAAAAAAAATAGAGAGAATGTTCAATCACTGAGAAAATGCTGAATGTTATCATGAATTGAGGGATCATAAAATTTGAAATTGTCCATTTAGCATGATGCCCAAGTAAAAGCTGAATTTGCATACCTTTTTATTTAAATCAAATTATTTCTGAGTGGAAACCCTATTTTAAATTCCTAGTGCTGATTTTGTGAATGTGATTGGGGAAATATAATCTGTTTTAAGTTCATTCATCTCCATTATTATCTACATTATATATGATTCCATGAACATTAAAATAATTAGTCATATTTAAAGGAGTCCCTGCAGATTATTGGAACAATAAAATGGTGACCCAAGTGTGGCTAGCTTAATTTATTTTTATTTGAGAATTCAGAACAAAAATGATTTCCTAATGTGTGGTTCAATAATATATTTATGTAAGAGTACACCCTGAGAAAATTAAATATAAAAAAGAGACCATGTATGTGCCCAAATTATATATATATATAAATAAAGGTTATTAAAATAAATATTCTGAAATAGGAAAACTGTGTCATTTGTAATGGAAGATGAAATTAGCACTTGAATTAATAATAAGTAGCAGTCAGAGAACAATTTTATTAAGGGTATACAAGAGTGAGAAAGTTAAATAGGCAAAGAGTTTAAAATTGACATAGGTGTGAGTTCAGGCAAATTTAAATATTTATGGAGAGATTTGTATGTTTATGGTGAAAGTTGGTGTACTTAAACAATGTATATGAATTCATTTAATAGTGTATTGTTTTTTTATTCTCTGTATAAGTCAATAAAGAATAGTATAAACTATGTAAAAAGCCAAATAAATAATAATAGATATATAAATTAGTTGATCATTTGAGCAGTAAAGACAAAAATGGATAAAGAGTCAATCATAGAGAAACCAGTGTTTCAAGTGGAGAACAGCCATTAGAGTTGAAGCTAGAATAAATAAAAGTGAAACCTGTTGAATCAATATCATTTATAGTTGATATGAAAATGTTGTATGATTTAATCAAAGAAAGCCAATAGGAAGATCAGTGAATGGCAATAAAAATGTTAAGTTTGAGGAAACTTAACAAATGATTAGATATGTTCTTGCAAAATGTGAGGGAAAATTTAGTCAACTGAGAGAGAAGCAAGAAGAGTTATAATGAAAAGACTCAAAAGACAAATATGCAAGTGATAAAGAATGAAAAACCAATAAATGAAATACAAGAATATGTAGAAGAGGTAACTGGAAAGTTAAATGATTTAAAAATTGATTGTCAAAAAACAATATGTGAGAGTTATCAAGTTAATAGAAACAGATGAAGGAATTTACAGCAGATATGATCTATTGGCTTTGCAAAATAGTAGATGAACAAGGTAGGATATCTAGAATTAAACAGTCATAAAGTTGGTTACAAAAAAAATAAAAAAATAAAATCTAAAATGATAGATGTTAAACATCGTAGTTTTTGAGAAATCAATTTCAGTATAAACCAATTCTTAAAAATCGGTATGATTAAAGATCAAACAGATGAAGCACCTATAGAACATCTATATGGTTTAGATAGATATTTTAAACTAAAGTGGAAATAAACTTTGATAAGTCATTTCTCATCTTGAAGCTCAGAAATGTATAATATGAACAATAAAATAGAGATTATTAAATCAATATCAAACTTGACATGCACATAAGAGGATTGTGTGCCTTTCTATGCAAACCAAAATTATCCAAAAATTAATTTAACTTCAGAAGAAGTTGCCATGGAGGCTTTATTGGATTCTGGCAAACAGATATATATCATATTAGAAGAAGTGTACAATAAAAGTGTCTCAGTGAATCTTAAAATAAAAATATTATCTTTGAAGGCAATAGACGTACCCTTGGCTAATCATCATAAAGTCAAGTTGGCAACTGAACAAATCTGGGTACAACTTGAGCTCAATAAAAAATGTTATGCATCATGTCTTTTTAATTTTAAAAAGACTGATCCATGACATAGTATTGGGATCAGACTTTAGCCATAAATCCAGTTGTATACTGAATTATACAAAGGATTGTGTGCAGTATGATGGCTAAGCTTCACATTGTGTCCAAAAATGTGTACATCTCTCTGGAGGTATGCTGATTGAATTGATTGGTACCCCACATGGTGATAGTGGATAAATTAAGGAATCAAAAATAATTAAAGATAAAATGAGTGATCAGTTGCAATCTGTTTTGATATAATATCAAGAAGTGTTCTCAGAAGTTTCAGGTAAAATAAAAGAATTTAAATACAATATACTGATAATTCAAAATCAAATTTACCAAGCTAGATCTTATCCATTTACACATCAACATAAACTGGAAGTATAAAAACAACTGAAACAAATGATGGAATAGGGTTTTATCTCCAAATGTTCATTTTCATATAGTAATCCCATTGTAGTAGTTAAGAAATAGTATGGATCATGGTGATTATATTTAGATGCATATCAATTAAATAAAATAACAATATTTGATCATATCCCTGAGTTTTTAATAAGATTCAAGGGTAAAAAATATGGTCTTTGTGAGCTTTCAAGAAAACCAAGATTGCATCTCATATTTTTGGTAAATATACAATTTTGAGGGCCTATAATCTACCAAAGATATGTTGTTAAATTAAAACAAAATTAATAAATTTATTTTTAAAAAGGAATACATTCCAATAAATTTTATTAAGAAGATTTATTTCTTTTTTTTTTTTTACTTATAATGCATGTGAGAAGTGGCAAGACATTTTTAACATTGTTATATTTTGTTGCAATTCATGTTTCTTTTTGTTTGCAATTTTTTTGGCAAATTGTCAATGATAAAAATTTGGGACCTTCTTGTCACAGAATCTGATGCAGTAGATTATTTCCAAAAGTATGGGATGAGGCCCTCCCAAAACGTGTGATTCAATGGTCAGGGTATGATTGCATGGTATCAACATGAATAAAGTGTAAATATTGTATTTTATATCTTTTTTTCTGTTAATAAGTTAATTCAAAAAAAGAAAATAAACTGTAAATATAGTAATTAATTTTTCCACAATGATTTTTTCTTTCAAAATAACAGTAATATGAAATAAAATGTAATATTATTAAGTCATTTTCTAGTGGGCATTTTTTTGTAAGCCTTTTTGTTGGGGGGGACTGTAATCTTGGTTTACTTGAAAACTTACTAGTCCTGAAAATGTTTTCTGTCTTTGGCTTAATTTCCAATTATTGGAAATTAAACTCCATGTAGAGAATCATCAATATACTGCATTCAGATATGAAAGCTATTCATATCAATTTAACTAAAAGTCTTTTGGTTAATTAACAGTGATGCAGACTTATTAAGATGCCCAAATCAAATCTTGTCTCCTGAGATCAAACAGAGTATAACAATATATACTGATGACTTAAATGAACATATTGTAGCTATGCAGCTACATTGCTGTATTGGAAATAATAATACTACATGCTCCTTAAAGTTAGAATTATTTAAGTTATAGGAAAATATTTAATTTTCCCATATGTTTTTATAACAATAACATGCATTATTTAAATAATTTTTTATTACATAATATGAAAATTTTCAGATATTTCAAACAATTTTAATATTTGAAATGTATTATAATTTATAAAAGTTTGCAAAAGAGAGAGAAAACCATAAACTCAGATAAATAATTTCTTTAGCTCTCTCTTTAGTAAATTTTTTATAACTATCAGTTTGTTTTGGTTTTGAAAGTACCAAGAGAAGATAATTTTCTCTTTAGTAAATTATTTAATAATTTTTAATTTTAATATTTAAGAGAGATAAATGTTTGTTTAGTAATATTTTTAAAAGAAAGGAAAGGTATATTAACATTTTGTTAAAATTTTACTTTAATTAATCAAAGATGTTTTTCTTTCTTTATTCTTTATCTCCAAAAGGAAAGTCAATGTAATTAAATGATTATCTTGTCTTCTTTTGGCAAGCATATTTTAAAATTAAAAATGAATGTCATAAACTATGATTCTAATTTAAGTTTTTGACTTGCTTTTTTTAAATTGTTTTTTGTCAAAATTGGTCCAATTGGTTATTCTTAAAGTTTGTAATGTAAGATATAGGATGGTGATTGATTGAACACAAGTTTGTTTAAAATTATGGGTGTGCATTAATCAAAAACCTAAGTGTCTAGTAAGAACAAGTCAGTTCCTGACCCAGGTGTTGAAGAGGACAGTCAGTTAAGTTCCTGACCTAGCTGTTGAAGAGGACAGTCAGTTATAAGCCACTTCTGAAGAAGACAATAGGAGAAAAATGTTCTAGTCAAGCTGCTGAAGAAGACAGTGGTAGAAGTTCTAACTAAGATATTGAGAAGAGCAGTCACTCCTGATTCAGCTGCTAAAGAAAAAAGCAGATGCAGAAACTCAACTATTTAAACATGTTTTCTATAATGAAAACCATGTGCTAAATTTAACTGAAAGCTAAACATCATCTTCCTCCATGTAACCTGCCTCATTAGAAAAATGTAAATGCAAAGAAAAATACTCATAATATAATTTACATAAAAACTTGCCTCTAACCAAAAGCATGAGTGTTTCTATGTGTTAGTCTGAAATATTCTAATGAAAAATGAAGAAAAAAGGAAATAACTATGTCCATTTTAAATGGAATTAAGAAGCCTTCAAAAAGAATAGTTACCTGAAAAAAACTGTAAATTACAAATACCAAGAAGGCCTCTGAAGAAAATTAAAAGCATGGTATTTTATCTTTTTAATGTGCACATTAAATTTATAAAGAAGTTTTAAAATTAAGTAGTAATTGATATTAATTAATATTTTTATTAGTAGTTTTTTTTTTTAATTGAACATGTTTTTTTTTTCTTTGTCTTATATTATTTTCCTCCCAAGTTGTATACAAAAATGTTAAGCTAATTTAAAATGTCTTTATTTCTGATTGTAAAAAAAAAAGTTGTTTTCCAACTTTTGTTATTTAAAGAAATAACTTAATGAAAGCAAAAGTTATTTAATTTAAGGAATAAAAATCAACTGGTTAATTTTTTATATGAAACTATTCTTTTTGATAAGAATGTATAAATTTGAACTATCATATTATCATGGCATTTTTTTTCTAATGTTTTTTTTAATTATTAATCAGTTTATTAAATAATTGGTTTAAAAATAGTGTTAATATCATTATTTTCCAGCTATATATTCTATGAATTGGCAGTGTGTGTGACTTGATTTTAATAATTAGTTGATTTTTAAATTTTTCCAGTAAAGTTATTTAATTATAGTTGAGTAAACCTATAAATTATTTAAGTGAAATAGAGTAAGCTGTTGTATGTATTTATCTCTTGTTCACAGTCACAGTCCCTAGAGGTTATGCTTCTTGAGCTAGTTTAGAGCATAATGGTTAGTTCTATGATGAAAAAGTTTATGTTGTTGTTTGGACATTCTGCATTTTGTTTTTCTTATTAGAAATTTAATTTATAGTTGGTCTGTGCACTTACAGTTATTATGTGACCAGAACATTGATGATAGATCAGCATATTTCAGTATCTTAGCATTATTTTTTATGAATGATGGACTAGCACTTAAGTATGTGCACCCACAATGATTGTTACAATATGTCCTCAGTTTGGCAGTGGCTGGATAAGTAGCCTGTTTATAATGTATGTCTTTTAAATCCATTCACAAGGTTAACTCAATTATTTATTTTATAATTTTTAATTGCTGATGGTTTGATTACTTTTGTCTAATGCTGAGAAACTTATATAATTTATAACTAGGATTAGTATAACTACTTATGATATATTATTTGCTAATCTCTTGAAATGGTAAAACTGATTCAGATTTGCCGTTTCACAGTCTGACCCACCTAATTATTTATTTTACTAACGTTTGCTTTTTTTTTTAATATTCTAAAAAAATATTTTAACATTTTTTTTAACTATCCTGAATAAATCCTAAAATTTATTTTGGATCATATATATATAATTGTACTAACACACTGTTATTCTATTTTTATTATTAAAGAAAAAAATTCAAATAATTAACTTTGAATTTTTTTTATATATTTTAGATATATATGTTTAAAATGTTTTATGTTTTTAGTTCAAGAATCCAAGATGGCCTTTTTGAAAAGATTTGTACCTCGATAAGAAGTTTAAAATAAATGTTTAAATTAAAAACACTTAGAAATTACCAAAATCTATTTTACTGTGGAATCTCTATTAATTAATTAGTAGAGATTCTACATTGTTATATCTAATTAAAAACTAACATAAAATTATATTGAAATCTATTGATCCTTATTGAGGTACAAACTTTCTAAAATTAGAATAAAATCATAATTGCTATTGTTTTAATATTGAAAAACACCTGAGGCAGAAGAAATTGAATACGAGTAGGAAGTTATAAATAGTGGCCCTTTTTGAGAACAGAAAAAGGAAGACCAAACAGAGAACAGACAGAAAGAGAGTTGTAGAAATCATGCCATGACGATCAAGTAGTAAAAAGGGTAAATCACTGCTCTTTCCTTCCTGAAACCTGAAATCTTCCATTATGCTGCTGTCCAAACCTGCCTTCAAAGAAGCCATCTGCCACCAATGTTTGCCTGCAGAACTCATCCCAGGGAACTCCAAAGTAAAATGCCGAAGAGCTGAAAATTTATACTTTCGTCAAGAAATTAGAAGAAACTATTATCGTAAGAGTATAAATGTATTTTCGTAAAGCTTTTAACTGATTCTTTAACCCTTTACTTTTAAATTATGTTTTCATTACTCAAGCTCACTATAACTTTCAATTTTTAATATATATATATAATTAATTAACTATGAATTTATTTATTTGTTTTATATTAATCTTAGCATGAGATTTCTTGCTTTGATTTTTTTTTATTTTGACAAACTTCACTCGCAGGGGCTCAGAGTAATTTGCTAAGAGAGCAAATTATGTTTTACTAGAGGGAGTTTTAGAAAGAACGATTTAATTTTAAAATAAAATAATTTTGATCTATTTTTATTTCGCAAGCGAAGTTATGTCGAATATATATATTTCAAAATAAACACACCATATTTCTTTAAACAGTTTTATTATAGATTTCCCAAAATGGGACTCTTATTTTATATTTCTGCAATTTAAAACAAAAGTAATATGCTATAGATTTTGACCTAGTAACAGCGCCGCTGGATAGCGTCAGTTAATTATCTTGCCTTTTTTTTTTAAGTTAGGGAAGGGGTTTTTTTTTCGAGAATTAAATTCCCTTATTTCTGTATGTATGTTTTTTTTTTGTAGATTAAATATTTATCTAAAATAGTTGGTTACACAGGTTTGTCTCTATGCAGTATTAGATCATTTTAAGGCTATTTAATTATAATTCATTCGTATTTAATGATTATAAGATCTCGGGTTAATAAAGAATGCTTGGAGTATCATGGACAGACCTAAAACGGTCATTCATTTGGTGTTTCGGAGTTAGCTTCCACTTTTGCATACATCTGTGAATTGGATAGCATGGCTGAGATAGAATTGGTTTGCCGGCATGATACCCATATAGGCAGGCATGTTGGCTCTCCTTAAATCCTATCTATCAGTATATGGACATGACATGTGGACGTATCGATTTCCCTTTTATTCTTCATTGGAATAGGCACTTGGGTGTCCAATCTGGCCTGTATGTTCTTACTTACATTTCTTCTCTCCTTTGCATTCGTATATTTATTAACCCGATATTGTTCTGTTTCTCTTTTGTCTATCTAATACATAAGCCATAGGAAACTGATTCTACGAAAGGATCTTCGATCTGAGTAATCAACTCTTTTATTAGTTTTTGTAATTGGTTAATATCGTTTGGTTTTAGCTAATTCACAATATAGTTCTTATAGGTTTGATTTTAGTTGTAAGTCCAACTAAAGTGGCTTGTTTGCTTGATAATTAACTGATCTATTTTTTTTGTGTTATAAAAGCTTACAGTTTTAATCACTGTAAAGTTAGTTATAAGCTATTCCAGCAAGGTCCACCAATGTCATCAAACATTAGTCATTTGAAATCTGAATTATTTTTTTTATAAAGAGAAATAGAATCAATTCCTTTTTCTATATGTTGGTGGAGTAAAACATCAAATTAGTCTCATTATCATCGTCTATTTAATTAATGTCTTTTTCAATAGAAATGTTGTTTTTTTAATCTTGTATAAAGAATTCATGAAAATAGTCATTCTTTATATACCTCAGTAAGACAGATGTTTAGACCTACTGCTGTATTAGAAGCTTGTACTAAATGCGCACGGGTAATTTTAAACTCTGTGATCATTTAATTATAAAATCATTTTTGTTATTTTAAAAGGTGAATAAATGTAAACAAAAGTAAAGGTGTATAAACTTCACAAAATAAATTGTACAAACTCAATAATGTCAATGTTAACCGCTCATATAAATAAAGTCATCATGAACTCATATAATTATAAAATTAATTTAAAGATTGTATTTTTTTTTGTTTTTAGAGCTTGAATTAAAGATTAATGTAGAATGCCTAATGATTTATATATATATATAACTAAAACAAACTTCCAGTGTTCCTTGGATCATTTTATTTACTTTTATTTGAAATAATTTTTGATTTTAAATATACCTATCAACCAATCACCCAAGTTCTCTCTAAAATATATAATTAAATTGAATCTCATGCTTTAAGACCCAGCTGCTGGGACGGTGAAAGTAAAGGAATTTGATCGTATTGTTGAGAAAGGCTATTGATTAGATCTTTGACCTGGGAATATAGGTAAATAGGGCAGAATTCACGATGTACCTGATTTATATATCTTGTACGTGGTCAGACTCAAAGTACTTTACCTGTATTCAGGGGTTTGTTGGATCAATGTGTGTTTTTCGACCGGTACACTCTCATGCTCCTTAGTGATTCTTTGTATATTTATTCATTATATTTAATAATTTATTAAATGGGGATGAAGATAGTTTCCCATCTCCCCATGTAACTTCTTAATCTTCCATATCATTAAAATATACAGCATCTATAAATGTTTTCCAGGAAGGCAATTGAAATAGCATTAAAATAAAATAAAAGTATGTTAGCCACTGAGAAAGTCAAATTCTTAGACATATTATTGGCAATCAAGATATCTGATCTCACCAAGAAAAAATTCAGGCTATTAAGGAGTTTCCAACATCAAAAAACTAAAAAGCAGATAAATCTTTTTTAGGATTATGCATCTTTAATAACTGTTTTACCAGGGATTTGCAGAAGATAGGGAATCATTACTGCAAAAGAAAGTATAGTGGTAATGAACTCCTGAGTATAATAAAGCTTTTGAAAATATAAAAGCAAAGTTTTGAACAGGGAATAATTGCACTGCAGAATTTTGGAAACAGGTAATACTTACTTTTCTGGATTCTAATAAACTCTTTATGGATTGGAAATTAGCTTATCCCAAATTCAGGAGAATATCCAAACTAGAGTTCTCTATTCTATAAGCTATTTACTAAAGATCAATTATGCTTATACTGAAAAAGAGGCCTTATCAATAGTATGGGCTTTTCAAAAGTTTAGACAATTTTTGTTAGAATCTAAGCTCCATTGTTGTCACAGATTACAAAAGTTTAGAATTTCTAAATCATATTTACTTAACTAGTAGTCAGTTGGTTTGTTGAAGTCTACAGTCCTCCAGCTCTTTCATCAAATAGTGTAAGGGATTTAAGAATATAATTGCAGACATCTAAAGTCTCAATCCAATTCAGCCAATTCAGGAACCTCTCAATGTGGAGCATGCATTCATAGAAAGTGTGGGCTTAGTAATAAATGAATCCATGGAACATTTAATGTGACTAGCTAACAGACCACAACAAGATAAACAGCTCCAATAAATTATTAGAATTTTATAAAACCTCATGGTGAATCAGTTAAATAAAACTATAAATTAAAAAATGTTTTAAAACAGAAGGATGAAAATGGAGAATGAAATGCAATGTTTCCATCTATTATACATGACCCTTATTTAGTACATCATTGTTTGTATTAGGAGTGGCCTAGGTCTCAGGAAGTTGATCGTGAATCTGTTACAAACATTGACAAATTATAGTGATAAATTCAGAACTGATTTGAATATAAAAAATAATAAAAATAAAAAAAGTAAAAATTCAAAATTATTCTCATTTAAAAATAGTTAAATTTAAAGTAACACTTGTTGTTATTGTCGATCTCAAAAATAAACTCAGATTGGAAGAAAGTGAAAAGAATTAAATTATTTTTGTGTAACACAAGAGCTAAAATTCTTAGAAATATTTAATTGTTATTTTCCCAAGGAGAAATGGCAATACCTTGTCTTGGAGAAACAAGGATTTTAATGAACTGATTATAAAACAAAAAAATTGTGAACTTTTTAAAACACTTTATATATTAATTTAATAATTGTAATTTAATAAATATTTTATAAAGAAATATGGACAAATTGTCCATTCTGGTTTTTGTTACTGCAAAAATAATGTTTTTTTCTGGTTTCCAGTTCAAAGTCCTGAAAAAAAACAGTTACCCTCAGATACAGTTTCACCAAAAAGTCACCCCCAACATATAAAACATTAGCCATTTCTGGATTATATGGTCATTATTGGATGCACAAAACAAAATATTTAATCAAAAATTGTTTTATTTGTGGTGGAATTCTTTCAGTTTTAAAGAATTGTGATGTATTTCCGAGGATTAAACCAGCTAACAAAATCTATATGGATCCCTTTCTATCAATTATATCAAAACCCTAAAGAAATCATGACCATTTATTTTGATGGACCATTGCTACCATTTTAATGATTGAAATATCTGGTGGTGGTTTATAATTTGTTCTCAAAATTTGTATTAGCTTATCCTGTGCCACAGACAACCATATGTCATACCATCAAAGTTTTAGAATCTCAGAATTTCCCAATTATAAGGAAACCTCAGATGATAATATATGACTATGATTCTCCATTTGTATCTGAAAATGGAATAAATGGATAATACAATAAAATATTATGTGTGTATTAACTTTTTTAGAAATTCTCTTTCCAATCCATGTGAGCATATCGTGGCTGAATTGGGTCATCTATTTAGGACTTATATAAATTTCAATCATTGAGGTTGTGTGAAACAGGAACAGCAGATAGTTAATTATATAAATTGGTCAGTGATTGAGTCTACTAGATTTGCACTTATGAGATTGCATTTTGGCAGACAGACCAAAGCTCTTTAAAACATGGCCCCCAATGATCAAAGATTAATACAGTCAGACAAGAAAAGAAATAAAAGAGCAAAGAGTCCTATTCTCAAATTTCAGGTAGGGGACCTGGTAATAATTAAAATTTCTAATCTTAGTAACCCTGAAAAGTTTCATGCTAGAAATTTCTAAACATGTATGATGGTCCTTATACTATTATTGGACAATAGAACAATAATGCTTTTTTGGACTATAACTGATTATGGTATAAAAGAGTCGTATAATACTCCAATAATAAAGCCATTCACTTATGAAAATACATACTAAATATTATGCTAGACTTTGTGTTCATTTGAAAGATTTATGTAAGTTATGAGAGATTTGTCATATTGAGTAGAAAAGTGTAGTCACTTAACATGAATGGTGGTAATTCCTAATGAAGTCACACCTTTTGTTTTTAAAGGAAATGTTTACATCATTTATTACAAATGGTTACCCAATAGAGGTTTTATTATTTGGTCTATATATCCCAGTCAGTTACTTGGTCTATTTTTGTATTAGTAGTAATTATATAGAAGTTATAAGGCTACACTTGTGGCATGATTCCAGTGTAAGTGTGGGGGTTAAGTATAGCTCTAAATCTTAGCATATTCATGATAAGATATTACTTTGTTACATCTCGGTTTTGTATCTAGCAGGTGGCTCAAATGGACTTATTGTTTTGTGATTATGCATGTGGTTAACCAATGTGAACAGAGACTAGACAAAGAAATTCAGTGGTGTAGCATTAGTTGATAAAAATTTCCATGTGTAATTTACTTGTTTAATCTATAATAAAATGTGAATGTGGCAAAAAATTGTATCCCCAGAATAAAATGTAGAAAGGATGAAATAAGAAATAGAATATTTATTTTTATAATCTCATTTTTAAGGGGGGGGGGGATATATAGTCATCACCCAGCATATATTGTTGATATACTAAGAATCTGTTGAGTTAAGAAGTTTATTTTAAAATCTTTTAAATAGTATTATTGTTTTCTGAATGTGCATGTATGTGTGTGCATGGGTGAGATATGTAAAAGCATCTTACTTGGAGTAAATAAACAATGAAGACAATATATATTAAATAGGTAATAAAGTGTGGGTACATGATCTGATCAAAAAGAAATGGATTGAAGGTATAATCACAAGCAAAATAGCTAAACAAATAATAACCATTCAAATGCAGAATTGAACAGAATATCAGAGACATATAAACCATGTCCACTGATGAGTCATTGAAGACATCCAGTTTCCAGCAGTACTACTAACAGATGGAAAAAGAATAGTCAAAATCTGTGAAAAACAAGAAATAGTTAACACAGATCCTGGTGAAGAAATTCAAGAGAAATGACACTCAGTTAAAATGTAGTGAAACAGAAGCAGTAACAGAGATGCAAGATGAGATACCAATGGAAACAACAGAAGAACATAGACCATCCAGGCCTCAATGTAAAAACTAGAAGCATAAAAGATTATGCGATTATGTGTAAAACATAGTAATCTGTTTTCTGGAGTAAGGGGAGGATTATTGAAATATTAATTTACAGAAAGCAAATAAATAAATAGCTGGAATAAGATTAATCAAATTTTTGTATTATAAAATGTTTAATTAAAACATGTTATGTAAAGTAATTATTATCAGAAGGGAAAAAATAATCAGAAAGTAGAAGAAATATAAATTAAAATACTAATTAAATTTACAGAGGCAAGATTAAACTGATAATATACCCACCACCCAGAAATTCCCTAATGAGCTTAATTACTCCAAAAAACAGGATTGAAAGTATATAAACTGTGGAAAAAAGCAACATGTGCTTTTCTTCATTATCTTCAGAGCAATTGTGACACAAGAGTGATGCAGTGGAAGAAACCAGAGGGAACATCAGTCCCAGAATTTTAGCTTCTGAAGGTCAATAAACTGACTAGGGCCATAATAGATCACCCTGATATTATTATTTTAAGTATCTTAAGAACCACCAGACTTAAAGAACAGTAATAATGGTAAAAATAAATGTACTGCTTTTAATATCTTATTATTAGTGAATAGACTTAATAAGAAAAAGACTTATTTTTAATTAGCTGCAATCTGATTATATAAATTAGAATAGTGTTTCATTCATATATATATATTATACTTGTATATGTCAGCATGTATATTAAATTGTATAAATTGAAATCTGAGTTGTGTTCTTTGTGTCCTCATAATAATATTCTGTACTAAATTTGTTATTCTTACTCTGGACATTAGTGAGCTAAGTCATGGAATTTTATTTATAATATAAAAGTTAAAATACGGTCAGTTCCTTTATATATTATAAAATTCATAGAGAAAAAAATATTAATTTTAATATATATATTAATAGAAATGAGGAAAAAGAGAATGTGTGATAATTCTAATATAGTAAAACTAAACAATGATGTTTGAGGAGATAGAGAATGAATATGATATATACAATGAAATCTACACCTATTACTCGAGAAATACGTGGGTGTGTGTATATATAATTTTAATACCACAGTAATTATATATGATGTTTTCTATAAACCTGAGTTAATATTAAGTGTATTATTGAGATATTTGCATATTTTCTTATTTCTTTTCATAATCTACTATTTTAATTTTATAAATCTTCAAAATTATAGTCCAAGATTCTCTATACCTTAATAATTGCAATGAAAAAAATCTTTGATCAACATTTGTTTTGTGTCACATTTGTGTTTCATTTCACTGGTATTATACTGTGAGCAATGAGGCATCTCCTTGAATTGACCAGCTTTTCATAAATGTGTACAACATTCAACTGAATTTCAACTGCATCAACTTGTTTTTGCCTATTTAAAATAAAATAAATGCTGCACTATAATAAAAACAAATAATAACATGAATATAATGATTCCAAGGTAACATTATCATATGCAAAAATACTTCCATAAATTAAAACTCAAATCATTGTTTGTAGCTATCGTTATGAAGCATTACTCTTAGCAATTATAATTTTTAAATCTCTTAATTCAAAGAAAAAATGGACAGCAAAAAATATTTACACTATTTCAATTTTTTTAAAAAAAACTATCTATGCAGGAAAAATTTGCAATAAGACAATAATGTACCAGCAATATAATAAAATGACAGTTTAAGGAATGATGGTTTTTGTCGGAAAATTTTATGATGTAAAAAGCAGTAAATAATGGAGGGAAATGAACATAATGAAAAACATCCCATGCATTTATTATAAATAAAAATTTATACAAGATTAAAAACATTAAAATTCACTTTAATTTGTAAACATGTTTTGCAGTTTACTATTTATATAGATCCAGTGAGATTTTACAAACACTTATAGCAGTGGATGTTAAGATAGAGAGGGAGGAGTTTACTATTTACATCATAATCTTTTTATTTTAACTATATAATACCATTTATATCTTTATTAATCATTTTACAATACAATCTATGCCTATTATATAACCCACTTATAATAGAATAAAAATAATGACAAAGAATTAGACAAATAAATCTTAATATTCCTTTGAATCAAAACACTTTATAACAATACAAACTTATACTAGAAGTAAAATATTTATATTTATACTTACATGAAATGATTCATGGGTGGATGAGATAATTTAATATGCCCTGCTAATCTAAAATATCAATGATATCTAAATCTATGACTCATTAATTGATTTTCAATTATAACCAAATGAAATAAAAGTAATGCTAATTCAGCCATGCTATTCCAATAAAATCAATATACTCTAATTAAGTCAATAATAATAAGATTAAATACTTAATAGTTAGTACAAAATCAATCAACCTGACATCTCTCCACTTTTACCAACTTACAATACTATAAAATAAAATCATCTTATTTGATAACATTAAAATTTATAATATCCAATCACCTCAATATATAAAATAAATGATAGATTTCTATTTGATGCTTATTCAAATGCTATGGACAAATCATATCCAATTACTCTTCAATTTAATAAAGCTAGGTTATTAAAACTTTAGACTATAACAATTAAGACATGAAAGATTATTAGTGTTTATTATAATCCAATATTAATTTTAATATGTAAACTAAATTTATGATCCACTTCAATGAACTTTGAATAAATTAAAGCAAATTGCTAGATTTGTAACAGAAAATATATTACTATTACCAACTTTATAACTGAATAAGATTACAATCTTTATGGCTGTATACTGACTTAATATAATATTCACTTTTATCAATAATGACTTAAAATAAAATATGTGAAAAATTTATTGCAATTATCTTTACTCATCTTCAATAAGTATCATAATTGTATCTTTGTCAATCATCGAGACAATTCACATATAATTTTTACCTTAATATAACTTATTTCTTACTAACAATAATTACCACAACTTTCTAATTACTTATTAAATATTTAAGAATGCCAAATCAATTAATTTATTGTTACATAAAAATCTATACTTGGTCAGATAATAAACATTAAATTCAATACAAAGAAAATGATATGTAATTATACTCTCTTATCCCATCCTGTGGTTTAGTTTCCAGACTATTTTGTAATTGCTTCTAATGAATTGTGTGATATAATCAATTAGTGAATATCATTCTCATCCAAATACTCTTAACCAGTAAATTTCACTGTAGAATTGGGTAACAATCAAACAGGGTTAGTTGTTTTAAATTAATTTAACATTTATTAATAAATGGATTAAAATTAAATAAAAAATTATACATATATGCAAACTCCATAAACATTTAAAATATATACATATGATCCAATTATGCCTTATGCAATATGTTCTCAATTGATATGAAATTTTTAAATTAAGTAGTTGATTGTATGTTGAGCTTCACCTATCAAAATGCTAAGATTAAAGTGTATGCTTATGTAACACAAGCATGTTGTAATACATTTGCACTTTTCAAAATATAAGAGAGGCAAGAACATTTTTAATCTATATATAAAAATAGATAATTGAAATAAAAATATACTAAAGATAAATCTACCTATTCATTAATGTTATTCTAAAAGAATATAATAAAAAGAAATACTTGAAATTAATTTATAATTGATGAATAAGAAGATAAATATTTTAAAATTATAATTACTAAGTTACTAAATATAAATTTAATTTTAGAAAAACATAATTCCCTTATTTTTTTAGCATGTAAAATAAATCTTTACTCAACTTAAATGTACTACTATTTATAACAATAAACACTATAGAGTTATTGTTTTTCTGAAGGTTTATGATGGTGGTGTTCTAGTTGTATTTTTATATTGGACTATTTACATAATTTAATATGTATATTGAATGTCTTTAGAAAAATTTAACTTTATTTAAATATTCCAAATACATTCAGTCCAATATAAAAATAAACTATAGAATTATATATATATAATGATATATTAGCAAACAACCTGATTCATTGTTCTCAAATGTAACATTTCCAAAATAGTATCATAGTTCTAATGTCTATTTCTTGACATATGATTCATTGATATTTTGTTATTCCAGAAAAATAAAAACTTCATAAAAAACTATTTGTTAGTTACAATATTTTTTAAGATATTCAAAATATTTTTTCATATAGCAGGTATTTATTTGATTTATGTGCCATTATAAGTGAATAAATACCAGTTTATATCCATGATGATGAAATGTAAATGTATTTTCCTTTAATAAGTATTTGATTAATAAAACATTTCAAGTAAACAGAAGCTATTTTCATCCATGACAATGTTATGGAAATTGAGTCAATTTATATCTTGCATATAAATAATTCATTGTTATAAAATTTGTATCATCAGGCAAACACATTTTCTGTTGTTAGCATTTAGATCTCATCATTGACAAGTAGGTAATATTCATTTTTAATAGCTAATAAATATTCCAATGGTTTATAAACACTGAATTAATTTTCATTCTTTCAACAAATTGTCACCTTTTACAAATTCCCAACAAACCTGCCCAGTTAATGGATGAATATTATTGTTTTTACCTTATCATTCTATACATTTAATAGTAATATATTTGTTAAAAAAAATTTTTTTTGTTGGTAGAGAGATGTTGTACCTATTGAATTTTAAAATTAATTTCAATATGTGTATAATGTCAATTGAAAAAAAAAATTGGGGTTTGATTTTAATAGTGAATATATTAACCTGGAGAGAATTAGAATATGTTGTTATGACAATAATAATATTGAAGAAAGAAATGTTTATTATTAATTGTAGTGTATAAGAATTATGAATTGACTTCATTCATTTTAAAAATAAATATGTAAATAATAAAGTTTAGTCTTGATAAATGCATTTTTTTATTATATGTACTTTTGTCACTGCATTCACAATAGTAGGTTACAAATAATACACCTAAATGTTTAATGTCTCAAATATGTTTGTTACTTTGTTCTTATAATATTGCATTGAAAAATAAGTGTAAAAAGCATGTTACCATTGTAGTATAAAATAATGTAGTATAAATTGTTTTTAGTTTATATTGGAGTGAAAATAATTTTATTTGTATTTTTTAAAAATATGAATATTTATTATATGTAATAATTGTAAAATAATCATTTTTATTTGTTATTATTGTGTAATAAGAATATTTATGGGATGCTGTATGAAATTGACCAAAGAATCAGTGTAGGCCATTGGCTATAGTTTCTCTGATATCAATTGAAATAATCTATAAATAGAACTAAATGGATTAAACCAGATTTCTTATCTTGGCTTCAATAGAAGCAAACCTAAATTCCTTCATGTATTTTTTATTTGTTTTTAAAAGTATATAATTATTAAATGGATGAAACAATGGGTTGAAAACAATAGTATTCATTCATTTACTGAGCAGATTTATTGGCAGTTTCTAAGAGGTGACAATTTGTTAAAAGAATGAAAATTAATTCATAGTATTTAAAAACCATCAGAATATTTTTAAGGTGTTAAAATGAATATCATCTGCTTTTCAATGATGAGATTTAAATGCTAACAACAGAAAATGTACACAAGGATTATGTTTTCCTGCATAAGCAAGATATAAATTGGCTCAATTTCCATTGCATTTTCTGGATGAAACTAGTATCTGTTCACTTATAATGTCTTATGAATAAAATACTTGTTAAAAAAAGGATATTTATGTTGCATCATCATGGATAATAACCAGTAACTTATAATGTCACATAAGCCAAATATCTGCTTTATGAAAGGATATTTTGGATATCTTAAAAAAATATCATAACTAACAAAATGTGATTACTAATCTAATAGCTTCTTGTGATCTTTCTACTTTTCTGGAATAACAAAGTAACATTGGATTATAATTCAAGAAATACCCATTATGACTATGATACTAATTTGGAAATGTTGCATTTGAGGACAATGAATTAAGTCATTCGCTATATAATATTATTTTTACACATATAACTGTATAGTGTTATCAATATGAAAAATAGTACAATTTAAATTGAGATTTATTTTACATGCTTAAAATATGAGTTATGTTTTTCTAAAATTAAATTTATATTTAATAGCTTAGTAATTATAATTATAATTTAAAAATAATTATCGTCTTATTTGTTAAATATAAATTAATTTCAAGTATTTTTTAGTTTATTCCTTTAGAATAATGTGAATGAATATATAGATAGATCTTTAGTATATTCTTATTTCAATTAACTATTTTTTTAATATAAAGAATGTTCTTGACTCTCTTATATTTTGAAAAATGCATAAGTATTACATTTGTGTTACATAAACATAATTTTAATCTTAGCATTTTATAGGTGAAGTTTAATGTACAATCACTTATTTAATTTTAAAACATTAATGTCAATTGAGAACCTATTACAGAAAGCATAAATGGATTATATGCATATATTTTAAATGTTTATGATGTTTGCCATATACACCTAGGTCTCGTTTTATGCCGTAGATAGGTTCCACAGAAAACTCGCATTAAAAAAATCACACAAAAATAGACTTAACTTACCTTGAAAAATGGGGGATAGGGTCTGTAATTTTCAGAATTTGCATAAAAGCAAAGCAACAAGAAAAAATTACTTTAAAATTAGCATTAAAAAAATAAGCAAATAAAGTAGGTCTAATAAAAAATTTCAAATATTTGAAAAAAATTAATACAAGACAAACTTTTTTTATTAACTACAGTATTTAATTTTACATTTTTCATACATATTTTAATCATTACTGCTAGCGTTTGTTTGTAAACTGGTAAGTAATCAGATTCGATGTGATGTGATGTATTGTGGCTTCTCCTTAAATAAAGTCAAGAATCTCTCAGCAATTATGCCCAGAGAAACCTATTAGTGACTATTTTTATTCGTGATATGATGTACAGCTAGCGCTACTTTCAGTTTTGTGCTGTGTTAATGGTTTTATGTTTCTATATTAAAAAATGAGATCATGATAAAAACAAAAAGATTATACATTATCATTAGGAAGATTATTTTCAGTATATAAAATCTTCATTTTTTATTTTAGAAATCTTAAAAGATTATTTTTTTTTGTTATATATAACAAAATACGTTTTAAAAGTTTAAATTTTTTTGAAGATTTATTACGATATTTTTATATGTAAGTATAAATCTATTATTATTATTTACTCATTAGTATAAATAGGTTATTTACATAGAAGCTAAGATTCTAAATACAGCTTCAGGCCATATTCACGTTTGCTGCTAATATAATGTTATATTTTTGAAAAAAAAGTATTTCAAGTGAAAATAAGTTATTAATAATTTAAATTTCTTGATGTCTAATAAATATAGTGAAATATGAAAGATGTTAAGAAGAAACATGAATCGCATAACTTCAAAATCGCATTAAAATAATCCGCATAAAATGAGACCCAGGTTTATATAATTTTTATCCATTTGTTAATGAATGTTGAATTAATTTAAAACAAGTAAACTTGTTTAATTGTTATTCAATTCTACAGTGCAAATTTATTGATTAAGGGTATTTGGATGAGACAATATTCATTAATTAACTATATCACATAATTCATTAAAAGTTACAAAATATTCCAAAAACTAAATCACAGGCTGGGTAAAAAGTATAATTAGATATCATTTTCTTTGTATTGAAATGGAAACCTCCCCAATCTCTTTCCATTTCACAGTCAACCTAATGACCTACTCTTCGGAACTAGTTTCGAACCTATCTTAAATGTAAAAATGTAATATATAAGTCGAGCGGTAAAACTTTGCTATCATGGCCGCTTGAATGGCATCATCTGTTTACATATGAAAATACATTATAATTAGACAGGTTTGATAAAATTATAGCGTAGAAAGGCTCATAATTTATTATAAAATGTTTTATTAATTTTCAGTCAATTCTTAATTATATTTGCTATTATATTTGTATGTGGATGGATAATTTAAACCTTGGAATGATGGTATAATGATTCGTATATATATTTAAGTTTAAATAAAAAGAAATAATGTAAAACATTTTCTTTAAAAATATATTTAACGGTTTTCTGATTTAATGTTTTATATATATATATAACAGAAATTAAAGTATTTTTTTTTAATCTGTCCAATTTGTTATTTTGTAAAAACAAATATGTTAAAAGTTATTTATTTCAGTAAAATAAAAATTCGTTTATAATTAAAAATGAGAATTTTGTGTAAACAAAAAATCAATTAGTGACCGCACCCGGGGTAAAAGCAAAATATGTTTACTGATTGATTTTGTTTCAACAAAAGACTTTATGATTAAATCAGAATAGCATTACTTCTGCTAAGCTTTAACATTCTATAACACCTAAAAAGGAATTTAATTAGTGAAATCTGAATCGAATTATATGATGTATATATTTTAATAATTTTAAGTAAATTAAAGATAACACCTCGGAGACGTTATCTGTTGTAGAAATTAGATTGTATGATTTTGTTTTAATTAAAAGTCAATTGGTCCCGAGGCAAATGAAATTCCAAAAAGGTGTTAAGGCTTGGCAAAAAATATATAAACAGGCCTTATTTTAAGTGAAAAGATATACTCCATCTTGCTTTTGAAGAGCTGTTAATATCAGAAGTTATATATTGTTTAATGTTACCATGTCTGGCTAAAGTCAGGCTAGAATTTTGCTGCTTTCCCGTGATTGAACGTCGGAAGTCGATCCACCCAATGTCTGAAGCAACAACCAACATTTCCCTAACAGCTTATAATAGGTGGAAGATGCCGTAAGCTGCTAAAAAGAACTTGCCTTCATTCCAATTTCAGTCCAGCTACAGAAACACCATTTTAAATTGTCTCGTAACTGAATAGAAGATGCCATAATCAATCAAAGAACTCACCTTCATTCCAGCTCGAGTATCTCCAGTCCAGCTATAGAACTGTTTTAATACTATTCAAAATCGCAGAGCTCTGTGTAAAATCCAACATAATCATTATTTCTTCAAAATACAGGTTAGCTAACCATATAACCATCTTATTGTAACTTCTTTCTAAATTGTTTTCTAAATAATATTTGAAGTATATAAAATGTAATACTTTTGCTAATTTCTTTTTATTAATTCAATATTTTGCTATATAATTTAATCACTGCAGTATATTTACTTTTCTTTTGATTATTTTAAATAATTATTGATTATGCCTGCGTTTCGAAACAGTGTGCATTTAATGACAAAATATGTTTCTTTTTAAGACAATTTAAAATCTTCGAAATATTAGTTATTATAATATCAATTTGCACGCTGTCTCGAACCCTATTTCTAAATAATAGCGACCCTTTGTGCTCGTTGTTATTTAGTCATTTATTAATTAATTAATTTAAATATAAAACGTGGCTATAAATCCAAATTCACAACCTTTAATTTATATTACTAAAAGTTAAACTAGCCTGGAGTGTAATTATAAGTATATTCTTCGTATTAAAGTATTCATAAGTCCTTTAAATATACTTTTCCCCCTTTTTAAAAGTTTAGTAATTATAGATAACTGAAAAGATTGACCGGGATAAAGTAAAGTTTGTACATATATATTCCTGTCAGTAGCATATCGTATTTCTCATGCTACCAAAGAGTGAGCTCTTTTGATCAAGCTGATAAACTTGTGTTCACCTAATATATGATATTTAATTCATAATATACTTCGGCTTGGCGGATGTGGAATTTATTAATGTTTTATCGTTATGCTGTTTTTTTTATATATATACATAAGATGGAGCCATGGTAAGTCCAGCCCATCTTCCTCTTTTATGGGTAGTGCAGCAGCTAATACTGAGCTAAGGGCCAAATTAGCATGTAAGTCCCCCGCTTTTTATGAACCAAATAAAGGTTTCCTTTTTGCAGCATGATGACCGGTTATTGGGTAAACTGTTGTTTGTCACGAAAAGCCTAAAACTATTTTTCCATCCACAGAGCGACTTCATTATTATATTTTACTTGTGCCAAGCATATTAGTAAAATCTCTATAGCCAACTCTACCTCCCTGATATGCAATCTTTGGCGTTGATCCGAAGCATTCTTGAAAACCCGTTCGATCTTAAGCTATCTGGGATGCTTTATATGCCCATATTTAATATAAAAACTTATTATAATTAGATGTATTATTAAGCTTCACTCCAGACTTGGTTTGATTTCATGTATAATAGCCACTCGAACTGATTATAAAAGGACATAACTACTAAGTGAATGTAGTGATTAGTTGTATAGCATGATATTTGGCTCCATTTAAATAATAGCAACAAACCTATTTGCCAACGTATCAATTATTGTTCAAATGGCCTAGAGAAATGTTACTTTATAAATAAAATGCCTGCATGCATTTGCCAACAATAATGTTATATCAAAATACATCTCAAATTGTCAATAAATATATTTATAATTCATCATACATCCATTTCTGTCTCATTATTAGATCGATCCAATTCAGTAATTGCCCATAGCTTTTCATTAGTAAAGCCCCTATTAAATTAATATATTAGATATTATCTTTGGAATGTCTCTAGTATTAAGTTGTTTATATATATATGTTTAAGTCCATGAGTCTTATTGTTTTCTCCGATTTGCTAGCGGGCCGGATTAAGAATTAAATCTCATGTGCTATCATTGTTATGTTATCCATTAGGTGTTAGATCTGGGGCTTGGAGAGTGGGTTCGAATCCAGGCTGGTCCCTGACCTAAATCTCAGGCTTGACTGGGTTTGAAGTACATTATGTGAGTTCCAGCTCCTGTTAGATGGATAAGCATCTTTTAATTGGCACATAGGCTTTTTTTCCAGCATTTGGATGCCCATCATGAGGCTTCAATAGAAATACCTACATATCCTGAGTTATGGACTTTTGTGTGTATATAGCAAAAAAAAATTATTAAATTTATTTTGTGTCTTTCCTGTTCACTAGTGACTGGCGCCCGAGGATGATTGATCAAGTTATAAGTCATCCTCTTATAAATTTGTCATTAGGGAGCAGAGAAAAGAAATTTAGATTAAAAGAAAAGGGGGGTCTCATTGTTTTATCAAAGTATTTTTATGAATTGGAGTGATTTAGAATGAGTAAGAAATATATATATATAAATAAGGTCAAATTAACCAAAAGTTAAAAGGTTTGAAATTGGTGCAGACGGGTAAATGGAATTAGGTCATAAATATCAGCTATTTAAGTATATCAAAAAAACAGAAACAGCTGGAAGAAGAGATCGGGGGTGAGTTAAGTTTTTATTAATTCATTTGAATATTAAAATATGTGTTATACTTCAGATATATAGACGGAAAAAAAAAGATTTTTTTTTTTTATTTTGTATACTTTATTAAAGCTAAAAAAAAAAAAGAAGGGATTTTTTTAAAATAAAAAAGTTTCATATACTTTATTAAATAAATAAAATAAAAAGTAGGGAGATGAAAATTTTTTTTTAATTCATTATATGTTGGACAGGCATCAAGACGAAGGTGTAGGCTTATAGATATACTAGTGAGTTAGGCATAGAGTTGGGATGGAAGTGAACAAGTCATTCTTGAAGGGGGAGTGCAGCAAACAGCCGTATTAAAAAGTGTAATAAAAGTTTTAAAAATCAAATATTTATTAGGTCCAATAATAATAATTTTGAAAGGATTATACAGGATAACAGAAAACTGTAGCTATGCCAGAGAATTTAGTTACAGAAATATCGGAACAGATACCGATAAAGAAGATTAAGCAGGAAGGCCAGGATTTGAATTGGTTGCTGAGACAGCTTAGAGAGGATACAGAGGAAAGAGATCAGAAAATGTCACAAAGATTTAAAAACCTTGGCAGAGAGATTAGACAAGAGATGGAAGACAGAGATAAAAGGCTGGAGGAAAAGTTGAGCCAAGGTTTACAGGGATTATCAATCAGCTGCCAGCAGCAGTCTGAAGAAATTAGGGGAGAATTTAAAGAAATGTTACATAAAAACCAGGAAGAAAATAGCAAGGAATTTGTTATGATTAAAGAAGAAGTTAAGGCTTTAGTTGAACAAGTAGAATGTCAAGAAAAGAGTTTGAAAGAAAGGGTCTTTAAAGTAGGGGAATTTAACAGTAAATTGCAAGAGTATGAAGAAGCCCAAAGGGAGATCAGAAAGGAAATATATGAAATAAAAGAAAACCTGCTACAAAGAAGTCAAGTAGCCACCCAAGAAGGAAACATGATCACCGCGTATATTCAAGAAATGAGGAAAGATCTGGCAGAGATGAAAGAAGCAAAGAAAAGTTTAGAAAATAACTTAACTAGTAATTACCAAGCCAACAATTCTAATAGAATAGAGATTGTGCAGGTTATTAGTGAGACAGTACATAAAGTTGATGATCTTAAAGAGGGGGAAATCGATAAGGAAAGCACTATTATCAAAGGATACATGCAACAGGCCATCCCAGACAGGAAGAGATCAGATTTAACACTAGAAGTAGGAAACTTGGATACAACTGGATCGATAGCATTATCAGGCAGTACACCCAAAGAAGTTGGAGAAAACCCAAAAGCCCACCTAGAAAGTCTACAAGAATTTTTTTGTGTTCAGAATGTCCAAATAGCTGACCAAATAGCCATTGGTATACATCATTTATATGGATATGCTAAGTCATGGTTGGATTGCTGCATGGAGTTATTTTTTAAGCAACCCCCAGATCCTATTTAAATTGTTAGTTTTTTTTGTGAGTGACTTGATCTTTTTATATACCCTTTATATATATATTATACACTCTATATTTTATCTATATACACTTTATATTTTATCCATATATTTTATCTATATACCTTTTATATATTACACACATTATATTTTATATATATATATAATAAAACATATCCATTATTTTGACCAAGATGTATACTCGTTTGGGTATATATCTGTTTAAGTTTAAAATATTAACTAATAACCGAAAATTTCATTATATGTATTGATAATTGTTAGAAGCATCAAAGGTATTATATAGTGTAATTTAGTATGATGTAGTATCATAAGTGTAGCATAGGATTAAATCATGAGTTTATACTTTGAAAGAAGCCATAATTTAGCTCTGGGTTTATATAAGTAAAGTCATTTTTTTTTGTTTTTTTTTTTACCAAGTTTACTTATATAAAACGGAAACTTCCCCAATCTCTTTCTGTTTCACCATTAACCTAATGACCTACTCGTCTGAACTAGTTTCGAACCTATCTTAAATGTAAAAATGTAATATATAAGTTGAGTGGTAAAACTTTGCTATCATGGCCGCTTGAATGGCATCATCTATTAACATACGAAAATACGCTATAATTAGATAGGTTTGATAAAATTATAGCGTAGAAAGGCTCATAATTTATTATAAAATGTTTTATTAATTTTCAGTCAATTCTTAATTATATTCGCTATTATAATCGTATGTCGATGGATAATTTAAACCTTGGAATGATGGTATAATGATTCGTATATATATTTAAGTTTAAATAAAAAGAAATAATGTAAAACATTTTCTTTAAAAATATATTTAACAGTTTTCTGATTTATTGTTTTATATATATATAACAGAAACTAAAGTATTTTTTTTAAATCTGTCCAATTTGTTATTTTGTAAATACAAATATGTTAAAAGTTATTTATTTCAGTAAAATAAAAATCCGTTTATAATTAAAAATGAGAATTTTGTGTAAACAAGAAATCAATTAGTAACCGCACCCGGGGTAAAAGCAAAATCTGTTTACTGATTGATTTTGTTTCAACAAAAGACTTTATGATTAAATCAGAATAGCATTACTTCTGCTAAGCTTTAACATTCTATAACACCTAAAAAGGAATTTAATTAGTGAAATCTGAATCGAATTATATGATGTATATATTTTAATAATTTTAAGTAAATTAAAGATAACACCTCGGAGACGTTATCTGTTGTAGAAATTAGATTGTATGATTTTGTTTTAATTAAAAGTCAATTGGTCCCGAGGCAAACGAAATTCCAAAAAGGTGTTAAGGCTTGGCAAAAAATATATAAATAGGCCTTATTTTAAGCAGGAAGATATACTCCATTTTGCTTTTGAAGAGCTGTTAATATCAGAAGTTATAAATTGTTTAATTTTACCATGTCTGGCTAAAGTCAGGCTAGAATTTTGCTGCTTTCCCATGATGGAACGTCGGAAGTCGATCCACCCAATGTCCGAAGCAACAACCAATGTTGCCCTAACAGCTTATAATAGGTAGAAGATGTCGTATGCCGCTAAAAAGAACTTGCCTTCATTCCAATTTCAGTCCAGCTATAGAAACACCATTTTAAATCATCTCGTAACTGAATAGAAGATACCATAATCAACCAAAGAACTCACCTTCATTCCAGCTCGAGTATCTCCAGTCCAGCTATAGAACTGTTTTAATACTATTTAAAATCGCAGAGCTCTGTGTGAAATCTAACATAATCACTATTTCTTCAAAATACAATTTAGCTAACCTTATAACCATCTTATTGTAACTTCTTTCTAAATTGTTTTCTAAATAATATTTGAAGTATATAAAATGTAATACTTTTGCTAATTTCTTTTTATTAATTCAATATTTTGCTATATAATTTAATCACTGCAGTATATTTACTTTTCTTTTGATTATTTTAAATAATTATTGGTTATGCTTGCATTTCGAAACAGCATGCATTTAATTACAAAATATGTTTCTTTTTAAGACAATTTAAAATCTTCGAAATATTAGTTATTATAATGTCATTTTGCACGCTGTCTCGAACCCTATTTCTAAATAATAGCGACCCTTTGTGCTCGTTGTTATTTAGTCATTTATTAATTAATTAATTTAAATATAAAACGTGGCTATAAATCCAAATTCACAACCTTTAATTTATATTACTAAAAGTTAAACTAGCCTGGAGTGTAATTATAAGTATATTCTTCGTATTAAAGTATTCATAAGTCCTTTAAATATACTTTTCCCCCTTTTTAAAAGTTTAGTAATTATAGATAACTGAAAAGATTGACCGGGATAAAGTAAAGTTTGTACATATATATTCCCATCAGTAGCATATCGTATTTCTCATGCTACTGAAGAGTGGGCTCTTTTGATCAAGCAGATAAACTTGTGTTCATCTAATATGGCTTGGAGGATGTGGAATTTATTAATATTTTATCGTTATGCTGTTTTTTTATATATACATAAGATGGAGCCACGGTAAGTCCAGCCCATCTTCTTCTTTTACGGGTAGTGCAGCATCTAATACTGAGCTAAGGGCCAGATTAGCACATAAGTTCCCGCTTCTTATGAACCAAATAAAGGTTCCCTTTTTGCAGCATGACGACCGGTTATTGGGTAAACCGCTGTTTGTCATGAAAACCCTAAAACTATTCTTCCATCTGCAGAGCAACTTCATTATTATATTTTACTTGTGCCGAGCATATTAGTAAAATCTCTATAGCCAACTCTACCTCCCTAATATGCAGTCTTTGGCGTTGATCTGAAGCATTCTTGAAAACCCGTTCTATCTTAAGCTATCTGGGATGCTTTATATGCCCATATATAATATAAAAAATTATTATAATTAGATGTATTATTAAGCTTCACTCCAGACTTGGTTTGATTTCATGTATAATAGCCACTCGAACTGATTATAAAAGGACATGACTAATAGGTGAATGTAGTGATTAGTTGTATAGCATGATATTTGGCTCCATTTAAATAATAGCAACAAACCTATTTGCCACTGTATCAATTATTGTTCAAATGGCCTAGAGAAATGTTATTTTATAAATAAAATGCCTGCGTGCATTTGCCAACAATAATGTTATATCAAAATACATCTCAAATTGTCAATAAATATATTTATAATTCATCATATATCCATTTCTGTCTCATTATTAGATCAATCCAATTCACTAATTGCCCATAGCTTTTCATTAGTAAAGCCCCTATTAAATTAATATATTAGATATTATCTTTGGAATGTCTCTAGTATTAAGTTGTTTATATATATGTTTAAGTCCATAAGTCTTATTGTTTTCTCCGATTTGCTAGTGGGCCGGATTAAGAATTAAATCTCGTGTGCTATCATTGTTATGTTATCCATTAGGTGTTAGATCTGGGGTTTGGAGAGTGGGTTCGAATCCAAGCTGGTCCCTGACCTAAATCTCGGGCTTGACTGGGTTTGAAGTACATTATGTGAGTTCCAGCTCATGTTCGATGGATAAGCATGTTTTAACCGGCACAGTATTGAATTTAATGATAATCAGCATTACATTGCCACTTATTAAATAGACATAGAGTTACATTTATATTTTAAATAAATTACAAATTACATGAATGGAGGTTTTAAGAATTCATATTAATGGCAGAGATGGGACTACCTTCTGTGACTTGACGGCCATACAGATTGATATGCATATGGAAAAATAAACATGGGAAAACATGGGCGGCAATGCAGAGTTTGGAAAAATAATGGTTGCATCTTTGTAGAACTAGATTAGCATTTCGTTACAGCAGTCTTTAAGTGGTGATGGCACAATAGCATAGCAGTATGGAGATGATCTGGGAAAGCAAATTTCCCTCTACTCAGAAGTCATAGTTAAAATTTTGAGTGATGTAGATTTGTTCTGCAACACTTCTGAAATAAAAGCAAAGAGTGCCTAGCATAAAATTTTGACTGTATTTATACGCCACCAAAACCTTCTAGAAACTTCTATTACCTTGCAGCGGACGAAGCTTGGATGTGCATTAACTGGCCTGACTGCTCTTACCCTTTCCTCAAGATTTACATTTTAAAGATGACAATGCAATAAGTCCAGAGAGTATTGTTTTAATCTATTTCAAGTTTGGAAATAGATTCAAGAGATATATTTTCCATTAATGTTAGGATTTCTAAAATAAATCTACTTTTGTTTATAAGTTATGTTAATTACTCTCTTGAACTTTCTCTGGTATTGTGTCAGCTTAATAAAATGCATGATTTGTAAATGATAAAATATAAAATATTTAATAAAATGAGATATGATGTACAATATTTTTAGCTATCTGTGATACATACACACACATACTCAACTATTTACGCTGGTGGAATTTAAATATTTCTCAATTAAAACTATTCTTATTCAAAATAATGTTTAACTTAAAAAGAGGGGGTACTCATGTGTATTTGTGCTCCCTAGTGATTAACAAATATATAAATGGGTTTGAACCTTTGAACCTCTGGTTCAAAGTTTCTAAGATCACCAGACAGTGAAGCAAAATATGTATAACAGATTTTACTGCTTCAATATATATATATCACTATGCCAATGATATAAGAATGTATGTAAATTTTGTTCATTAATTTGTATTTTATACTCAAATATTTCTTTAAGTATAACTTGTTTTTATATTTCAATTTTATTAGTTTTATTGGTCTTAGCCTTTCATATATGTATCATAGATTATAAATATTTCAGTTTTAACCCTTTAATGTCTTTAATTTCTTTGACAGTTGAGAATTAAGTAATAAAATGCAATACTTTTTGAGAATTATTTATTTTTGTCCTGTTAGATTCTTTTCCTCCTTCAATTTTGTCATTGTTTTAAACAAACTAGATTTTCTAAGCAAAATTAAAAAGTGTTCTTGTAAGTTAGATTTAAAAAAGAAACTGTAGATTAATATCTTTTAAAATACATGTTTTAATTAATAATATCCCAGAACTTAACATATTCCTTTCTTACTTTGTGGATATCTATATAACAAATTTTATATACGTGTTAAGCTGTCAAAATAATGAGTTTTTCTTGTGTTTATGTCATACATACATGAAAGAAGCAGATATTATTGGCTTGTGTGTGTGTGCATGTATGTAAATGATTCCTTTTTAGATACCATGGAGAGGTTTATTTATCTATTTAGCCTTTATTTCTGTACATGCCAATAGATACAGGAAGATCATGATTAAACATTGGATTCAACTAAGTTTCTGCCCATGCTCATTTATGTACTTTTATCTGTTTTAACATGTTTATTTATCACTTGAAATTTGCAGTCCTTATTGCTTTTACATTGGCTTAAGTGTAGTAAAGCTTCCCATGCCTTTAGATATATTTTTCACTTTTATTTAACACAGGTTACTTAGGACCTATTTATTATTGTTCATTACATGTTCTCTCTCATTGCCTGGTCTTGTGTAAGCTTGTCTAATAATAAAATCTGCCAATGTTCAATAGTAATTAATGTTTTTGCAAAGATGCACACATCTGCAATTGTCAAACATCTGGAGAGTTCTATTATATTCACACTCAATGATTCAAAAATTAATTCAAAGAGGAAAATGAAAACAATCAAATGTCAGATACATTAACTATCTTGAGCTAAATATAATTCAAACTACCATTAATATAAACTATTTATTTATTTTTGTTTTACTGTTGTTAATTGTTAGATTTGTCTGGTGTTTGTTTGCTATTGTCTGTCCTACCAATTGTTTATTTTACCAAGAATCTAGCAGCAATAATTAATTTATAAATAAGTGAATAACTGTGTTGTACTTTTAATAAATATCCCTGAACCAAAAATAAATATTAATGTGATGTGATGTATTTTGGCTTCTCCTTAAACAAAATCAATAATATCTCAGCAATTATGCCTAGATAAACCTATTAGCCCTTTATTTTCCATTCCCCACTCTATGTCTTCCCATATTCTGCCCCATCCCATTTCCACAACATAATCTTTGTCAACTCTATGGCCTTTATATCTAAATCCTCCTTATCTTTTCACAACCCCAGCATAAAAACCAATAACTCACTTTCTGTATAATCACTTTCTTCATATCTATTCTCCCATAACTTCATTATCTGTACTCTTTCTGTTTTTAAGCATTTACATTCAATCAACAGATGCCTAATATTTTATATACCTTCCTTACACAATTTGCACACTAAATCACCCATAGTTTTCCATTTACATGTATATTCTCTTGTTGCTAAAGATCCCGTTCGAGCCTTAAACAATAAACTACTTTCCTTACTATTATCATAAATTAACTCGCATCCAATGTTCCATTTACTTCTATATATATTTAAACTCTTCTTACCCTCCATACTAGTTCTCCATCTCTCCAACTCCCTATTTTTTATTAATGCTTCTATTCTTTTATCCCATTCCTTACCACTATAACACTCAACAATCCTCCTAACACAATCATCCCACATTTTATACAAGTATACTGATATAAATTCTTTATCCAAATCTTTTGCATACCGCATTACCTTTCTTACCCATCTTGTTACTGCGCTTTACTCATAACCCAATTAAACACTATTTTGGCTATTCTTTTACTATCCATAAACTGCAACCTACCAAACATTTTCATTTTAGTTTTTGCATCTCTCATATAAAAACTTAACCATCCCATTTCTCCTTGAATTGCCTCCTTTGCTGTCCACATCTCTGCATCTAATGCATGTCTTCCTACTTCCCTTTGTACTTTCTGTAAATAATCTAAACCCCTTTTACTAACACAATGCATCATTACCAAATGTTAACCCTGCTACTGCAACTCCATTCCATGCAATTCTAGCTACATCATATTTATTATATGAAAATACTGTTAATTTCTTTACCAAGCCCTTTCTTTTCTTTGCTTCATTTAACAATTTTTTTCTCCCATTCATCCAAGCAATTTTCCTGATTACATAAGATGATTCCCAAATACCTATATCTATCCACCACACTTAACTTTATATCCCCCAATGAAAATTCGACATCTTCTCTTTCCCCAGTATTAACCGTCATTACATTTTATTTTTCTTCACTAAATTAAAATCCCCATCTCTTTACCCACGCTTGCACATTCTAGGCTAGAGGCCTACTGGCGCCCTCTCTTGAAGGGTATTAGAGGCAGGCTGTCCAATATAATACATACATATATAATCATTCAATTAGTACCTATCTATATATTCATATATATATAACAGATTATATACAATTCCTACATTTATGAATTATATTAATTTTTTAATGAATACATATCATATATTTTTAAATAATTTTATAAATATTAAAGTTTTATTTTATTCTTATTGATTTCCTTTTTCATAAACTGTTATATCTTTTTAATGTTATCAAAATTGGAAAAGAATAAATATCTTTATTCTGTTCTTCCATAAAATAATAATCAGAAAATAATAAATTCTTTACAACAGCTATATAAATATCAAATCAGGTGCTGAAAAAGGCTTTTTTATGTATATTAAAATTTTTTTATATATATAGTTGTTGTAAAGAATTTACTATTTTCTTATTATTATTTTAAAATGTATATTATTTTACATTTATATAACTTTTAAACCTTTTGATAATTTAATTTATTTTTATCATTTTAATCATTAATCTTTTTAAGTTTTTTTTATTTGTAAATATTGCTTAATTAAAACGTTGTTTTTTTTTTGTTTTTTTTTTTGGAAAATGCTTTGAATGAATATTTTATATAGTATCTTTTACTAATTATAATTTTTATTTTTAATTGCAGGATTGTATTAAGCAAGTGGAAATGTCGTTCTTCAGAAAATATGAAAGCATTGCAGTTTATTAAAAACAGAACCTGCCGTTTTGTTGGCAAATGTGTTTTGTTATTATTTATTGTAGCATTTATATCATCAATTGTCTTATGGAAACTGCCAATGATAGTAGCTGCTATATTTGTAGTAACAATGGTGGTCGTATCTGTATCATGTTTAGTATTGGATCGGAAAGAACTAGAGTATGATGAATTCCATTCTGTAGTCACTGGCAAAGATGAATTTAGCCCATCTCTTCCTAATGATTCATCCTTTGTATCCCTTGTTAGAAATGAATCACCAAATCCAACATCTTACCCAATGCCAGAATCAATTTCAATCTCTCTTCCAGATGAACAAATGATAATAGTTCATGTTTCTCCAACCTCAGAGAATCCAGAATCTCCAAGTCATAAACATTCCATTAAGTCTCAACATATTCAATGGGCCTCATCTGTTTGATGAGAAAAAAAAAAAAAAATTGCTTGAAACTCTAGTTTTATTTCATTTTCCAAAATGTAATAATTTTAGATATGAATAGTGATATTTTTATTAGATAAATCTTATAATTATAATGTGAAGTATTAAATTCTTTTAAATGCTTTCATAAGTCAGAACTTATTTTAGATATCCAAATTCTCTTTTTTTTAAAAAAAAAGCTAATCTATAACTTATATATATAAAAAGATTGTAAATTTGAAATAGACCATGAAATTTGTGACATTTTAAGTATTTGATAAGACTGATAATGAATATTTTACAACAAAACACATTTATTATGAGTTAATTTGATTATTAACTTGATAGAAACCACCAAAATTTCTTAATGCTCTCATATATACTATAATATATTTATTTATTTATTTATTAACAATATATGTATATAAATGCATCATTATATCTCTATAATGTTTAATTGGATTCACATAGTTTTATAATAAAACGTTTTTATCTTGATTTTATTAATTATACTATTAACTATAGTAATAAATTGAATTTCAATTTACCTGGATATCTTTTTCTAAAAATTATGTTGTTACTTTATTATTATTTATACATATACAATATTGGCATCAGAACAAACTATTTTATTGTTTCAAAAATATATATTTATTAAATACTATGTGTACAAATTGAAAAGGATGTATACAAAGTTAAATGAGATTATGCTATGTCCTGAGAGTTCTTATTGAATGGTTTAGGGGGCCTGCATATCTACTGTTATATTGTTGTTAGCTGGGAGGGTGAATAGTGTCCAAGTGTCCTCTAAGAATTTTTGGAGATGAGCTCATCTCTTTTCATGATCTTCTTTATTGTTTTGCAGAACAACAGTCCTGGATCTGTATGGGGCTGTTCCATTATCAACTTGCAATGTACTACCCAAATTGCATAGAGGATGAAAGTGGACAGTCTAATAATTGTGAATGTTCCAGTATGGATCACTTTTTTGAGTGAGACAATCAGATGTGATCTGATATTGGAGTTGGCGGAGACTATATCTCTGACCGTTTTTAAGTTTGGACAATGATATATGAAGTATTCAATGGTCTCCTCTTCGTGTGAGCAATTCAAGATATGTTTATAGGAAGATGTGAAATTTATTATTGATGTTGTTTTAATTTACTATATATATAATTAACATATACATGCACACACAAACATATATTAATTCATAATAACAGCAAGATAGTTAAATACGGTTTTTGCAAATAAATTTCTTAATCTATAATTATATAATGGACTATTCAAATCATTAGAATTAGGTATAAAATATCTTTATAATAATTCAAACTTTATTTAAACTTTTTAAATACATTCAACTGTCAATAATATCCACCTAAACTATTTTATCAAAGGTAACAATCAGTAGAAATTTTAGATACTTATCTGTGAGAATATTCTTAACTCCTCCATTTTTTTTTCTTAAGTTACTTCTGAACATCATAAATAAATACACTAGGCTGTCTTATGTGCTATTTCCAATTATTATGTAATAGTTTTTATGTTTTCAATATTTTTATCTTTTCCTATTCAAATATATGTTCATTGGTAAATACATGGTCTGATACTGATACTTTAGGTATATCTGTTTTTCTTCTTTAATTACTATGTTATGTTTTTTCATTCATTCTTTACACATTTGTGTGGTATTTTATAAATGCAGTTTTTGTTTTAAGCATTTCCAGTTTAGTTTGTAGAGATAAAGATTTCTTGTTGTATATTATGACTTTGGAAAGCTGCTCTGATATTATATTGATGGTAGATTTTCTTTAGTTTATTTGCTATTCCTGATATGAATGATTATACTACAATACCTATAATTATTTCTTCTTTTAATGTTTTTTAAGTATATTGAAGATTTTCTTAAAGATAATTGATAGATAACTAACTATTCTTCATAGTAATTTGTTCTATGTAATACTTTTTTTAAAAAATCACTAGTTTCTAAACAAATTTCTTTTGCCTTGTTCCATAATGATAATTAATATACTCCAATTTTTAAAAATATTTATGTTACATTAATTCTAGAAGATGGAAATATTCCAACATATAATTATAAATAAAATGCCGTCATCACTAAGGCTTTTAGCCAAAGACAAATCTCTTAATTATTTATTAATGTCAGATAGATATATATTTCAAGTACTTTCGATAGTATCACAAATTAAAATTATCATATAAGATTTGCATAAGTTGCTAACCTAAAATATTTGTAAAAGTGAAGAAATTTAAAACTATAGAAAGAGTAAATTGGGTTGGGGGCAGAGGGAGGTTAAAATCAAAGTAAAGTAGAAATAAACTTTAAATTAATTACTTCTAATCTATAATAAGTTTTACAAGAATAAAGATCTATTGTCATCAAAAGAAAACATTTCTGATAACAAAAGAGGTACTTGAGTATTAATCCAAAACTGTATATATTAATTAAATTTATAAAAGTTGGATTTTAATTACTTAAATAGTTAATCCACCTAAGATGTTTATATTCCATCCTACTGGCTAAAATATTCCAAAAAGAACAAAAGAAGGGAAGATATATAAATTGTGGCAGAGTAGAAAGTTCTCTCTTCTTCCTTTCCTTTCCAAGAATATAGGCTCCTGAAGGTCATCAAGCCAACTAGGGAATTAAGCAGGTTGCCTCAATCTTATGATTTTATATGCTTCAAGGGCCATATAGACTTAGGAAAACATTTAAAAGATAGTATGAAATTATATACTATTCTATAAGAATATTGGAGTTTAGACTGTAAGTAGATTGGGAACTAATGCTATCATATAGTCAATCACAGAAATATAATTTCTTACTCTGTTAAGAGTCTATAGAGTATATTTGTATAGATATTTATAAATACTGAATGTATTAAATTAATGGAATTATAAGTCATATTTTATGGCTTACTTGTGTTTATAATGCATACTTTAATTATTAATCTTATTACTTGAAAATCTGTTTTTCATAATAGATAATCAGAAATTAAAATATAGCAAAATTATTGCATTTACATATGAATTTCAAACCAGTAACAAACTTTGCACAGTAATATATGAATTTTGAACCTGAGGATAACAAATTTGTGGATAACAAATTTGTCAGTCTGAGCTGATTTGTGTTTAAAAAGGCTTTATATAATAAAGTAATTTTACATGTTAAATGATCTGTTAAGGTGAGGAAAAAATGATATCATTTGGGCAACCTATATTAGTAAATTTGAGGTAAACAATACTGCCAAATGGTCATTATATATAATACAAATTAATAATGACTTTTAAGTTAAATATGACAATAAACATAAGATAGCAGCACTCTTATGCTTTTTATATAGGATGGTTATTGAAATAGCAAACAGATTATGTTAGTCTATTTTATCAGATGATGTATCTTATGAGGATCTCAGCACATAGCTTGTTTAAATCTCAGCAACTGAAAGCAAGAAAAGAGTGAGAAAATTAAAGAATATAATGAAATTCTCATTGATCATTTGTTATGGTGAATGGTCCAGATAACAGCTTACAACTGAATCGTATTTAAATGTATAAGATGGCTATTAAAAAAGATATAGATTATGAGCTTATAATAGAACAAATGCTTGCTTTTCAATATAAAGCAGATGAGAGCTACAATATGGGTATTATATGACAAATAAACAAAGGACTAACTTGCAAAAATCAGTACACATGAATGAGGAAAAAAAATCATTTGTTATTGTTGTGAAAAAGCAGGTCATATTATTTATTAAAATATTACAGTTCAAAAATATGAAAAACAGTCTAAATGTGGACTTAAATGACATTTGGCCTATATATATAGGATATCTGATAATGGAAAAAGCCATATTAAAACCCAATTGCAGAAGAAGTAATGAAGCAAAACATCCAATAAATAATTTGTTAAAAACATGGAAATTATTGGAATGAAACATTTTATGACAAAATTGCAAAACTGTGAGAAAAATGTTAGCAGGGAAACAGATAATTGTTCAAGAATATCTATAATGTCTGTAAAAGACTGGAATAAATTGTCAGATAGCTATATAAATATTTCAATAGAGAAGACAAATATTAAAATTCAAGATGTGAGTGAACATATGCTGAAGTTAGTCAAATTATCTATAATAAAATAAGAAATAAGTCTTATAATCAGTAGAGAGCGATTTCAACTAATAGGAATTTACATTAGTGTTATGAAAAAAAAAAATTGTTTGAACAGAAAATTCAAAACAAATATCTAATTTGTTTAATAAAAAAATAGGTACAATTTTAACTAGCCATATAAAGACTGGATTACTTGAAAATGCATTTGTGGCCAATCTGAAAAATTCCACTCACACAGAAAAATGAAGTGAAAAAGAAAATTGAGGGATTGGTTGCTAAGGGCATATGGACATAAGTTGAAATCAAAATTGGCTATGGTAATAACAAATCTAATGATCAGATCAAGATATGTGTTAATTATACAATAATGATAAATAAATATTTAAACAAAGCACATTTCCAGTGCCAGTGAGAGAAATATTAGCTAGTCTTCAAAAGGCATCACATTTTGTAAAAGTTAACCATAACTTTACTTTCCATCAAATATGTATTTCATACAGATCAGAATAAATATTTTCCCTGACAACCCCTGTTGGATTATTTAAATGTAATCAACTATTATTTGGTATTGCAATCGTACTGAACATTTTCCAGGCAAAAATTAATGCTTTATTACAAGGATTAAATGATATATTGTATTTTGGTAACATACATAAGAACAATGCCAAGGACTGTTTAAAGTATACACTAATTAGAGAAAATTAGGATCCCAAATTAAGTATACAGAAAAGGGTTTGGAACACAAAGAAATTCCTAGGGCATGTAATCTCAGACAAAGATAAATGATTATTGCCTGAGAAAGTATGGGCAGTGAAAAATGTGGTTAGACCCAGAAATGACTCCAGGCATTTATTGATCTGATAAATTATTATATATTTTTTTTCATAATAAGGCTAAAATAGCAAAACCATTCTATGAATTATTAAAAAAAAAATCAGAAGTAGAATTGGCTACAAATTTATGAAGAAACATTTTACAAACCAAAGCACTGCTGTCACCTGAAAAATTATTTATTCATTGACCCAAGTACAATTAAAGACAAATTCTTCAGAATGAAAAGTGGAAGAAATTACATGTCATCTGTGTCATAATAATGAATGATTTATTATTATACATCTAGAACCCATTAAAAATAGACAAATTATAAGCAAATTGACAAAGAAACATTTGCTAGTATGTTTGGTCTGCCAAAGCTTCATTAATACTTTTCTGATCATTCTCTTTAAATAGTGACTGACCACAAGACATTATTAGAAATATTAGTGATTGATAAGCTAGCTCCAAACCACATGAATTCATGTATTCTGTCAGCATACAATTATTAGCTGATATATTGCTGAGAAATTCAGATAAAGCTATTCCCATAGTAATGAAAATAGAAATAAACTCTATGGATGTATTAAACATAGAGAAAATTAATAGCAACACAATAGAAAAATGGACATGAGCAGATAAAGGTTTACCAGCTACTTAAAAGTTGGAAAAGGAAAGTTTGCTAAAAAAAACTGCAGAAACTTGTTCCAGCTTTTTGGATGAATTATAAAATTTATTGGTAACATAAAGATTGTGTGTTAATAGTGGATAGAGCTATCATGTCTCCTGAAGGTAGATAAAAAGTCTTAAGATTATTTATGAAGAGCATCCAGGAATTATACACCCTAAAGCATTAGCTTGTGGATATGTCTGGTGAATAAACATAACAGCAAATATCGACAAATGTATTAAAAATGTATGACTTGCCACTCTGAAATGAATGTGTATATAATGTGGCCCAAGGCAGCTAAATCTTAGCAAAGATTTCCTATAAATCAGGACCCTATTAATGGCAAAGTGCTTCTTATGCTCATGGATGTGTATTCTAAATTTTCAGAGTATCACATTCTAAAAAATACAAGTGCAGAAGACACAATAAAAAAATTTTATGCTACAGATTGCTGGAAATGATTGCTTCAGTTAATGGCACAGGATTTACTGCATAAAAAACTGAAGAATGCTTCACAAATGAACATATCAAACACATCTGTATATCACCATACTCTCCAGAGTTGAATGGGTTGGCTAAAAATACCATTTAAAAAGTAACAAAAACACCATGCATACACACTTACAGGAAAATCTCCAGTGGAACCGTTGATGGGCAGAAAATACCAAGTTAAATTGACAATATTAATTCCAAAAAAGGTTGAAAAAGATAAAGTTTGAATAGAAGACTTGCTTAAAAAGAAATGGTTAAAGAGTATAATCATGGGAAAATTATTCAAACAAGTTATAACATTTGTGAATAAATAATGAAACATGAATGGAACAAATTCAAGGATAAAGTAATTACTCCAAATAAAAATCAGAATGAAACAAAATTTATGGAATCTAAATATCATGGTGGAAACTCAGCACAAAGAAATACCCATTGATGAAAAAGAAACTAATCTTTAGAAATGGAATAGATCACTGACATTCCAATGACAAAAATGAAGGTTGGAGAAATTGTAAGAGTATATAGCATATGTAATGACCCATTTCTATAGTAATGGGAGAAATGAAATATTTTTAATACTGAACAAATTCTATACTAAAAAAAAACAATAAATTTTTGTGGGGATTAAGATAAAGTAAAAATAGATTTTGAATTCATTATTTCTAGTATTAAACACTTTGTTAAAATAAGTTTTACCTGAATAAGAGATATATTGTTACTGAAATGACAAAAGTAATTTAATTAATGCAAACTATATATATATATTATAACCTACAAGACAAATAAACACTCATGATAGTGCCAAGAAGTTGGGAATGCCAAACTGTAATCTAAACAAAAGAAAAAGATCCAATTCATCATGAAAATTGTAAAAGCACTCCGCTTCCCGGTTGAGACAACAAAGAAAGTGCGTCTATACTAAACTCTTTTACTTCAACTTGCAATTATTCTAAATTCTAGTGAAATTATAAATATTTAGTAAACTAATTTCTCAAAGTTTTATAAGAATAATATTTAATAAATAATATGTTACTCAGGTTTTATAATAATCTGCTACTATTGAACTCTTTCTTTTAACAATAGAATCTCTACAACTAATGTTTCTTATTTCAAAACTTTAACTCCGAATAATTCAATCTATGTGTTAATAATACGGCTAGAAAAATTAAATAAAATGGTTAAATAATAATTTTATCTCAGAATTAAATTAATAAATTCATGAATATAAAATATGTTTATGCATTCTCGGATACGATAGTGTAAAAGAGTTTTTATGTGCACCATCTTATCCAATAATATTTCGCGTTACAGATAGCTGTTTTTTGTCGACCCCTGATTTTGATGCTCACATGATGCCTATGTTATGTTTTATTCTCCATCATGCACCGAGGTTTGTGGGATTTCCAGGAAGTTTCTATATATTCTGCTGCTAAAAATATTAGTTAAGATTTTTAAAAACAAAATTGTTATAAGTCTTGATTTTCGGATTTGAAGACAAAACAATTTCGTAAAGATTTTTATATTAAAAAAAAAAGAATCTAAAAATCTATTTCAGATATTTATTTTTCATATTAAATTAATTTTTTAATAAATAATTTATTACTTAAATTTTTTTTTTTTACAAACAAAAATCTAAATTGATTAATTTTATCACATTTAAACATGTAAGCATCTACACACATACGCACACAACATAAAATATTAGGGCTGTTGATTTTACATATAATAAAAATATAATGTTGTACTTATAATCCTATTATCTATTTCTGAATTATTATTTAGTATATGTGTAGCATTTATTTTTGCTTTAATATAATCGACATTTTTATTTCTTAATAAAATATAGCAAAGCAATCATATACGTTTGCTTTTCATACAAAATTTAGAAGTTTATCATTAAATTAGCTTATAAAACCATTAAAAATACTCTATAGGCTTTATAAATATTGATATGAGAGATTATAAAAATGTAATAATGATTAAATTTTATATTCTTTAACCAAATGAAAGTGATAAATACATTTGCGTAACTATAAAAATCAAATTTATGATTGGCTTTAAATCCATAATAGCTAATTTACAGTATAAGTGTAATGTTACAATATATATATTAAAGTTATAATAAAAGTTAGATCTAAACTAATTAAATTGTTACTTCATTTAAGAGGTCTATATTTCACCCGATTGGCTAAAATATTTCAGAAAGAACAAAAAGAAATATAAAGTGTAGTAGAGCTGAAAATTTTTATTCTTCATTTTTGAGAACATTTAAAAAGCTGACAATGGGAAAGAAGAACAGCGACCTTGACCTTAAGAAATTATATATTATCCTGTAAGTATATTAGAGATTAGACTGAAAATAATTTGAAGCAATGAAGGCATAGTCAATAACAGAAATATAATTGCTGAACTCTATCATACATTTATAAATATTGAATGTATTCAGTTAATAGAATTGTAAGACATATTGACTCACTAGTTTATTGCAATCTTATGTTTATATTACATATTTTAATTGTTAGTCATACTCCTAGGAAATTTGATTTATCGCAAAAAATAAGCAGAAGTTAAGACATAACACTAATGTTATTCAAGAATCTGCATCTTGAGTTAATAAAGGAAAAAGGTTTCTGGAAAATAGCCAAGAGAGATAAGTCATTTCACTTTCATAAATCAACTATATAGAAATGCTGGTGTTTAGAATTGTAGTAAATTTAAGCAAATAGAAGAAGTTTGTAAATTATGAAATACTCAGATTTAATTAATCTTTGGATTAAAGAACTAATGATAATGATTTACAAGTTATATGCTATTGATGATATATAAATTATATGCTATTGTTCAAATTCTGTTCTGTAGTAATAATATATTTTGCAGTTACACGCTATTTTGCTGTAATTTATTATACAGTATTCCATTGTAGTATTGTTTTTTTTTTTAATTTATGTAATTCTTTGCTTGCAGATGTTAATATTTCTTATAATAGCTGTTTTTAAGCTTTTTTTCCCAATGATTTTATTCAAATGGTGTTTATCTTAAAAAATATATTTATTTATTTATTTAATGCAGAAAAAGAAATTTTCTTTTCTGACATAAAACAATTGTGTTGTTTGTTTTTTTTTATCAAGTTCACTGTCTTAGATTTTTCTTTTTTTTTTCTTTTGTAATACAGTAATCTTTCTTTTATTTCAATTGCTCCACCATTCCCACATCCAGTGATCCATATTTTAGAAAAGTATTAAATAATATATATATTGAAACAGTGTTTCATTGTCAAAACACAGGAAATAATCAGGAGGAACAGTTTATTAAAGCACACTTAAATTAGTTAAAAATTATTAATTTAAAAATATTAAGAAATTAATTATAATATACAATTATATATGTAAATATGTGTGTATGTATGAAAATAATTGGTACAATTAATTTTAAGACAAATAAAATGGTAAAACATATTCAAAATTATAATCATTCAGAATAATAAAATATTGTTAAAAATATATTTGGGTACTTACATGTAATTTCCTTTACTCCTTTTGCCAAAAGTTTGTGAGATGTTGTTTTTTTTTTTGTTTAATTGTTAATTTTCATAGGTGACAAAGTATTTATTTGTTTGCTTGTTTTTCTGAAAATTATTTTATTGCACATATTACTTGATAATTTTAAAGAATATTAACAAATATTATATAAATTAATATTTAATTTAAATAAATAATAATTTTTTATATAAATGTCATTCAGAATATTTAATTAATTATTTTTTTAGGTATATTATAACTTACAAATGTGAACATGTTGCCACCATTCCCATGATTTTTTTGTATTTATTGCAGCATTTTCATTCAAGCTGGCATTTAATAATGTTTCCTAACATTTTGCAAAAATAATTAAAATTTAGAATCTACCAGTGAGACAAGATGCAGTGGAGTATTTTCAGAATTATGGGATAATGCATGCATTTGTCAAGCTGTTGCAATTGTTTTTTAAATATTATTATATTAAATATTCCATATAATTTTTTTTTAAATTAATTAAGATGATTATACAATACAAGAAATTACACAAAACTCCAGATGATTGTAATTGAATAAAATTTAATATAACTAATAAAATAAAAACATGATGAAAAGAAAGTATAATTGTGGTATTCTAATTGCAATAAATATTATTTTTTTTTAAATAACGATTTATTTAAATGATTTATATAATTTTATACAATGAAGATTACATGAATACCAAGCAATGTCCATAGCCAAATGAGAAGTGGATATATACATGAATGTTGGATCAACGCTTCAGTAGTATTCTAGATTGGTCCATACTTTGTCCCAGTTGAACAATTATGTATGCCTCATTGAGCATTGAAAGGCACGTCCAAATTTATAATGAGTATAGGTTTAAAGTCAAGATGCGAAGCATAGGCTAAGTGGGCTGGGAGAACACTGACAAGGTCATTGCTTCACTCCCAATCCGTCAGTCCGAGCCCAAGCATCCCGAGATCTGTCCGTCACTTTCTTATAAGTTAAGCTATTTAGATCGTGATTAAATTTGTCAACTTTTATTGTTGAGGTAGATGGTGTGATCAATCCACTAATTGGTAGTCTTTAGATAGTATGGTAGAGTTCCCAAATATATGACAGTTCATTTTGGTATTACATTGATGAGGCGAGACTCATATTTGATCATTGATATCTTTGTAATAATCAGTGCACCAGCATGGAGGTGCCGGCCCAGGATTGTTGATACAGCCAATCCAGAGCAAGCATTTTATCTCTGATATTACCCTTGATGAGTGTTTTAAATACTTGAAGGGTACTGGTGTTCGCATTGCCCAGAACAAAACTGCATCTCATTAGCGAGATGGCGAAGAATAGGAAAATTGCTAATCTAATGTTAGCAAAATTGCCAGCTTTAATTGCTTGCTGGATTAAGAATGTGTCTTTAGAATAGCGTTTTACCTTTTTGTCAATGAAAGACCCAAGAATGCTGAGTGATGGACAATCTAGAAAAATGTGTTGAATTGTTTCCTCATCGCTCTGACAGAGTTGACATTGAGAGCTAATTTTGTTGAAACCCCTCCTCATTACGAGGAACTGATTAGTGGGTAGTGATGAGAGGTTTAATTTCAGAAGAAAATCAATAAATTTGGGTTCCAGAAACTAATGTTTGGCTTTTTTGATCAATAATTTGTTTTTTAATCCAAGAGCATTATGTAGAGGTGAGGGACAATCTTTCTTTAGCCTATAACTTTTCCAGTAGGACTTTTTTTTCATTGAAAATGTTTGGAGTTAAGTTAATACAGCCATTGACATGTGTCCAGATGTCAGTCAACTAACCTTTACTATGGGGAGGTGGCGTATCAGTAGGTTGAAATTCTTGGATTAAATTTGTATAGTCCATTTCCAGTGAATGGTTGTGTAGCAGATTTAGTGATTTTTGCAAATATAATGTAGCAACCGAGTGTAGACCAAGACCGTTCAGTTCTCTAGGCATTTGGGCCTTTGCCAAGCTTATGGCCCCAACCTTCCTTTTCCACAATAGCTTAGTACATAATGAGCCCATTTGTTTACCGAAGATTTTAGTAGGCTTGATGATTGGTAGATAGTAATTGAGTCTTGAAAACACTAGCATGTTAAGGAGTGCGATTTTACCCGGAATTGAAAGCAAAATACTAGAGAGAGTGTTGATTGTTTTATTGGTTTTTTGAAGGACTGAATTTTGTATTTACCTAGTCATGATAGTTTTTGTTTTTGCCATGGGGAATCCTAAAAAAAGCTGTGGCTTGGCTGTGAATCTGGATGGAATTGTTCCTGTTTTAATTCTCCAGATGGAAGATTTGCTATTGTTAATTTGGAAGTTTAATATTTTGGCATGCTTGACAATAATTGTGAAGAGTGTTGGAAGATGAGTTCGCTGGGAAGAAAAATGGTAACATCGTCCACATAGATGTGGTTGATTTGTTTTTTGATGGCGGGAAAATAAATGCCTGGCAAGATATTCTCTGTGTCATTGAGCATGGAGTTGATATAAGTTATAAAACATAGTGATGCTAGGGGAGAACCCTGTGGAATCGAGATGTGAGGTCTAAAACCTGTAGACAACCTTCCACAATAAATATTTTAGTATAAAAAATAGTGATAAAAATACTCCAGAAAATAAATTTAAATGTACTAATTAATGACAATGGAAACTGTTTTAAGAGCTTACAAAAATAGTAGATCTGGAAAGTGAAATTAATTAAATGTTTTTTGAAAGGCATTTTAAGGAATGAAAAATTGCTGACAAGAGAACAATTAAACTGAAAAATATAAAAACTTGGGATTGTACATCTAAATGCTCTTTTTCTCCATTTGTGTTGGTGAAATGCTATTGTGCTCACAACAAGTATTATCAGTAACCAGTCAACATCTACGAGGAAATAAATCGAGATGTTTTGGAATCTGTAGATATAAAAATCTGACTAGTATTTAAAGCAGATTGTCCTGATCTTATTTTGTTTTATGTAAGCCTAAATGGTTCTTAGGTTTTAACTTGGGGAACTTATAATTATTAAGCATAGTTCTGGAATAGTCAATCCATTAAGTAAGACAGTAATTGTTGGACAATATTGAAAGAGTGTTTAAAGATTTTTAGAACTCTGTGATCATTTATTTGTCTGTATATAAATTATATTTAAGCTTCTATATATATTCTAGTTTTGTGTTTGTATAATGTATAATAAACCCTTAGTACTTAAGTTAGTTTTAGTTATTAATTAATTGTGGTTTTCTCTTTGAGAGTTGTAAGTAAATATACAACAAAATGGCACAGTTGGAAATTTGAAACTAGACAGGGAAAGTAATTGTACAAGCGAGACAAAAATTGTCAAGCAATAGTATAGATTTATAACTGAATCGATGAGGAAAATGTTAATAGGTCAAGGTAGTATCTCAGAATTTGATGTAGGAAATGCTGTTGAATGGCCTTTATACATTATGCAACTTGAAATTTTTTTCACACTTAATGGCATAAGCAGTAATAGTAGAAAGGTAGCAGATTTATTGTGCTTGTCAGTGAGGAAAGTAGGCAGTAAGTGAGCATTTTAGTCTGTGGCCATCTAGGCATATTGCTAGGCTGGTACTCTGAAATAGAAAACAGGCAAAAGGAGAAAATATAAAGGATTTTGACATAGCATTACACCAGTTAGTAAAAAATTGTCAATATGTGGAATTTGGTGAACAAGTCTTGTTGGACCAATTGTTATGGGGAATGGCAGATGAAAGGTTAAGACAAACATTATTGACCGAAACTGAATTGTCTTATGAATTAACTACCAAAAAGGGATCGTGTACGAGTTAATTATTGAGCAAACTCTCACTTTTAGAAATAAAGCTTACTAGGAAAACAGAACGGCAGTTTATAAAAGTAGACCACATAGATATCATAAATCAAGTAGCAAACCAATATCTTTAGGGGATTATTTTTGCTGTGGGAAAACAGGTCATTTCACTAAGAATTATAAATGGCATCGAGAAAGCTGTTTTAATTGTAGCAACAGAGAGCATTTAGTAACAGTTTACAAAAAACCCAAGCCAAATGATAAAAGAGAAATAACCAAGCAGAGAGGAGTTAAGCAAGATGAAGTTAATATTAAAAAAGTAGAATTTCACACTGGCAAAATCAATATATGCTAACACTTAAAATATGTAGCACAGAACTGGAAATGGAGATTGATAGTGGCTTGGGTATTTTATTGGTGACCAAAAACCAATGGAATAAAATAGCAAAAGGCTAGAAGGTTAAAATTAAAAAATCCAATATAAAAGTGAAAGATACAAGTAGAAACTCATTAGTATTAGTTGGAATGGCCGAGGCTCCAATTTCATATAGAAATAAAGTGTGCTATTTGCCAATATTTATTGTTGGGTCAAATAAGTCCAATAATCAGTAGAGTGGTTTAAGGAGTTAGATATTAAGGTATCTATTGTTTAAAACATTTTCATGGAACAGAAAATGTTAAACAAGTACCCTGAATTATTTTCTGAGGAGTTGGATTAATAAAAAACAAACCTAGTAGATTTACAATTAAGTGAAAATGTATGGCCTGTGGTCTATAAGCAACAGAAGATTCCATTTGTGCAGAGAGATAAGGTCAAGGAAAAGTTTAAAATGTTGGTGGCTAAAGGCATGTTAACCTCTGTAGAAGAGGCAGAATGGGCCATGTCCATAGTGGTGATAACTAAATCTAACTGGCAAATCAGAATGTGCAGAGATTACCATGTTACCATTAATAAATATCTAAATAAAAGTCCATACCTGGTATCTAATGTTAGAGAAGTTTTAACGAATTTGTCCAATGCAAAGTTTTTTGCCAAATTGGACCTCAACTCCGCATATCAAATTAAAGTTATGGACAAAACAACAAAAATATTAATGCTAACCACACCTTTTGGGCTATTCAAATGTAATTGTTTATCATTCGGAATTGCTATGGCACCAAACATTTTTCAGGCCAAGTTAAACTTAATGTTATTAGGGATAAAAGAGGTAATGCCTTATTATAATGACATTTTGATAACAGTGACATCTAGTGAATTATTAAGAGAGAGAATTTTGAAAGTTTGCAATAATTAAATAAGGCAGGAGTTAAGTTAAACCATGAAAAGTGTGTATGGCAGACACAAGAGTTAATGTTTCTGGGTCACAGCATTTCATATAAAGGAGAACATCCTTAAACAGACAGACAAATTCAGGGCCATTAGAAATGCTGAAATGCCTAAAAACATAAAACAGTTTCAGACATCTTAGGGCTATTTAATTTTTTTGAGCCATTTTTAAACAATAAGGCAATGGTGGTGAAACCATTGTATAAGTTATTGTGCAAAGGGCAAAGTTGGATTTGATCAGAAACTCAAGACGGCTTTTGAAAAAATGAAAGAGCTTTTATCAGCTGATATGTTGTTGGTATACAGTGGGTGTGAAGTTAGAATTACTACTGCTGCATCACATTGTGGGGTAGGAGTTGATTTATCTCACCCTATAGATCATATCGAGTAGCCTGCAGCTTATGCATCCAGAACATTGTCAAAAGTAGAGCATAATTTTAGTCAAATTGACAAAGAAGCTCTGGTAATCATTTTTGCAGTAAAAAATATCAGTTTGTTTTCAGTGTAGTTTTGATATTATTTCTGATCATAAGCTTTTGTTGGGGGTTTTAGGAAATGGTTATTCAGCACCTGAACATTTAAGTCCATGTATGTTACGATGGCAGAATGTGTTAGCTGCATATGCTAATTCATTAAAATATAAATGGGGGAAAGCTCACATGCAGACACATTGTCAAGATTTTCAAATAGTCAAGAAACATCAATAGTAAGTTTGAAGTTAATTATATTGATAGCATGAACTCACAAGTGTTAAATAGTAAAACAGTTCAAAAGTGGACTAGGGGAAGAAAAAGGGGGTACAATATTCTGATGAATTGGATTAAGAAGAGCTGGCCTAAAAACTAGACATACTTATATGATAATGGGGTTTGGGGTTAATAGAGAGCAGTTATCTGTTTGTAGAGGGTGTCTGGTAATGGGGGGGGGGGTAGAATAGTTATACTACCTACAGTGAGGGATAATGTTTTAAAGCTTCTTCATGAAGGACATTCTGGCATAGTGTGTGCGAAAGCTTTGGCAAGTAGCTATGTCTGGTGGCTGCAAATTAATGCAGATATAAATAACTACATCAAAAGTTGTTCCACATGTCAGTGAGAAGGTGCATTACTGGAGAAATGATTTACATCCTGGATGAAGGCAACAAAAGCTGGGGAAACATGCATATTGATCACATGGGACCAGTAAATGGAAAAATATTGATAAATTACAGATGCATTCTCAAGATGGATAGAATGCCATATAGTGAAAGATACTAGTGCACTAGAAACAATTAAATGTTTAAAGATGGTTGGATTAGCAGAGAATGCAGTACAGCAAGTAAAGAGAAGTGTAAAAAAATGACTACTGTAGAAATGCAAGATGCATACCAGACATTTATGCTATACCAATATTTAATGTCATCTACAACAACAGGAAATTCTTCAGCTGAATTAATATGTGGATATAAACTAAGAACTAAAATGCAATTTTGTATCCTTATGAAAAGATTAGTCTTCCAAATTTGAAGCCAAGTAAATCATTTGGATTTGGTGAGCCTGTATGGTTGAGACATAATATGGAAAAAATGGATCAAGGGATTAATAGACAAAATACTGTCAAATCAAACTTGTGTGGTTGGTGGAATTAATGGCTTAAAGCACAGATGCCATATGAACCATATAAAGAAAAGAGAGCCGGATGAATTGCAGCTGGAAATACGGCAAGATGAAAATATGCAGGAGGCGGAAAGTGAGGAATGAAGCAACACAGGAAGAAAGACAGAGGAAAACCAGTTAATCGAGGAAAACAGTGATGAAATTGCAGAAGGAATTCAAGCAAAACCTAAAATAAATAAATTATCCACTGTGTGCACATAAAAAGAAAAACAGAAAGATGGAAGGATTATGTGTAAGAAACAATTACAACTTCTGGAGTGAGGAGAGGAATTGTAGTATAAAAAATAGTGATAAGAATACTCCAGAAGTTAAATTTAAATATATTAATGACAATGGAAACTATTTTAGGAATGACTTATAAATGTAAGAAAATGAATAAAGTTATATAATTAAAAGGTTTTTTCTAGAAATGGAAGAGCAAATTTTGAACTGAGTAAAGATAAAATCTTATGAAAATAGTAAATCCAGAAAGTGAAATTAATTAAATGTTTTCACAAAGGAATTTTAAGAAATGAAAAATTGTTGATAAGAAACAATTAAATTGAAGACTATAAAAATTTGGAATTGTAGATCTAAGTGCTCTTTTTTTCCATTTGTGTTGATGAACTGCTATCATTGGTAACCAGTTAACATTTGTGAGGGAATAAATTCAGATGTTTTGGAATCTGAAGATATAAAAATCTGACTACTATTTAAAGCAGATTATCCTGATTTTATTTTGTTTTTATATAAGCTTAAATGGCTCTTAGGTTTTAACTTAGGGAGCTTATAGTTAACTACCATAGTTGTGGAAAAGTCAATCCATCAAACAAGACAATAATTGTCAGACAATATTGAAAAAGTGATTAAAGATTTTTAGAACTCCATGATCATTTATTTGTCTGTATATTAATTATATTTAAGCTTGTATATATTCTAGTTTTGTGTTTGTATAACGTATAATAAACTCTTAGTACTAAATTTAGTTTTAGTTATCAATTAATTGTGGTTTACCCTTCAAGAGTTGTGGGTAAATACACAACAATAATAAACGTGTGTATTCATGTCAGCCAGAGAGCAGTTGTTAAGAGCCTGCAACAGCACCATAAATGTATGTATTATCCTGTAATTTTGAAAATACTCCACTGCAACTTCTGTCACTGGTATGTTCCAAATTTTAATCATTTTTGCAAAATGTTAGGAAAAATAATTAAACACTAGCTTGAATGAAAGTGCTACAGTAAATGCAAAAAAATCATGGCAATGGTGGCAAAATATTAACATTTGTAAGTTATAATATACCTAAAAAAATAATTAATTAAATATTCTGAATGGCATTTATAAAAAAAAAAATATTATTAATTACTTAAACTTAACATTAATTTGTATTCTATTTGTCAATACTTTTTAAAATTAACAAGTAACACATGTGAGATAAAATAGTTTTGAGGAAAAAAAATCAACAAATACTTCAACAAGATGTGATATGTTGGACTATTTCCATCATTTATGAGTGAATGTTGAATGTATAGAAAATTTTAAACTTTTCAAATACAAACAACTTGTTAGTAATAACACACAAATAGACAATACAGGTTAGTTATTACTAACAAGTTGTTTGTATTTGAAAAGTTTAAATAAAGTTTAAAATTTTCTATACATTCAACATTCACTCATAAATGATGGAAATAGTCCAACATATCACATCTTATAATATACCATCATTACAAACCTTCAGACAAATACTAAATACTTCAACATCTGTGAAAATTGATAATTAAATAAAAAACCATTTGACAAGCTTCCAGTGAAGGGAATGAAGAAATTATAAGTAAGTATCTATATTTCTTTTTTGTTGTTGTTATTAAATATTTAAATGAAAAAAAAGTAAATGTAATTTTTTATTTGTTTTATTTCTTAAGGTTGTTCAAAATTGATTAGAATGTTAATTACAGTAAGGAATGTTATTTTTTATGTAGAAGTTTTAAATATAGTCAAGCATTGGTGGTCGAGAGGTCAGCACAGCTGCCCTACAAGCAGTTGTCCGGGTTAGCGGATTCCCTTCCTGGCTGATGCTATGACACATGAAAAAAAGAAAGAGAAAAGGTTTTAAATAAAAGAATTATTTTTATACTACTATTATTAAAAGAAATTGAAATAGAAATATACTACATAGATCAAAATTGGGGGAAAATATATTGATATTAAAGAAAAATGTTTTAATTAAATTTATATTTTATAATTATTCTAAATTAACTTGAAAGAATTATTTTTATGATTTTCATTTGATTAATTAAAAAAAAATTATATTTATTTGTACTAATGTAAGAAACAAATTAATCCAAAAGATAATGAAATTCAAGATAAAGATAGAGCTAGATAAAAGAGTATAAATAAACTTTTACAATAAACAAAAAAATCAGTAAAATTGTAGCTGAGGAAGAAAATATATCAGTCTATTGTCAACAATCTATTCTAAATAGAAGTGTAGAGCAAAAAAAATGATTTCTTCTGTTTCCATAAAGCAGATTTTAAATGCCAGTAACCTATGAAATAAACAGATAAAATCAAATTTCTACCACGGACACTATATTCGAATATGACTTCAGAAAATGACATTCCTTATGATGACAGTTAAAACAAGAAAGTGAAATTGTTTTAATCCTAGGTAACCCAAATCTCCATTATTACTCAAAGTTTAAAATAGAAAAAAATAAAAAAAGAAAGCAAAAACATCTACATTGTTATAAATTTGTGGGCCGGAAATATAAAGGTAATTATTTATATTTGCTCTCTCTCACTATAGATATATATTTGAAAATCAATTCTGAAAAGTATTGCTCTTTATTAAAATTATATTTCATAGTGACATTACGTTTTTTTGTATTTATTATATAAGGAATTTGAGCACAGACTTTCAAGCTGCCTTCAGCTATCTAATCTCTCTTGTTAGATTGTTTAAAAAAATAGTATTGTTAGTCTAGTCTGAATATAGTCCGCTGGTTAAATTTTAGTTTTCATTAGTTATGATTGCTAACTATTTGATAATACATTTTATTTCATTAATTTAGTAAATTTAACTTTCAAAGATTTAAAGAATCACTTTAACAAAGTTGTAAATAACCACACCACTTTCTATATTAAGGTCAATTTATTTATATGGAAAAAGATGGCGATCTTTAAAGCATAAGAAGGTCAGTGGTAGTTAGAAATTTATAAAAAAAAATGTGTAGTAGATATATATAAAACAACTTGAGATCTTTAACAACTTATCATTGAAAGTTAAAATTAAAACAGGCAAAACTCTCCATACAGTAGTGCCACTCAGTGCAAGCCAGAGTAATCAATGAATGCCAGAAGTGCATAAAATCCTATCTAGTGCCCACTCATCCAATATCCTCAGACTAGTTTATAGCTTGTGGCTTTCATCAGTGAGGAGTCTTGGATCTGAGAGCATCGCACTTAGATCTTAAGATCTAATACAGATCCAAGGCTTCTTACTGGCAAAAACCACAAGCTAGAAACTAGTCTGGGGATATTGGATGAGTAGGCACTAGATAGGGATTTTATGCACAAGCCTTTTGACATCCATTGATTACTCTGGCTTCCACTGAGTGGCACTACTGTATGGAGAGTTTTGCCTATTTTAATAACAGTTATGAGCAAGCATAAGAAATAGTGATCATGTGAAAGTTAAAATTACATAATTAATTAAATAATATCAAATATTTAATAATCATAATGATTTTAATGAAGACTAAAATTTCACCACCGGACTAATATGTCAAATGCTGATATTTAATGTGAGAAAATTATAAAATAATATAAGTTTTTTTAAAAAAAAATTAATTATTCTTGAAGGTTATACTAAAACATTTGAATAAGTGTGTGTACATATGGAAGAATTCAATGTAAGCCAAATACAGACTTTATTATTATTGTTGAAAATCTTAATTGAGTATTATTTAAAATAATTAGTAAATAAATATAATACTTCTGTTAATACAACTTATAAATTACAATATAACAATTCATCAATTGCTAAAACAGAGAATCTTTAATAAATAAAACCATTATTGCCCTATGAGTCCTTATCAAGGCAGAATAAAAAAATCCTATTTTTCTCCTAAGTGATAAATTCAATGTTTCGTTGCATTGGCCAGGAACAACTAATTGGAAAGCTGGTTAATTTTGAATTCATAGCACAAGATGAATTTTGTATAAGATATGATTCTTTAAAAAATAAACTGCAAGATTTAAAAAAAACACAAGATCTTATACAAAATTCATTTTGTGCTATGAATTCAAAATGAATTAGCTTTCCGATTAGTTGTTTTTGGCCAATGCAATGAAACATTGAATTTCTCACTTAGGAGAAAAATAGGATTTTTTATACTGCCTTGATAAGGACTCGTGGGAGTTGAAAGTGCTTGGCAATAGTGGTTTTATTTATTAAACATTCTCTGTTTTAGCAATTGACAAATTGTTTTATTGTAATTTAAAATAATTAGAAAAAGTTCATTTCTTTGTATAATAACATGGCTGGAATGTTTAGTGTATACTCATATGTGAAGGCATGAACTATACCTATGCATGTGGGTTTTGGTGCCAGTACTTGTGTACTATTCCTGCAATGAAGAGAAGATAGGAGGCTTTTTCACATGTTTAATATTGTGATTGAAAGAAAATAAATCCTGTGATGTATATTGAAAAACATGTGAAAACATGACACAACAAGCAAAAAAACATGCTCAGAATCTTCAATACAGATACACAACCATTGAAACAAAGAATTAACCCTCCATTCTAACATCCTACTAATGAACATGTAACAATAGTAGCAATAATAAATTTATTTTGGAAAAAAAAACGTGATTTCCTTTTCAAAACCTGCTTTGATTGGTGTTATTTTGCTTTATTTATATTTGTCAGTTGCAAAAACTTTTTTTCCACAAAAATCTACTTGGATTGCTGTTATTTTGGCTTCTTTATATTTGACAATTGATGAAAACTTGGCTATTATTCCTGCAATGAAAAACAGATAGGATGCCTTTTCACATGTGTAATCCTGTGATTGAAAGAAAATAAACCCTGCATTAATGTATATTGAAAAAGGTGATTCTCTTTATAATGGCTTACTAGTTTTAAGTAGGACAAGAATTCATCTGATACGTTTGCTTAGGTGCCTTAATATTCTTATTGAATTGTTTAAATTTTTCATTTCAATTTGATTGGTAGTAGATTTTAAATATGCATAGAAAATATGCAGAAATATAATATTAAAATGCCTTTCATGTAATTTCCAAAAGTCGATGTCGTGAATATTTTTTAAAACGTCTTAAAAGTTCAGCAGTCTATAGGACAGAGCAAAACTCTCCATACAGTATTGCCACCTGTGCTAAACAGAGTAATCAATGGATGCCAGAAGGCTTGTGCATAAAATCCCTATCTAATGCCTACTCATCCAATATCCCCAGACTAGTTTCAGGCTTGTGGCCTTCGTCAGTGAGGAGCTTTGGATCTGAGAGCACTGCATCTAGATCTTAGGATCTAATGCAATCCTCTAGCAACCACCTTTTATCTCTACTTAACTACAAAACTATAAGACCAAAAAAAAAGTTTATTTTTATTTTAGATCTATAGTATCTATTTTTTAAACTAGAATTATTTATAATAAAACAAGATTTTTTCTTCTTCTCCCTTTTCCTGTTTGTTAAACAATTTGATAAATTTTTTTCCCAAGTAAAAATTAATCCGGATATTATTTTTTTAGTAAACACCAATGAATTTTAAAACTATTTAGAACAGACTACAAAAATTATATTTACAAAAATTGCAGATTGAATAGAAAATCTGAATTTGGTTATTGTGTACTCAAGCTGGGGTGCAAATCCGGGACAGTTAATTATATCAGAATGATCTTTAAGCCAATGCTAGTATTCTTAATTGCAATAAACAAGGAAGAAAAACAGCAAACTCTCAGCACCACTCCCAACCCATTTGTCAGTTGCAAAAATTTTTTGTCCCAAAATCTGCTTTGATTACTGTTATTTTGCATTCTTTGGATTTGACAATTGATGAAAGTTTTTTTTCACCAAGGAAAAAGGCTGAATTCTTCCTCAACAGTGGATGCTTGGTGGTGTATGCAGAGAGATCATGGCAGCTAAAGATTGGATAGTGGCAGCAACACTTAGAATTTGGTGGAGAAACTGCACTTCACAGTCCAAAGACTATGGCATTGATGAAAGAAACAGCAGTGCAGGAGTTACATCAACTCAACACTTGCTGAATTTATGTGGCATTGTTTGCACAAAAATGACCTCACATTTTTCTCTAGACGCAATGACATATAAAACAATTTTTTCCACTTGCATAAAGAAGTCTTACAATTGATATATGTTTATTGTTGTTAATTATTTATTTTCTATTTACAAAAAAAGGATAGGTTTCTTAAAATTTTGGTTATTCAATTTTTTCCACCAACATGAAAAGTGGTAATAAAAGTTTTATAATTTATATTTATTTATTGGTCTGAATTATTTGTTTTGTTTTTTTTTAAATAAAAACAAAATGTTTCGTAATATTTTTCTGGAAAATCTTGCATCATGTGTTCATTTTGGAGGGAACATTTGTGTCAATTTTCTGTGGTCAAATGAAAATTCAATTTGTTTGTTTGAATGTGATTAATTATTGTTATTTATTACAGTGTAAGTATCATATATGTATATTATATATTTTTGTAAATAATACTTAATAAAATTATAATTTAGTGATTGTTTATGCATCTGTAAAGTATCATTTGGGAGTTTAATCTATTTTTGGGGGCTGAGAACATGTAGTTTTTAAGATAGATAAAACAAATGTTCATGTTTGTGTCAAGCTGCCGATAATTTTGTAAATCTTGTGAAAAGTGTTCCCATTTTTGCTGTGTTTTTAAAAAACTATTTCTACACATTTTTTGAAATTGATTGAATTAAGTGTCAAAGCTTCATTGTCTGCATATGTGTAGATTTTATAGAAGTATGTGTATATCTCATATATTTATTTATTTTTACCTTTTTTAAAATATTGTGTACTATTTCTGCAATGAAGAAAAGATAGGAAGGCTTTCCACATTTGTATCAATGCATTAGTAACTCTGTAATGTTTGATAACTTTGTAAATGGTTGCCAAAATAACATTAAAAAGTTACCAGTGTATTGAATGTGAAAATGCCTTCTATCTTCTCCTCATTGCAGAAATAGTACACAAATACCTTAATGTCTATTTATTCTAGTAGCAGAGATCAATTATAATATGTATTGCTATGTGGTTTATATGATGAAAATGATATGTTGAGACATATTGAGATTTGATGTTTAGATTAATAAAAAATATAATTAAGAAGCTTTTCAGTTAACCCATAATGATAATTATGTTGAATCAATGAAGCTTTTGATATGAATGGGATATGAGAATATATGTGTGAAAAAGTATTACAAGTTGTGTATTAAATAATGAATAATATTCTAAGTAAATATATTACCAGTTGTATATAAAATAATGAATAATGCTCTAAATTAAATAATAATGAAAATCCAGTCATAGTATTTCGTCTGTCCAGAAAGAAATATCCATTCAAACATGAGTGTTCCGATGTAAAAGTAGAAAGTATGCATGTATTTAATAATAATGAACCATTGAGGTTTAGTTATATAATTGTGGCCTATTTACTGGCATATTAGGAACAATACAGTATATTGTTTGCTTTTGGGTATAAGAAATTATAAAGATTATAAAAGTTTCTATACTTGTCTAGATATAATGTCTAATTGTTTAAAATGCTTAATGAAGTAACTTAATATGATTTGGCACAAGATTGTTAAAATGGATAAATGTTAAGATTTATCATATTCTGTCAGCATACCTACTTTTCTGTGAAACATTTAGGATTACTAGACTTGAATTATAATAAAAACTAATATATGTAAATATATTAGTTTATTAAGCACAAGCAGATGATATAATAATAACGTGAAAAGCTGAAACCTTTGACAGAAGTACCTTAAAAAATAACTAATATAGTAGGAATAATGAAGAGATAATTTAAATTACTGATATCCAACAATAAAATTATATTTAAAAGAGTAAATGTTACACAAAGAATAAATAATAAATGGGCTAATTATAATCTACAATATTAACTTCCTAATAAATTTATACTAATATTTAATCTGTTTTACAGGTTAACCAACAAAGTAATATTGGACTAAAATACAAACTATGATATAGTGTGAACATTTATTTGGTTCTCCATGAATTAGATAGATGGGGCTAAGGTATATCATCTTCAAAAATCCACACAAACCTAGATACATGTGTTCCTCTTGTTGTTTTTATGACTGTGATGATTGTTGGTTCTAAATGGCAGTAAATATCCACCTGCAGGTATAAATATCATGAATCATTTTTGTGATACCACTTCATATAATTCCTTTCTCATTTTGTCTCTAGATTTATTATTCTACCATGATTTTCATAACTGCACTATTCTAGTTTTTATTAATTATTTTTGATGATGTCTAAATATGTAAATTTTATATAATATATGAATTTTTTCTACAGTATATGTAATATATAGGAGGTTTAAACTCAGACTTTCACACAATCCTCAACTATCCATGCTATCTCATACTGCTGACACATTTGATCACACACATTTTGAAAAGAAAAATAATCACCAATATACGTATTTCATGCTAAACCAGCACTCATCAGTTGGTCCAGATTATCATCACCACCCATATATATACAATCAATATTCAGTTTATACTAAGATAGCCAATATTCATACTTTAATGGACAGGCTTCAATCCACTCCACCCCACAACTCTTCAGCCATCCATTTCATTGAAAATCTGGTGATGGAATGCTCAAAACTCACATTGGTGCCAACCTTCTCATCCTACCCATGTTGACCATAAGACACTCTGACCCCTCATGTACAAGATCTAATCCATTTACTTAAATATATGAGGGGTGGGCAAACCTTACAGCACTGTATTTTTAATATATGAATTTTTTATTAATTTGACCATAAATCACTCTGATCCCTCATGTACAGAACATAATCCATTTACATACATATATGAGGGATGGGCAGACCTTACAGCACAAGCTGTAGAAAAAATTCATATATTAAAAATATAGTGCTGTAAGGTCTGCCCATCCCTTGTATATAAATGGATTATGTCCTGTATATGATAGGTCAGAGTGACTTATGGTCAACATGGGTAGAATGAGAAGGTTGGCACCAATATGGGATTTGAGCATTTCATCATCAGATTTTGAATGAAATAGATGGCTGAAGAGTTGTGGGGTGGATTGAAGCCTTCCATTAAAATATGAAGATTGGCTATCTTAATTTAAGCTGAGCATTGATTGTATATATTTGTGTGGAGATGATAACCTGGATCAATTGATGCATGCTGGTTTAGCATGAAATACGTATATTGGTGATTATTTCTCTTTTCAACATGTGTGTGATCAAGTGTGTCAGCAGTATGAGATAGCGTAAATTTTATATAGTAATGGCTCAGATTGTAAGCAGATATTCATATTTTTGATGATGATCAAACTAAATATTCTTTAACTTTAAATAAATTGTAGCTAAGTTCATTAACAAAATAGTAGATAAATTTTCTCCTGATCATCATCTCACTCTCAAAAATATATAATTTTGAGAAAGGATCTAATCTATTATGGATAACTTTTATTTATTTAGACATATATTTGTAATGATCTTGAGGTTTACATCTTTGTTTAGAGAATTATTCTATGGATCTAGATTTGAATTTATTAAATTTTAACAATTTTAGTTTAGAACTCTAACTCTTGGAAGCAAAAATTCTAAATATCAAGACACACAAACTAACTAAAAAAATTTACTAATTATTGTAATAAACATTCATTGAATAAGAATAAATTATAATAAAGTGATGTTTAAACTTAATGACTTATTAAGGTATAAAATAATAACACAATGGTCAAAATTATAGAATGAAAAGTTGTTTAGTTAGTATCCATTCTGCTTAAACACCTTTATAAATTTTCCACTTTTAATATATGGCAATATGCTTTTAAAATATTACTTTTAGAACCATTCATGATTGAAGCTTTGAATTTGCATATTTTAAAAAAACAGTACATTTAAAAAATATTAATATTAGAATTCTTCTTTATGAACAATTCTCTTTTTTACAAGCAATTTCAATGCTTGGAGAGAAAGAAATTTACAAAACCTTTTTTATGTTTAAAAATATACTAAAAAAAGAGCCTTTTTTGTGGAATTGAATTAGAAACATTTATTGCTGTATTAAATAATACATGAATGGATGATGAAAGCAGATACACATTTTACATCCAGAGATATTAACCAAGATAAAACCACAAGCTTGGTTTATCATTGTTTTAATGTGGATCTACTCAAAAGTACTTTCCCCAGGACATCTGGATTCACTTCACTCATACATTCACTGCTTGGTTTTGAAAAACATCTTTTTTTACCTCGAATGCTAATCATTCTATTTGCACAGTATGTTTTTCAAAACATATTTAATGCTTTTAACCTATTTTCTGAATTTAATTATTTTTTGTTTATCTTTGATCTATTTTAATTACACATATTATTGCTTATAATATGTACTCATTTACATTTAATATAAATTTTTAAAAAAAAATCTTATAAATTATTATTATTTTAGACAGCCCAATAATAACAATAATATTATCCCCCTTTTTCTTGCCTTCAATCATAATAATGTTGTTTTTTTTTTATTTAAATTGTCTTTGTGTAAAATTGCAATGCAATGATTGATTTCAATATTTTCTTTCTTTATTCAATTTTATTGAAATAAATGGTTATTTCAATTTCTCCACATATTTCCCATTATTTACTAGAATAACTATTTACTTATTATATTGCTAAGGTCGCTAAATTGATCATTTTCTTTATTTTGTTGTAATATTTTATATAAATACAATTTGTAGAACTTACATTGAACACTTTAGCAAAAAAATATTATATATACACAATCATCTCAACTGTCCTGCAGTTTCCCTCAAATTTATGATATAAAGATAAAAGGGATTTGAACACAGAATTTCAAGTGCTCTTCAGTCATTTACTCTAATATAACTGATACACATAACCACTAAATGATCTCCAATATGATTCAGATCAAAGTTCATAGATTTGCTATCTTAATATAAACTGAGCACTCCATTATATATATGTGAGAGATGATGATCCAGACCAATTGATGATTGTTGGCTCAGCATGAAAGATGTATATTGAAGATCTTTTTTTTTTCACATGTAGGTGATCATGTGTATCGGTTATATAAGATAGAATGAATGACTGAAGGGTGTGTAAAAATCTACATTCAAATCCTTTTTAATTCCATCTGGTTTAAGTATATACACTATATTTCTATTCAGGCATAAAAATAATGAAAATAAATATGTAATAAATAAAATTAAGAAAATAAGTAACATAAAATAAACGAAATATAATAGAAGTCAAATACAGTATAATATAATCAGATAATATAAAGTAAAACATGTAACATTAAATTGAAATACAAAATATGGTACACTCTCAATTCATGTCATCTGTATATCTATTACTAAATTTTTTTATGGTATTTAAAGTTTAGATCATTATCATATGGAGATCATGAAGTATTGAGTTGCCAATTTTGATGCCTTCTTTAATTTCACTTTATGTTTGCGTTATCTTTGATAAGAGTCAAAATGATGTTTTGTCTATTTTTAAAAAAAGAATTAATGTCAACATTTTAAATATAAAACAATTTGTAATTTATTTCCTTTATCTTTTAAAATAATGCAACATTAACTTCCTCAAAAGTTAAAACTTTAAAATTTTCAAAAGAAAGGTACATATATGTTTTGCTTCCAACAAAATAAATGACATTTTTTGAGAAGAAAAAGTCAAAATAACTTCTTTTAAAAATAAGTTCTTGGTTTGGTTTTTATTTTATTTTAATGCAAAAACAATATACGGTAAAGTTTAGCTTTTTTTTTTTTTTTTTTAACAAAAACAAAAATTCGCCAATCAAAAAGATTTAAAATATTTTGCTTAAAATAACATTTCTTGTTTTATATATGTATATTTTAGTAAGACACTTTAATAAATTAATAGATTCATTTTTGTATGTATGAATTTATCTATATATATGCATATAGTTGATATTTTAAATGTATTTGTTAATAATCGCTCGATGAATTTTATAAAACAAACTGCTCAAACATATTAAATAACAACAGGGATAGATATTAAATCATTGAAATAAATTATCTGAAAACATATGTTGTCAAGTAGAACCATGCACTTTTATTATTTTTCTTTTGAAATGTGTTCATTTCGTGTATATGTTTTGCTTATTACAAAAAACATTGCCTTTTAATAAATATTTCTTTCATTACTAATCACAAAGTATATAGTCATAAAGATTTGTATTAAAAAACAATACAAGATGATTTTCTAGAAACTAAAGTTGACATTTATTTAGAAAAACAAATGAAAATGTAGTTCAGCGCTTAATACCATCTGAAGTACAGTTACCATTGTGTTCAAGAAAATTAATTGTTTATTTACATCAGAGAATTAAAAAAAAATGTTTATTTAAATTCATATACAATATATACACGTGTCTGGAAACAATACAAATACTTATAAATAAAAGTACTAATATTGCTTAAGTTTAATAACATTTAAAACTGAGGAGTTACTTATTATAAAATCTTGATTTTCTACATTCTTGTTACTACATCCTCATATTACCTATTGAGATTATTTTATTTCATGCATCTTGACCAAAGTTTTTATTAAACACACATTAAGCTTACATGTATATTATAGTACTCAATGATTTTATCATATCATCATGGATGGAATAATCATTATTTTGAAAGGAAATTATGACAATGAAAAATCAGATGAGTCTTGTTGAAATTAATATTTAGAGGTATTTGATATTTTATATGCAAGTTGCTAATGGTATCTATCCTATGGAATATTGTATAATGTGATAAGTATATAAATGAGTTAACATACACATACTTTTTTGATAAAATTATATTCACAATCTAATTGGAATGAGTTTTAATATTACTTTTGAATCATTGTTGTTATGCAGATATTGAATAATTTAATGAATTATGAAATCTTGAGTGTCACTGAATTATGGATATTGAATATATCATCATCCTTGCAGATTGTTCAATTTTACCTATAAAATTTTATTATATATATATGTTTGAAACACTCTTTTGATACAGAGGTCTCACAACATTATCCTCACACTCCTAAGTCACTTCCCTGCCCATCTTGTGCATATCATCATCACACCCACTGACACTCCTCCTACCAGTGGCAGGCCTAGGTCATGGACCTCATTCATTGCCAACATCCTACAAAAAGCTGGCTTTGTTATACCATCCATCAGCAGCAAACTAAAAGACTGGGAGGTTTTCAATCAGACTGCAGACTTCTCCATTGTGTCCCCTACATTCCTCGGACTTACCAATGCCCAATTAATCTGCAAATTCAAAAGGTGGTCCCTTGAAGCAAAATTCCTCGATTTCCTCCTCAAAATCAATCTTCACTCCCCATGAATCAATTTTTGGTCAACTGTAGGGGTTTCACCAAGATCTCTCCCATATGCCAGCTCTGTAAAACTGACAACAAAACCCTCCAGCACTTCCTACTTAAATATCCTTTTCTGCTTGGCATGAGAAATGTCATCAACTCCTGCCTTTCCTTGCACAGAAATACCATCTTCAACCTCCAAGAATCCATAGAAACCGGGGTCTTTGCAGCTATTAGACTATCAGTTTTTCTCATCTATGCTCTCTAGTTGCTCCGATGTGCCATTATCCTTGCCCAGAGAGTGCATTCAGTCAATCAAAAGCTCAGACTTAATTCACACTCTCAAAATCTGAGATATGAAACTAGCCCCACCTCCACTCCTCACAGACACTTGGGCAATCCTCCAACTCCCATCCTCTCAGCTTCTGTCATAGGACTCAATCACGAAGACATGCATTTCTAACCGGCCTGAACTACACACCATTTCCATCCTCCACTTCCCATTCCCTTTTTACATGTATCCTTCCCCTCTTACCATGTTGCTCCTGAAATTTCATTTGTTTTACTGTATCTCTTCTTTTTTTTTTTATGAATAAACATCTCATCACTGAGAAAAAAAAGAGTAAATGATTAAACAGAAACATAATTAGAGGAAAATAATAACAATTAGTCAAAATTATAAATAATGATCAATTAAATGTCATCTGGATAATTTATTTACATTAATATCACCTTAGTAATAAATCATGATAAGTTAAAGATTCTTTATAAATTTTATGTTCCTTTGATATAATTAAAGTAAATACATATTTTCTTCAATATCTGAAAATAATTATGTTCTTTAGCATCATTCTAAACTATAAACATTTATACAATTATTACACATTGAGTTTTATTTCTTTAGTATGTCATTAATTTCATTTATCATTTATTATCACTTGATGTAAATAAATTGTTATCATTACTTATTAAAACTGAAATCCTGAGTTTGCTTACTTTAATTAATTAAGGGGCTATAACTATAAATTATATTCAAAGAGATATGGATAAACAAACATTAACTAGCATAGAGTTTTTCATTATTATTTTATAGCCATCTTAGCTAATGAATATTTAAATCATTATTGTAGATTTACATTACATTCATAAGAGCTGGTATTCTTTATTATTCAATCTATTTTAAAATTGTATTGGTACAGATTAGGGACTTAAAACTAAAGCATATAAAGTTTATCGTTTAATTTACTTCAATCTTTTTTATGAATTTGAATTTAATTTAGTGTCAGTTGAGTCTCTGTATCTTGGAAATTACACTCCCATTTGTCCCATTTATATCCTTACAGTTTTTGGTGCCCAGTGATGTTACTCATATATAGATCACTGGTACCTGAGACCAGTGAATTGCACATAGATATTTTGCATATAAGATATCATTGGCTATTCTGATAACATAATTGGTGATCTTATAAAAATAAAAGTATAATATTTTTTGCCTACTTGGTTATTGTATTTTCTTTGAGGCTTGGTTTATATAATTTGACATCAGTAGACATCAACAATAAACCATATTTTCTTTGAGCCTTGGTTTATATAATTTGACATGAGTAGACATCAACAATAAACCATTGTTTGTTCATGCTTTTTTTTTCTTGTATTATTGTAATAGTTGAATAGATAAGTTTTACACACACATTTTTATATAGATATGAAAGTCACTAATCAAGAAGAGTCCAAAACCATGAGTTCAGATGTTATAAAAGAAATTCTCAGTTGGCAGAATTAAAGGCAGATGCCAATAAAAATTTAGTAGAATTAAAGAATGAAATGGTAAAATCCAGCTAAAATTTTGAAGAGTTATAGGCATATTCCAACAAGAATTTTGAAGTGTTAAATAAAAAATTGAAGGAACAGAGGGTAAAATTAAGACATGAGATAGTAGAACTAAAAGCAGATTCTAAAGAATTGAGAGAGAAATTTAATAATAAGTTCAAAGTTTCCAATGCAAATATTTGAAGAGTTTAGGGGTTATTTTGATGCTGAATGAAAGTAATCTGAAGAAATGTGATGCTAGCTTTGAGGAATTAAAAGTTGAGACAAAAAGAATTGAGAAAAACTAGACTTAGCTGAAGAAAGACATTCAAGACTTTAGATAACCATATTAATACTCTTCAAAGCAATTAGGAAAAGGTCATAAAATAATAAAATAGAAAAGGGAGGTGACAATTTTTAAAGAAAAATGCAAGCTGAGTTAGACTACATCAAGAATAAAATTGATGATATAAAGATAAAAGTAAGTGAAAAATCAAAAACTGATAGAGAGACTGTGAACCAAACCAAGTTTAAAGAGTCTAAAATTAACTAGTATTTTAGAAATTGAAACTGAAAGGTTTCGAAGTAATGGTAGTCTAGAAGATAATTTCATAGAAGCTAAAATGGAGTTAAGTGCTAGATATGTTATTTGTAGATTCTAAGGTAGAAGAACCAGTCACAGATGAATTTGATGAATGCCTGGACATCTTAGCTAATTCATATTTAAATCATTATTGTAGATTTACATTTCATTAATAAGAGCTAGTATTCTTTATTATTCAATTTTTTTTTATAATTGTATTTGTACAGATTACAGACATAAAACTACAGTATATAAAATCTTCAAGTTCTTTTATAAATTTAATTTAGTTTAAGTAGAGTCTCTGCTTCTTGGGCATTACACTCCTATATATCCCAGTTATACCATTACAATATATAGATTATACATATGTTATATATAGAGCTTGCAAAATAAGCTCTTAACAAGTTTTGAGAATATCCTCAACCCCAGACCGGTTTCTGCTTCTATATATAACATTTGTAAACACGAGCTTTATTAAATTAGGTCATGTGACATCTTACTTGATTTTTTTATCACATTATGCATATGTATTCCTGTCTATGTATTTTTTCACAATCCATTAATTTAAATGTATTATTTTTTAATATCATCTAATTATTACTGTTCATTATGAATTTTAAGCCAATATAAAACCATAATTTTATAACCTGCAAATTATCAAAATGTTTATAATTTTATCTCTATATATTTTTGGGCCAATGTTGATACATTTATTAATATTTTTTTTTAATTTCTAAATCATGTAGTTAGTAGTAGGTAAGTTAAAAAGTTTTATAATATTTATGATTTAAAAGTGCAGAATAAAAAGATAAATGTAAAAAACAAAATACTTTTTTTTATTTTAAACCAGCTATTATTATCTTATTTCTTGATATATTAAGATCAGAGCTTAGCTGGAGGATTATTTCTAAGTATCGCTTGATCGCTTAGTGAGATTACAATATATATATATATGTATAAGACCTAAGGGTTCTTTTCATATTGAAATAATCAGCAAATATATAAATTAGAAAAAAATAACCTTTAGTAGGTAATGATCACTTTAAATACAAGGAATATGCACATGTGATAATTCTTAATGTGAAACATTCAAGTGTTAGGAATAATGAGTGCTAGTATAATCATTGGAGTTTTTAATTTCAATGAAGTTCATCTTATGTGTGAATTAACCATCATCTTAATTAGCATAAATTATATTTTATTAGCATTAGAATTTATAATATAAATATAGTTGTTTATATCATTAGTTCTGAATAAATTCACCCTATAGGTATACTATACCTATAAGGTGAATTTATTCAGTTTCATCTTGAGGTTAGATTCAAAGGAACCATCTCAGTTAATGAAGTTGAGTTATTATTAAAAAGGGATTCAGATCTATATTTTTCATCCCCTAGAATTGTTGTTATGATTGACGTATTTATTATAAGAATGCTATATGAAGCTAAAGATAGGTTAATAAATGTATTATTTTGTGAAGGTCAGCTATTTACTTAATGGCAAATATACTTGATCATATAATTATGCTGATATTATAATATGTAATTAAAAGAGTAATGTTTTAAAATTAATCAAGATAAACCTGTACTTTTTACAGAAAATACAATTATTTCAGTTGTTGTTTCTTTTCTGGCATGTACATGTGGTTCATAATTCAAGAAATAATTGAAAAATGACTATTAAATAAATCATTTCTGTTCAATAAATTAATTAGAATTAATTTATAACCATAAAAGAATTTAAATTATAAAGAGAATTTTTAGGTATTAATAATGTTTAATAAATTTCTGATATTATATAGTTGATAATGGAAATGTTTATGGTAAATAAAAATTATACATTTTATGACAATTATGATAGTTTATAAATAAATTATTGTTATTTGTTTAAATACTATATATTTAACTTCTTTATTTATAATGTTGTCTGGTTTACATTTTAATTTCATGCCCATTTTATCAGGAATAGCTCATGTTCTTACATGATTTGACCTAATATTGAAAATGGTGGGTTAGGAAATCATCACCATTATGACATTTTAAGGAGAAATATCCCCATAACCTATTAATAGAAATAAATAAAGTATATATGCCTGGATATATTCTGAAAGTATTGTCAGGTGGTACCCAAATCAATTAATCTATAACAAATAGACCATTGCAATATATTTTAGTTCTGTTTCTAATTCTTGGAGTTTGTAAAACTTACAACTGGGGTTTTTTTCTAGTGATAGTGTTATGTGATTCGTTAAGTCTAGGATATTTTTTCATTTTTTTAAATATAAGTATATCTTTATTTTGCTTTTATAACGTTTAAATGTTTACCACATTTTATAAGTTTGCTTAATTTTTTTTATTAAAAAATGAGAAAATCAAGTATTTGTTTATCTTAACTGGATCTTCTAAATAAAACTTATGTGTTGCTTTTAGAATGAGATATTTCAATAATGTTTTCTTACATTGTCAATATTGTCTTTTCCTACCACATATATAAGTGGGCTAATTGAAGTAATTTTTTAATTAAATCTAAACAGTAAGAAAAATTTCCATCAGCAAACAAATATTATGATGGCATGGCAAAGATATTTGTAATAGCTTATAGAATATTTTGCCTTGTGTCTTATATGAATTATGTATGAAGGCTTTTTGGCTTGTATTTAGTAAATTAATAAAGATAATGTAATTTTTTTTTAAAAATATATGAAACTTATTACCTCCATAGATGGAAGATAGTGGAATGATCTTCAGATATGAGTATTAATTATGAATTGACAATTAAACAACCTGACCAAGAGTACTTTCTGCCTTTTAGATTGATTCATCAAAGTTTACATACTGTTTCTAATACAAAATTTGCTGAGTGAGATTCATTAACAAGACAAAAAAATTTAGGGAGATTACAAGGCTGTTTATAAAAAGTAATGCAATTTTAGATTTATAGACTATTTTATGGATTTTGTCTTTATGAAAGAGAAATTAAGAATTCTAAACTGGAACCAATGTAATGATATATCTGTATCCACTTTAATTTTTTTTTTTACCAAGCTAATAATCTAAAATTCAAACAATAAGAAATAGAAAATAAATCCTAAAGTTTTGAAACTAAGTTAATATGCTTGTATAGTATATAGGTTTTATACTATTGATGCATTAATTTCAGGTTTGAATCCCAAGTCATCATTGATATAGAAAGACAAATCCAGAAACCAATCTGGAGATAAGAATTACAGTACATAAGTATTTAGAAATACTGATTTATTAAGTTTATAATAGATGACATTAGAATAGACAATTGTTTTAATTTATACTACTATAATAAGGTAATATTTAACACAGCATTACGCTGTTGCACATGCGCTTTGAAGATTTTAACTATAAATGAATGAATACTGTGTTAGTATTCATTCATTTATAGTTAAAATCTTCAAAGCGCATGTGCAACAGCATAATGCTGTGTTAAATATTACAGTTTACAAACATCGCGCTATAAAAATGATTTATTTACATACATATAATAAGGTAAATGATGAATAAAGTGATACATAGTATTTAATTAATAATTCTTATTTTATCCCCCCCCCTCACTGTAAACAATAGTTTTTTCTAATCTAATTTTATTACTCGTTGCTTTGCAAATACCTTTTATCATATGTAATATTTTTACTTCTGTATATTTCATTTTGTATTTATACTCACTGAAATTCTTAATTTTATATAATTACTCCAGGTTTTTTTTTTATATTTAAGCCATCAGTCAGAGTATTTCTTAATTCAGTCGTACAATAGTCCCTTTCTCTTTATTAGTGGAACAATAACAAAACTTGTTATATGCGGTTTAACATGTACATGTACAATGATAAAAATGTATACAGCACACACACACAAATATGTATATATAATATAAACAAAATGTCTGTTAATTAGAACAAAATTGTAATCATAATAAAAATAGTAAGTATAACGGTAATAAACTATTATAAACAGTCTTTCAAATAAGTCGTTACAAATAAGTATATATATATACAAACTGTACATGCACTGTAAAATAAAAAATTAAAATGTAAAAAAAAAATGTTTTTATCTTTATTAACTTTTACCTTTTTTATTTAATTTTTTTTTTTTTTGAATTGCAGATAATTAAAATCTGGGACTTGTAAGAATTCATACAAATGTACAAATATTTGCAATATATATAGGGTTGAAAATGTTATCATTATATATGTGTAAAATGTAGTTTAATAGCAAATCAGATTTCTGTGATTTATTATTAAATTTAAGAAAATTATAGATATACAAAAAATAATTTAAATTATATAACTAAATGTAACAATATTTAATAAAAGGACCAATGGATTAGTTTCTTTTTTAAAAAATAATATATGAATTGCAGAAATACAGTCACAAGAATGTATTGTCACAAATATATATATATTATAAAAAACACACAGGTTAATTTTTTATAATTATTGACAATTAAAAATATCATTGAATAAAATAAACTATTAATAGGAAAACTTGTCCATGATAAAATAATAATAATGATGATGATGATAATACTAATAACAACAACAACCACAACAGTATTGCTACATATATATGATTATATATAAAAGTATGTGTTTTTTAATAGCTGAATGTCTTTAAATAGGGGTAGAGACATTTCTGAATAAGCGTTTATATAATTGATTTAAAATTGGATCCCAATTGCTCGCTTTTCAAATTTCCAATTGAATCCTTATGTAACATAATCAAACAAAACAATATGGGAGAAGAAATTCACCGTATTCTTTACCACCCAAATGACCGATACATTGCTCTAGAATTTAAAAACTGGGTTAGTCGCAATAACTTCAAAAGTGCTTTTAAAACTTTAGATAACAAATTCTTATGTTATGTGGATATTAACCAAGCTTCCACCCTCTATGGCAAAATCAAAAACTGTGTCATGGGACTTGGGAAGCCTCAACTTCAAGAAATCCTTCATCCTTTTGGTAGGATTCACAAATTCAATTACTTACCAGAGGAAAGATCCGGTCTCCACTTCCTCTCTAACACAGCCACATTTGAACTTCACTTAAAGAAAGAAACAAATCCCATAGATATTCCCATCATAATAAGACTTAGAAACTCTGCCATGATTATATCTTTTCTGGGTGTAAAACCACAATGCTTCTCCTGTGGGCAAAGAACCCACCTAATAAAAGATTGTCTAGCCAAGACCTGTAACACATGTGGCACAAAAAAAAATGACTACATAGATGCAAGAAAAGCCCCAACAACTCAACAGATATTACCAATCTTCAAAATAAAAAAACCTCTGTACTTTCACCTCAAATTCTTACACATAATATAGAATCAGATCAATCTAAAATAATTGAAAGTAAATCATACAGAATTGAAGCTGCGCCCACCCCAACAAACGGTTTATCTGCCAGATCTCTGCCAAAACATGCTCAAACTGCTGAAGTGTCAGACAGTCCACAGAACTCATCTCAAGGCCCACACCCGCAATCCTGAAATCACAGAAACATCAAAGTCTCCCAGAACACAAACACCTTTTATCAACCCTAAATCATACAGGTCTAAAGATAATTCTAGGGATGATTCATTGCTACAAAACCAACAAGCAGATTGAATCAGTATCACACCACATCCAACCATCCCAAGGGCTCCAGAAACACCTCCAGTCATACAGACACATCTAAGATACATCATCCTGCTAACCATAGGAATAATAAAGATCACCATATTCCCATTAAAATTACACCTTATATCAACTCATCAGACTCTGAAACTGAGATGGACCTAACTAGCTATACAACTTCTATTAGGAAAAAATCCACTCACTTGAATAAATCCAGCTCAGAAGATGAGAATTTATTAACACAGTCATCCATTCATTACCATAACATTAAGTCCAAAGAAACCTCTATGTCCCAAACTTAAAAAAAAAAAAAATGGAAAATTGCTAATTCTATTCCACCTAACTCTCAAATCTATCTGAAGGATGAGTTTTCTGAAGATGAAATCCTTTCCGAGCCTTTGATATTTAATTACCAAAACAGCTGTCAACTCAAAAGTTCTCTGGTGGTAGACTCTGGCCAATCCCCAGCTTATGACTAAGGTCTCTTGCCAAATAGCTGGAGTTAATGTCAGAGGCATTAATTCGCTTACACAAGTACATACCATCAGACATTGGTTTAAATTCCTTTACCCCCCACATTATGTTTATGGGCAAAACCAAATATCACCAAAAGTCCAGTAGCCTTATTTTAACTGAGCTTAACAAGCTTGGATATACATATCTAACAGTCAACTTAACAGCTACTGAAGGCGTAGGTATCTTAATAAATAACAAACACCCCCTAACAAATTTAAGATCACCTACCAAGATAAGAACCTTATCTGTGCCAACCTAACCTATGGCAATAGCATAATCAATGCGTTTTATGTCTACATCCCCAATAGCCATGCAATATTCCTTCAGATCATAAACACTATAAATATGATAATGGCCTCCCCAGCACTCCTCTTTGGGGACTTCAACATCTCCTATGATCACTTTACAAACAAGTATCTTCACTTGCTCAAAAGACATTTTATTAATGGCAGGGGCTTCTTTCCTCATAACACCTATTCTTACTACACCAAGAGGTATCATACATTAATAGATCTGATGTTCTACACCTCTGAACTCCATCATGGTCTGGAAGCTACTCTTCAACCTGTTCCTTTCTCCGACCATCATGCTATTATCACCATACTACAACTAATCAACTATCTCCTCATCCTTTCTCAACCAGTCAATCAGAATGTTAACTAAAGCTTCCATGACTGAAGCCATTGTATCTGAAGCTTACATTCTCTTCCACAAAATCAACCTACTAAAAAGGCCCCCAGAGGAGGCATGGTTTGCCTTCATTGGGATAATCCAATCCTTGATTGCTCAGTATACTAAAGACAACAAAGGGCTATCTACACTTATTAATGAGCTTGACCAAATCAATAATAAAATAAAGACATGCTCAACTGAACCAGATCATATCAAACACTTATCACTAAAACTTCAGTATAAGGAAAAACAGATGGCTATTGCGGAGTATATTTCTATTAAAAGATCGCAAAATTTTCTTACTACCCAACGCTGCTGGACTCGGGGATATTTGCAATGGGCATTGGGAGCTAAGAAAAAACTTAACACTCCAACCTCCCTCATTGTCAATGGAAACTGTGTCACAGGTCATCAATGATTGAACACATTGGTCTTCACTTCAAAAACTGACTTCAAAATAACTTTCCAAAGACCATCAGTGAATGGATGGATCACCAATATTCTATAAACCATGGGATAGCAACAACTGATCTTAAAAACCATCTATCAGCACTTTCTGACAGGGTTCATCCCGGGATGCATGCTATACCAAGGTTTCTAATTTCCCACCTTGGAAACTTTGCTATCCCAATCATGATGAACATGATCAATCACCTATCCACTAAAAGAAGGGAAATAAATAACCTCTACCTGATTGCCTTAGTGCCATTCATCAAGAAGAACAAAGATCCAACCAACATCCATAACATAAGGCCTATCTCCATGACACCAATTTTGATCAAAGTTATCGAAGGTGTAATTAAAGAGAAAATCCAGCAAAAACTTTTAGACAATATTGTTCAGTCACAATATGCAAGAAAAGGATCTTCAGCCCTGACAGCAATGGGTGAAGTCAAGATTCTCCTTGATCACATTAGATCTAATCGCTTATCAAAACCCATTGCAGTTCAGCTAGACATAACAGAGGCTTTTGACTCGATCAATATCATACACTTCTTACTCTTCTAAAAGACCTCAACATTCACTTTCAAATTATATAGATTCTGGAGAATCTTCTCTACAATAGGTTAATTCACGTCTCCTTAGATGGATTCTACACAGACAGGTTCTCCCCCGACCTGTCTATTCCTCAAGGATCTCCTCTAAGTGCTATCCTTTTTATACACTATCTCAACCCCCTGTTGAGAGATATAGAAATCTCATTCACTGGAGTATTCATTCCTCACATCAAAAAATCCTTCAAGTTGTTTCCTTATATGGATGATGTCCTCGTAATACTACCATCTCAAAAACATCTCCCAGCACTCTACAAAATTTTGGATAAATTTTCCCTTAATTCACAACTCAAATTTAACTCCAACAAATCTTCATCTTGGAAAATTCTATCGGGAAAGAAAGTCTCATCTAAATTTCTAGCTGAGCCCCAGGACATTCTTGACTTCCCTATCTCCATGTCTCAAACAGCTATGTCAAACAAACTACAGAACTCCTTAATCAATTCCACATCTCAGATTAAACAGTCCCTTTCCAGGGTTATCTCTCCATTCAGGGAAAAGTAGAGCTACTGAACATGAAAGTCATGTCTAAGATAGCATACTTCCTCCCCATCATGCCAGCAACAAAAGCCTTTACCAAAAAAATCAATAGTCTATGTGCTAAACTCTTTTGGAAAAACAGTACAATGTCTATAAGCATGACAAGGATGCAATACCATCACAAATCTAACGGGATGTCCTTTCACCCCATCCCCTCAATTATATTAAAAAACCAATATTCTCCCTAAATAAAATTCTTTTAAAACTAAAATTGGTGAATTTCTAGTATTAATATCAAAGTTATTTGTGATGAAGAATAAAGGTAGCATATATGTATAATCTGTTAACATTCTTTATTTATGATCTCTAATAGAATTTTAAAAAAACAGTACTTACGTATTATCCTGTTTATCAAGCTTGACACCATTTTTTTTCATTATAATAAAAATAAAAAAACAAGGTAATTAAAGCACATACATTTTGGTTTAGCAAAAAATATAAAAAACAGAGATTTTTTTTGTCTTCAATATTGCATTTTTATGTTTATTCTTGATGATATAAGTAAAAAAATAAGTCATAATTAGTTAGATCTAATATAGTTTTTACTTATAAGATAAAAATTTGTGGTAATTATAGCCTATATAAAAAATATTTTACTTAAATTTAATTAAAGTTGATTAAATTTATGAAAAATAAGTGAGATCACACAGAGCACAAATAAAAAATGAGTTTCCTCTGAAATTCTCTCTTGAAAGTTGGACATTAGTAAACCCACTATGATGTTTAGTTGCTATAAACTAGGAAAGCCATTAACTGCCAATGTCTATTTTGGAATTTATAGTTATTCTAAGGAAGTTCAACTCATAATAATACTGGAAAAATATACTGAAGAAACAACAGGTATTTATGCAATAAATTTTATTAAATAAAACTGTAAGCCAAAGGAAGGAAAAATCAACTCTGTCAGAGAAATTTATATATGAAATTTTAACTTTTTCTTCAGAAAAAAAAAAAATATGTCAATGAAGGATACCAAAGGCATGAACTATAGAATTATGAGGAATTATTGGTTAATGCTAAGGAAATGCTAAGGATTGTTTGTCCATGGTTATATATGAATTTTTTATTTGAAAACCTATTTTGTAATTTAGACTTATTTTGATAACTTTATTTTACTATGGCATCCTAAAAATATATTTTATATATATGCATAATTAAGATTGTTAGTTAATTTATATGTATGTAGTTTTCAAATTATTGTAAATTATGTGAAATGTGATCAGAAAGCTGAATGATTTGTTTTGCTTTCTTCTTTTAAACTGATAGCAGTTTAATTTATATTGACATTTAATTTTAATTTTTTTAAAAGAAAAAAAAATATTAATTTCATATAGAATTCATTTTAAAAATTAGTATTGATAAAAATGTATATTTCTTTATTATTTTAATTCCATTTTTAATGGGTATTTAGTTTTCAGGACATATCTATTGCAATCTCAACATCTGTCACAGATGCAACTATTAAATAAGTTTTGAGAACATAAAAAAATTTATGAAAACAAAATAACTAGTATAGTGTGACATTCTCAATGATTTGAAGAAATTATCTAAAAATTACAAAGTAGCTCCAAATTATAATGAAATAAAAAAAATTACTGAGTAAAGAATGTTGAGAAATAATATGCAGACTTTTTACTCTGATCTGACTCAATTGTGATTTTATGTTTATAAAGACAACTCTTCTAATAATCAGATAAGTGATAACTTAAGAATTAGTAAACAAATCTATACTTAAATTAAACATGCCAGAAATAACTAAAAGATAATATATATATATTATGGTACCTCATATGTAGATGAAGTTTATGCAGAAGTTACTGAAAATTCCCAACAAGCTATATGTAAACTAATATAATGCTATAAATAAATGAAAAAGTGCAGAGTAAGTCCACCTAAACTTTAGCTTGGCTCATATGATGCATTATATGCCGAGCGTGAATTTTATATATTAATATAATTTCAGGACAATCTCAAATTATTCTGAAATCACTGTGAACAATATGAGGGAAAGACTATTTCTCATATTTAACAACTCCTGATTATTAAATGAAGTATAAGTGGCTCATTCTTTACTTCATTATTTATTGACAGAATTGTATTAGTTTATAAGTAGTCACTAGACAGTTTCAGTAACTTCTGCATTGATTTTATATATATTAAATACATACTTTTTTTATCATGATAAGAGAAATATGAGATATTCAGCTTCATATAATATTCATATGGAAATTAGTTTTAAGGAGAAAGCTAGTTATTTTCTTTAGTGAATGGAAAAAAATATGATGGAAAAAGAATGTTAGAAGTTATGTTGAGAGTATATATAAAGAGACATGTGTATATATAATAGAACAATCTCTTGTTTTGTTTTACTAATTATAAATTAAAATATTAAATCTTACATGTTGTTTCAAAGATTTAGAAAATTGTAAACATGATTTTTATACTATTCTATATAATAGTTAAGATTAAAAATATTATTGTCTTGTGCAAAATAAAAATATTATTAAAATGTTTGTCAGAAATAGGTTAAGTACGATCATCTTTAGAAAACAACAACAAATAAAGCATTATTTTTAAAAAAGAACATTATTTACAGAATATTTCACCTTCAGCATTGGAGATATATTGGTTTAAACCTGGAGAAGTTTAGTTAGCCTATCTGGTGAAATAGAAAAAGTGATTGCTTAAAAAGAATCTTAACTTAGCCATTTACATCACCTCTAATTGCTAATGTAAGATCTCTGCTTAAAATTGTTCATGCTTGCAAACTATTCCACATTGAGAAACAGACTATTAAGATTATAATCTTAAACATTCTAATAAAAAACTGTGGTTATTTAATTAAAAATAAAAAAGGTGTCTTGCATTGGTGGTCGAGAGGTCAGCGTGACTGCCTTGTACTTGCAGGCAGTTGCCCGGGTTGCAGGTTCGCGTCCCGGCCGATGCTATGACACTTAAAAAAATAAAAAAAATAAAAAAAGGTCATGTATGTGAATAGAATGTTATTAATATTTAGAAATTCTGCTAATAATTTTATTCTAACTAAACAAATTAAGAATGCTATATTAATAATTATAATTATTTTAAAAAATGGAAGTACAACTTGCTGTTCTTTTGTCATTTCATTTATTAAATATTACATATTGTTTGAAAAAAGTATTTTAACTTGTATATGTAATTTTCTTTCATTTAAGTTTAATTAAAAGTTCAAGTATTAGTTTCTGAAATTTAAATTTTATATAATTCAGAAATTTAAAATAATTTCTTAGAGAAATTTGCTGTGCAATTTTAGGAAGACAAATAGGCAATTATTATATGAATGAATCAAATTGTATTTAGTTAATTGATTTTTATCATAATTATAATTATTTAGAATTAATGGCAGTGTGTTAAAAAAATTTTGTTAAACTATTCCTATAGTTGCATTCTAAAATTAGAATTTAATATAATCTTAACATTATAATATATATGTTTTTCTTCTGAGTAATTTTCGACATTGAAAAAAAAAGGATATATATATTTTTCATGTGTCAAAGCCTTGGCTGGGAAGCGAACCCGCAAACCTGGGACAACTGCTTGTAAGGAGGCTGTGCTGACCACTCGGCCACCAATCTTTGACATAGGATATTTTTGCTATCATTTATACTTAATGACGAAATTAAATATTTATATTTCTGTTTGTATAAGGATTATCCAAGATTAAAGTTATTATTTTAATATTAATATAACATTATATCCCACAAATTTTAATCCTGGAAAATTACAATACATATATTATATTTGTGTATGCTCATAGTCATGGCTTTCTTTCAGGTCACCTATCAGTGATCATCATTGTGGCATCCAAGTACAATATTATAAAAATGATAGCTGGTGGGAAGAAAATTCGACAATGTTCTTACTTATCCATGATTGTCATCATTATTTTTTCAGAAAGGAATTGATATGCCAAACAACTGTCAAACCAATAAAAAATATGATTTAAACCTATATACATTTCCATACATCATTTATACAGATTCTGTTACATTAAATGGTCATCTAATCAAGGTGGCCTGATTATAATTAGACCCTGGTGGGAAATGTTTTAGTACAATATATACTAGCAAATTCAATATTTATTCAACTTTCTTCATTTCGCATTTATGATTTTTTCTATTATATATATATGTAAATACTGAAAAAAATTTTAGATGAGATTTTCTGTGTATTTTTTATTTGGAATTCAGATATGATGTAACCAAGCAAACAAACAAAAACTGATACAATAAATTAAAATCATGTTATGCAGAATAATAAATAAAATTAATATTCTTGCTGAATGGTATGATTTCAGTTTGCTGATTCAGTTTTTAATCAGTTATTTGCTTGGTTATATCATAGGTGAAATTAAAATAAAAAATACATAGAAAATCTCATTAAAAAATTACATCTACAAGTCATAAAAATCTGTTAATAATATATATATTCTATTTTTGATCTTTTGTCAGCAAAGTGTTATTTAGTCATATCTTATGAGAGACTGGTTTATTTTTACAATTATATATATATATCATTAAAAGCCAGTCAACACTTAGACAATCCCAATATCAATAACAATCAACAAAATCAAACTGTTGTCAAGGCAACTTTCTTTTAATAATAAAGGTGGAATCCCTTATATATATATAAACTAAATACATATTACTAAGAATACATGATAAATATTTAGTAACAAAAAAAATCTGCAAAAATCAAATTCATTCCATGATTTTTTAAAATTATTTAATAAAATATATACTATAAAATATTTTTTAATTAAGGTAAACTTTAATGTTCATTTATATTTTCAATATCATCTTTGGAATAACTCATCTTTTCATCTTTAAACAATTCATCATCAAAACTTGATAAGCTAGGTGTTGAATCCAAGTAATCAGTATAAGAATCTTTGTGGAAAGAAAGGCTATCAGCAGTTCCTAAACTATATACCGTAGTTCTGTCCGCAGAAATACTTCTAGATAAGGTTTGATTTAACCCCTTAATATCCTTGAATTTAACAGGCAGTTTTGAAGAATTAATAAGTTTGTTGTTTAAAATATACTTGGAAAAAAAGTTGTCTTTATGCTCTACCTTTAGTTCTAAATTATTATTTTTTCTACAGATACAAACTAATAATCCCATGATTGAAAGAACTAATCCAAGTCCAATAAATATTGGGCCTACAATATCAAAAGAATGATGCAGCTTTAAATCACTTTTTAGAATAGTATATCCTAAAGAAGTCACTACAATTCCACTCAAAAATAATGCTAATCCAAATACTATCAAACAAAATGCACAAGTCTTTGGTCCTCCAGTTAAGCAACTGTTGACAGAATAGTAACAAAATTCATAATGAAAATTAGGCTTTGGTAGTCCTTTCATTGATGTAGGAAGCTATAAAAGATATATATATATAATTAAAACAATATCATATTACTCATAGTCTTTCAAGCAGTTAACTTTAGTCTACTCTAGAGCTATCTACTGTAAACTTAAGTAATTATGCAACAAAAGTTGGTGTAGAGTCATAAAGTACCCTACTTCTAGACTTGTTTCTGGATTTTGCCTTCATCAGTTTAAACTAGAATTTAAAACTGAAAATAATGCATTTATGTATTTTTACTCTTTTATACTATTCAAGCCAATGTCCTAAAATTTAAAATAGATCTATATAACTATGCAATTGAGTTAGCCCAGATTTAAAACTTTAGGGTTTTTTTTATATTTCAGTACAGTAGATTAAATAGTACTGACAAAAGCAAAAGCCAGAAACTGATCTGGGGGCATTTTGTAATATAATAGCTTCAGATCTCTATTGATTATTCAAGCTTACAATATATATCTCTAGTGTAGGGTGAAGATAATTGCTCATATAAACATATATATGCAATTGAAATATATAAATACAGACATATATTTACATACTATGGTTTGTGTAAAATAGAAAGAGTTTATATACATATAATTGAATTATTGGATTTAATAATCTAAAAGGTTTATTAATAATTCCATAAAGATCTAAATACTGAGATAATAAAATAAATTATATTAAAAAGGTTTCAAGAAATGAAATTATTACTAACAATGATTAATTATTATTTCATAGTTATAATACTGCATTGCTTTAGCACATAATATTGTAATATACACACTTTTACAAACTCAAAAATAAAATTTGATAAATTATTTTTATTAATTGTAATATATTAAAAAATAGAAAATAAAAAAAAAATCTAAAATTATTATATTTTACTTGAATATCAAATAAAATGGAAAATTTATTTAATCAAATTCAGTAGTGCTAAAAATTCAAAGTAGTTCTTATCAAATGCTGTCATTCAGTGAACCTTGTATTAAGATCAAATTCTCATAATCCATATATGTTTCATCAGACCAAATTGCTAAATTTACCACTTATGCTAAGTTAATAAGCACAAATTTTTTAAAGAAAACATACTATTATGCAATCTATTTTGAGAGTATAATAAATACCAAAAACATGCTATCATATGTAGAAAATCTTAATCACTATTTCAAACAAATGGTGTTCTACAAGGCAAAGGCAATTATACATCCTTGTTTTGTTTTTATCAGCCTTACCTCAAAATACTTATAACAAATAAGATAAGATGTTTTGTTACACTAATATTTGTATTAAAAAGGATTAAAATTTTTCTAATTGATTTCAGTTATGTTAAAAATGCAAAGTAGCTTTGCATCAAATATGCCATCCAGAGTTTGTATAAAACTGACCAAATTTTTCACAATATGTGTATGTTTTAGGATGATTTATATTTTGGACATAAGACTATGATTTATTGACATCTTTCATACTTTTAAGGTAGATTTATGTGTAGTAATACTAATAGTCTATTTTCTGTGAGGGACATCCTCCTAGCTCATCTGATAAATTAGTATTTAGTCTGATGAAATATATATTTATATTAAAAACTAAAGGAGTGAATAAATTAAACCACTACTTATTTTTAAAGATTTTAGCCAAGTTTTTTTATACTTTAAAGTACCAATTAGTTTAATTTCATTAAATATCATTTTAAAATAGAAAATGTGATTAAATAAATGAAATAAAATACATTAACACTCTCAAACATTCATATTCCATCAACATATTTGCAAAGTTAACCACTTTAATTTTACAAATGAGTTAGAAATTGTATATTTTATTGTATTAAATTTTATTTTCTACTTTAAAACATTACACAAAGAAACCAATTGAAAATTTAGGCTATAAAGAAATTGGACTAGAATCTTTAGCAGTAAGTATAGTATAGTTTAGTATGAGACTTTATTTGTTTTCTATAGTGTAGCTTTGATTGGTAGCATTTGATACAGTTACACAGAATTTTTTGCACTATTGAAAGTGGTAAAAAGTTTCTTTCATACATACACATATATGTGCATGTATGAAAATACACTTTACCAGTATTTTATAAGTAAAAAAAGGTATTTTTCACACACATATGCATGTCTGTGTAAAATTATATTTTATCTTATTTCTAAATTTAAAAATATAGATAGAAATAAATTATGGAAAAAATCCAATAGAATAAGCTTGTATAGAAAGAATTGTCAGAATAAAATTATATGCCGGTAACCCATTATGTTATTATTATAATGACATCAAAAACTTTTATATAGATTGATTAAAAATGGATCAAACAATACTTTAAATCTTTTATGTGAGATTTTGTTAGAATATGAATAAACATGAAGTTGTGAAATAAGAGGGAAATGGGGGGAGGGTTATCATTATAAATTTGAACAAAAAACAAAACACACACAAAAAAGAAAATAGGTATAAAACTAAAAATACCTGACTAAAGGACTCAGTATTATATTTTGACTACTAGAAAGTAGGTATTTTAAGAAGTTAGAAAATGTTTTTTGATTAATAAATGTAATAATATAAGCTTTAATTAATATTGAAAAGTAGAAAAAGAAAAGCTATTAAAAAGAAAACATAACAATTTAAAGATATTTCAATGAATTTAAGTTAGAACTATTAATAAAAAAATATGATTCAGAGTTAAAAGAGATTTATGGATGTATATATATTAGAAAGAAAAACTTCTATAAAGATAAGAATGTAAACTGAAAAAGATAGGATGGGAATAATTAAAATGTTCTTTTTTAAAAAATTCAATATCAAGAATTCTGTAAGAAAAGTATAGGAAAAAGTAGATAAAGTCATGAATATATATAAATGTGAAATAACAGAAAAATGTATAAAATACATTTCAAAAAATAAAAACACTCTGTTAAAGAAAGTGGCATATTACTAGAAACAAAGATTCCACATGTGAGCATCCACTATTTAGAATGTAATAAAACTATTCTTTATACTGATAGTTATTGAACTCATATGTGCTTAGTTTATAATAGGATACTGATCTAATTGCCTATCTATATTTGAATTTTCTCTTTAATTGAGTCTTTAAACACTAAGATGAATAATTGAAAAATTGGAGGAAAAAAAATAGTGATTTATCCTAGTGATAATATTATTGCATCTAAATTTTTTATAAATTCATTGTTTAATCTCTAAAATCTTTTAGTTTTCCTTGATATATCATTTGTTTTTGGTGTGAATTTCTCTTTTCAATTTCTTATTTGGTTTAAATGAGACAGGGCTGGAGAAATGGGAGAAAGATCATGTGGAGGAGAAAGAAGTAAACAAAAAAATAAGTAATTTACAAAATGTAGATAAATTTCAAAGAATCATTTTCTTATTTGTAATTGAAAAAAAAAAATCAGTTTGGAAATTTGGATTATTTTTTTTTAGTTTTTTTTTTCTTGTTTTAAAGGGGGGGGGAGAACCAATTATTCTAGTATGACTAAATTTATAAATTCACTGTATAATCTAATATTTCTTACTTTTCATTGACATATATTTTTGCTCAACTTTTTTTATATATATAAATTTAATGTGAATTCAAAAAAAAAAAAAAAAATTAAAGATAAAAAAAAGGAAAGAACATTATCACATCACCACCAAAAAAAAATTTGTTTTTAAGTTGTTAGAAATCAGTTTCAAAATAAACTTTGTTGTTGATTTAAAATGTTTCTAAAAACAGTAGACTTGTTTTTTTCTTATTTAAATGGTTGTATGTATTATTATTTTAGTTTTTAATTAAAAACAAAATCTAAATCAATAAAAAATGAAGTTTTTATATGAAGCTTTTTTGTCTATAGTCAGTCAGTTTATTTTTATTTGGAGTGTTTGACTGGATTTGTATTGAATTGAGCTTCATTAAAGTCCAAAAAGCAATTACCTCCGCCCCACTCTCCCTCTCTCTCTCTCCTTACTTTTTAAAAAGCCAATAAAAAATAAATTTTAAAGATACAAGATGTGCAAAAAATCTGCCAATTAATTGTTTGAATTAGATAATAGATGTAATTCACCCCATCTCATCACTTTTAAAATTAAAAGCCAATAAAAGCCATTACAAATTTTAAAAATCATTCAAATTTCCAAATCAAATCTATTATTCAAAAGAATTTATTTGAAATAGTTACTACATGCATGCCATTCACTCTTCCTTCCTCTTAATAAGACATTTTAAAAAAATTTAAAAACTAAATCATAAAATAAATCAAATCTGTCAATTATAAAGCAAAACAGGTTGTTGGAATTAGGGAACACTACAAATGTCATTTATTCTCCCCCTCTCACTTTTTAAAAAGCCAATAAAAAATTATACAAATTTTTAAAGATAAAATAATGACCAAAAAAAAAAAAAAATCTGTCAATTACAAATCAAAAGAAAAACTTTGAAATTCTAAAGCAATCAATTGGGCAAGCCAATATTAGATATATTATGGAGAACAACAAGAAATCCAAAGAAACCTTGAAAAGTGACTTTTTTTTTAGAAAATGAAAAAATACTACTAAAAGTTGACCAAAAAAACTCTGACAATAAAAACTAATAGTAACAGGTTTTAGATTACACATTGAATTTATCAATTAAACCATAACAGGCAGTGTTCTCTCTAAGGTGTACACTAGTGTACATGCACAGATCTTTAAAAATTAGTGCATGAAGAAGATACACCCACATACAATAATATTCAAATAGATTTGTTTTGTACTGGTGCACTGATGCTCAGACTATGTTCAACATATGAGTTTACCCCAACTCTTGACTTTGGAATGATCTGCTGGTATATAGCATGCACTGAACGCATAGTTTTCTCCAGTATGTCACATACATTTATTTTACATGGATACTTTTCTCTTCCTTTATATTTTTTATGAGAATAAACTTTTCATTTTTATTTATCATTATCAATAAGGCATTATATGTAAGGTTAGTTCTGATAAATAAAATTGTATTATTACTATATATAATAAATTTATATTATTATATTACATTATTTAAACTATATTGTTAAATTTATTTTTTTATTTGATTTAAGTGAACAAATTATTTCAATTTAATAAAAACCACACAGACAAAAAATGTGTATTATAGTTACTAAAAATTAGAGAGAACATTGGTAGTAGGTACTATGATAAATCACCATTTTCTAAAGAAGTCTTCAAATGATTGATGATTAGTCACCCCAATATTGTTTTATGACATCAAAGCAGTGTTTAAAGAGTTAATAAAAAATAAAATGGAAATGTAGATAGCCGATTAGATCAGTATCATTAGTAGTTAGCTTAGATATGTTTCAAAAAAAAGTCAGGCAATTAATAGTGAATTTTGTTGTTTTTTCTACAAAAATAAAATAATCATATATTAATATAATAGTTACTTTTTAAAAAATATACAAACAGGTGATCATTAATTTAGTATGGGATAAAAATATTTTTTTAATTAATTATATATTTCTTTCTAATTTGCTTTTGATTTAGAAATAAACAATATCAGTTAATTCTCTTTTTGGAATTAATATATTATAATACATATTAGTGGGCAATGACTATTTTTAATGTCTTTTAATCAAACATTTAAAATTATATTTTAATTACATCTATTTAAAACTAAATCTGTTTTTTCCTATAAAATAACTTTTTTTTTGTTTTATAACAAACCAATAACTTAGTTGTCAAGCATTGATGGTTGAGAGGTCAGCGACAGCTGCTTTGCAGATGGTTGTCCCGGGTTAGCGGCTTCGCTTCCCGGCTGATGCTATGACACATGAGAAGAAAAAAAACTTAGTTGTGGAATCTGCCAGAATCAAAAACTAAATAATCCAGATTTAACACAATTCTTTTATTTAGATGGTAAATAATTTATTATAAAATATCAATACTATTGCAGCTTTTAATTTTTTTTTCTGTTATTGTGAACTTTATTATATAATTAACTTTATGTTTCTTATAGTTTTAATCCACATTTATACACATCCACTAGCCCTATTTCTTTATAAACTGTAAGCACATAAGATATTGCTATCTCAATATATATATACTATAAAATTGTTGCGACATATATATATATATTCTTTGATTAAGCAAAAGATAATCTTTAAATGCAGATTTTATTATAGCTTAATGCATTTTTAGTGTAGAGTATGCACTATGCTCCCCTGGATTTTAATTACTATAAATTAATCAGGGTGCCAATTTAGTAAATACTCTATGACATTTTGAACACAAGGGAGACCACCAATGATAGAACCAAAGTATAAAGGATGTCAGATAATACTATCAAAAGTAATAAAGTACTCTAGATATTTTGTCCGATTCACATAAAAATTTGCAATTTCCATCAAAAAACATCAAACTTTCACAAAAGTGAGCATAATCACATGACCAAAAAAATTAAAAATCATCAAAATCAAATATCAAAAATATAAATAATCAGTATTTGTTATCATGTAGCCAAAAAAATCGAATATAAAAAAATATTTAGAAAATGTTATTTCTTTAGGAAATTATAAGAAAAATTAACATAATAAAAACATTACAAAAGTACTTTACTTTTAAAATATGGTGTATCAAGAAACAATGTCTAGTGAAATGAGCAAAAAGGTAGCATAATCATGTGAGCAAAAAATATCAATTCTCAGAATGAAACACAGTTTATCAAATATTAATATTTCACAAAATAAATAACTTTACAAGAAAAAACATTAAAATTATAATTGAATGAATGTGGTTACAAATCTTATTAAACTAACCTATGAAAGAATAAAACATAAGTGCTTATGGTGACAGATTAGAATTTGATATTTCATCAAAAATATTTTGTAATTAAGTAAATAACTCAGATTATATGTAATTGAAAAGGAAATAACTGAAGCTTTCCGATTAGTTATACCATGCTTGCAACCCTATCACAATCATCCATCAGCCCAGAAGTCAGACCAACCTCTCAGACCATAGATACATTAGAAATATACACTTTGTCAAGCAATTCATATAGCACATGTGACATTTCATCTTCACACAGAAAACTCCTGACCTTAATTTTTTTTATAATTATTTTTTTTTTATTAATTACAATTCTATCATGATTACTGTAATGTATGATCAAAGACATGTGAAAAGAATAAATGATCACCAAGATGCAGATTTCATGCTGAACCAACACTCATCAGTTGGCCCTGATCACAATTTCTTATACATATCTTCATCATTTGTTCAGTATATATCTAGATAGCAAACTATTTAAAAAAAATTAAGGGTTAGGATTTTTCTAGAAATGATGTGTTTATGAAGTTGAAATAGTCACATATGCTATATGAATTATATGGTGAAGTTTCTAATGTATCTTTGGTCTGAGAGTTAGTCTGATTTCTGGGCTGATGAATGGTTGTGATTGGGTTGCAAGCATGACATAACTCATTGGAAGCTTCAGTTACTTCCTGTTCAGTTATAAAAATATTTTGTTAAATGATATTATTTTATGATGTTTATCAGAAAATAGATATCTTACCTGTAATTATAAAATATTAAAATCAAAACATTACAGATATTTTGTTAAGCACATATGCACACAAAAAAGATTCAAGAACTTTTTACAGGACAAAAAAAATGTCTAGGTGGAAAATTTCAAAAACAATAGTTTAGCAAATATTAATATTTGACCAAAAAAAAAAAGCAAATTAGTATCATTTATTACCAAAATAAGTCACGCTTAATAAATAAAATTTATAAAAACATATTGAACATTTGTCTTACCTCAAAGCATGCAAAGTTATATCCACTCTTAAACACTTGGAGAATAATAAAATGGAGTCAAAAAATTAAAATTTCCTATTAAACTTTTTATATTAAATTTTTTATATTAAGGCTTAAACTTGCATTTATATATGTAATATATGCAGGATTCGAACTCAGACTTTTGCACAACCCACTACTCTCAGTGCCATCTCATATTGCTGACCCACCTGATTACACACATGTTGAAAAGATAAGGTGGTAAAGAAAATTAAAATATGAAAAAATAATACCAATTATCTATGTAACTAACTAATCACCCATGCATTCATTCAACTATTAGTTATCTATCACTATTTATTTACCTATATATTTATCTATATATGTATCTTTTACTTGCCTCTGTTTATCAATCTACCAATCTATCTTTTCTCTCTTTATCTGTTTGTGTATCTGCTTATCTACATACCTATCTCTCTATCCATTTATTTATTTACTGTCTATCTGCTTATTTATCTATCTGTCTCTCTATATATCTTTCTATCTATCCATTTATCTGGTTTTTTACCTATTTATTTATGCATCAAACCATCCATATAACTATCTAGTGATACACTCATTCAATATCTATCAATTTTATTTAACTACCTACATGTCTATGTACAAGCCCATCTATCTATCAGTCCCTGTTTTGTTTATCCATTTATGTATCTGATTTTCTAATTATCTATTTATGTATCCAATTATCCATTTAACTATGTAGTCACCCATTTATTATCTAGTTAATTATTTACTTACCTTGTATATATTTATTTTTATATCTGTTTCTATGTTTTTTATCTTTCTACTTATCTCTCTCTCTCTAGCTATCCATCTATCTATCTATATAATCTATCTATTTATCTGATTTTCTATCTATTTATTTATGCATTTAGCAATCCACCTATCCCTTATCTATTTATTTATCTGTCTACCTGCATACATATATATCTATATTTAATCAATAATATATAACAATTTAAATATTATTTATCCTTATCAACCCTTTCTCTATATTCCATCATTAAATACAAATTATATTATAATTCCTTCTATTTACACAACTCCATCTATTTCATTTACATTATACTTATAAATTATAATCATTATTTACATTATATAATCATATATTTATATTTTAATATTATTTATAAATTTCCTAATTTTCTCTTTTTACATATTATAACTATATTTAATAATTTAAACTTATCATAATTAAATATAATTATTAATATAAATATATACTTATAATACCTATTATATTATATGATATAAAAAAAATATAATAAATTTTTAAAAATAAAATAAATAAGATTTAAATAATCACAAATTAACTATAGATAATAAATATTTCAATTCCATATTTTGATATATATAAACATTTAGAAAAAATTACCTAATAATATTAAAATAGATGAAAAACAATAGATCATTAGGGAAATGATATTAATATAGAAAATGATAATGAAAATGATAAACTGGTTAGTATATAAGATTATTTTGAATTTTTAACAAGATATATATTGGCCAGACAGAAAAACTCATTAGAAAGAGGTAAAAAATAATAGACAATTAAAAGGAAGGATATGAGATCAGGGATTTATCTACATTTTTAAATACTGGACATAGAATAAATTTGAAAAAACATTCAAGTGATTAAATATTAAAAATATAGTGAGAGGATATTTTGAATCTTGTATATACAAGAGAATTTTGAAAATGTATGAATATAGTTAAAGGTCCTGTAAAATTGGCTGGAAAATGGATGTTATTAGATAGCTGGAAAATTTAAGTTAAGTATAATTATAGTAAATTATAATATATATTTATATTAATAATTATCATTCTAATTATGATAAGTTTAAATTATTAAATATAGTTATAATATTAAAAAGAAAAATTAGGAAATTTATAAATATATTAAAATATAAATATATGATTATATAATTAAATACATGATTATAATTTATAAGTATAATTAAAATAAGCCTATAGATGGAGTTCTTAAAATAGAAGGAATTATAATATAACTTTGTTATTTACATCTTATAGCCCAATATAGAACGAATCTTATAAGGTTTATTAAACATAATATTTTTTAAAGTTGTCTTATTAATAATTTTTATTAATTATTTTTTAAATATTACTGCAAAACAACATTTAACAAGTTTAATTTAAAATTTACATTTTTACTTTTATGTCTGTCAGTTTACTTGTGTTTCTATCCATTTATCTATCTATCGATACATATATAGAAAGATACCTATATATATATTTATCCAGTTTATCTATCTCATTATCCATCCTTTCATTCACCTATTTATTCATCATCCATTTATATACCCTCCCTATTTATATATCAACTTATCAATTTATTTCTTTAACTATCTATCTGACTTTATATCTGTCCACCCATTCACTTTCTATCTATCCAACCATTCATTTAACTATCTATGTACTTATCATTTTAGTCATTCATCAATTTATTTATATATCTACCTTTCTATCCATTTACTACTTCATCCCTTAGTCTATCCAATTATTCATTTATTTATCTATTTATTCCTCTATCTATCAATTATTCATTAATCAATCCATCTAATTGTCTCTGTATTTTATCTATCTATTTATCCATCAGTCTATCCAAGCATTCAGTCATCCATCAACCTATATCTATCTCTATATCAGTGTTTTAATTGACAAGTCTTTTCACCCATCCATTGTCTATGTATTATTCTCCATCAATCAGTTCATCCATCTATCTCTGCACTTATTTATCAATCTACTTTTCTACCTAACTATTTATCTATCTAGTCATCCATTTTCATAGACAAATAAAAGCAGATAGGAGACAAGTAAATAGATAGATAAATAGATAGATAGATGAATCAATAGATAGATAAATGGATGAATGGAAACTGATCAATAAATAGAAAGAAAGATAAATACATGGATTGACTGATGGATGGATAATAAAGACTGATAGATGAATAGATAATTAAATGGATGTTTGAATAGATTAATGGATGAATAGATAAATAAGTACAGAAATAGATATATAGGTATATAGATAGATAGATAGTTAATAGGATGCTTAGATAGATAGTCTTAGAGATAGGTGAATGAGTGGATAGACAGATTGAAAGCCACATGCAGTTAAAAAATAAATCAAAAGCAGATACATAGATAAGGTGGATAGGTAAATAGATATATAAATAAATAAATGAATGGATGGATAAATAGATAAACAGATGGCAATAGATAAATAAATAGAAAGTAAAGTACATTGATAAACAGATAAAGACACAGGTAAATAGATAGATGGATAAGTAGATACATAGGTAAACAGGTAGATAAACAGATGAATCAAGAAATAAGGGATGCATGTGTGGCTAGATAATTGGTTAGATACATAGATAGACAGACAGATAGATAGATATATAGATAGGTAAATAGATAGTTGGATGGATAAATAGATAGAAAGATAAATATGTAAAGAGATAGATAGGCATATAGATAGATAAATAGTAAATAGATAATGAATGGATCATTGGCTAGATAATTAAATGGCTGGTTGGATGCATAATAAGAAGATAGGTGGAAAATCAGATAAATAAATTGTTAAGTATCTAGATAAACATATAGAGAGATGGTTAGATCATTAGATAAACAGTTTAGAGAGACAGTAAATAGATAAACAGTTTAGAGAGAATAAATAAACAGAGAAACGAGTAAAAAGTAAATAGATAGGTATATAGATAAAGATAGAGACAAGTAAAAGATAATTATGAAGGTAGGTAGATAAAAAGAGACCAGAAAAGATAGATCATTAGATAAATAGAGAAACTAGTAAAGATAAATCGTTAGATAAGTGTATAGGTAGATAGAAAAAGATCTATGGCTAATGTATGTGGATAACTAGCTAGTTAAATAGATAAATGGTGTTATTTTTTCCCCCACTTTAATTTTTTTTACTACTTTAATATAAAATGTTTGACCAAATATTTTATTTTGTTTCCACCTGATGTCATTTAAGCTAAATGTGAATTCCCCAAATGTTAAGGATATGCCATTCAAATTTTTTGTCTCCATTTTATTATTCTCCAGGTGTTTAGGAGTGCATCAAAACTTCACATGCTTTGAGGTAATAAAAAATGTTGTATAATATATTTTTATAGATTTATTTTGGGGTTTTTTTTGGTCAGATATTAATATTTGCTAAACCATTATTTGCTTGAAAGTTTGTGATGATGGTATATTATTAGATGAGATATGTTGGATTATTCCCATCATCTATGAGTGAATGTTGAATGTACAGAAAATTTTAAACTTTTCAAATACAAACAACTTGTTAGTAATAACACACAATTAGACAACACAGGTTAGTAACCACGCAATGTTTCAAATAGTATTATTCTCCACTCTTCTTCAGGTGTTGCTGGCCTGATATGTACAGTGACAGTATTTGCATATTAGTTGAACTCACACCTTTAGATTCTTCAACATCGAATTTAAGGCAAACACTTTAACCAATTGAGCTATTCTGTCAAAGGCAACAGATAGTAGAAATTTGATATATTTATATATGAGTTGGTTCAAATCCTCCTGAATCCTTCAATTTTTTTTAATATTAATTTTTCCTAAGAGCAAGATTAATTAGAGGCTTCCATACATTGTGTATTGACACACTGAGTTTGACTTATAGGATTTTTTACCCCTGTCATATGAGCAGCTTCCTTGAATATTCTTCTATGTATTTTTTCCTCTTTATCTAATATTTTTGTATTTTCCCAATTGAACATATGGTCATTCATGAGTGTATACATAGTCTGCTATGGTAGACACATTTGTTTTTTTCTTTTGTCACCATTATCTTGTGTTCTTTCAATTGCTTTCAACAGGGCAACAAGTCTCACCAATATATTTCCTTCACATTCACATGGTATTTCATAGATGCAGTTTTTGTTCTTCAGGATTTCCAGTTTAGTCTTAGTAGAAGTAAGAATTTCTCAAAGTGTTGTATGACTTTGGAAAGCTGTTCTAATGTTATATTGACTGCAGATTTTCTTTAATTTGTCTAGAAAATCATCAAGAAAACCTTTAATAGACAACACTTATTGGTACTGTAATAAATCCATACATACCAGGAATGGCAAACAAATTAAAGAAAATCTGCAGTCAATATAACATTAGCACAACTTTCCAAAGCCATACAACACTTTGAGGAATTCTTATTTCTACTAAGCCTAAACTGGAAATTCTAAAGAACAAAAGCTGCATCTATGAATACCATACCATGTGAATGTGGAAGGAAATATTGATGAGACTTGTCACTCTGTTGAATAGATGTTGAAAGAACACAAGCTAATGGTTAAAACATATATCTCTACCACAGCAAACCATGTAATTACTCATGACCATATGTTTAATTGGGAAAATACAAAAATATTAGATAAAGAGGAAAAAGTGCATAGAAGAAAATTCAAGGAAGCGACTCATATGACAATGGTAAAAAAATCCTATAAGTCAACCCAGTTTGGAAATACACAATATATGAAAGCCTCTAATTAATCTTGCTCTTGGAAAAAATTAATCTTAAAAAAAAATTGAAGGACTTCGGAGGATTTGAACCAACCCTCATATATAAATATATCAAATCTCTACTAGCTGTTGCTTTTGACAGAATAGCTCAGTTGGTTAGAGCATTTGCCTTAAATTCAATATTCAAGAATCTAAAAGTGTGAGTTTCAACTTCTATATGAATACTGTTACTGTGCATATCAGGCCAGCATTTGAAAAAAGAAAAGTGGAGAATACTACTACTGGAAATGTTGTGTAATTACTAACCTGTGTTGTCTAATTATTACTAACATGTTGTTTGTATTTGAAAAGTTTAAATCAAGTTTAAAATTTTCTGTACATTCAACATTCACTCATAGATGATGGAAATATTCCAACATATCACATTTGCTAAACTATTGTTTTTGAAATTTTTTTTAATTGTGTGTAATATGCTTTTATAGTTTTATTTTTAATTGTAAGATTAATTTAAATATTTATTATGCACTGCCTGCATTTTTTTTTTTTTGGTCAACTATTATTTTCTAAATTATTGTTTTTGAAATTTCTACCCATCCGCAAAAGTTCTTGATATTTTTTTTTTTTTGCAATTAATAAAATATCCACAATGTTTTGATTTTAATTTTTGATAATTACAAATAACATGTCTATTTACTGATCAACACCATAAAATTAATACTCTTTAACATAATATTTTTGGTGAAATATCAAATTCTATTCTGGCACCATAAGCATGTGTGTTTGATTCTTTCATAGGTAAGTTTAGTAATCTTTTAACAATATTCATTTAACTATAAAAGTATTTTTAATATTTTCCTACATAAGCATTTATTTATTTTGTCAAATACACCTGAGTCTCATTTATGCAGTAGATACGTTCTGCAGAAAACCCGCAATAAAAAAATTGCACAAAAATAGATTTAACTTACCTTGAAAAATGGAGAATACATTTTGTAATATTCAGAAATCGCATAAAAGCAAAGCAACAAGAAAAAAATACTTTAAAATTCGCACAAAAAAAATAAGGAAATAAAACTACAGTATTAATTTTACATTTTTTCATACATATTTTAATCATTATTGCTATTTGAAATATGTGGTTCATTTGTGAACTGGTAAGAAATCAGATTTGTCACAAGAGAAAATACATCTAGCACCACTTTCAGTCTTGTGCTGTCTTAATGGTTTTCTGCTGACAATGTAATCGGTGATTGTACTTTCAGACGATTTTACTAATTGTTTAAAATTGTTTATAAAGCTCACAATATCCAGACATATAACTATTTAGCTCTCATTGGAATTTAAGAAGTTGTTTATTGCAGCAAACTCAGATTTCAGCATTTTCTGACATTTTTCTTTGTCTCATACATCAATGTAAAATCTATGATTAAATGATTATTACTTAACTGAAAATGATAAATTTGTCTTCATTTGATAGATATTTTTGTTTACTACTGAAATAAATTTTAAAAGTTCACATGTTTCTATATTAAAAAAATGAGATCGCAATCAAAACAAAAAGATTGCACATTATCATTAGAAAGATTATTTTCAGTTTACATAATCTTCATTATTTATTTTAAAAATCTAAAAGAATATTTATTTCTGTTATATCTAACAAAATATGTTTTAAAAGTTTAAAATTTTTGAATATTTATTGTGATATTTTTATACTCATAAGTATAAATCTATTATTATTATTTAATCATAAGTATAAGTAGGTTATTTACATAAAAGCTAAGATTCTAAATAGCTTCAGGCCAAATGCTGCTAATATATCATTATATTTTTGGAAAAAAAGTCAAAATAAGTTATTAATAATTTAAATTTCTTGATATCTAATAAATATAGTGAAATGTGAACTTCTTTATCACATAAAAGAAAACCCACATAAAAAGATATTAAGAAGAAACATGCATCGCATAACTTCAAATCACATTAAAAAATCCATATAAAACAAAACCTTGGTGTACTAATATTTTCTAAACTATAGAATTACTTGATTTTTTGGTCCCATAATTATGCTAACTTTTTTTTACCATTTCCTAACTATTAAAATTTGCTAGATATAGTTTATTGATATGCCATATTTTAAAAGTAAAATACTTTAGTATTTGTTTTTAATTTTTTATTACATTAACTTTTTTTTCATTTCAAAAGTATTAATATTTGATAAATATTTTTTTTGATATTTAATTTTTTTGAATATGCTAATTTTTTTGATCATGTGATTATGCTTATTTCTATGAATATTCTGTTTTATTTTTGTTTTTTAAATAAAAATTGCAACTTTTTATGTGGACAGAGTAAAATATCTAGAACACTATTATTTTGGGTGGAATTATTTGATTTTCTTTATCACTTGGTGGTGTCAGCAATAGTTTTGGGGCTCTTCTTGGTATCCAAAATGACATAGTTTGAAAAAATAATTTGATGTTTGTAAATGGCATAGAAATTAATCAGTTTGGGAGAACACTTAACCCAGCATCAATTATAGTGCATTGATTAACTTAACACTGCATCTGAATAAAAGCTGTTCTGAAGATGGGTTGATCTGTTTTAAATGCCATGTTGATTGATTCCAGTCTGGAGGGATAAAAATAAGGATATATAATTGTGGTTTCTTTATAATGTAATGTACTTCAATAATTATTCATTTTATTATTAAAAACTGCAATTTCATTATCTCTGAGGTGGTAAAACAAAATTCAAGTTAAATGAATGTTAGACATCCCAATTCTTTTACATATAATATATATTTAAACAAGTGATAAAAATGAGAGATGACATACATTTGTGGAGTTTGCAATAGCAGAAAAACTGTACCTTACAAATTCTTTCTTTAAGAAAATATATTAAATGGAAATGGATTTTGAAGTATCCAAATAAAAATACAATAATATTGGATTACATTTAGACTAACATAAAAATTTAAATTAAGATTATAATATTATTATTACATGTAACACAGGATATGATCAATGATAAATAAGATGTAAAATAAATGTTAATGCAAAACAGACAAAACTATTAATTATTAAGAAAGTCAATATTAACAGTTAATAACACTTCCATGAATTTAAATTAAAAGTTGAAAATCATTTTAAAATATTAACAGACTGTGAAGTTGTTTTTGACTTGTCTAAAATCAATAAGATAATTGATACTCTGTTAATATTAATATAAAAAATTACAATTGCCATATGACAAGGAAAGTTATAAAAGAAAATAAAAATGTCAAAAGTGTCAAACAATATATTTGTATTAGAAGATAAGTTGTATCAGTAACAAGAAAAGAAGAAATTATTACTGAAAAAAAAATAACACCACAAAAATGTATTGAATTGTTTTATAAAATATTATACAATAAAAAAGAACATGAAAAGAAGTATCATCTACAATTACTATAGTTTATGAAAAAACAAATATTTTAAATGAAAAGGCAAGATGTATTAAATCTATGAAAAATGAAAAAGCTCCAGGAACTGATGAAATTATTATTGATATTTTAAATGAGGGATATGAGGCAACAAAAAAAATGGTAAAACTATATATAAAATGTCTAAGTGATAAAGATATATCACATAATCTGAATAATGCAGTAGCAATATCAATATTTAGAAAAGATAATAACAAATATTACAAATTACAGATCTATCAATCTCCAATTCAACCTCTCTCCAATTAATTTTGTATTTTAATCTACTTAAAGTATAAGCTGAATTTAAATTGATTTTAGCACAAGTTGTATGAAAAGTTATAGAAAGAAGAATTGAATTTGAGTTGACATTATTCTTTGGAAATAACATTTAATTGGATCAGCATTTTCACAATAAGTATAACCTTGGATCGTCAACATATAGAATCAGGGTGATGTCATATTCTGAATAATATTTATCAAAATATAATGACATGAATATGTGACAGGCTAACTCCATCTTTCAAAACTTTTTAAAGCAGTTTTTCAATTAATATTTTGTAAATTAAAGTGAGAAGATGGAAATTTTTAAAAAGCATATAGATTTTGCAGATGATATAGTTGATTTTTCAAATAACGATTCAGTTTCAAGAAATGTTGCAAGTGTTGACTGATAAAGTTAAGAAAGTAGAATTAAAGACAAATGCCAAAAAAATCAAAGTAATGTTGACTGGATTTTTGTAGAAGAAGAAAATAAAGTTTTATAATCAGGAAGTAAAAGAAATTAACAATTACAAATATCTTAGTCATATTATTAATTCAGATGGAAAAAATAATGAAATTAATTATAGAATTAAACTTGAATGAAGTGCATTTAGTAAAAACAACAGTAAAGGTTTAATACATTTTTTTTAAATATCTGGAAAAGCCACCGATCATTACTAAAAATATTAAATGATAAATAAAATCAATAATAAGAATATAGATTATTTTGATTTTGTGTTTAGAAACAAAAAACAAAACAATGTGCACTAATTATACATTTTTAAAACAAAATTATATAAAAATAGTGGGTGTTTTGTGTTCTTTTATCAAAATAATATTACAATTGGCAAATGGTAAAAAAACTTTAGAAATTTTATTATCAATAAACAAAGTTGAATGAAATTTGTGAAATTTAAATGAACAACTAATAGATTTTTTTATTATTAAACAACAAGGCAAATGCAAGTACAGATGTAATGAAGCAATTTTTTTGGGAAAAAGATTACAAACTACAAAAAGGGCCATTTTCAGTAGCAATGGTAAGAAGCAAGAATGTTGTGAAGATAAGCCAGAAAGAGATCCAGATTATTGCTGTTTTGGCACCACATTTTCCAGTAGAAAAAATATAGATCTGATATTAAGAGTTCAGGGTATGCATCTTTTATCCTGCAGAAATATAGAAAAATGAATGTCTATATCTTCTTTGTAGTTTTATCCACCAATCATTTTCAAGTAAATCTGTCAGTCACTGAACTTTTTTTATTTTAAAGATCTACATTAAATTTATTATTCTGCCAAGCAGAAAATGTTGCATTTCCTTTTAATCAAATTATTAAGAAGATCAATATCAGAAAAACAATCATGATTATTATTTTAGTGAACCCAAGAATAGATTTGTTTGTATCTATAACAATTCCATAAGAGAAATCTATGACCCAATAATATAATTATTGTGAATGTTTTAATGTTTAATATCTATTGGAATTTTAACTTGCACTCTGAATTACTAACAATGTTGACAATGGTATGCTTATAATGATCAGAGCTACCAAGAAATGGTAGATTTATTCTATTCTTGATTGTTTGTTCAACATTTAGAGTGTTTTTAAATCTTAACTGGAGGGGGGGTTAATCACTGTCTTTGTTTACATTTATATTGAGATATGTTTAATTTAAACTTTAAATACTAGATAATTGTAAATATTGTTGGAATAGAAGTTATTTTTAATGCAACCATTGAGTTAATCTTGGAACATACTCAGTTATATTCTGTTTAACAATTTCCATATTATAAAGTTTTTTATATTCTTATTCCTAAATACAATATAATTTATTTAATATCATGATTTTAGTCATGGGTTGATCCCTGTTCTGTTATAATGATTTTAAATAAAATGTTTGAGGTAATCAATCTCTGCATTGCCCCAAAATTCAATAACAGCAGATCATTAGAGTTTACATCACCAATACTATTATTTCCAACAATTTTTGTGGAAAGTGTGCTTTTTGCAACACTGTTGACTCCAAGAAAAAAAGTAGACCTTTTAATATTTCTGAGTTCTCTGAATTTAGTTTGTAGTATATGAATAGTATATGCACTATTAAAATAAATATTTGTGCCATTATGCAAGACATGTTTAGCACTAGTAACATTGCATTGATTATCAAAGTCTTTATACTGAATCCAATACTTTGAATTATCTTTCACTGATTGATTTGTTCTTTCAGAAAGCTTATTATTGAACTTCCTGCTTCTGGAAGACATGTTTCATTAATAGCTGCTATAGTGATCACAACTTTTAATAATTGCTTAACCATCAGTGTTGTCCTGCTCATACATAGTTTGTATTAAATAAAGTTAGCACATTCCTTGTGACTATTGTTAGAAAAAATATTTACAATGCTTAACTATAATACTATCACTGCTTTCTGAATTTACCACTATGAATGATAATATTATTTCTATAATTTTAATAAATAATCTTCCAAGCATGATATTATAGTCTATATAATCCAGACCACTTTTAGATATATTTTTAGGTCTCTCATATCTCTGTTGTAGGCAGGGATATCCCTTAATAAGTCTGCTTAAATATGATGTTTTTGTCTAACTGAAACTCATGACTTAAATCCAAACCAAATTCATTAGTGATTGTCTTGAGCAAAGATCACAGCTATAGATCTCCCACTTAGCAAATCTGTTTCCATCAAAGCTTTCTCAATTCTCAAAATAAATTGGTTTTAAAAAAATTAAAACAAATAAAAAAGTAATATTTACCGAGGCTGTAACCTCGAAAATATGTGTGTAAAATGTGATAGTAAGGACCTCTGCAGGTGTTTAACCACAAGCTTAAGCTTTGGAAGAAAAGAGGTTACAGCCTCGATAAATATTACTTATGTAATCAATGCGCGTTTAATAAATTTATAATTACAACAAATAAAAAAGTAAATTGGGAATCAGAATTTATGTGGGTATAGTTTAAGAATGGAAATGGAATTTCATTAACACATAATCCCATTGGCCTAGTTGATAATGTAAAGTGGTCAATAATGTAGTAGGCAGCTAAGATAGAAAGATGACTTATGGCATGAGGAACTCATGGTGACTGAACCCTACACTACCTTAAGTGACTGAAGAAGAGAAAACAGACAGAAATAATTGTATCTGAAACAATATGCAGGCTTTGATAAACCATAATTCTATCCTGCAAGGCAGCAGGAGATAGTTTTCCTTTGGCAGTGTTTGTTTGCTAATCATGATTAACCATTATATCTAAAGTTCATTCCACTATTTGCCAATTTTGGAGTTGTTGATATCTTGATCAAGTACAACATCTGTACACTATGTAGGAAAAATAAAATAAATGATTAATTTTAATATATATCTGATTGAAATTGAATATTAAAAAAAACAATTATGGCATTTATATCGGACGGTAAATAATACTACATGTTAATAACTCTTTCTAATAAAAAGATTTTTTTTACAAACAGTAATATCTGTAATTAAGTGTGTCAATTTCTCAAATAGTATTGTATATACACCTGGGTCTCGTTTTACGTGATAGATAGGTTCCTCAGAAAACACGCGCAAATGAAATCGCGCAAAAATAGACGTAACTTACCTTGAAAAAGGGGGGATACAGACTGTGATTTTTCAAAAATTGTGTAAAAGCAAAGCACCAACATAAAATTACTTTAAAATTTGCGCAAAAAAAAATAAGGAAATAAAATATGACTAATAAAAAATTTCAAATTTGAAAAAAATTGATACAAGACAAACTTTTTTTAACTATAATATTTAATTTTATTCAAAACAATATATTTTTATGCATAATTTACAGTAATTTACATTTTTTATACACGTTTTAATTATTATCACTATTTCCCAATAAACAGGTTCGTTTGCAAACTGGTAAAAAACCAGTTTCTTCACAAGAGGAAATACAACTAGTGCCAACATCACTCTCACGTTGTGTTAGTGGTTTTCTGGTGACAACATACTTAGTAATTAATCTAACAACTAAAAATTTAATTTTTATTTTTGTCTTTAATTTTTTAATTTTCAATTTTAATTGGGCCCACTGCTATTACTCACCTTTTAAAAATAAACTTGCAGACACTAAATGATTAATAATTGATTACGTTCTTTTTTAAAAAGCAAAAACAGAATGTGATTTAAAATGCAAAATTAACACGCACAATGTTTGAACAAATTTACATTATAATCTTGTAAAATTTAATGTGTATATACATAAAATGTGGAAATTATGATTTTAATTTCATTATTGCATAAAATCTTACTATTATAAAGCACTGAAAATATTGAAATTACTAAGATGAAAGTCGAATTCCAATAATGTGCTACTACTTTCAATATACGTGAAATTTATTACTTAAAGTAATAGCGCATTATCGGAGTTTGACTTCCAGAGAAACATGAATCGCGTAACTTCAAAATTGTATTAAATAAATCCGCATAAAAAGAGACCCAGGTGTACTTCAATATCCACACTCATTACTATATATTTTTTTATTTCTATTTTATTAAATCTCCATATAGAGAATAGTATATATTTTTTAATGTTTTATTCTCTGAATTTTATTTTTGATTTTTGACGCATTGAAAACCGAACATTTCTCCCCTTTTTTTACCGAAAAAATGATAATTTTATCCATTTCTGTAATACATAAGTCAATATGCAGACCACAATCTACTTTCTAACCGTATATTCTTGCAAAATTTTTTTTTCAAAAGCTGTTCTTTTTTTAAACAGTGCTGCCATCTTTTTATGACTAACCTTGGTGTGTGTAAATGAATGTAAAAAACAAAAATAAACTTTCTAAATTATTAATAATTTTTATTAGGCATTCATTAGACTAGAGATTATTCAATAATAAATAATATTTCTATAAAAAATACATCACTCTCGTGCAAGGTAGGGACTGGTTTCTACTCATTTTTAACACTGTGTGGAGAAATGTAATTATAAACATATGACCAAAGACATGTGAAAAAGATCTATGACCCCAAGATGCACATTTCATACTGAAGCAACACTTATCAGTTGGCCCAGACCACAATCTCTTACACAAATTATCTTAATTCAGTATATATATAGATAGAAAATTACTACAGTTTATCAAATGTACAGCCCTCACAACTTTGACACAGATTACTTAATGAAAGTATAATAATAATTTTTATTAGTCATTCATTAGACTACAGATTATTCAATATGAATAATATTTCTGTAGTGTACTACTCTCACACAAAGTAGGAACTGTATTAATGTGTTAATTATTGCATTTAGAATCTTAAAGTGTTTCTAAGTTATTTAAATTCTTTCAAAACACATAATTATTTTATAAACAAACTTTGTACCTATATGTTAAACAACACATGAATAGAACAAAAGTAAAATATTTTACTTTATCTCTTTCTCATGACTAAAATGTAGGCCAATTTTGTCCTATACCTTAGTCCCCAGTTGCTGTATCGATGAAAGGTCTAATAGTGCTGAAACTTAACTTGCATAATAATACCAGTATTTTTGCATAATAATACCAGTATTCAATTATTATTAGTTCATATCCCCAAAATTAGATAAAGAAATCTCAGAAAAAAGTTCAATATATTGCTGCATAACATTATTACAACAATATCAATAAACAAATAAATTTTCCTTCTTAGAGACCCTCCATATAATAAAAATTGATTAAACATTGCTGGTATTAGTATTGTCAATTGAAATGGTCTATTGTTACTTAATTTTTGTACAACACATGAACTGATTATCACAAACATTTTGTTTAAGTAAAAAAATTACTATAAGGAAACATGGATGGATCCACTTTCAAAACAATGGAATTTAATAGATTACATTATAATTAGGAATCATAATACAAGAGAAATTCATATTACATGAAAACTTATAATTATAGATTGTTTATGGATGAGAAATTAATACATTCCAATAATTAAAATAATATGTGCATTAAAAAATAAGTCTTACTTTAATCATATTCCCAAAATTTGGATTTTTGTTTTTAGTAGTATCTATCATATATAATAAATTTTAACATTTGTTATACACTAAAATTACTAATTGCGATGTTTAGGATTGTTATATTAATGAGGCATCAAATTACAGGAGTGTATTATGGCTATAGGTAAATCTATTCTTGAGTTCAGTAAAAAGAATAATTGTAAATGTTTTTCTGACAATTATTCTATTAGGAGATTTGATTAAAAGCAAATACATGACACTCTCTGATTGACAAAATAATAAATTAAATGTGAAATTTTATAATAAATACAGAGATTTAAATCTAAAGTTTTAATGACTGTCAAAAATAACATTGCAAAGGAACTCTGTATTTTTTTTATTTTTTTTTTGAAATTTTGAAAAATGATAAAATAACTAAAATGACAACTTTTAATGATATATTTATTTTTTCTTATTTAGATTTGAACAAAAATATTCACATCAACTCTTTGCAATCATGAAAATCTAAAAACTGCAAATCCTGATGAAATAACTGGACAAATTTTGCATCGCAATGGTAACATGTTAGCTTCAAAAATATTGCAATTTTTATACACATGTTTGGATTCAAGAAGTTGTGAATCTGATGTGAGGGGCATTTCTATTGTTCTAATTTTTATGAACAAAAGAAGTAGGCAAGATTTCTATAATTGTCATGGAATATCATTATTACTGACTAAAACAAAGATATTTTTCAAAATTTTAAATAGATTGTTTCCAATCATAAATGAATAATTGTCAGAATCTCAATGTAGTTTTAGAGGGTGAAGTAGCTTTTACAATATTCACTGTTTAGAAAAGGGAAGAGTCAGTAGGAATTAAAGAGTGATTCTTTATATTGCTTTTATTGATCTAGTCAATGCATTTGAACAATTAAACAAACTGGCCTGAAATTGTTTTAAATTAATGAATGTCCATCAAAGTTTATTCACATTATACAGCTTTTAAGTAATGCTCTGAAAAGAAACAATACCATTACAGATGGAAATATTGATGCATTTGAAAATGTATACTGGTTTTTAACCAAGATGTATATTTGCTTCAACATTGTTTTCACTTTATATAACAATTATTTTAGAACTGTTTAAAGGTGGCTTATGAAACAGAGATGAACATATTATACAGTGTTGAAAGTACTATTTATAATTTTGATCAATTGAAAATAAAAAGTATATCTTTTTCAATTATTTGTTTACAGCATGCTGATTATTGTGTTATTTTTTCCTATTTTTAATGTTTTGAAAACAATATATAAAGACTTTGTTTAATAATTGGTGTTCATAAAGCTCAAGTTCTTTATCATCCAATGACGGAAGGAAAAATCTCAGCAGCTTTTAGTTTGAATGGTTATAAAATTGAAATGTAAGCCATAAATGTATTTGATATTTTATAAATAAAATAATGGATATAGAAGTCCATAGGCTCCGATGCACTTCTGGAACTTGTAATAATTTAAAAGATGAGATTTTTCATCACAAGGAAATAATTATTACAATAAAATTATCTGTCATTTTATCTAAATTATTGTATGAAAATGCAATTTGGACACTTTACTATAGAATATAAAAATACCACACCTTAATGTATGAGGAAGATAGACAATCTTAATATATATTTTTATGTATACACACATATATTGTAACTATATATTTAAACCTGTAGGCTAAATATATATTCCTAACAATAATCAAACATAAATATGTCCATAATGTTGTTTGCAAATAATTAATAATGATTTCAATACAATTGAAAAGATCCTAATATAAGACAAAAACCAGTTCAATAATAAAGAAAATATTTATTTTTATATAGTTGCTTTATTTCAATTGTGTAGGAATCATTATTAAATATATATTCTATAATGTGTTTAAAAATTGTTTGTAGATTATAAATGTCTCTATTATTATTAAACTATAAAGTCTTAAGCTAAATGTTTTAATATTATTTATTAAAATAATTTAATTGGACTATTTAACTCTTAGTTACTTAGGAAATACAAAGATTGTTTAATATTTTCTTAAAAGTCTAAAGCTAATAATTTGAATCTAAAGAAGGGATAATTTAAAGCTTACCATCTTTTAAGTAGATGCAATAGATAAAGTTGTTTTATTTTATATAAAATATGTTTATTTAATTTGATTAGATCATTGTTTGTTAATTTTTAAAATGGTTTTAAAATAATAATTTATATAATATTAGTTTTTGTAAGTGTGTTTAAATTTCACAATTTAGAGATATTAAATTTAACTGTAACTAATTGGGATTAGTTTTAATTTAAATCAGTTTTAAGTGTTAGTCATTAATTTAGCTTTATTGTTTTAAAATCATGTTTATATTTAGTGTCCATGTGAATGTGTGGATATATGTGTATACATTTAAATGAATGGAAAGTTTAAACAATTATTGAAAGTAATAATATTTTTAAAAATGGTACTTCTAATAATTTACAATATTAAAAGATTTTAAATAGAGTAAAATAAAGTGTATATTTTGAGTTAAATGTGTGTAATTTAAAAATATGTAAATAAATTTAAATCAGTTAAATAAATCATTTATTTAATAAGCACATTACAATTAATAGAAGTCATTATCAGTCTAGACATCATGTGAACAAGATAGACTGGATTAAAAATTTCAAGACCAAGTTAATTAATTATAAAAGTTAAAAGTACACTAATAATTTAAATATTCCACTGAATTACTCAAATTGGATTAGTTGAAGTATATTACATTACAGGAAATGCAGCAGAAATCTTAACATGCATGTGTTTATTCACACTTCACTTTATTTTATGTAAATTGATTGGTTTTGCTTAACTATTATTTTTCAAATTTTATTTTGAATCAGTTTAAAAGTTTTAAATTTTATTATTATTTATCATTTCAAAGCCTGAATAGAAAATTAAAGAAGTTATCCATTCCAGTACTAATTCTAAAGCATATCTTCAGCTGGTTTATCAGATATTAAATCCTAGAAAGATGCTAAAAATCCTAGTAATTTGTAAAAGAAGTCAATGGTAAACTGAATTCACATTAGAAAGTATATGTTATTTTATTATTATGCTAAACATTAGTTAAATTTGAACTTTCACTATAATATTTACCTTTGACAATTTAAATAATCTTTTAATTAGTTATTAACACAATTTTTAATTACTAATAAAGTAATTATTATGTGTTTAATAAAACTCTATCCTAAAGATGAATAATTAATAAATCAATTATGAAGGCAATCACTTTTAGTTTGTTTTGGAGATTCATAAAAACATTATTATATTTATGTCAACCTAAAAGTATGATAATGATAAAATATAGAAAAAATTAGAATGTTTTTGACTTATATTATAACATCTTAAAGAAATAAAAAGTAAAAGACTTTATTCACTTATTTTCCATATTGAGACAGATAGGCTAACATTGGATTAATATAATTATCCATTCCAAATTCATCTGTCTAATTCATTTAAAATAGTTTTCTAAATAGCTGTGTTGTTTTTCTGAAAAATATTTATATTAAAAAAAAAGAAGAAAATAAATTTTGACTGATATCAAATTTAATATTGAAATTAAACTGAGAGAGTGCAAACTTCTCAAGTGCTTATGACTATCACCAGCCAATCAGATCAAGCACTGAGACAGAGAATTTAACAAGAAAAAGGTGGTTCCACCTTCTTCTTTACTTGTCTTTCTATATATCCAAGCCATTCCAAAGTACTTAGATCTGAAAGCATGAATCTTAAATATCTTCACACTCAGCACACTGAGTTCAAATTACAAACATACAGTGTGATATCTTTCGATTTACTACGCAGTAGTTTTTGATGTTATAACTTGCAGCAACGTATGTAAATAATATTTATTTTATAAAGTGCAGACGGTATTGAATAAGCGCTTGAGAAGTTTGCACTCTCTCAGTTTAATTTCAATACCGTCTGCACTTTATAAAATATATATTATTTACATACATTGCTGCAAGTTATAACATCGAAAAACTACTGCGTAGTAAATCGAAAGATTTCACGCTATATGTTTGTAATTTGAACTCAGTGTGCTGAGTGTGAAGATATTTAAGATTCATGCTTTCAGATCTAAGTACTTTAGACTGGCTTGGATATATAGAAAGACAAGTAAAGAAAAAGGTGGAGTTCCACCTTTTTCTTGTTAAATTCTCTGTCTCAGTGCTTGATCTGATTGGCTGGTGATAGTCATAAGCACTTGAGAAGTTTGCACTCTCTCAGTTTAATTTTAATACCATCTGCACTTTATAAAATAAATATTATTTACATACGTTGCTGCAAGTTATAACATTGAAAAACTACTGCATAGTAAATCGAAAGATTTCACACTGTAAATTTGTAAGTTGAACTCAGTGTGCTGAGTGTGAAGATATTTAAGATTCATGCTTTCAGATCTAAGTACTTTAGACTGGCTTGGATATATAGAAAGACAAGTAAAGAAGAAGGTGGAACCACCTTTTTCTTGTTAAATTATCTGTTTCAGTGCTTGATCTGATTGGCTGGTGATAGTCATAAGAGCTTGAGAAGTTTGCACTCTCTCAGTTTAATTTCAATACTGTCTGCGCTTTATAAAATAAATATTATTTACAAATTTAATATTATAAAATATATAATTTTATAAAGAAATGCTATTAATTAATATCCTCTTTCTGCTCAATTCTCCTCCAATTTGTATTACAATTAGGAATGTTGTTATAATGGTACCATATATTATTTAAAGTATCTACTACCAGCTCGTCATCTTTAAATTTGTTAAATTTAATATTGTGGACATTTTTTTCAAAGAATTTCTGCTATAAATCTTTGTATATGTATCTTCTGTCTGGCTAGGTGAAAGACTATGTTGCTGTATTTTTAAAAGAAGGAAAAAAAAGACTTGAATAAAAGAGATAATTTTCATTATAAGATGAAAAAGATTCTAATCTCTGATCTAAAAAATACTAAAACAAGTAGTTAATGTATATGTTTTATGTACATTTTAAATTATTATTAATATGTAGTAATAATTTATGTGCTATGGTATGTATCCAAGAAATAGGTTGGCTAGGAAAGATATGGTAAAATGCTTATTTTATAAGCTCTTCTGTTATTATTTGCAGTTTTTTTATTTGTTGTTTCAAACATAATAAATGAATGTACCCAAGGTATAACAGCCTTTTTTATATATCTGATATAAAAGTTAATAAATGAGAGAGTTATGAATGTCAGTGTGTGTGGAGAATTTAGATAGTTTATAAAATTGAATGTTATTATCATTATGCAATGATAATTTGTCAGTATATACATGCATTTGTATGTGTGTGAGAGATGTTATTTATTTATCATTATTATCAAATATTTGCTCTGTGTAGTTAAGAATGTGTACACAGAATAGAAATGTCTATCAGTTTAGGCAATGTTAAAATATTATATTATTTCTTATGTGCATTTGGCCCATCCATGAATGAGAGTGTGGCTTGCTTATTTAGTGGCACTGCCTGCACATAGTTATTTGGCTACCTATTCATATTTTTACTTATTCATATATCTTATTACCATCTTTCATGGAATTTAATATAATGTACATTTTGGTGGGTTATAATATCTGAAGGCATATTTATTTCTATAATATATTATTTGCACTGCTACAATTTAAACTTTAAATATATTATGAGTGTTGAGCATATTTATTACCTTACCCCATCATTGATATTGTTATTGTTATATCAGTGTAATTATTTTGCATAGTGTATTATTTGCTACCTTTCTAAAATATATAAAAGTGACTCCATACTGATTTTCAAACCTGTTTTAGTTATGTAATGCATATAATATCTTACTGGTGACCTGAATTTAGTCACATAGATGCATTGTTTTGCGCTATGTATATAATATTTTAAAGAACGATCAATTAGATAAAAGTGAGAATATTTGAGTGATAATAATTGCTTATATTGTAAATTTTTTAGAAATAATTTATGCAAAGGGACATTTATGTATAATATTTAATGTTTTATTATTCTAATATATCAATTTTATTATAAAAAATTATAATGCTTATTGTAAATAAATATTCTATTATATAAATATAAATACATACTGTAAATAATTTTTTTTGTTGTTAATTACCTACGTTTCTGTTTCATTGCCATTATTGCATATATGACATTTGTTACTCAGAAAATGTTCTTTATCAAAGTTTTTATTATTAATTATTTTATAAGAGCACACTTCAATGGTCATACAGAGTTTATAAAATCATTTTGCTTATTATTTAGACTACCTGCAGCATCAGAAGATATAGATTATGTTATTTGTTTTATTTCAAATGCACCTGTGATGTAGTTGGTAGCATAAAATATACCTTTACTGCCTGTTGCATCATTCCATGTTATTGTTTTTAAATGTTGCAGTGGAAGTTATAAAATTTATGTATTTTATAGTTAGTAGAAATAAATGGTTATACTTAAAAAACTTTAAAATACTTACAATTGTTCAATTTGCTAGCCATATGTTATTTAAGTATATGAATAATCTATTATTATGTAGTTTCATTTCTGCTTCTGTAAAATACTAATGTTAAGAATAAAACTAAGAGAAGAAAATAAAATGTTTAATGTATAGCTTGAATAACAATCATCACATTTTATGTTTGAAGTATATTACTATTAGCATTTTTCTTGTTCCAAGTGTATTTTGAATTTGAACCCTGAGATAAAGACATTTTAAAACCTAAGATGAGATTTTAATATTGTAAAAAAACCTATATTTTAATTTAATTAAAAATGAAACCTGAGATCAGATTTAATTTAACATAATAAAAATAAAAATCCTTATGCTGCTCTTCCATAAAATAATAATCACTAAATAATAATAAATTCTTTACTACAGCTATATAATCAATAATAATTTTATACATTAAAAAAGCCTTCTTCAGCACCTGCTTTGGTGCCCTTTTCAAATGTTACTAATCTATTTAATGTTAACAAATTATTTCTGATATAAAACCATCCAGTGTCCAATAATGGAATTAAAACAAACAATAATAATATAAAAAATTAAACAAATCAAAATCCTCATATACAAATTCAATAATTACAAAATAATTGTCTATATCATAACAATAAGTTAAATAAATATTACATTCATTTTTATACAATTATATATATATATATAATCATCTTATATAATTTTCCATTCATTTTTAATCAACCAATTATTAAACAAATTTATAGAAACATACTACATTAAAATAATTTGAATAATTGTATGAATATTTACAAGACTTCTATAAATTTGGTTAATAATTGGTTGATTAAAAATGAATGGAAAATTATATAAGATGATATATATATAATTGTATAAAAAATGCATGTAATATTTATTTAACATATTGTTATGATATAGCCAATTATTTTGTAATTATTGAATTTATATATGAGGGTTTTGATTTGTTTTAATTTTTTATATTATTATTGTTTGTTTTTATTCCATTATGGGACACTGGATGATTTTATGTCAGAAATAATTTATTAATGTTAAATAGATTAGTAATATTTGAAAAGGGCATCAAAGCAGGTGCTGAAAAAGGCTTTTTATGTATAAAATTATTATCGTTTATATAGCTGTAATAAAGAATTTATAATTATTTTCTGATTATTAATTTAATATAAGAATCTTGTATTTTAATAATTATAATTAATTATTATGTTGTCTATAAGATGATTCATACTCTGTGAAAAATCCATAGGTATTATAGGGCCTGCTTGTGTAACCTTTGGTCCAACACTTGTTTCAGCATGCATTGGTTGGTTATATAGTTGGTTTGTGGTGACCAACATGGAGGCTTGTGATCCATGTCCTGTGACCATTTGCTTAGATTACATGGTTGATTTTTGGCATGCCAATGATGTGGACACCCAATTTTATTAGATAGGAGTATGGTGAATGTGGCTGATTAATTTAGCTGCCAGAGTTATAATTTAGCAATAGTTAAAATATTTTAGCTAATTTCACCAGTTAATAGAAATTTTAATTTCACTGTATCAAATTTTAAGCAAATTTATCTTAATGCTTATGAATGTATTATTGCAGATATTACTGCATAATGACAAATATCACTAATAAATCATTAAATATTAGTTATTATTTTAATATTTTTTAAACCTTTAAATATCACATGATCACTATTTCCCATGCTTGCTCGTAACTGTTATTAAAATAGGCAAAACTCTCTCCATACATTAGTGCCACTCAAAGCAAGACAGAGTAATCAATGGATTCCAGAAGGCATGTGCATAAAATCCCTATCTAGGGCCTACTCATCCAATGTTCCCAAACTATTTACTGGCTTATGGCCTTTGTCAGTGATGTCTTTTGGATCTGAGAGCACTGCACCTAGATCTTAGGATCTCATGCAACCCTCCAGCAGCCACCTTTTATCTCTACATAACTACAAAACTATGAGAATAAAATTGAAAACACACAAATATTTTCACTCCAAGATCAGTAGCTTATATAGTCATATGGGTCTGAACTCAGTTCAGTATCCATACATTTTGATGTCTTTGGTTTTTTTATAACCATGGCCAGCCAGCACCTTCCTACTAGGCAGGATTGGTATTAAACCTTTAAATATCACATGATCACTATTTCCATGCTTGTTCATAACTGTTGTTAAAATAGGTAAAAAAAAATGGATGCAGAAGGCATGTTCTGTCTTGCTTTGAGTTGCACTACTGTATGGAAAGATTTTTGCTTATTTTAACAACAGTTATGATCAAGCATGGGAAATAGTGATCATGTGATATTTAAAGGTTTAATACCAATCCTGCCTAATAGGAAGGTGGTGGCTATGGTTATAAAAGAACCAAAGACACCAAAATGTATGGGTGCTGAACTGAGTTCAGACCCATGTGACTATATAAGCTACTAAGCTTAGATGAAAATATTTGCGTGCTTTCAATTTTATTCTCATAGTTTTGTAGTTATGTAGAGATAAAAGGTGGCTGTTGGAGAGTTGCATTAGATCCTAAGATCCAGATGCAGTGCTCTCAGATCCAAGGCTCCTCACTGATGAAAGCCATAATCCAGAAACTAGTTTGGGAATATTGGAAGAGTAGGCACTAGATAGATTTTATGCACAAGCCTTCTGGAATCCATTGATTACTCTGTCTTGCTTTGAATGGCACTACTATATGGAGAGAGTTTTGCCTATTATCTTAATATTATAGTTAATTTTAAAGAAAATAATTATTTATAGATTTTTAATTATTATTATTATTATTTAATGTGTCAAAACATTGGCTGGGAAGTGAACCCCAGGATAACAGCTTGTAAGGCAGCTGTGCTAACCACTTGGCCACCAACCCTTGACATGATTTATAGATTTTCTGTTGATAATGGCAACATATTATTTAATAATGTGATAATATTAATATTGCTTTTATATTGTTAATCATTTATTAAATTGTAAGTTTAAAGATATAAAAATGTAGTGCTTCTATTGTTTATCTGAAGGGGTTCAATATTGATTAATATAACTGTATAGAACATCCATGTAAATTGTTTAAGATTTAAATGATAAGTTATAGCATTACCAAGATGAGATACTGTTTGGTGATGGTTGAGTCATATCCTGATGGATATAGTATTGTTTGGATAACATATTAATAAAATAATTATTATAAACTATTTTAAAGGAGTTTTTGTGTTAAAATTTAATAATATTTTTTTTTTGTTATTAAAATGGAGAAAGTAGAAAAAAGATGCTAAATAAACTACTTCATTACCAAAAAGGAAGCCCTAACTGTAGTCTACCTTTCCAAAAACTTCATCAGTTTTTGCTACAATCAGAGGTTATCATTTTGACTGACCATAGGAGTCTTGAATTCCTCAATAAAAGTTACTTGAATAATGAAACACTTATAAGATGGAGTCTTTATCTCCAATGATTTAATTATAAAATTTTGTCCATCAAGAAAAAAAATAATATCATAACTGACTTTCTTAGCAAAAATCCCATTGATGCATGGAATCAACCTTCTGATACACAGAACATTGTTGTTACAAATGTTAATTTGCTTATCGATGAGTCAGTAAAAAAAATCTAACAGTATTTCAGTCTCAAAATATTAAGTTAGATAACATTATACATATATTATCTGATCCTTCTGTCACTGTTAATAAAATAAAAATGCTAAGAGAGTAAAGGGAAAGATACAAATTACATCAAAATATCTTGATGTACAAAGTTAATCCCAATGATAATAACTTTTGGAAAATCATTATTCCTAAGGGCATGATAAATAATTAACCTATTATGCCTATTGTAAATATGGCAATTATGACTCTCAAAAATTGAATATATATTAAAAAAGTACTTTTATTGGCCAATCATGTAAGAAACAATTGTCAATAGACTAAGTATTGTGAGATATGGTTAAAATCTAAACATTCATGATAACCTTATGCAGGGTTATTTTAACCTATTTTCCCAGATAAGCCTAATGGATTGGATTGTTAACATTAGATTTCTATGGGCCACATTCCCCTTTGATAGGCAAAAGTTAAAATTTGGTTACATATGATATGTTTACAAAATTTATATCAGCCTATCCTGTTTCCAAAACAGATGCTAAAAATGTAATAAAGCATCTGATCCAAGTTCAATTTCTCTTAGTCAGTAAGCCTTCCTTTATTCTTATGGATCATGCTATTGCTTTTATTTCTAGTACATGGATGACATGGAGCCTGAGGCATAATAATAAACATATTATGAGCTTCATAAAAAATCATTGGTCCAATCCATGTGAAAGGGTAATGAGAGAATTAAGGAGACTCTTTACAATTTTTATAGAAGGCAACCATAAGCAGTGGGTTAACAAATTGCCTAAAATAATGAACTATATATGACAATGAGTGAGTCAACTAAATTCTTCCCAATCAGTTTGCAATGCAAGAAACATGAGCATGTGTCTATAAAATCTCTTTGCCCATCATCCATGAAGAAATAGATATCAGTCAAGATCTAGAATAGGTTAAGTTCAATTTAAAAAGATGGGTGTTAAAAGATCTAAACAGTCTGAATCCAAGCCTCATTCTTTCAAAATGAGTGACAATAACCCTGATCAGAATGCCTTATGTTAGTAATCTACAGAAAAACAAATTTAAAAAAGTTCTTAAGCTTGTATGATGGGCCTTTAAAAATTATCAGCCAGATGGGAAAGAATGCTTTTCTGATCTCAATCTCTGAGAGAACTTGAGGTACATATAATGCATGCAGCCTAAAAACTATCCCATAAGTGGACCTAGTATATATTTTTTACTATTTAAAATGTTAATAGTGTTATTCTGTAAAGAATATTGAAATAAATTATAGCCATAATTATCTAATGAAAAGCATACAATAACTAGTAGTAAGAGTAGAATTAAAAGCATATGTATTTGTTGGAATAATATGTTTAAAAAATTTTTACTGAAAGGGAGGGATAAAACTGTAACTGTACATTCAGCTCTGTGGTAAATATACATTCTATAATGTGTTAAAAAAATTTGTTGAATAAATTTTTCTATTATTATTATTAAACTATAAAATCTTAAGTTAAATGTTTTAATATTATTTATTAAAATAATTTACTTCACCTATTTAACTTTTAGCTACTTAGGAAATACTTAGATTATTTAATATTTGCTTAAAAATGTAAAGTTAATAATTTGAATTTAAAGAAAAGTTTATTTAAAGTTTGCCATGTTTTAAATAGATGGAATAGATAAAGTGGTTTTATTTTGATAAAACATGATTATTCAATTTGGTTAGAATATTTGTTAGTTTTTAAAATAAATAGTTTTAAAATAATAATTTATAAAATGTTACTTTATATAAGAGTGTTTAAAGTCAGAATTTAGATATATTAAATTTAATCGTAACTAATTGGGATAAATTTCAATTTAAATCAACTTTAAATGTTAGTCATTAATTTAGCTTTGTTGTTTTAAAATCTTGGTTATATTTAGTGTACATGTGAACATGTATAGATATTATGAATACACTTGAATAAATAAAAAGTTTAAAAGGTTATTAAAAGTAATAATATTTTTTTAAAAAAAGTATATATAATACTTGCAATGTTAAAAGTTTTTCAATAGAGTAGAATAAAAAGTGTATTTTGAGTTAAAGGTGTCTAATTTAAAAATATATAAGTAAGTTTAAATTAAGTAAATAAATCATTTATTTAGTAACTAAATTGCAATTAATAAATTGCATTATTAATCTAGACATCACATTAACAGATAGTCTCGATTAAAAATTATCAAGGTCATGATAATTTATTATAAAGAGTAAAAGTATGCTAATAATTTAAATATCCCACTGAAATAGTCAAATTGGATTTGTCAAAGTATATTAAATTACAGGAAATGCAGTAGAAATTTTAACATACACATGTGCATAAAAGGAATACACACTATTATTAAAATACACTCCACTTTATTTTAATTACATTGATTGGTTTTGTTTAACTATTATTTTTCACATTTTATTTTGAATCAGTTTAAAAGTTTTAAATTTTATTATTTATTATCATTTTAAATGTCTCAATAGAGAGTTAAAAAGTTATCCATTGCAGTACTACAAAAACACATGTTTAGCTGGCTTATCAGACATTAAATCCTTTAAAAAAGCTAAAAATTCTAGTAATTTTTTAAAAAAAATCATCAGTAAACTGAATGCACATTAGAAAACATGTTATTTTATTATTATACTAAACATTAGTTAAATTACCTTCAACAATTTAAATAATCTTTTAATTAGTTATTAACAGTAATTTTAATTACTAATAAAGTAATTATTACATGTTTAATAGAACTCTGACCTAAAAATGAATAATTAATAAATCAATTATGAAGACAATGACTCTTATAGAGTTATAAATATTTATTAAGTTCATAGGAAGTATATGTAAATACTTTTTAAGACAGGCCTTAATCTGTATCCAATGCACCTTGAAATTTTATAACAGTCAAGCAATATTTTTATTTTTCCAATAGAGGGACCTCTCAAGCCATGACACAAGATAGTGACTTTTATAAAGATAAGAGAGGCCATCTTATCTTTAACCTAAATTTCCACTTATATAGGCCAATCTTTATAAAAGTCACTATTTGTATCATTGTTTGAGAAGTCCTATCAGTAAAATAAAAATATTGCTTGACTGTTATAAAATTTCAAGGTGCATTGGATACAGGTTAAAGCTTGTCTTAAAAAGCATTTATACTTCCTGTGTACTTAATAAATAATTATAACTCTACAATAGTTTATATATTTCCAGTATTAAGATCATAATATTAACTCATTGTAAATTGCAAGACTTCATGAATGTTAATTTGTATAGGAAATAGTGGACTTAAATAGTGGCGAGAACAACAGCTTCATGTTCCCAAATCAAGATGCTTCAAATTGGCCTATATAAGTGGAAATTTAGGTTAAAGATAAGATGGTCATTCCTATCTTCATAAAAATTACTATCTTGTGCCATGGTTTGAAAAGTCCCTCTATCAGCAAAATAAAAATATTGCTTGACTGTTATAAATTCCAAGGCACATTGGATATAGATTAAAGCATGTCTTTAAAAAGTATTTACAATGACTCTTAGTTTGCTTAGGAGATGTGTGAAAAAGTATTATATTTATGTCAAACAAAAAGTGTAATGATGAACTATTGTACAAGTATTGAGTATATTCAAAATAAAAGAATTATAATGATTTTGACTTGTATTATTATTTTTTTTAAAAAAAGAAAAAGTCATAAAAATCAATGTTTTAAATATTTTGAACTTAAGACTTTATTTAGCTGTTTTCATATTAAGACAGATAAGCCAATGTTGAATTAATATAATTATCTGTTCCATGTTCATCTGTCTCGACCTGAGGTTGCCAAAGTGGTCTATATAGACCCCCAGGGGTCTATTTAACAAAAGTAAGGGGCAATCTGAGCCAGGGGGTCGATTGGGGGTCAAAGGAAAAACAATTCTTAATATGCAAATCACACATACCTAACTGCGTATGTAAAATTTGTGAATGTTTTTATAATTGACTTAATATCAGTTTCTTTATAGAAAATAAATTAATAAACATATATTTATTCAGGTGAAACAAGTATTTACATACCAGCGTGCAGCAGCATGAACTCTGCACTTCTGTCCTATGAGTCATATGCATATGTGCGCTTGTCCAAATGTCACGAGCGTTGATATTACAAACGCAAATATCATACGCAGTTTCAGCTATCTTTGCAAATTCTGAACAGTGTTAAATATTTGGAGTGTCATTATTACTACTTTTATAGTATTGGATAATTAGTTATAGTTTCTATAAAACTATTCATTTAGTTTAGATATAAATTTTTATTATCAATATATGACCATTTATTTTTATATGACGCTATGTGTACAATTGTATTACATTCAAAGATCAGCCTTTCAAGCTAATTGTGCATGCATCTTTTGCGAGTGTTAAATAATAAATGAATACTTCCCTCTACAATACAAGATATAATAAATGAATGCCTTCTGATCAATACAAGATATAGAATTTATGCAGGAATAAAAAGAATCCTCTTATTCCTACGACCTCAAATCTATATCTTGTATTGATCAGAAGGCATTCATTTATTATTTAACACTCGCAAAGCGTTTGCACAATTGGTTTGAAAGGCCGATATGAATGTAAATTACAATTATATGCAGACGCTATAAAAATAAATGCTTATTTATATATATGATTAAGTTTCAGTTGGAATGACGTTTAGTAAATTCTAGAAAATTTCATCGCATCATTCATTCAGACATTGTATATAGTAATTTAAAAGTGACCATTCTATCGTCATGCCTTCTGTGCAAGTACTTCAGATTTGCTCATATATAAATATTTGAGTCGTAGGAATAAGAGGATTCTTTTTATTTCTGCATAAATTCTATATCTTGTATTGATCAGAAGGCATTCATTTATTATTTAACACTCGCAAAGCGTTTGCACAATTGGTTTGAAAGGCCGATATGAATGTAAATTAAAATTATATGCAGACGCTATAAAAATAAATGCTTATTTATAAATACAAGATATAGTATTTTTGCAGGAATAAAAGGAATCCTCTTATTCCTATGACTCAAATTCTTTTATATGAGCAAATCTGAAGTACTGTTGAGGAAAGTGTGAGAGTAGAATTCTCACTTTAAATTACTATTTACGATGTTTGGATGAATGACGTCAGTGAAATTATCTAGAATTTACTAAACATCACTCTAACTGAAACTTAATTATAAGTAAATAAGCATTTATTTTTATATGATGCTTATGTGTACAATTGTATTACATTCAAAGATCAGCCTTTCAAGCTAATTGCACATGCACAATTAGCTTGAAAGGCTGATCTTTGAATGTAATACAATTGTACACATAGCATCATATAAAAATAAATGCTTATTTACTTATAATTAAGTTTCAGTTAGAGTGACGTTTAGTAAATTCTAGACAATTTCATCAACGTCATTCATCCAAACATCGTAAATAGTAATTTAAAGTGAGAATTCTACTCTCATGCTTTCCTCAACAGTACTTCAGATTTGCTCATATAAAAGAATTTGAGTCATAGGAATAAGAGGATTCCTTTTATTCCTGCATAAATACTATATCTTGTATTGTAAAGGGAAGTATTCATTTATTATTTAACACTCGCAAAAGACGCATGCACAATTAGCTTGAAAGGCTGATCTTTGAATGTAAATATTATCAATACATGTAAAAAAGAAGGTAAGTATTAATAATATGGATTAGTATAGTATACCAACTTATTTATAGAACCCTAATTAAAAAATGGCAGCTTTAGTTTCTAAAAAGAAATGTTGATATTATTCATTGGATTATTTGAAATTTGGATTTATTTGTTCACAGACAAATGAGATGATTCCTATGTGTCTTCTATGTGAAAAAACTTTTGGAAATAACTACATGAAACCATAAAAAATGAAAGATCATCTTGAAAGGGTTCACTCAGATAAAAAAAATAAAGAACTTGAATTTTTCAAAAAAACTTAAAGAAAAAGTCACATGTTGACAACTATAAAAAGTTTTATGAAGCAGTCTACTGAAGTTGAAACTGAAGGAGGATTAATAGCTTCATACAAGATTTTGCTTAATATAGCAAAGAGGGGGAAACCACACACACTCGCTGAAGAAATTGTTATATCTGCAATTAAAGACATCATCGAGAATTTAATGAAAAAAGACTCCATTAATGTTTTAAAGTCATTGCCATTAAGTGCAAATTCTGTAAAATGGTGTATTGACAAAATGGCAAAAGAAATAGAAAATACGGTAGTTTTGGAGTTAAAAAATTGCAAGTTCTCTATTCAACTTGATGAATCTGTTTTTGGCATTTCTGCTATTCTTATGGTGTATGTTAGATATTTCAGTAAAATGAAAGGACAAGTCATTGATGAATTTTTACTTGCCAAATATCTTGAAACTGATGGAAAAGGAGTGACAATTTTTAGATGTTTACAATAATATTTAAATAAATATGATATTCCACTTGAAAATGTAATAGCAGTAGCCACAGATGGTGCACCTGCTATGGTAGGATATTACTGAGGTTTTGCCAGATTTCTCAAAGAAAAAGTGCCCAGTATACATAGTATTCATTGTGTGTTGCATAGAAACAACTTAGTAGCAAAATATCTGAGTCCAGAGTTACATAAAGCTTTACAGTTTTGTATTAAGTGTATCAATCAAATTAAAGCCCAACCTCTTAAATCAAGATTATTTTCCAAACTTTGTATTAGTTCCATACTATGTGATTAATTTACCTATATCAACTTGTAAATATTGTTATAGTCCTCGTTGGCCTTTGGGCCAAGATAGTTATTAATCAATGGAATTTCTAAACCTTATATATAGGTTTGACTTACTTTATATTCCTAGCACATTATGCATATGACACACTCCCTTAAGGCATTAGTGTAATCTTTGATTTTATTTACATTTACTTATTTATGTTTCTTTCATACTTGCATTAATTTGCCTATCATAATTTTCTTATGCAGCTCTTGAGACTATGTTATTGATCTAATACAACTTTTGATTTTTCTATATACATGGTTTGCATACCATATTTATATGTATTCATTGAAATTTTTTATTGACATAATTTTATGCTATCATTGATTTCTCTTGTATCTACTCTAAGCTGTAAATAAAGTTTTAATTTTGAAAGTATTAAATAAATACATATCGGGGGCTGAGGTATATATTGTAACAGTCATATTTGTACATTCATGCAACAAAATCCAGAGTTTTGGTAAATTATACCAAGGCTGATCTAGATGAGGGTTTGAGACCAAATCCGACCGCACCTCAGCTCGTTCACCAACACTCCCTGACTTACTACCCTATGAATGACATATATGCAGTCACACTCATCATCTCTTAATTCCCACGCTGACAGTAGCAAAGGGTGAAGTGAGAGCTTGAGAATAATTACTAAATGCTTGATAGCTTAACTAAACACACACACAACTTATGGCTGGTTATATAATGCATATATTAATAATTATGGAAAGTGATTCAATATAAACAAAGTGAATAAGACCACAGATGTTAATATGTTTTAAATTATTTAATCTTGTTCAAAAACACAAACAACAACAATTAAATGTACTGAGTATTCCACTCGCAGGTAGGATAGTGAATATATAAACTACAAGTTCTGCAATCTATTGTACTTAGTCATAATCATTTTATTACAGCGTTTATAAATTAACAATTATTTCTACATCTATAATGATGCCTAAATTATGCTCTGCCATTCCTACTAGGTTTGCCAAGGGTTAAAACTTAAGAGAGTGTCAACTTTATATAATGTGTACTTAATTTTATTATTACGTGATGAGCAGTCAATGCGCTCTTTATGTAGATATTATTATATAAACTAGATCTGAGGTTCAGATCAATGCTGAACAATTAATATAACAGCAGGAAACCTGGCGATATGTAGCATAACTTCCGAGACTATGGCGCTACACAAATTACATCAGAGATGCATCTTGAATGTGCCTTTACTCATGAAATTCAGTAACGATTACTCGGTTCTCAGGTACTGAACGCTTGCTATATGTGAACATTTAGTTCGGATAATCAAACTGCCTTAATATACAGTGCTGGAATACCAGGGTTCCAGTTCTGAAAGAAGTAATGGGAATGACCCTTAAAATCATTAGCCCATTCAAGAGAGGGCTGTCCAAACTAGAGATAATAGAAGGGCCCTTAAAACCGGCTCCTATTTTAATAAGTATATAATAGCAAGGCATAATGCACCGAAGTACTCCATAAAAGCCCATTCCCAACACTTTCTAAATATTAATTATTAAAGTTAGTAAAGCACGAAATCTATAGTTTCATTCTGTGAAACTATCCTACACCAGTTAGGTGAATTAGCATACTTAAACTGTGCTAAAGAGGACTTTCTTAAATTGAGCTAGTTTACCCATTAATCTACATAGTCTATGATAATAAGCTAAGGAGGGCTAAAGCATATTTGGGACTTAAACTTGGCTAATTATTAACAACATGCTTTAAAATGTCACTCTCTCGTCTTTAACTAAACAGACCTTTAATAAGCAACATATATGCAATATTAAGCTAAACATAGCAGCTTAACTAATATATATAAGAATAGGTTTCAGACTGGGGCTTTAGAAATATGCCAAAACAGCATGAGTTAATTTACTTGAGAACAAAAATGTCTCCTTATGTTTATAATAATTGGTAATCTCCGCTCTGAAGGCATAGCACAAATTAATAAATGCATTGTAATAATATATATATATATATAGGCATAAGTATAGACGAGAATAGAGAAAATAATAAGACAGCATTATATTTTACAAGTTGAATTTAAAAGATTTAAGAGAATTTGAGATCAGGCAAGATTTAAACTTTAGTTGTTGTTTTTTTACATTTAGTTTAAATTTATACAAATAGGAATACACTTATTTAACATAGCTTAATGAATTTATGAGATTTATGTTTAAGAGTTTGTGCACATTACTTAGATTTTATAGCTAGCTTTAGGAAAGATTTAGAATTGCTATAGCATTAGGTTAGCTTGGTTGAGAATTTATTACCGGTGGTTCAACTATGAAGGCTTGTAGCTTGACAGGATTACACACACATGCATGGGCTGGTTTATCTGCTGATATTTCTCTGGGCTATTCTTTCAGGTAGGCTGTGGTTCGGGTCCTCAATCTCCATAAATGGTTCTAGCCGCTGTAGAGGCAGCAATGATCTTCTCTAACCTCTGGTCTCCATAACAAGAAAATGGGCACACTAACTGGATATAAGTTAACACAAGAGTAAAGCAAAATGGATACTGTTCATTTCAAACTGGAGTTTTTATATTTCTTTACCCCCCCTCTCTCAAGCCATTAAAATCTTTATTTTTGAACCTTAAATTTTAGAAATCACTAATTTTATCAACTTCAAACAAACCGGCTGGATTTATTTCAGGCTTGCTAATTGTTCTAACTTTTATTTCATAAGATTCATACAGTTCGGCTGGATTTATTGCAGGCTTAATTGTTTTAACTTTTATTTTATAAGAATCATAAAGTTCAACTGGATTTATTGCAGGTGGACACTGTCAAAGTTCTTTCTCAGCTTAGTGTGAAGTACTTGAGATAGCCATAAACCTTGAATTTCTTTTTTTTTAAACAGCTAATTTCTTTTTTTTTTCAAAAAGATTCAAACTGCCAACATTTAGCATACATCTAAGAAAATTACCTCTGACTTTAATTACTATATGTGAATATTAGCAATTTAATAAATTGAATAGCTTCAAAGGCAGTTTGGAAATAATTTAGAAAACTTGTAATGTTTAGCAAACCAATTACATTACCACTACCTTAGCATATATACATAGGTATGTTCTCATATATATACAATGTCCATAGCTTAAACCAAATTTAATAATTTAAAATCATAAAACAAATCTTTATATGAAATTACAAAGGTATGTACATTATACATAATAATATCAATCAGACATGCGAATATACAATTTCTTGCAAATAAAATATTTATCTAATGTTACGAAATGCTTATACAAACATTTAAAATAGTAGATGTGTGTGCATATACAATTACACACATATATGCGTAAATATATGCTTCTATATATATATTAAATTACCTAGTATACTGTTATATACATGCATCTCTAGGGTTTGAATTGAGAAAATGAAGACTATTATGTTATATAGTAGGTGAAACTGTATGATGGATAAATCATACTGTTTCAATATAAGCAACTATTATTTTTATATTTTGTAATACTGGGATACAGTGCAATCTTCATATAATTATCTATTCAATATTCATCAAATCTATGTGTATAAATTAGTTAAATAATGCTAATTCTTGATTAATCATGCTACAAGTAAAATCCTGATATAATACCCACATAATGACTTTCAAAGATAAGGTTTTTATTATTATATAATGGATTTTCTAGTGTAGTAACATACGGGATTGTATATCTGTATATTAATGTAAATAAGAATTTAATATTCATGGTTGTTTGACTGTATTTCCAATTCCGTGTTACTTAGTGATTATATCATGTCTTTATATTCTTTTATTGCTATTCCAAATTACTTAATCCAGTCAGCTTGTGAATACTGAACATATCAGTTGCTTGGAATAATGAATCCTGTTAAAGGGGCAGTGAGAAGAAAATGACATTAAGCTATCATAAAAAATTTTGTTCCTGAATCCAGGTCATGCTTAAGTGAATGGATACCTTTCTCTCATAATCAATTAGAGGAAAGTAGCTATTCATTAATCAAATTGGTGTTATGATGAAGATTTTACTATAGTTTAGAGACCACATTTAAATATATACATAATCATTGAGTATGACACTGAATCTTATCATTTTGTTTTATATTTATGCCTGTTGATAAAGGAGGTTCTGTGCATTTCTATGCAAATATATTGTTAAAAATTAATTGGGGTTATATATATATTAGTATAAATAAGGCTATGTTTAATTCGGTCTCAAGTTTGTTTAGCTAATTTAAATATGTTGACTTTACCATGTTCTCGTGCCATAGATTAATTTCCACAGTTCCTCTCTACCTAGTGAAATTCATCCCTATGTTTAATAATGCCTATTGAATGCTTTGTTTTTTTTCTTTTATTTCAAAAGTAGTAAGTTACAACTAAATCTTATGTACATATGTGTTTATATTCTTGTTTTTTTTTTGTAAATAATTCCATTAAATGAAATATATACAATCTTATACTAACAATAAATTCTAATTTATAATAGTAAAAAAGTTGTAGATGTTCATTATTATATATGTGTGAACCTGATCAGTACTTTGTCTAGGATTTCTAAGAGTCTTGTCTCTACCTGACCACCAGGCTTCATTAAGAAAATTAACTCTTGTGAGATTGAGGGAGTAAGTCACTTGGATATGATCTAGAGGGATGGGTGAGGTTCAAATCCCCTTTACCTATGTCTCTGGGTCAGGTTAAAGCAATTATACTTTCTGACTATTACAATATATATATTTTAAAATCAAATATTATATTTATGCAACATAATTTATATTAAAATAAATAATATTGTATTTGCATGTCTTTAGAAAAATTTAACTTTATTTAAATATTCCAAATACATTCAACTGTTTGCAATAGCACATCAAACAGGTAAAAGAATATTAGACAGTATTATAGCAAAGTTTAATCCTCTTTCAAAAACAGAAATTTTAGTATCTGTTAAATGTTTAGAACTGAAATTTTATTTTTATCAGATAAAGCTGATACATTGTTTGGTACATTATGATTTTTGATATGCTCATATAGGTTAGCAAGTTTCTTCTTTTGGCATTATTTTATTTTTCCATGTAATGTAGAATATGATTTTCTTACTGCTTGAAAAACTCTTGTAAAGTCTTCATCAGTAAGTTTATTATTTAGAAAACATTTTACATTATTAATGGTATGCAAGATTTGATACTTAGAAAATCTTTAAATATTTATTCTTTCTCTTAACAGAGCCTCACTTGCTCTCTGAGTAATTTTCTCAGATTTCTGGGAGAATTGGAGGTTTTAGTTGCAAATCTTTAGGAATTATCCCTTCAGATTTACATAAGAAAGTTAATACTTATATAAAACTAAAACCTTAGTACATGCACTTTGAGTGCTTAATTTTAGCAAGAGAGACCTCTACAAATCATAATGCATGATTCGCCATTATAAAGAAAGTTAAATGATTTTCTACTTTGGCCAGCTTTAGACAATTTTTCATAATGTCTAAAGTTTGATATAGTATCAGATCCATACTGAATACTAAGTGTTTTCCTGAAAGTTTGTCATGATGGTCTTTTAGTAATATTTATATGTTGGACTATTTCCATCATTTAATGTGAGTATTGAATGTCTTTAGAAAAATTTAACTTTATTTAAATATTCCAAATACATTCAACTGTTAGTAATAGCACACAGGTTAATATGTGTACAACATTTTGAGAGATATTATTCTCCCATCTTTTTCAAGTGTTGCTGGCTTGATCAGTAACAGTACTAGCATGGAAATTGAACTGGAACTCTTAGATTCTTGAGCATTGAATTTTAACATAACACTTTAACTAATTGAGCCATTCTGTCAAAGTCAGTAGAAATTCCATATACTTATCTCTGAGGTTTCTCCTGATTTCTTTACTTTTTTCTAAGAGCAAAATTGATTAGTGGTTTCCATATATTATGTATAGTCACACTAGGCTGACTTATGTGATTGTTTGACATTGTTATGTGAGCAATTTAAAAAAAAAAAAATTTGTATCTTATCTTCTCTATCCAATATTTTTGTATTTTCCCAATTGAACATATGTTCACTGGTATGTATATAGTCTTTTACCTTAGACACATCTGTTTTCTCTCTTTTAATCATTAGTTTATGTTCTTGCAAGTGCTTTTCAATGAGGTGACTGGTCTCACCAATATACATTCTTCCACATTCAGATAGTATTTTAATGATGCACAGTTTGCTTTTAAGAATTTCAAGTTTAGACTTTGTAGATGTTATAATTCCTCATAGTGTGGTATTGCTCTGGAAAGGTGTTCTGATGTTATACTGATTGCAGATTTTCCTTAATTTGTTTTCTTTTTTTGGTATGTATGGGTACACTACAGTACCAATAATTGTTTTTTTCTTTTGATGGTTATTTTTGTTGTCTATTTAAGGTTTTCTTAATAACAACTGATGGATAACTGTTTTTATAAGTGTCTGTTATATGTAGATCTTTTCCTTATTCAAATTGCTGGTTTCTTATCATACTTCTTGTGCTCTGTTTCATAGTGATAATATAACTCCATGTTTTGTGTTTCTGATGTAATTGGGTATACGGATTAGGTATTTTCCTGTATGTGTGGGTTTTCAGTAAACCGTAGTTTTGATTTTGCCATGAGGGAGTCTTGTCACAAGAACATCTAAGAATGCCCATTTTTGTTCTTTTTCTGATTTGTAGTATACCCTTATATACCAAAAAATAGCAGACAAATCAAGAAAAATCTGTTATTATTATAACATCAGAACAGATTTTCAGAGTCATACCACACATTGAAGAATTTTAACATTTACAAAGTCCAAACTTGAAATGCTGAAAAAAAAACTGCATCATAAAATAGCATATGAATGTGGAAGAAAATATATTGGTGAGACAAGTCTTCCCATTAAAAAGCACTTGCAAGATCACAAACTGATGATTAGAAGAGAGTAAACACATATGCCTAAGGTAGCAGACTATGTACAACATACCAATAAACATATGTTCAAAGATACAAAGAAGAAAAGTTAAAGAAGTTGCTTACATAACAATGGCAAACAATTCCGTAAGTCAACTTAGTGTGACTATGCATAATCTATGGAAACCACTAATCAACTTTGCTCTTAGAAAAAGTGGAAAAATCATGGTATATGAAATTTCTATTGACAGGATGGCTCATTTGGCTAGAGCATTCATTACCTTAAATTTCAATACTGAAAGAATCTAACCTGTGTGCTATTACTAATGTATTTGGAATATTTAAATAAAGTTAAAAATTTTAAAAGACATTCAATACTCATATTAGATCATGTAAATAGTCCAACATATAAATATAGAGAATGTTATATATAACATTAAGTCATGTGACATCTGACTTGATTTTTTATCATTTTATATAGAGAATGTGTATAATTGTATTAGACTTATTCAAATATAAGGAATATAAAACACACATTAATGACTATGCAACAACAGTAGTCGTTTATAATTAGCAAATTGTCACTAAACAAATTTGTAATTATTATAATTAGGCAAACCAGTCTATACATAGCTGTGAAAAGACCATACATGGTTAATCTTAATGAAGAAAAGCTATACACTTTAATATTTTAGAAAACCAACAGGGTAAAAGTTATATACACTCCAAGTATGTATCCAAATTTCTAGCTCTACTAGAACAGGTATTCTCAATGACCCCTTCATTTGTAAATGCGAAACAGGCTTGTTTCACACTGGGATGAAGAGTATGCAATGCAGCCAGACAGCACACTGTAGGGACAGGACAAAGAGTACATGTTGTCACTATTTTTTATACATTATAATATGGATGTATTCGTATTTTATAATAAATTGTTATAATATATGAAAATTTAACTTTATTATTATTATGTTGTTTTTTTGTTGTTTTGTAACGGTGACTATATAATATGCTCCCAGCTAGTACAAACTCACAGAAAGAGCCTAATGTCAAAGCATGGATAGGAAAAGTTGTACTGGTCATACACACATTATTATTCAATATACACCTAATAGCTTTTTATTTACTTGTGTAACTGTAAATAATGTATAGAAAACTCATTAAAGAAACTAATTAAGTTACCTTGGGTTTCTGTCTTCTTTCTAGCAATTATATGTATGATGCTATTCCAGTTCTTATGCAAGCCCAGTTACAGCTGGGTAACTTACACTTGGATATAGCAACTGTCAAACTTTAGTGAAAATGTTAGCCCTACAAAATCAACAGCAGAATGGCATCTATGCCACAAGTTAGTTTTTCCAAATTTGGATACTGAGAATCCATCAGAATGGCCTTTATATATAAAATGGATAGATTTTTCTTAATCAATGGTACTGATAGTACAAGAGCACAGCTTCTATAGTCACTACACAAATTTTCTGGCTACATTGTAAAATTTATTTCTGAAAGAAATGTGAAAGAATGAAGCGATGAATGTTGTGGTGTCATGACATGGAGCTAGTGTATTAATTGATAAACCCAAAGCATTTAAAAGAGTTTATAAAAACTGACCTTAGGAAAAAGGCAACAACATGTAAATAAGATTGATTTAAAGAAAATTAGATAGAAAATTTATATATTTTATTTATAATCATAAATTCTTAAAATGCTTAAAATTATAAACAAATGGTACTTAAGATTTGCCCATATATAAACATTTGGGTTCGGAAAGAATAAGTGGATTCATTTTATTCTTTCTTAAATGCTATATCTTGTGTTGGCAGTGAAAGTATTCATTTATTATTTAACACTAGTAAAAGCGCATGTACAATAGCTGTAAAAGGCTGATATTTGATGTATTACAATTATAAACATCGCGCTATATAAATAAATGCTTATTTACATAAATAAATGCTTATTATTTTTAAGAAAAAAAAAAGGAGGGAGGGGAATCTGATTTATGTAGTTTGCTGAGCAAAAAATGATTTAATTAAGATAATTTTTTAAAAAATTATGTTTTATCTAGTGTTTCTTCATACATGTAAGAAAGTTAAATTTGGAAAAAATTTAATAAGAAAGAATGTAATTAGGAAAAGTAAAGATAAAAAGAATTTATTGCATTTATTTTTTACAAAGACAAAGAAGTATTATTTTGGATATTACCAAAAATATGTAATTAGATCAAACTAACTAGAAGAATATAATAAGAAGAGTGCCTCAATTGTTGTGTGAATTGTGAATTAGTCATATAAAAATTGAGGATCAGACACCAGAGATCTTTCTTTTTGAATAGAGTTGTAATTTTGATACAAACAAGGACTCGGGGGGAGGGGGGTAAAAAAACAAAATGAGAAGAATCAATGCATGGCTCATTTCAATTAGCTAGAAACTTTGTAGTACTTTGGGATTAGTTCTGCTGTGACATAATTATTTGAACATAATTATTCTAACTTTGCAAATTATTCTAACACTTTGGGTTTGTTATTTTTTAAATATTAACAAACTTTTTAGTTTAAAAATGAGATTTTGAATTCAATTACAGTTTAAAAACTATTATGAATATGAATTTTATATTTTAAAAAAATTCAATTCAAGTTAATTTTAAAAACATATTACGAATTTGATATAAATAAAAGATTTTTTGGATAAAAGAATTAGCAAACAAAAGCAATTTTTGATATTCAGTTTATTTAATTCAAATATTTTATTTATATCATATTCAAAAAAAAATTTAAATTAATTTGAATTCAAAAACTCATTTTTAAAATCTAATGTTTACCAACCCTTAAACTGGATTCCAAGAGATTGTAAAAGAACCAGAAAGAGACCATATGTGAGATGGATGAATGAAATAAGAAAGTGTGCAGGAGTGATGTGGAGAAGAGAAGCTAAAGATTGGAGAAGGTTGTTTAAACTTGGAGAGACCTTCATCCTGCAGTGGATTGATAATGGTTGATGATGATGAACCCTAAAGTGATAATTTTCAAACAATGAAAATATATTTACAAAGTTAGAATAATTACGGCCAGACAAGTATATCACAGCAGTACTAATTCCAAAGTACCAACTTTGTTAATGGTATTCAAGGTAGTTAAGCTGGTCAGAATGGCATTTCCTAGTAATTTAAAAGTTTGCTGAATTATGAACTCTTGACGCCTAGGAAAGAATAAAAAAAATTATTTAGTATGCTGGTCATTAAAGCTTGAATACTATATAGTCCCTTGTCAATTTCATAAGTGTGTTGTTCCTGCCTGTAGAAACCATTGATTAAAGAACAAGTAATTGCCTGTTGCCTCTCTACTGATCTTGATAAACTTATTCATGATGGGTACTATGATTATATCCACTAATAATGAAAAAAGGCTAAAGAAAGAAATCCAGGTGAAACCTTGAACTTTACATGAAAGTGACTGTCCAGTATATTAAATACAAAAAGGTTTGAATCCATTTTAATCACAATTCTAAAAATATTGGATAAGATCTATTTTATTTAAAATAAAAGATCTTTAAGAATAATTGCAACATAAGTTAAACATTTATTTCAAGTTTCTCTTATAATATTTAAAATTATTATAACACATCTTTTAATATTTGCTGCCTAATATTTAAAGTTACTCTTAAAAAATATTTTAATTTTTACTGCTTAAGATTTAAAAGCTATTAATACACATAATTTGTTATGTTCTTTCTTTTTCATGCTAATATTTATGATATGAGATACAGTATATTAATATTTATTTTTTGTCAATCTTTAATACTTATTATTAGATCATATATTGGCTTGTTAATTACTGCTAATAATTATCTGATAGTGAAGACAATAGTTCATGAAAACATAATGGAGCATATGAGTTAAAGTTAATCAAGTTAAATGAGTTTTTTCTGATAATAATACCTGAATGCCTGAGTATGTACTTATATATATATTTGATTTAAGTAAAAATCAATTAGAATGAGAGGTCAGCTACAGCTGCCTTGCAAGCAGTTGGCCCGGATTAACGGGTTCGCTTCCCGGCTGATGCTATGACACATGAGGAAAAAAAAAAGAAAAAAAATACTGTAATTTTGAAAATATTTTTTTTATTCATATTGTTTTTAACCATAGTTATCCACTCTCTCTCATTCCAGACCTAGTTAGAAATAGTTTGCCACACACCCTGATAAAAGTATATAATTAGAAAAGCAGTTGAGCTATCATGATAATGCTGCCTGATAGATATTTAAAGACATTCTTTCAGTAATAAAAGTCTTGCTTAGAAATTACTACCTCATAAAAATGTTTTCAGAAGTGAGAGCTTATAGCTGTGATGTAAGATAAAAAATATAACCATTGATTTGACCATTATTATTATTTTATATAATACAAACCACCAAATAAGGTCTCATATACATATAGTAGATGCATTTATGACCCATCAATTTGACATTCAGTATATTTTTGAGCCATAAAGTGTTGCCTGAATTGTATATAGTTCAATATATATGTATATATGAGATGGAGCTTTACTATTTCAATATTTATCTTATGAACAAATATTGTATGTTGGCTATGCATAAGCTTAATTTCAATTTTAAGTTTTGTTTTCTATAGATGCTGTATTATATATATGCACACACTTTAATAAATTTGTGTTTATTATGTTGATTCATTTTATTTAGTTATAAAAAATTTTAAAATGAGTACTTTGTAGCTGGAATTTGTTATCAATCTGTAAAATATTTTTCTTTATATTACAGGAGCAATACTTAATCCTAAAATTTTATCAATTTCTAATTTGTTAATTTTATTAATTAAAATTAATATACAAAATTAACAAAGCGTATGACATGCTTGAATGAGAAGCTATAAAGATACACAGAAATTATTACACGCTAAGCGCTTTCGAGGCCTTTTGCCTCATATTCATAGCGGTACTGTGAGCTGCAGAACGAAAAAATTAAGAAAATCAATTTTTTTTCTTTTATTAAGTATTGTTACTGATTTTAAAGTGTTATGTATAAAATTCCAGATTGATATAATTAAAAATTTGGTATGTCTTGCATTGGTGGTCGAGAGGTCAGCATGACTGCCTTACACTTGCAGGCAGTTGCCCGGGTTGCGGGTTCACGTCCCAACTGATGCTATGATACTTAAAAAAAAAATTGGTAAATCCATTAATTAAAATTTTCTGGCTTATCTTTGTTTTAAATTGTAATCACTGGTTTGCTAATTGATAAAATTTTTGAAATTCTTGAGTGGGATTATCAATTGTATTTAAGTTTATAAAAAGACCAGCTAAAAATTATATTATTTTTTATTCCTTTACCCTAGATCCTACTCAGCATTTTGGATTTTGTTCCAGTCTGTTCTACACTCTAATTTCATAAGTGATTTTGCTTGAATTTTACCATTGTTGGTTATATGATCAATTCAAAATTTGTTTTCAGTGGCTGTGTTTAAAATTATGTACTGCTAAATCACCAGAAAATGAACTCCAATTTCCAGCATAAACCTGTAGCCATCATATATTTAACCTTTCTTGCTAACTGACCAGCAACTTAAGCCAACTACTATCTTTGAAGACACTATAGAAAAAATGCACTTCTCCTTATTAATGAAGCATTTATAAGACAAATTGTAATACCCAATCAAGGAAACCAAGAAAGAAGATCCAGAAATTACTATCTACATGTCTGTGTATTTATGTAAATCAATCTTTTCAGGCAATAATAGCCCTTGATCAACACTGCTCTGGATTTAAGATAAAATTGTTTTCATCAATTGTTATTAAGACATTACTAATAAGCCAGTGATATATAATAATGGGTGTAATTTTATATTTGCTTAAATTTAAATTTTATATATATATATTTCATCTGTTATTATGTTTTTTAATTGTATTTGACAGTTAATGGTTTTAGTTTTAATAATAAACTAGTTATTTCTAAAATTAATTTTTTTTTCCTCTTTTAAGAAAAAAGTTATTTGAAAGAGTCTTAAAGCAAGTTTTTTCAGTTCCTTTCCACTTTTGTGATTGTTATTTACAATCCAGGTTACTTTAATGAAAACTTTTAAAGAAAGAAATTGTAAGTTAGAATGAATTAGATTGTTTTTATAATGTCTACTTTTATTGATAATTAATAATGCCATGAAGATTTTAAATTCACCGTTATATATTTGTACTTGACCTATATAATATGTGTGCATATGAATTTTTATATAGATCATTGAGCTGTTTGAATTATTGGTGGTTTATTATTATTTATGTTATACACATCTGAAATTAAAGAAATAGATATGCATATGTGTGTATGCACAGTATAAAATGATTCTGTATATATCATGTGAAGTTATTATTATATGTTTGGCATCTTGATTTATTCTTTTGATTACCACTGTAGATATATATGAGTTTTGATATTTTTTATAGGGAAAGTGACCTTTCTTCCCATGCTCATTTATATAAAATTGTGTTTGTTTCCAAGATTTATTTTCTGATTATTGACTGAGATTGTGATCATTGATATTTTTGCATTGTGTAAAGTGCTCCTCCTTCCCAAGCTTTGATATATATTTTCTTTTCTAAATATGGATTATTAGTGGGCCTAATTATTATCATTCCTTATTTGTTTCTTTTCATGGTGGGATTCTATGCATCACACATAGACTTTGTTTTATAATAGTCAGTGTATGTGTACCTGTATAATGATTAAACCTGCTTATTGTTGATTATGGGTTAATATTATTGTGAATATATGTATGTGCACATCTGGAAATTTGTGAAATTAAAGGACATGTAATGTAAATTATCAGCTGTCAAATACCTCACATATTAATTTAAAAGAGTTAATTACTTTTAAACAAATCTTATCCTATTGAAATATTTCTGTTATTAAAATCCTTTGATGTGTTGTTAATTGTTAATAAATATTGTTTTGTTAATTGTTAGATTTGTTTAGCATTTGTTTACTGTTGTCTGCCCTCCCAATTATTATTTTGCAAAGAATCCACTTTCCATGATCTAGTAGCAATATTAAATATACATATAATGAGACAGCTGTGGTAGGCACTTGTAGTTGATATCCTTATCAATAAATTCTACATTTTCTAGGCTAGAGATCTAGTGGTGCCCTAAGTTGATGAATACTAGATGCTGGCTGCTCATTACAACATACATTTATATGTATGTCTGTGTAAAAATTGAAGAAATATAATTAAACATTGCAACTTCAGTCATTCTAAGGTTTCCCTGGTGTTGCTGTTGTCCCTCTGGTTATGCATAGATGATAGACATTTGCTACATATATATATATATTGGATTTGGGGTAACTTTAATTATATATATTGTAACCAGTTGGGTTACATGCTATACCCATAATAATATAGTGTGTGTGTATATATATGTAAAATAAAGGAAAAGTAGAAATAAACACAGAATAATTTTTTGAGATTTTTTTTTATATTTCCTAAAATAAAATCATAATATGTAAAGGGTTAAATAATAACTCTGATTTAAAATAAAAATTGTTTTATAAATTAAACTTTTAAAAGGTCTGATAAATATTATTTGTAATTCTGATTTTGAAATTTAAATATAAGCTTGTTTTTTTGATAATTTTGAAAAAAATGTCTATTTTTGAAATCTTTAATTAATTTGTAAATTTTTATTGTCTAAATGAAAACATGTATATGTTTTCAAAAGGATTATCACACCTTTGGTCAAATTCCAAAGATTAAAGTAAAAACATGAAAATCACACTTTGATAGAAATTTCCAGATTGTTTTCAAATGGATTAAAGTTAATTGAAAACAGCCACTGTGTTTTTGTCACCTGACTTAACCAAGTTTATAAAAGACTGATTAAAAATATATCAGTTAGTCTGGTTAGTGATTTTTGAAGAGAACAGGTCAGCTGCAGAGTTGGTTACAATATTTTGTTGCAACTTGATGAAGGGCAGCAGTTGGTTTTAGCTGACCATATAGTTGGCAGAACATTAGATTGGGGAGCTGCCAATATTTCCTTGCAGGAGTTTGAAATTCACATGGAGAAAATGACCCACTTCTTTGTGCTGAAATTCATAGCCTTAAATGTGCAGAGGATGATTGATTGCCTGAAATCCATCAAACCAAGACAGCTAGCTGCTTGCCTGGAAAAATCCTAGACAGAAAGAGACCAACTACAGACCAAGATTTTACATGGATTATGTACCTTTACCTGATAGTGACAACAAACATGGATTATATTTTTCTAATGGACCAAAAGAACCAGCTTGCTAAACAAATAATTATATAGATGCTGACTATCTAAAGGCAGAGAAGAACAGATAAAAATATATACAGCTGTGGTGAGTAAAGTTATATATGATGACAAACTTTTAAATAATTTCTTTAGTAAAATTACATTTTGAAAGTGATGCATGAATTTGTACTTTTTATGTTTATGGTGGGTGTATGGTTGAGCAGGGCTGTGTGGATGCAATGTGTTTATGGTGCTCCGAAGTATATGCTCGGCACTATCTAGACCTAGATATTGAGCTCCCAGGGTAGTCCAGCAGTGTATATGTAGGCCTCATGAATAGGCCTTGGTCTCATGAATAGACTTTTCTAAAGCCCCTAAGACTCACAAGAGATGAGCAGGGCTGGCTCAGTGCCTGATATTTTTTTTCTGAATACTATTTCTTGTGGATGATCTGTCTAGGTACTTAGAGGGGCAGTGCTTAAAAATGAGGTATTTTCTCGTGACATCATGGGGCATTGTGTACTTGGTCCATGCTTGACTATCTACTTACCATGGCATGAAGAGCTGCACTTCACGTATTCACTTTTCCTCTCTCACCTTGCCTATTTCATCAGCATTAACTAATCAAGCAGAAAGACATTTAGAAATTTATATTTTCTTAATTCTATAAAACGATTGTATATTTCGTTTATTAAAAAAAGAAGACATTTTAAATCAATCAACAATCATCTGTCAAAAATTTGATAGTACTTGTTTCAATAAAAAGTCTATTCAGCAAAGAGAATAAAATTGCGAGAATAATCTGTAATAATTTTATTGTGATAAATACTAATGTTATGTAGATAAATTAATATATCGCACATCTGTGCAAATTAGATATATATATATATGGGTTTCAGTAAACCTACTATGTAAATGTATTTCATTTAACTGAAACTTTAATCATTTATTATATTTATATATAATTTAAGATTTGGCTAATTATTTTGCAGCAAGTCAAATAGGTTATTTCACGCACGCACACACGTGTATATGTGCGTATATTAGCAATTATAACACATATGTAAATTTTAATCATTTTTTGTTGTTATTGGATGTCAATTGAAATAGATTAATTGTATATTATAAATCGCGCGTCTGTGCGCCTATATATGTAAACCATAGTAATAACTTGGGTTGTAAATTTTAATTTTGTAAATCAATGTAACAATTTAAATTTTGAATAGGAATTATGTAAATTAATGTGAAAACTTGAATTTTGTAAATCAATGTAACAATTTAAATTTTGAATAGGAATTATGTAAATTAATGTGAAAACTTGAATTTTGTAGTAATCTTATAAATTACAGAGTGATGACTGTATTATTGTGTACTTTTCAAAATCAGAACCCTTATAAGACCTTAAATTTATTTTTTTATTGTTATTAATAAACTTATTTAATTGTTAAAATTGTATTCCATCATCTCTTGTTCACATACAGTAATAGAGCCCATGTTCTCTGAGCTAGATTTCAGACACGGATAAATGGGGATGTGTTTGATGCTTTGGGCATCCAGAGATGATCAATCATCATCCTGGTTGGCACAAAAGAGGATACTCTTTAAAGCCCATGCACTATATTTTATTTTAGTTGTCTTATTAAAAATTTAAGTTTATAGTTGGCCAGTACAAGTGGCCTGAGCATTGATGATGATCAGCATATTTTAATGTCCCAGCATTATTGTTTAGATTTTCTGCTTTTGTATTCTAATGGATGGGCACTAAGCTGGTGCATCCAAAAGTTATGTTTAAATAATTGTCCAAGCTGGCAAAGGCTCAATAGTTAGCCTGGTCTACAGAAGACCCATTTCCAAGCCAGTCACAAGGTTGACTGTTGATTTATAATTTTATTATTTAAATCCAGACACAAGATGGACTGTTGATTTTATTCTGATTTATTTTAATTATTGATCATTCATGATGATGGATGGTTCTCTTCATATTTACTGATATTTACTTTATAATGCTAGTTGATAAATAATTATGCTTATAGTTGCTCTTCTGATTCAGCTTCTGATCTCTCAATGTTCTCAGAGATTCTCTAATCTCATGCTCTTTTAAATATACTTATATATACTCTGTAAATTATTGATTTTTGATTTTAAATGGAGTGATGATGATGTTTGCCATCACCCAGCTTCAACACACTTTCTACATTATCTCACCCACCCCATCCCGTTACAATATATATCATGCCTAAACTTTATAGCTTAATAAATATACTGAATACCATATTGATATATCATAAATATATCAACTATATGTGTATCAAACCATATTTGGCTATATTTTATTATATCTGAATGATGATAATCAAACTGATAATCAGTTATGTTTTCAGACTATTTTACTCATAGTTATGGTCAAAGAGCATGTTCATTAGACCATCCTACTCCTAAACATCATTTTCATTGCAGAAACAATGCCTTTAGGTAATCTCTGGAAGCAATATCATAAAGACAATTTATTCTTCAATTGCTCATCTAAGCATATACTTTTCTCAGGATGTGTGCCAAACTATTTCTAACTATATTTGGACTGAATGAGAGAGAATTGACAACTACGTTTAAAAATAATATGAATAAAAATAATATATTTACAATTACAAATTTGCAATCATTCGAATCTACTTCTTCATAAATCAAATGCATATAAATACATATTCTGCATGGTTGTATTCATAACAGAACATTAACTTGAATGATTTTAACTTAACGCTCCAATATTGTTATATAGACTACTGACTTCACTTTTACACAATTATTAGTAGTAAAACCAACACATAATCTAATAGTAAAAACTATTAACGTTGAGCAAAAATACATATTAATATCTGTTATTATAAATACTAAAAATTAGGTAAGGAAAAGAAAGCACATATCAAAGTATGTGTGTTAATGGCTTTTAAATCTTAAGAAGCAAAAATCTGTTTGAGAATAACCTTAAATACTAAGTAGCAAATAAATAATTTAGAAGGGATTAGAACTCAGACTTTCAAGCTTCCTACAGCTATCTACTCCATAGTTCAGTATAAATAATATACTTGCATTTAAATATAATAATATTTGTAAATATTAAGCAGAGGAAATTAAAATAAATTTTAATTCATGTGTTAATCACTTTAAAATGCATTTTACTATAAATAAAATGGATCTTACCCAATACTTTTGGAATTTTGATTTTATAATTAGCTGACTAAAATAGGTTCAAACCTTTTATATATTTAATATACTGTTAAACCACTAAACATCACATGATCATTATCTCTTATACTAGCACATAATTGTTAATAAACAAGGTGAAACTCTCCATACAGTAGTACCATCCTGTGCCAAGCAGAGTAATCAATGGATGCCACAAGCCTTCTGACATCCATTGATTACTCTGTTTGGCACAGGGTGGCACTACTGAATGGAGAGTTTCACCTTGTTTATTAACAATTATGTGCTAATATAAGAGATAGTGATCATGTGATGTTTATTGGTCTAACACCAATCCTGCTTAATAGGATAATGGTGGTTATGATTGTCAAAGAGCCAAAGACACTAAAATGTATGGGTGCTGAACTGAGTTCAGACCCATATGACTATATAAGCTATTGAGCTTAGATTGAAAATATCATTGTGTTTTCAATTTCATTCTCATAGTTTATGAGTTAAAAGGTGGCTGCTGAATGGTTGCATTAGATCCTAAGATCTAGATGCAGTCCTCTCAGATCCAAGGCTCCTCACTGATGAAGGCCACAAGCCAGGAATTAGTCTGGGGATATTGGATGAGTAGGCACTAGTTAGGGATTTTATGCACAAGCCTTCTGGCATCCATTGATTACTCTGGTTGGCACAACTATAGGGAGAGTTTTGCCTTGTTTATTTAATATACTGGATATTCACTATCATGTTAAGTTCAATACTTCATTTGGTTTATATTCTTTAGCTCTTTTTTATTATTAACAGATATAATGATGGACTGGCCACAACTACTTGATCTTATTTTATTGGTGGTTGATATGGACAGAAACAACTTGCTCTAAAAATTGACAAAGGGCTACATAGTTCCAGATTTTGATGACCAGCATACTAATAAAAAATTTTTACCCCTTCATAGCAAGGGTTTCGGCTGTAATGTGTGTTTCTATATAAGATTAATCAAAATATACCTATTCAGAAGCTTCTTAGACCACTGGGAAATGCTGTTTTAACCAGCTTGATTCACTTCTTCTCATTCAGTTTTGTTAACTTTTTCCTGAGTCCCTTGTAGGTGTTGATATTACAACTCTGTTCATAAACAAGAAAAAAGATCCTCACTGGTGTCACCCCCCCCCCGTTTTTATATAATGATATTCACAATGCACACAACTATCCTTGTTAATGTCTTTTTTAATTAGTTTTAACTAATTACCTCTTTTGTGAATACCTCAAATAACATCTTTTTTTATCTTTACAGAAAAAAAGTGAATACAAAAAAAAACTTTTCCTAATTACATTCATTCTTATTAACATTTTCCAAATTTAACTTTTTTATACACATAAATCATCATCATCACCATGAACCATTATCAATCCACTGCAGGATGAAAGTCTCTCTAATTTCAATACATCTTCTCTGATCTTTAGCTTCTCTTCTCCATATCACCCCTGCACACTTTTTTATTTCATCCATCCATCCATCTCACATTGGTCTTTTTCTGGGTCTTTAATAATCTTTTAGAATCCTGTTTAAGATTTCAATTGTCCATCTATTATCATTTCTTCTAGCAATATGTCCAACCCAACTCCACTTCAGTCTTTTCATTTTTTCAATGAGGTCAATAACACCTGTATTCTCTTACCCATATATTATGTTTTTGATCTCTTCTTGTTACTCCTAACATGCATCTCTCCATACTTCTTTAAGTGGTCTGAAGTCTCTATATTGCTCTTCTATTAATATCAAGTTATTTCTACCAAAAACATTCCAACCAAGTTTAATTCTATGATTAATTTCATCCATTATGTTTCCATCTGTATTAATAATCTGACCAAGGTATTTGTAGCTGTTAACTTCTTCTAACTCATTATAATCAATCTTTATTTTTATATTTTTGAGAAAATCCATTAACATTACTTTAGTCTTTTTAACATTTATCTTTAGTCCTACTTTCATCTGATAACTCCTGCAACCTTTCCTGTAAAGCATTATTTGCAAAAACAATTACATCATCTGCAAAATCTAAATGACTTAAATAATCTCCATTTACTTTCACTCCTTTAACTTTCCATTTTAATCCACAAAAAACTTCTTGCAGCACTGCTGTAAAAAGTTTTGGAGATATGAAGTCACCCTGCCTTACATCTTTCTCAATGTTGACTTTCCTAGTATCATTATGTAATCTAATTGTTGCTGTTGCATTTTTATAAATATTCTTCAAAATATGACAATATCCTGGATCTATATCTTGATGATCCAATGCTTTAATCACTGAAGAAATGTTTATAGAAACAAATGCCTCTTCATAGTCTACAAATCCAAAACATAATGGCAACTCATATTCATTTGTCCTTTCTATATCTGGATATGATCTACAGTACTAAAACCACTTTTAAATCCAGCTTGTTCTCTTGGTTGGTAGAAATCCAATGTTTTCTTTCTTGGTAAAAATTTTGTATAAAACTGATAAAAGACTGATAGGTCTGTAATTTCTAATATCTTCTTTATCACCTTTTTAAAATATTAATATTAATACTGCATTCTTCCAATCATCTGGTACATTTTTATCATTTAGACATTTGATATATAGCTTTGCTAAAAAAAAATTATTTCTTCACCTGCTTCTTTTAATATATCAATTATAATTCCATCATTACTTGGAGCTTTTCCTTTCTTCATAAATTTAATTGCATGCCTCACTTCTTCATTTAAAATTCTGGGCTATTTGGAAGATATAATGGATATATGAGGTACTTAATCTTTATTACTATATAATTCTTGATAGAAGTCTTCTACCCATTTCAGTACTTCTTCTTTATTACTATATAATTCTTGATAGAAGTCTTCTACCCATTTCAGTACTTCTTCTTTATTACTATATAATTCTTGATAGAAGTCTTCTACCCATTTCATGATGTCATCTCTCTTTTTAGTAATAATTCCATCTTTTTTTGTTATTGCAGGTATAAATTTCCTAACAATACCAAAATATTGTTTTACACTCTGGAGACTTTTATTCTCTTCTACAGCTTTCCTTGCTAGTTCACAGTTATACTTTCTTATATCATTTTCAACTCTTTTAGATAAGAAATAATTTTTTTAAAGCATTACAATTAAATATATTATCTATTTTTGTTCAATAAAGCAAAACAAAATTTTAAATTATTATTTTTTCTTTTTTCCTTACAAAATATATACTTTATCAATTAAAAGATAAGAATGAAAGAAATATAATTGCAGTGTTAAAAAAAGAAAATAATTTTGACTTGGATATTTTTGTTCATAACTTTAATCCTTTTAAGAATTTGTGATTATTAATGGAATATCTCAATGCTTCATATAATTTCCTTTAAGACAAAATTATTTATGTGTTGTTTTTCCTTCTAAAGTCAGGTTTCATAAACCCTTTTAAATGCATTAGGATCATCCATTAATATGATAGTTTTAATGCATTGTTCATATTTAACTTTTATAAAATTGAAATTAATGCCATCTTCTCCATTCTTTCCTTTTTCTTTCATATAAATTTTATAATGTTGTCAGGAAGTTTGTATGGTCAGACTATTTTATTTTAAAATTAAATGGAGTCTGAACTGTTACAATATCCCACTCCCATTCCATGTAATGAGGTAATGAAAATATGAGTGTACATTTCCATTTCTCATTGCTATATTTAACTCTTGTCATAAAAAATAAAAAGAAATTCATACATCTACTCAAAACGTTTTTTTGAAAAATCAGATCAACATTTGTCTATCAAGAGAATAAATATTCCAGGAACCTCAGTTCAACATAATAAGCATCAACAACTCAAACAGTGATGAAAACACAAATCGGTATAACATTCTCCCTCATTATTAATTTCAGAGACTTATGAGGTAATTTACCTAGAAAACTGATAATTGACAATTCATTGCATGCTTGAGCCATGCTTTATTAAGTTCTTAGATGTTAACCTATATTAGTGACATATTAACATCTATTAAATGCTTTCCCTTGCTCTTAATGATTAGAGATTTAGAAATGAATAAGTTATATAAGGTTGTTGGTGCAGATAGAAATCATCATGAAGTACCATGAAAACTTCAAATTAATGCTAGAATTCTCATCCCATTAATAGAAAAGGAAGTACAAATTCCCATAGAACAAAATGCTCTCTCTTCTCAAAAAATAATATATCTAATAATAATAATCATTAAAAAACCTATTACTTATAAAAATTTAATAACTTATTTCTCCTAAATCTCAGTTCTTTTAACAAATCCCGAATAGTCAATGAGAGCTGTCTTCTCTTATTATCCACACAGAAAATGATTTGGAAAGTTTTTTTATCTCTTGGTATTCTGTATAGAAGCTCATTATTAAAACTTCTTTATAACTTTGAGAATTATTACTAGTATTAAATAAGAAATGTCACCCAACCTGAATATCATCTTGTAAGTGATTTAAGGCTATAGTCATCAGATTAAGATTATAGTATTATTCTAGTGTTTAAGTGTTCTACTGGTGGTTCACTAGCCAGGCATTTAAATATTATTTTTAAAAATGTATACTCAATATGATGAATTTCATTATGCATTTCAATACTGGACATTGAATATTCATTCCCTTCATCCATTCTGGTTTTTCTTTCATATAATTCACCCTGACTTGTTAAGTTTTTCTGTGTCGTTTATGTGTTATTTAGCTAGTGAATCAGATCTGTCTTAAGATCTTTGTTTTCTATGTAATAATCTTTTACTTTTTTCTCATTATTATGTTTCTTTTTTTCAACATTTATTTTTAAAACTTTCATTCTTGTATTCATTTCTAGTTTTTCTGATATCTGACATATTTTGGCAGTTTTATCATTTTTGCTATTTTTTCTATGTGAAATTCTATGTTTTTCATTCTTCTTCTTGCTCATCTTGTTTTTTCCCAATCCATTTAAATCCTCTTTCCAGTCCTTATATATTTTTACTTTCTTTATTATATTTTAATTCTCTATTTTTATCTTCTCTCACACTTTATTCAACCTCATTATTATCATCTGTTTGTTGTCTTTCATTGTATTCATTACTTCTTTTAATTCTGTGATACATTTCTCTTGGTCTTCATGTATATGTTGAAATTTTGCATCCATTGTTCTTTGACATTTGTATTTCTTAACATTTTTATTCCATTTTTAGTGGCCTTCTTGTTGGTCTTTCAAGACAAAATTATACAGCATTTCTAAATCTATTGCTGACAGTATAGTTCTTACAGATTTGCCTACTCTGTTTTGAGACTCCAACTTTAGTGATTGTTCCACCTTTTGCATTGACTGTTTTTCCATATTTAAATCTTTTGCTATTTTCTTCAATTTTGATCTCATTATCATTAAATTATAGGGAACTATATTTTGTTTAATCCTATTTTTTACTTATCAACTTCTATTAATCAACATAATATTAGTAAAAAAACAAACAAACAACAACATAATATTAGTATATCAGTATATACCCTTTCTATACAGCACTCATTACCTCTGGATTATTGGCACTGCTCTCCACCTTATTTAACTAATCTGATATTGTTTACTTTTTTGTCTATCTATCCCATTTACTGTATGTCAGTATTTTCCACTCCACTTACTAGTGCTTAATTTTTCTCTATAAAGTACACACCTATTATTATTTCTCTTTTTTTCCTTTTTATTTATTTATACTCATTATAAATGTATTAGACATACATATTGTGCACCATGCATATACTGGACTTCCCATTGTATATAATTTAAGTCAACAATTTACAGCTCAATAATTATACCAAATATCACATTGCTGAATCACATCAACAATATGTAAAACATGCCTTGTTTGTAAGTATTATATCATAAAAAACTGGATGATGATAGAGATGGTTATATTCCCTGACCATATTACATTTACAGTAATACTCAAAGGGTAAATCAACAAGCTCTCATGTCAAAAAGCATTTGTATAAGTTGGTTATCCCTAAGTGTCATTTTCATTGTTGAAAGAATAACTTTAGATATCTCTCTGGCAGCATTATCATGAGAATGGTATAATACCCTCAATATCTCTTCTAAATATGTACTTTTCTTAGGGTATGTGGCAAATTATTTCTAATTAGATTTGGAAGGATAAAAAACAGATATGAAGTAAAGACACAAATTTACTTATAACTACAGTATTTACAATCATTATAATCTATTTCTATATAAATCAAATGCATATACATACATATTCAGGCAGGGATGTACTTGTTTCAGAGAAAAGTCATTTAACTAGGTTAAATTTAACCTACAAGCTCAGATATGGTACCATGAACTACTAATCCCATCTTCACATAATTATTAATACTAATTAATAAGTCAATACATGATTTAATAATAAATTTATATTAAAGATTGAAAAAGAAAAATTAATACATCTGTTGTCATAGATATAGAAAAGAAATTGCATATCAAAAGATGTATGTTAATTGCTTTTAAATATTAAGCAGTAAAAATTAAAATACAATTGAGAGTAACTTTAAATATTAATCTATGAATATCAAAAAATGTGTGATAATAATTTGAAAATTCAAATGAATTTTATTTATGTAGTAATCACTTTTAAATGCCCTTTATTTTAAATAAAATAGATCTTAACCAATACTTTCAGAATTCTGATTTTACAACAAGATGACCAGAATAGAATGAAACCATTTGGATATTTGATATACTGAACAGTCACTATTATGTAAAATTCAATGTTCTACCTGGATTACTGTCTTTAGCTCTTTCTCATTATTAGTGGATATAATAATAGTACATATAAATTGCATATCCATCATGAATAGGTCTACAAAGATCAGTAGAGAGACAACAGGCAATTACTTGTTATTATATCAGCAATGGTTGGTACAGTCAGAAACATTACACTTGAAATTGATAGAAGATGATATTGTTTCAGGTTTTGATGAACAGCACACTAATAACAGGTTTTATCCTTCACAGTGACACTTTCAATCATAGTATATGTTTTCACATTAGCTTAATCAAGATTTCATGATTCAGCAGTTTTTTTTTTAAATCACTAAGAAATGCTGTTCTAACCAACTTAAATTTTTTGAATATCATTAACCAAATTTCTTATCTGGTTGAAGTGAGCTACACATTGGTACTTCTCATTCCGTTTTTTTATCTTATTTCCTAAACCTTGCCTGCACTGAAGTTACAGTTGCATTTAAAAGAATTTTCTTTGGTTTCCATCTTTCAATTTATATATGATGCTACTCACAATCCATATAATAATTAAGGTACCCTTGTTGTTGTCTTCTAATTAATTTTAACTAATTACACATTTTAAATATCCAAAATAATATTTCCTCTTTACAGAAAAAAATAAATATAAAAAAAAGTTTTTGTCTTTACTTTACCTAATTATACTTCATTCTTATTAATATTTTTCCAAATTTAACTTTTTCTTTTCTGTATACATAGAAACACTAGATAAGAAATAAATTATTTCTAAATTATCGTAATCAAATATATTTTGGCTAGATAAGATTGAATTCTTTTTAAATTATCGTAATTAAATATATTATCTATTTTTGCTTAGTCACGTATATAAATTAGATTCATTATTTTTTTCTTTTCTTTTCCTTAAAATAATAAGTATTTTACCAATTAAAAGTTAGGAAAGAAATAGAATTGCAATGTTAAAAAATAATTAATTCTGATTTAGATATTTTTATTTATAACTTTAAACCTTAAAATAACTTATGATTATAAATGGAATATCTAAATTCTCCATCTAATTAAGACAAAATGATTTATATGTTGTTGTCTTTCCTTAAGATCTGTTTTTATAAACCTTTTTAAATGCATTGGAATTTTTTTTTTTATTAAGAAAAAATTTACAGTGTCAGGTAGCTACATTTGATAATTATAATAGTTTCATATAGAAGTTCAAAGTTTTGCAACCAATTTGTGTGGTATTATCATAACATTTCCTGCAGTAGTCTGAGATGTCATCTCATCGTCACAAATGATAATCTGTGCCCATGTGTCTACAAAGAGACGCTCTGGCACAAGGAGTCGATCTCTGTTCTTCATGCTTGTTATTATTGTTTTAAAAGTTATCCAAGGATCACTATGTCCTTGTCTGAAGATATGCTGGCACCTGGTGATCCATAAGGCATGTAGTAGGCATGCCGCTAGCCTGATAGTTGCATAGTTTCCTTCTTTAATTGCCCGATCAATTGACAGGACATTGCCACAGCCAGAGGAAATGCTTGCGATAATTTTATTTCTAGTGCAACTCAGGTATGAGCAGGCATAGAAGATGTGCTCCAGTGTTTCTTCATGCATATTACAGAGTTTACACATGGGGCTTAATTGACAAAATCCTCTTTGCATCACCAAAAAGTGACTGGTGGGCAAGGAGGACAAGTTAAACTTGATTATAAAATCGACCAGCTTTGGTCCTATGCACCAGTATCTTGACTTCTTGAGCATTTGTTTTACAGACAGTCTTAATCGGGTAGATAATGGGTTTTGATTTGGGAAAAGGATTTTGTATACTTCCCAATATGTTTGCTTAGCTTTCTCTAATTGCTCGGGAACTGAAAATAGAGTCCCCAGTTGTTCTTGCAGTTCTTTGACCCATTTACTGTGTATGGGTGGTGGTGTATCTGTGGGCTCCACAGTGTCTTCACTCTGATCCTTTTCTTTTTTATTGTGGATTTTCCTGAGCACTGAAAGAGCTCTTTGAACAAAAAACACCTTGACGGCATGGAGACCAAGTCCATTCAGGTCACGTGGTCTCTGCACCTTGGCCAGACTGATGCATACAGTTTTTCTCTTCCACATCATCTTGGTGCAGGCTGAGTTTATAGCATCCTGAAAACCCTTGGTCGGTTTGATGATGGGCAGGTAGTAGTTTATACGTGGAAACACCATCATATTTAACAATGCCACCTTGCCTGGGAGTGAGAGGGAGATCATTGAGAGAGAGTTTGTTACCTTCTTGGTTTTGTCCAAAAGATCCTGCTGGATGGCCCTCCTCATCGCTGTTTTGGAGAGGGCAATTGGGAACCCAAGGAATTTCTGTGGATTTCCTGTATATCTTGATGGTACTGTAACACCCCTACTGATTTTCCAGACAACAGATTTGTCTGGGTTGACAGCCAGATTGAATCTGCTTGCATATCTGTCCAGCAGTTGGTATAACCTTGGCAGGTATTTCTCAGAAGGGAGGAAAATGGTAACATCATCCACATATGAAATGTGGTGGAGTTCCTCCTTTAGTGCTGGCACAAAGACTCCTGGTAGTTCTTTTTCCACATCTTCTAGTAGGGGATTCAGGTAGGTAATGAAACAAAGGGTGCTTAGTGGGGACCCCTGGGGGATTGATAGATGTGGTCTGAAACCAGGTGCCAGGGAGCCATCAAGTGATGTGTGAATTGACCTGTTTAGCAACAAGTTAGCAATGATTTTAACATAGACAGTAGGTACTCCATAGTGCCTTAATATGGATAGTAGTTTTGCTGGCATCATGGAGTCAAAGGCAGCTGCAAAGTCTATCTGAACAGCAACGGGCCCTGATTTTCGATGTGATCTTACATGCTCCACCAGCAGCACGAAGCGCTGCACCGCCTCAATGGTGGATGAGCCTTTGCGTGCAAACTGGTGTACAGAGATCCTGGTAAGTAACTGCTGCTGGATCCTATCCTTAACCAATGATTCAATTGACTTGATGATTAGTGGGGACATTGAGATAGGTCTAATGTTAGATAAACTGGATGGATTGGTGAATTTTTTCATGTATGGTACAAGAGCAATTGGATACAGGTCAGGAACACTTTGAAAGTCCCCGGCCAGCATATCAACTACTCTCCGTACTATCGGAGCTGTGAATTGGCCAAGGTGCAACAATACAAATCGGGGAATGCCATGTAAACCAGGATGCACATGTTCAGGATAGGATTGAAGCTTCTGGATGATTTGTTCCTCTGTTATATTGTGTTCACCAACTTCTTGTTTATCATTCCAGATGTTACTGATGTCAAACTTTTGACTTTGGAGTTTTCTCTTGAAGTGAAGTGCTCATGGATCTTATCTAGCATTGCAGCCCCAGAGTAGTTATGGGTGTCTATGTTGATTAATGATGGGGTAGGTCTTTTTGCAGCACCAATGGCCCATCTCAGGTAGCTCCGCGTCCAATTTTGTTGTGTTGCCAAATAGATCTTTGCCCTTTTTGTCGCAACATATTGTGCAAGCACCCTCTGTTTCTCCCTGTACTGTTTCTTTAACAACATGATCTCCTCAATTCCAGCATCAATTGATGATAATTCACTGACTCTCTTGCCAATGAAATCCAGCTCCCCAAGCAGCCTGTTTGGGCCTTTGGTTTTTCGGGTGAAATTGTTTATAAGGGAACTAAGTACCCCTACAAAGACTGAAAAAGCCTCAAGAGGTGACAATGAGAGAAGCTGGATCTTGTGGAAGAGGATATAAGCTTCCGAGAAGATCCATTCAGGTGTGCTGGCCTTGTTAAGCATTCTTATTGTTTTGATTTGGCATGAGGGGGTTAGTGATATGGGATCCAGTTGAAGGGAAATCAACATGGCCAGATGATCAGAGAATGGAACAATTTGCAATGAGGCATGTAGCTCATGGTAAAGTTCTGGACTATAATAAAGTAAATCAATTAGGGTTTTGTGCTGCCGTGTGTAAAATGAGTATGCATTGGTGGGAAAACACCCCTCCCCACACAACAGCACTCTGTTGAGTTTATGCAAATATTTTTGATTAAACTGTTGATAGGCCATGTTGAAGTCCCCAAACAAAATGACAGGTGGCACTGCTGATGCAAGAATAGAGTTGATCCTGCCTATTGTGAAGTCGATCTGCCTGGTGTCCTTCTGCATGTAGACATAAATTAGAATTAATGACATTCCAGAGATTGTGATTTCTATTATAATTAAATCATTGTTGAGGTATAGAGTTCTGCTTCTTTCTATGTTCAGTTGTTTATTAATGAGAATAGCAACACCTGAGGTGGCTGTGTTTGATTGGTAGAACTGAAAGACCCCAAACTGATCGAGGATTTGTATTATTTTACTGTTGGTATTCAAATGAAGCTTTGTTTCACTCAGGCATACTATATGCATCTGACTATTCTTGAACCATCTTTGCAGAGCATATGCTCTATCCAAGGAGTTTAATCCTCTGACATTCACACCACCGATGTTAAGTTGCATGATGATGATGTTTTGGCTAGTCTCCTAATCTGCGCATCAATCTTTTTGCGATTTAATTTGTACCTGAGGTTCTAGTGAGCTTCTGCACTGAGGAGGGTCCATCAAATTGCAGGACATCACTTGTCTCAAGTCCTCTGAGGTAACTTGTGAGTTTTGCTGGTCCTTGACTGGTCCTCCAATCTGGATATTACAAGGGTGTGTCTGCTGCAGCTCTTCCTGTCGTAATTCTTTGTCTGTGTCTGCCATTCTAGATTCTCTTTTTATCATACTTTTTCCTTGGACTCCTGGATCTACCACTCACTGGCCGAGCTATTGCTTCCTCAATGTCAGAATCAGACCACAAATTTACAGACTCTTCACCTTGAGAGCCAGAGGAGTCCTGTGTTTTCCTCTTGCCTGTGTGATTCATAGGATGGTCTACAGGACTAGGTGCTGTAGCTTTACTTTGACTACTGACAGTGGTTATATCTGATATTTCATTTATGAGACACTTGTTCTCTTGGGGTAAAGTGTCTGCCCCTAGCTTGAGCATTGTTTTGCTAGGGCTGTAATCAACCAACATGAGATTTTCTGGTGTCAGCTTCTTTTCAATTGCATCAATTATGGTATCACTGGGTTCTGTTTGCGGCTTTTGTTTTTCAGCTAGATCATTAGACCAATTATAATATGTCTGCACAGCCTCATCACCATAGGAAGAGGCTGTGTGCTTCAAGCTATAGGAGGAATCCACACACCGGTGGGCTCTACTATTCCTGCCCTGACACCTTTGACATATTTTCTTTGGGCAGGCTTTTACTAGATGTGATCTCTCCTGACATATAAAACACTGTGGTTTCACCCCACGAAAGGATAGATATAAGGTGCAGTTGGGCTCCTCCAGAACTGAGGGTAAATCAAGTAAAGACACTCCATTCACAAGTTTGATAGTAAAAGCCACAGTGTTTGATGGCAGCTCTAGTCCTACTCTTCTTTCACCCAAGTATTTGAAGGCAGTGATGTTTCCAAATTTGGCCAAGGGTTTCTGCAGGTTTCCACTGGTGAAGTTCATATAACAATTCCTTACTATCCCATGCGCTACTCTTGGCCTAGCCATATCTATTTTGACAAGATACCTTCCATTGAGAAAATTGTGCTCTCACCTGAAAATCTCTTTCTGAATTATATTCTGGAATTCCACCACAAAGTATCTTCTGTTAGGGTGGTGATACATCCTTTTAATTGCATCAGCTAGCTGCTTTTCTTTTATTAGTGAGAATAATTGATCAGTTGGAAATTGGAAGAGATTACATTTATTATTTGTAGTAGTCAAAATCAGAGTATGATCATTATTATAGTTTTGAAATGAATTATACAGAGTCAGAGGTAGCCTGTCATTGAATTCAGTGCTCACTGCTTCATAACTATCAATGTCTATTGGGGCATCTTTTAATTCAGTGTTGTGCACATTGAACTCACTGGTCATCATATTTTCCTCCTCATCAAAATCAATAAGAAATCTTCCTGACATTTGATCTTTTGGAGTTTGGTTTTTCATTGTGCTCTCTCCCTTTCCAGCTGCCATAGCATGGGTTATGGTATTATTTGAGTTGAGAGCACTTGCACTAGATTTTAACTTATCTGCATATGACATGATTTTAGTAGTCATAGAAGTATTAGATTTATAGACATTTTGAATATTTGCATTACTATTAAGCCAAGAAAATTGTGTTCTTTTTTGCATTTCGTGCTTTTGAGGTATGGTAGAAAAAGGCTGAGAATGTGGAGTATTTCTACTGTTCTGCCAAATTTCCCAATCATTCATATTATTTTTAAGTAGATTCCTTCCCCTTTGTAATATTTTTTTAGGCATCAAAACCTCTTGAGGATCAAAAATTTCCACTGTTGTATCATGTTTGGCACTTGGGATTATGATTCCAGAGTTTTTTTCCTGAGACTGGCCTTCTTTATTGTAAGATCCAGACACTTCCAGTACAGCGCCATCTGTGGTGTCTATTTTTGTGAAATTTTTAGTTCCAACCAGTTCCAATTTTGCATTTATTACTGTGGGCTTATTTTTGACTTTTGCCTTCTGAGATTTTTGAGTATTGAGCAAATGTTGATCAATAATTGGTATCCTAACTTTGTTTTGAGTTTCTATTAAATTTTTCTGTGATATTTTTATAAGAATCTGGTGTTTTTGTTATGACATTATTTTTGGTTTCATTCTCAATTTTACTCTTTTTATCAGAATTTTTTGTCATTTTATTTAGCATAGATTTCTGGGGTATATAATCATTGTTGATACTATTTTGGGTTACTTTGACAGGTTTTTTAAGGTTTTCTTTAATTTTACTGTTTGAATTCTGAGTGTTACAGCTCATTTTCTTTCTGCTCTGTTTAGACTGAGGCTTCTCCCCAAAATCCATTTTGAACTGTTTATCAAAACGTTTCACAATGGAAATGAAGTTCTAATAATCTAATTTCACTTTTTTAAAGCCTTTAGTCTTCTGAATATTTAAGAAAGGTTCTTACCTTTGCTGTAATCCTAATAAGAGGTCAATTTTTCAACAAATTCACAGTAAATCCAATACAAATAAAATTACTTGATATGTCCCTTTATTTGCTAATATGCGTCACATAGTGACACCAAATGCATTGGAATTGTCTTTAATATGTTAGCTCAATGTGTAGATTTTATTTAATTTTTATAAAAGTGAAATTAATTCCATCACTTCATTCTTTCTCCTTTCGTTCATATATCAATTTTCTATTGTGGCCAGGAAGTTGATCATCTTTACTGTAAACAATTGTAGACTATTTTATTTTAAATGAAATATTAACTGTTTATAATAATCTCTTTATTCTGTTTTTCTGGCCAAACCAGTCATTAAGATCATGAATAGATTGTGTAATCAAAGGCACCTGAAAAACAGACATATATATGATGAGATAGTAATAAAAGTTCAATCCTCAAACATCTAATCATGTCTTCTTGGCTCCATTTTAGAAATATATTGCAGATAAAGAATGAGTGAAGTAAAAACTTCGATGCAGCATTGTGTGACCTAGCTAAACCCTGCCTCGATGGCAATTTTTTGGAGCAAGCTCTCTTTGAACAATCATTGTGGGAAATGGTTTATGACCATTTGAGATAACAACTGTTAGCCATTAATGATTTATTCTACTATGAAGCTATTAAGTGGGCGAGAAAGAACTCACAGATTAGTTCTTGACTAAGTCATAGAATTAAAAAAAATATTTTCATGATGCACAATCTTCACAGCTACAAAGTCAAGTAAGGAAGTCAATCTACAAAATAAGACAATCTACTATTGGTCACATAGCAAGAGACTGAAAATAAAAGATGATCGATGCTTAAATTGTTGAATAGCTGGAGACATATCTAAAAGATGTTAGACAGTTTAAAAAGGTAAAATGTGAAATAACTTTATAAAGAATGCAGATATTATAAATTCAAATCAATCTTTATATTAACGGTTTAAATTTTTAATGAGCTGGTTACCATGGAGATTTTGCAAAACTGCCTCTACAAATCAAAACAGATCTAAGGACATGGTACACAAATGGCAACTCAATTAAATAAGTAAAGATAGTTCAAGTACCTGTCAAAATTAGAAAAAAATAGTTAAACAACTGTTTTCCATTGTCATAGGCTATAAAAGAATTACATTTTGGAATTGAGGTCTGTATTGTAAAGAATCTCAATGTCAAAAATGACATCTACATAAACAATGTCAATGGACTTAAATCAAAAAACTGTGAATAGGAAAACTATAGCAGACTGAACTTAAATCTAAATTAGATTTCCAGTTACTACTAAAATTGATTTAAAGAGCTGGCTCTTATAATGTTCTCAGATTTTTTTCATAAGAATCTATAAAAAATATGAAAATACTTATCATCTTAAATAAATGTTAAAACATTTAAACTGGAAAAGGCATACATCAATTTTAAAATATATTTTTATTCATGCTGATGATACCTTCAATACTTAAAGTAATCTAATCATAGCTTTTTATTGTTGAATTTTTGTTATTATATGTACTTTTTTGCTTTTTGTGAATATTATATGAAGTTAAATTTTTTATTTTTTATATTTTTTAATCCATGTAAATATTTTCAGAGACACCACTTTTTAGATGGAGGGATGCAAGATTTTTTTTATAGTCCATTTATCCTTGGAAATTATCCCATGTTACCTTAATTTTTCTCTTACTATCATTTCTCTCAGTGCACACAATGTCTATCTTGGAGAGATCAAACTTATGGTCTAACCACAGTCATGTTCTAAAAATATTGATGAGTACTCATTACTTCTTTTTGCCTTGTTATACAAGTAGTTGTTTATGCTAGACCAGTCTCATGAATAATTTTGCTAATTTCCCATAATAAGCATCTAAGCAATCATTATTTTTGCATTTGATTTTATGGACTATTTGATGAATGGCTTCTTTGGGTAGTTTATCTTTAGAATTATAATAATTTATTTAAAGAAGGAGGTGATTGGAAACTTATATTTTCTTGCACAAATGTTTTTTAATCTTTGAGCCGCCCTTGGTATGTATGAAAGGCTAATCCATTTTTTTTTCATTAGAGCTGGATTGTACTGAATTCTTATTTTGTTATAAAATTTTTCTATTGTGGAGTTAAATTTCTTGATATTATATTTCATGTTTTTAAATCTATGGTGTATGCATATATATTGTTTCTCTGATCTGATTCAAATTTATAGTTTTAAATTTCTGTAGAGAAAAACCTTTAAGATCTGCATAGTATGGTCCATGGAAGTTGCAATTTGGGATGGATTGTTCCTCTGATATTTATTGATTTTAGAACCATTTTGTAGTTTAAAATATTGTTCTGCCTTTGCACACTTATATCCCAAAATTTTATACTTTGTTTCTTATCTTTTTTTTTCCATTGAAATTAAAGATTTTTGTGCTAGTTCTTGCTGAATTTTGATTATAATATCTTCATCTGCACATATTAATGTGTCATCCATGTATCTTGAGTATAATATAATTGTTGGCAGGGATTCAAACTTTGGTATAATTATGTTTTTGATTTTAGCTAGATATAGGCTGCATATAATCTGAAGGAACAGTAGCTCCATCAGATCAGCTATCTATAATTTATTTTGTAATGCTTTTATTTGTTGTTGTGATAATTTCCTTATTAATTCATTGTAATATTTCCATTATAAATTCTTTTTTATGGTTGTTGTAATTAACTTGTTGCAGCATTTAATAAATCACCTCTATTGATTCTGCCCAAGAAACAGACCTATATAGTTCCTTCATATCTAAGGATGCAATTTTATTGTTTATCTTTAAGTTTCTAATTTGGTCCATAAATGGTACATCTAATTCTAAAATTCTTATAAAATTATACAAAGCACTGTGTACTACTTTTAATATTTAAATAAAGCTGTAGAGTTGTTGCATGCTGTACCATTAAATTAAGCTAAAAATTTTCTGAATAAAAAGGAGTGTGGAAAAATAAGCCACTAATCTTTGGTTACTGATCCTTGACTTTCCTGAACTTCAGCACTGTTTTTTCTTTTAACCTCAGAACATTTTTAACAGCTTAATCAACTAACTGTTTGCAAGCCTTCAATACTTATTTATAAGTATTATCATCATGGTTTTTTTTTTCAATAAATTTTTCAAAAGTTGTTCCAACCATTCAAAACCATATCTTTATAAGCAGCAACTACATCAGTAATATTTACAACCTTCCTTAATAAAGATTGTGAATCTTTGTCTTTGACTGATATAAAACACACATTTTTAAAAACTTTGTTTATAATTTTTATGCCTTCTTCATCATTTACCCTACAAATTATCTTTCTACAAATTTCAATGATTTTATCAAATTCAGACTGCTCTATACAAATATTTCTCAATGTTTTTATACTTTTCCATACACTTATGCCAATACCAATAATTATTTTTATTAACATATATTATTGCTGAATAAGTTCTAGATGGATCCACACAAATTTATCTACAAGTTCAACAGGTGCCTCTCACACACTGGCTGAGTGATCAAGAAATCTGTCATGAATACCACCTTGCAAATAAGCCCTTGCCAACATTCTTGGATTTGCTTCAACTATATCACTTAGGTATTTCATTGCTTTTGTTTTTACTGGAACTACAGTTTCATTTCAAAACCCAAAGAATTTGAGATAAATAAATATCAAAACTTTGAGAAAATTGCCTTTTTGAGGCAAGGTATTTTAAGCTTGCACTTTCATAATCCAACTTACTCTGATTTTGCCTAATGTTAGAGATGAAACTTCAGGTTTTATCATAGACAAAAGAAATGATTTTCTTCTTTTGTAATTCTGAAAAGCTTCAGTTGTTTTATCAACTTCTGTAATATCAACTTCTTCCTCCTCTTCACTTTCTTCATCAGAATCTTGCTCTTTATGTTTGTCTTTATGTCTAGTTTTGTGCTTCTCTCTGCTGCTTCTCCTTTCTTCTTTTTCTTGCTTTTTTCTTTATTTTTTTAAATCTTCTTTAGGATTTTTTGCATTTGATCTTTTGATTGATTTTTCTGCTTCTACTGTAGTATCTAGAAATCACTGAGGAATATAAATTTGACAGGTAAAAAAAGAACCATTATAAGTCTGAGCATTATGTGCTAAATAATTTACCACTGCATGCTTTATGCTTTGAGTTTTATCATAATCTCCAGATATAGATTTTCCTCTTCTATTTTATCAGATTTTATTCAATAATAGCATCAATGAATTTATTATCTGATTGGCTGGATATAGCAGCTTTATATAATCTTGCAGCAAACAAGGGATGCAATCTGATGAATGATAAGGTGTTAATGTCAAATATTGGCTGCAAAAAGCTACTAAATGTATTACATAAAGATAACATCTAGATTTTGGTCACATCTTATAGCCAGAAAAAACAATGGCATGAGAAAATACATTAATGATTGAAAAATATTCCACCTAAAAATATATTACATGGCCACTCAATAAAAGATCATGGTAACAGATTTATATTGATTATGCCAGACCTTGGAAGAATCATATATTTTTCATGGTGGTAGACACTTGACCCAAATATAAAATAGTAGATAGCACTCATGTAAAGAAAACCATTGGGAAATTTCAAGAAATATTCTTCTGTCATGGAACCCCAAAATACTTACGTCTGACAATAGAACAGTTTTTACTTTGTCAAAATTTGAAGCTTATATAAAAGAATGTAAAATAAACCATACACACACATCACTTTATCACCATGAATTTAATGAACTCACTGAAAAAGCAGACCAATAATTAAAAATAGTTCTACAAAGTATGGATAAAACCAAGATAAACAAAATGCTAACTTGTTGAATCAATATTTTACTATAATACACCATTAGCAGCTACTATGAACTTTCCAGTGGAATTACTGTTTGAAAAAATTATTTGAATACAACTGAACAAAAATCACATCAAGTGAAATCCATAATCAAAAAACCAATTTGGAAGTTGGAGACAGAGTATGGGTTTAAAACAATCTCAACAGAAAATAACAAAAGTTAATCATCACTAAATGCATAATCACACTGTTAACAGAAGTAGAACAAAAGCTGGTGTGATATTCCTTAAACATTTAAACAATCTGAGATAGAATTACCATGGTAAAACAATAAACACAAATGCAGAGACTAATACAGTGGAAACGAAACTTCAAGAGAATGTGAACAAAGAAACTAAATTAGCTGTAGAATTGCAAGGAGATGAGGGAAAAGCCAAACAAGCTGTGGAACTCTTGAGATGGTGACCTAGAAGAGATTTGTCCATGAAACTAAGGTGAGGCTAAGTCAAGAGAAAGTCTGATGGCTCGTACTCTAAGAAACCAAGACCTCCATCAAGATTCAAAAGACTACCAACTCATCTTCAGTATGTTTGATAAAATCTTATCTTCTGGAATGAAAGAATGACTATTGTATGGTAACATATAATGAGAATAGCAGCCTTAATGCAATCATATATGTATATATTTAATAAGACAATAAAGCCAATTACTCAAGACTTTAATAGGTTTATAAATTAGAGGATAACAATAAACTTTTAAGCTATCAACAATCACAACCTGCAGTCAAGGTAACCTTCTTAAGTAATAAAGGTGGTACCATCTTTATTTATGGTCTGATATATTTATATAGATATTAAAGATTGCAATTTTACCAACAAATGTGAGATGAATAATGCAAAGAAGTTCAAATAAACCTTATTAATCAGACAAATATAACCTGTTCTGAAAGCAGATTAATAAATAGTCAATTAAAACTTACAGATTTATAACTTCCAAATTCCATATAAAGTATATATATATACTAAGAAAATAAAGCAAACTACTAAAGGCTTTAATAGGTTTATAAATATAGATAACAATCAACCTTTAAGCTATCAACAGTCTCAATCTGTAATCATGGCAATCTCCATAAACAATAAAAGTGGTAACACTTTTATCTATGGTCTCATATATTTATATAGACAATAAAAATTGCAACTTATATATATATTGTGACCATTTATTTTCCATAGAAAATAAATATAAGTACAATCTAATATCTGAATATTTTAAAAAATATATAATTCTAAAAGGTTAGGTAGTATTGTCTTTGTTAACTTAATTCATTTATTTAAATGCTTTATTTTATGTATTTAAAGCTATATAGTTGCATTTTATTTATTTAAGCATATGTCAATACCAAAGTTGATATATATCCAATTATTGATTTTGAGAAGTTAAGCCTAACTTCCATAAATGTATCTGTTGAAAAGAGCTTTTTTATATATTAAAGTTCTAAGTTAGATAATTTTTTAAACAAATAACTGTATTTTAAAAAAAGGAAAAAAAAAGAAATAGTTTTTTTTTAATAAAAGAACTGAAAAACAATTTTTGTATAGTTATTTTATGTAAATCATTTTTGGTGCAAATGTTCTTAGATTCCTGTAAATTGTAATTATCTTTCTTCTGTTAATTGCTTTAATTACAATCACTTTACTTTAAAATGAGTATAAAAGGTATCACTGCCAATTGATCATATTATTTTGTTACTGAATTCTACAAATAAGTTGATTAAGTTTTAATTGTTTTAGAGAACAAAGAAATATGTGCTGCTAGAAGCAAACTTTATCCAAGCTATTAATTTTCAAGTTATGTTATTTTACCTTAATCTCTCTGAATATCTACAAATTGAGAAAGAAATGCAAATTTCTGTACAAGCTGAGATTTCAATGGTGCAATTTGAGGTATTTTGTCTTATATTCTTACAAACTTTGTCAATTTCTCTAAATCTTATTATAAGAGTTTATTTAAAATTAGAGATTTATTACATCATTTTACCAAAAACTATATTGATCTTACTTGATTAATTTATGGCTAAAGGATTTATAGTTCATTATAAAATATAATTATGGATTTATATTTATTATATCTTAGATAATTTGGAATCTGCATTCCAATATATGCTTTGCTATGATATTTTATTATGGAATATAATTACCTTTGGTTATATATATATGGGTTTATAATGTGCTTGTTTTATTTACATACCCATTCTGGTATACATATATTTATAACCCTACCTAGTCTATTCTATTTATACTGCATTTATTATGTTTACCTATAAAGTATATAACTCTTTTTATTTGGATACAACTTTAATATATATATATATGATTTATGATGAGATATATGTAATTTATTTAATTTAAATAATTACTTTAATCTTTGTGAAGTTATGACATATTAATAAAAGCTCCTACCATTATGAATTCAACAGGATTCTAAAAATCTTTCAAAAGGAATCACTATTCTACTGTATTATTTATCTAACATAAATTCATTATGAAAATTCTCTAATGAAGATGTATATAATTATGGAATCGTTCTTTATGACCTTGTAAATAAGTGTAACAAAACATACATTCCTTAAAGTAATTAAACTTGTGATTGTGTGAAAATTATTTTCACTCCAGAAAAAAAGAAAAGATCCCTTAAAGATTGTTTTTATGTTATTATTAGAATGTTTTAAATATTATGTATTTGTAATATTTGTTAATCTCATTTTATATTTTTTGGGTATATATTAACAGATATAATAATGTATTTAAAAGTTGTATGTAAATGATTTTATTCATACACAGGGCAAATCTCTCCATACAATAGCACCACTCAGTGCAAGCCAAAGTAATCAATGGATGCATGAAGGTTTGTATATAAAATAACCTATCTAGTGCTTACTCATCTAATATCCCCAGACTAGTTTCTAGTTTGTGGCTTTTATCAGTGAGAAGCCTTGGATCTGAGAGCATTACACCAAAATCTTAGGATCTAATGCAACACTCCAGCAGTCACCTTTTATCTTATTGACTAACTATGGAAGCTTTGAATTCAAAATGAAAGCACAATAATGTTTTCAATTCAAGCTCATTAGCTTGTATAGTCATATAGATCTGAACTCAGTTCAGCATCCATACTTTCTGGTGTCTTTGGTTCTTTAATAACCACAATCACCATAATCCTACTGGGTAGGATTGGTATTAAACCACTAAACAACCCATGATCACCATTATTTATGCTTATACAAGCTGTTTACACACAGGTAAAACTCTCCAATATAATAGCACCACTTAGTGCAAGCCAGAGTAATCAGAAGATTTGTGCATAAAATTCCTATCTAGTGCCTACTCATCCAATATCCCCAGACTAAATTCTAGCTTGTGGATTTCATCAGTGAGGAGCCTTGGACTTGAGAGCACTGCACATAGATTTTAGGATCTAATGCACCATGCTTGCATAGTATTAACTTATTTATATTCTCATTCTTAATTATAATATAATCCATTTAATATTATTGTTTTGATTCATGAATGCATCTATGCTTCTATAATCATACTAAATAAAGTATTTATGATCATAAATGCACATGTTGCATAAAAATTTATTACCAGAAGTTCATTTGAGTTTACATCCCTAAAGTGTTATTACTAATAACTTCTGCCAAAAGTTTATACTATTGATCTTATAACCATACTTTGCAGAGTGTTCTCAATATATTTTTGGAGCATATGCACTAATAAAATGAGTACTAGTACCAGAGTGCAAAACAAATATTGACTATATTAATCTTTTATTGATATCCAATTGCATGCATTTTTCTTCCAGTAGTTGATCTATCCTGACAAAAAAACTTATGTTTGTGTACCTATTTTATTGAGCTTTCTTTCACTGGAAGACAAATTTCTCCACAAACATCTATATTGATCTTAAATTTTTTGTAATTGTTTAGCCAGCAGTGTTGTTCTGCATGCTGGTGGTAGAATCTTTACATCATGTGATGTTAAGACTTTCTATAAGACCATATTTTGGACAAAACATTTATAGTATTTAACTGTAGTATGACCACTATTATTATTATTTTTTTTTGCTTTAATGAATAATTCACCAAGCATAATAACATAGACTGCATATTAAAGGCAGGTCACTTTTAGATATACTTTCTAGGTCCCTACCACTTCTGTAGTCATGGGGATGTTTAAAATGGGTTGCCTAAACATATGTTCTGATTTCTAAAACTTTTGTCTTCAATTCCATCCCAACAGGATGCATTAATGATTGTCTTGAATAAAGATCACAATGAAAGACAGCCATTTTACTATAGCTATCACTTATACGGTTTTCTCAATTCTTGAGGGTTTAATGTAAAACACAATAAAAAAAGGAATTGGTGATCATAATTGCTGTATGAGTAGTTAAAAGAAAAAAATGATATTGCACAAACAAACAATTCTAATACCACTGTTAGTATAGGGAAATGATCAGTTGTATGAAAGGCTCATGATGACTAGGTCCTACATTAACCTAAATGATTGCAGAAGAAAAAGGAAGACAAAAATGCTTTTTGCAACAAATACATTACCTAGATTTTAATAAATCAATATATGATCATACATGGCAGTAGGAGCTATTTTTTTCTATTACTGTTTATTGGTTATTCACAATTAACTTTTATATCTGAAGTTCATTCTACAAAACAGTACCTTTAAGTACATCAGTAACTTTAGCAAATATAATATTAGTACATTGAGTAGGGAAAATAATTTTAAGTATTAGTTTTGATAATTAAAAAATCGAATTGGATATTTATAAAAGCAATTAATCAAAATTGTGTATGAGACATCCATTAACTTCTCAGGCTTAAGAATTAGATGATAAAAATCTTCTATTTACTATATTTGCTACTCAAAAACATTGAAATATAAGGTTACCTAGCCGCGACATATTATTAAATAACTGACGTTTTTTAATAACTAAATAGTAAACAACGTCTTTTTTCTTGCATTTTTTTTTTAATAACTACATGACATTTTTTAATAAGAAATTTTTTATTTACACAAAAAGGAACAATCGCCATGTTTTTTGCTACATGTAATAACTTTTTTGGGTTTTTACCATTGACTGTACTTCTTCTAACGCAAAATCCTTTTATTTTTTTTGGACGTTTTTAAATAAGTAAATATATATTTAACCTTAACATAAACAACCAAATAACTACTAAATATCACATGATCACTATTTCTTATGCTAGCACATATCTGTTATTAAAACAGGCAAAACTGATTACTCTGTTTGGCACTGAGTGGCACTACTGTATGGAGAGTTTTGCTTGTTTAACAATCAAATAACTATACGAATTCATTTGAATATTTTTTTATTATTATTGATTCAACAAGTAACGAACACAGTCTACTTGGCGGCTTTTTTTTTTTCAATCTAATTTTTTCCGACAAAGTACATTGAATAAAAAAAAATCACTTTCAAAGGAATAAATTAATATACAAATAGAAAAAACGAAAAACAATGTCTTGAATGTTCTTTTCGGTATTGTGCAAGTTGGAACTGTAATAAAACAACTTTTTGAATAACAAAAACAACGACTTTAACATAAAGAATCAAACAACTATACGAATTCATTTGAACTTTTTTTTAAAATTGACGCAACAAGTAACAACCGCCGCCTACTTGGCGGCTTTCTTCTTAATCTAATTTTTTCCCACAAAAGACAATATTAAATAAAAAAACCACTTTCAAAGGAATAAATTGATGTACGAATAAAAAAAACCAAAAAACAATGTCTTGAATGTTCTTTTCGGTATATGCAAATCAAACAACTATACGAATTCATTTGAACTTTTTTTTTTAATTGACACAACAAGTAACAACCGCCGCCTACTTGACGGCTTTCTTCTTAATCTAATTTTTTCCCACAAAAAAAACATTAAATTAAAAAAATCACTTTCAAAGGAATAAATTGATGTACAAATAGAAAAAACAATGTCTTGAATGTTCTTTTCGGTATGTGCAAGTTGGAACTGTAATAAAACAACTTTTTGAATAACAAAAACAATGACTTTAACATAAAGAATCAAACAATTATACGAATTCATTTGAACTTTTTTTTTATGTGATGTGATGTACTGTAGCTTCTTCTTAAACGAAGTCAAGAATCTCTCGGCAATTATACCAAGAGAAACTTGTTAGCTACTTAATTTTATATTCCCCGGTCTAAGTTTTCCCATATTCTGCTCCATCCCATTTCCACAACATAATCTTTGTCAACTCTATAGCTTTTATATCTAAATCCCCCTTATTTTTCTCCAAACCCCCCTTATCTTTCTCCAAACCCAACATAAAAACCAATAATCTACTTTCTGTATAATCACTTTTTTCATATTTATAATATGTGCCCTTTCTGTTTTCAAACATTTACATTCAATTAACAGATGCCTAATATTTTCTATTCCTTCCTTACATAATTTACAGACTAAATCACCCATATTTTTCCATTTGCATGTATATTCTCTTGTTGCTAAAGATCCTGTTCAAGCCCTAAACAATAAACTACTTTCTTTACTATTATCACATATTAACTCGCACCTAATATTCTGTTTATTTCTAAATATATTTAAACTCTTTTTACTCTCCATACTAGTTCTCCATCTCTTTAACTCCCTTATTCTTTATTAATAAATCTATTCTTTTATCCCATTCCTTACCACTATAACACTCAACAATCCTCCTAACACAATCATCCCATCTTTTGTACAAATATACTGATATAAATTCTTTATCCAAATCTTTTGCATATTATATTACCTTTCTCATCCATCTTGTTGCCTGCCCTTTACTCATAACCCAATTAAATACTATTTTGGCTATTCTTTTATTATCCATAAACTGCAATCTACCAAACATTTTCATTTTACTTTTTGCATCTCTCATATAAAAACTTGACCATCCCATTTCTCCTTGAATTGCCTTCCTTGCTGTCCATACATCTGCATCCAATGCATGTCTTCCTACTTCCCTTTGAACTTTTTCTAAGTAATTTAATATCCCATTACTAACATATAATACATCATTACCATATGTTAACCCTGCTACTGCAACTCCTTCCCATATAATTCTAGCTATATCATACTTTTTTTTAAATTGACACAACAAGTAACAAACGACGCCTACTTGGTGGCTTTTTTCTTAATCTAATTTTTTCCCACAAAAAACAACATTGAATAAAAAAAATCACTTTCAAAGGAAAAAATTGATGTACAAATACAAAAACCAAAAAACAATGTCTTGAATGTTCTTTTCAGTATATGCAAGTTGGAACTGTAATAAAACAACTTTTTAAATAACAAAAACAATGATATTAGCAAGAATCTTGGTCTAACGTAAACTCATCTCTTTCAAAATTGAGATGAAGAAATCTTGTCTGTGGTGTAGACACTGCCACATAAATTAGGCCAGGTAGTCATCGACTAATCACCTGACAGTGCTTCTATGTCGTTTATTTGCCATTTCAATACATCCTCCCCCACACAGCCTCTTAATGTTTTGTATATGGACGCCTGTGAAGGGGTCAACAAAATTATAGCAGTTGTTTACTTTGAGGTGATGAAACCCAAAAGCCTGGAGGTCAGCTGTCCAGTAAACCTTCCAGCAATCGGAATAAATAATTGAGCCTGGTTTACCATGCTTGTTTACAAGTTAAGATATTTTTCATCTTTAATTTCCATCAGTGTTACCAGTTTTCAAACAAAATCATTACCTCAGTAATTGATAAAAATGGCATCAGTCTACTAACTTTCTTTTTATTATAATTCAAATTTAATATCTTTTTAAGTTTATTCTTGTTTTACAAATTTTAAAACCCAGGTGTGAACAGATAATTTCCAAGAAATAAACTACTCCACAAAACAGATTTTAACTTGGTAAACATTCTAACATATATGTGAGTCTGTCATCTAGAAATTATAACTTTTATAGAAGGAAAGCTAATTAGTAAAATAGATTTATCATAGCTGAGAAATAAATAATAATTTAAAAGAAATGACAAGGTTTGACCAATCTATATCATCTAACACATCAATTTTCAGTGTTATAATTCAATCAAATGATGATAATGAGAAACATATCCTTGATAAGCCCAACCTTAATGGATATCTTAAAATGCTTAATAATTATAATTTAACTGATACCATTCTTCCCAACTAGAAATTTTGTTTCTATTGAGTATTGTAATAAAATGCTGACAAAATTCATTGAGAGCCTAATAAAAGATTTACAAGAGTATAAAGTGTATTATGTTACTAGAGAGTCCAATCCTCTGGTTTATGGAAGAATATTGTCAAGTTTTAATGAATAATTCTTTCATAGAGAAATAAATAGATATGCTGAAGTCATCAAAATAGAAAGGAAAATTACTTCTAATATTCTTTTCAAAATTCCATCTAATGCATGGAAAATAATACTTAAATTTAAAAAGGGGTATCAAAATAATAAATACCTCATAAAGTAAAGAATACAATGACTGTTTCTAACATATTAAAAAGTAGAGATCCTCTGTATTTCAGATCTAACAGAGTGAAACACTTAGCATTTAATTATGATGTTGGAAGTAAAAAAAAAATCTATATACAGAAAGATAAAATTAAGATAATTACACTCACAGAAACAAAGTTTCTAATATATGTTTTCCTATATAAACCTAATAATAACATAGCATCATATGATCATCATTTCTTTTGCTTACATAAGCAGTTAATATAATAGCAAACTCTCTATACAATACCATCACCCAATACAAGCCTTAGTAATCAATGGATGCAAGAAAGTTTGTGCATGAAATCCCTAACTAGTGACTACTCATCCAATTTTCCTGGAATAGTTTCTAGCTTGGCTTTTATCAATGAAGAGGCTTGGATCTTGACATCCAAGACTCCTCATTGATGAAAGCCACCAGATAGAAACTAGTCTAGGGAAATTGGAAGAATAGTACTAGATAGGAATTTTATGCATATACTTTTTTGCATTCATTGATTACTAAGTCTTGCACTGGATGGCAATACTGTATGGAGTGTTTGGTATTGTGTTAACCTAATAATATGTCAGCTCAAGATGTAGTAGTGTTATTCGATATTAAATTCAGATTTAGAAAAGATTCAAATACAAACTTTGCAGAGAAATTATATAATTGTTTTCTTTATTTTTCAAAAAATATAGCATTATTTGATTGCAGTTTATTCTATAACAAAGGGTAAAGATATTGTTAATGATCTACATGATGTTCAAAATGAATTGTTTCAATACTCAGATAATCTTAATTGTGTATATGAAGATCTTCCAAAAGAATTCAAGTATAAAGCTATTACATATTTTCATTATAAAATGGGTAGCCAGCTAATGCATACCTATTTTTCAGTAGTGGATTATGATGATTCATTGATTTGATTTGATTTGATTTTAGGACATAATATTAAATAATACTAAAATAAATGCATTATTGATGGATTTACTGACCATTAGAGTATATAACTAATAAATGATGGCTATGAGAAACATAAAAACTGTATCTACCCTTTGTTGAACCAAATTCCTATCCTACAAAACAGCAACAGATATTCTTGATTAGGTACTGTTTATTTATAATTAACAGTTTATCTTTTTATCTAAAGATCATTCCCTTATCTGCCACCCCTAAAATCTGCCAATAATTGGAGTAATTATAACTTTAATACATTTTATAAGAAAAATAATTTGAATTATTCATCTTAATAAGTAAAAAGTTGAAATTAAACATTAATAAAAACAATTAATCTATAGAAAAACTTGAGCATTCTTAATTTTTTTTTACTTTTTTTAAATATAAGTATATGCACTCAATTTTTTTTTTTTTCTACTTTAGTATATATATACAGCAGCCAATATTTTTAGACGATTTATTATCTAAGTTTTCATTTTCAATATTTAATGAAGTAACTAGTATCAACATCTGTAATTTTTAATCTCTTTTTGAGTTTTTTATATAGCCATTCTAAATTGTTTTCAAATTTTGATATTTTTAATAAATGTATTAAATCTTTTTAAAACAAAAAGATAATCCCTAACATGATAATTGTTAAATCTATAGTATTGATGAAAAAATTCCTAAAAATTTAATTAATTTCAAAACTTTATATTATTAATGAAATATGGGACATACAGTTAAAGCTAAAAATGTTACACAAATATTAGAAAAATAAACTTTTATAACATTGCTTTAATTCCTTTTAGCTAATACATAATATTGTACAAAGATCATTCTAGGTGCAATTCTTTTAGCCAAAATTAACTCATGAATTTACCACAATGATCTCAAGATATAATGGCTAACTTTGATTATTAAATAAACAATGTCTGTTTGACCTCACAAAGAAATTTTCATTGGTCTATCTATTATTTAAACTATCTGTAAAAGTTATAATAAAGTGTGTGCAGATATGTATATACTTATTTGATTGGAAATAGAATTTTTATATTTAATATAATTACAGTTAGCCAACATATGAATAATTTTACCCCTAATTAATTATATGTGATAAGCATGCATTGGACTTAATGAAGAAAATGTATGCTAAAATATTCAAATTAATATACAAATTGGACTGTCATTTAAATTGCAGATAGTCTAATAAAGTTTGTATGTATAAACATATAGTTAAAGATAACAGACATAGTTAGGTTTTCTGAGCATGTGTTTAAAGAAATTTATATTCACACTGTTTGAAAATAAGTCTACAATTAGAGATCTTATTTTTTAAAAAATATTAAATGCTTTAATTTTTGTTGACTTACATATATTAGATTGTATGAGTGAATAAACTTTTGTTTAAGTTTCATATGCGTTTGATGTTTACTTTGTTATAAATGTGTCAATGCTGCCCAGATGACAGCAATACTTATCTTTACTAATACCAATGTTTCTTGTTAAACATTATTACTATTTTTATTTGCATTTGTTGTGAAATATTTTTGGTCTATTTTATTTTATCTCCTGTTTCAAATTCAATTCTAAATCTAATTTTTAATGAGTGTACTGCCTCCAGCAAGATTCAAAACTGAAGACTATCTCCATCATTGCATGCTTTCTTAACTATACAGAGCTAATGAAATATGATTTTTTCTTTAACTCAGACTCCTAACTATAATTTAATCTATTAAATGCTATTGATTTGAAAGTGGATGCATCCATGTTCCTCCTGCATAATGTTTTTTTTTACTTAAAGTAATTCTGATAATAAATCCATATATTATGCAAAAATCCAATAACAACAGATCATTTGAATTTACAATGCCAATATTATTATTTATGATAACTTTTGACCAAAATGTACTATTTGTGCCAACACATGTTTTTGTATCAATATTTCATTGGCAATAATGCATTCAGCAAGAAATAAAAATTTTCTTCTCTCAGTTATCTGAACCTAAGTTTGGAGCATAGGCACTAATCAAATAAACCCTTGTATTATTGTACAAAGAGAAGGTAGTATTCATGAATGACAATTATCAGCTGATAAGAATTTAGTATTTTTGTTTTATTCTCTAGACAAGGATAGCTAGTTACCAATTTACTGACCAATGATGAATCATTATGTTGACTAAAGATTAACTAACTGAGAAAGGAAATGCTAAATCTTTTGAAAAGATTCATTTAGTCCAAGTTTAAACATTAGATCATAGGCATGGCAGGTTGATGAACTACCACCACACCAATTAAGCTAAGAATTTGTTAAGTTTTATTAACTAAATTGTTATTTAGTGAAGGATATATTGATCAGTGAATGCAGCATTTTGAAAAGTGGGAAAAAATGTACAGTTTTTATTTTTTAATTCATATTGTATAATTTTAACATTGCAACACCAAATAATAATTAAAACATGAGTGCCTTCATGCTTCAACATACCAATAGAAAATCAGCAATCTGTTATCAAGACAACATTACAATTAGACAGTAAATAAAATCTCTGTTGAAACAGATTGAAATAAAATCTGCCTAGAAGTTTAATTGAATTTTACTACAATATGCATAAAATCCTAGATGGAAATAAGGATGCTCTGTAAAGGATATAACTGAACCTGAGGTGTAAATGGGTGCCACCACCATGTAGTTATTTTTCTTTTCAAGAATCAAGGAGCTCACTTCTGTATTTCTGGTGCAGCTATCTCTGTCAGAGCACATTAAAAAATTTATTATATAGTTTTGTTTCCATGTGGAGACATTACTTTCATGTACTAATGCACATTACTTGCAGGGTGGATCATGGGAAGGTTTTAATTTGTCTATGCTATAAAATATTCTGACAAGTATAAATAAAGTCTCTAACATTACCTTCATTATATTTTTCTTTTTGCACTGTGCTGCACTGTATTTAAATCATTTCCTGTGTGCTACTTTTTGCTTTTTTTGTATTAAAATGAAACTGAGAACTAAGTAATAAAATATTTTCCCATGTTTTCGATTCTTCAAATCAATCTTTAAATTCAAATAATGTAACTATTTAAAGTATTCAATAATTCTCTAGATGAGATTTTATTAATTTGTATTTCCATTTTGTTAATGTATGTACATATATATAGACTTTGTCCACAGTAATTGTAATTTACATTAAATACTTAAGGTGAATCTGTTTCATGGAGAAATTTACTTCACAGATTTGTCTCCATATATTTTTATCAGTTCATCTAATTGAATTGTTATTATTAAATAATGCAAACATTATTGAGTGTGGAAATGAATTATTATTATTAATCTTATTGCTTAACTGGCTTACAGAGTAGCCATGCCTGCAATTCAATTTGATCTTATCCATGCTGCTGATTGGATAATGTATTTACTATATATATATTTTTTTTAAAAAGGCAAGTTTACTATGAAAGTTTGTCTTTTATATTTTCTTGTATTAGTTCTATGAAAAAGACCATAAACATTAAACTGATTAATATTTCCTTACTAAAAGGTCTTAGTGATTTCATTTCATACTTCTCCAGATAGCAATTATTAAATTTGCTAATTTCATGATGCTGCAGAGTCAACATGATTAGATTATGAACAAAATATGGATAAATCATTCTTAACATCTTTGTTTCTGCTTTGAAAATGCTCTGTGCAAATATTTATAAATATTTTTGCTTCATTACAGCATGTGTAATAAACAAAAGTTATTTAAATAGGTTGGAAGATGCCAAAGATATAATAAGTGACCATATTTCTCATGTAATGTGCATGGCATATGGTTCAGGCAGTAATGTCAAATATTTATGTACACAATATCCTAGATTGTGATTCACAATCTGCAAGGTGAGGCTTGAAGTTGATTTTATTAAAATTTTAAAATAGAATGTTAAAAAATAGAAAATAGATTTTTTTAAAAATTGTAAATTATAAAAGTATGTTGTACTGTTTGCTCTGTTTTTTTTTTGGCAATTGGTAAAATTACAGTTTTCAATAAGAAACTAACCATGTGATTATGTTATTGTTATGACCTTGTAAATCTTAAAACTGCTTCTCATATATTGTACTTCTAAAAGCATACTTAGTATAATCATCCAATTATTGACATTATTATGAAGCACTTTAATAGATATGTTTTTTATTCTTATTAACAACATTCTCTCTACTTTCATATTTGATATTTATATATAAAAACATAAGTTTAGAAAACATAATTCTAAATAAAATTTATGTGAAAGTACATATGCAATAAAGACATATTGTCAATAAAATTATATGTAATCTTGTTTAAATGTGGGATGCTTAAATATAATGTTTTATAAGAAATAAAAAATTAAATCATGTTTTAAAAATATTAAGAAAAGATTTTATCAAAATTAGAATTAATTTACTTTTTAAAGAAGTAAAAGATACCATTTTATATTTAATTTGTGGACACACTTATCAACATTTAGAAGGAATATAATTTTAAATATTATTATGAAATATATCAATTTGCATATGAACAACACAGTAAAAATAAGAGAAGTTTAAAAATATGAAATTTGTGTTTCAGAAACAACAATCAATATTTTACAAAAATATTCAAATACAAAGCTAATGTTTTTATTTGTTTTTCTGGCTAAATATTCAAAATGTTTTAGTGAAGATAAACTTGTTAAACAATAAACTGACAAATACTTTTTCATAAAAAAGTAAAACTATTCAGAATATTGAAACTATGTTATATTGCAGAGAGAAGTACTAAAATGCAACTGGCATCTGTAAAAATCTTCAGTTCAAATTGCAAAACTGTCTGATTTTTTCACATGCAATTGACAAAATTGCAGATATTATTGAATTGACAAAAGTGACCATACCTATCCATGTTTTAGATAGAAATTTTACTATGACTGAAAAAGTGCTTTATATTTTCTCTTTTAATGATAATATTACAGGAGAAAATATTTTTAAAAAATTAAAATACAATCTTCCTTTATTAAAACTAATGTGTACCTAGATCAATGACAGGAAATACAACAGTGTTTGTAGCTAAATTATTAGTTAACCAGAACAATATTTGCTTCAATAACAGATATTGATCTGTTAATTATATTATAAATTAAGAAGTATTGTTTCAAAAGTCATGTTGTCACAAAAATAAAATGATAAATTTTATACATTCTTAAAATATAAATCAATGGTAATTTTTTTCATTACTCTCAGAAATCAAAAGTGAGCATAAAATTATTTTTATTATATAAAAGTATATTGACATTCCTGTTATAACATTTTGATATAATTTTAGGAATATCACAGTGAAATCAAAATGTTTTTAGAAATGGAAAAAGATTCAACAAAACAAATTGATAATACAAATTTCTGGTATTTAACTATATCATGATATTTGGTGCCATGTTGAATTTTAAAAAAAGTGACTTGAGAGACAATTTTCATAATAACTTTAGTTTTAATAATGTTAGAGCAAAATGCTATGTATTGACAAAAAAATAGAAAAACTAAAAAAAAACAATAAGGCTAAGACAAATAATAATTACTTTTAAAAAAGTAAGGGAAAAAAAAAGAAATTTCAACATCCAAAAAAGGTTTACTTTATTGTTTGTTCATAATTTCTAATTTTTCATTAACAAGTTTAAAATTACATATTCACTGATAATTTCTTTGTATTCCTCAAAACATTCTCATTCAAACCATATATAATATTTCTTACTTGAGATAATCCATAGCTTTAGAATTTACAAAAGTAATAGCATAAGAATTCTTCATTTTTATCTTATATCCCAATAGTTAAAAAATATCAAGGCATCTATAAGAAAAAGATTCATTCTAATAAACAATACAAAATAAATCATTTCCAGAAGGTGGATACACATTTGTAATCTTAGCAATTGGCTTCTTTTCTATCCAAAATTAGAAATTGAAGACAACTGTCTATATCAATGATAAAATAAGTTTCCTTCTCTTTATTTTATACTTTTTGCAAAATTATTAGAGTCGAGAAATAAAATACACATTGTGCACTGAATAACCTAATATGAATAAATGGAAAATGATAGAAATCAAATTCAAATTTATGGAAGAATTTATATTAGATGGTATTACCAGTGATGAATATATTTTTTGTGCCCACCAGTGATGCTATAATTGTTATATTTATTGCTCCACAGATATATAATTTATTTGCATATAGTTCATTTGCTAGCTATACATTTGAAAATAATATCATGCAAGATGTGGCAAAACTATTGATTTCACAGCATGAGTATCAAGGCATAGGCAAGGGTCAGGATTTTATTCTTTGCCTGCATACAATTCCATGTAATATACATAACTATTGTGGATATCACCACACATCACTTGAAACATCTTTTTATTGGTTTTAAAAGTTTATACTTTCATATGGTACTATGCTCAATAAATTTTGTGATTGCTTTTCAACTGCAACCTTTCTGTACATCTGATAATCAGTCTTAAAATTTACATTGCACTGCTCTATAATATGTTATATATATATATATAAATCATCATTTGTTACACAAACACAGACATGCAAGTACAAATACAAATATAAACGCACCAATAAATTATTAGATCTTTGGAGAATCATTAAGTTTATAAAAATAAGGCCTCAAACTTCGATCAGGAGCCCCAAAATTACATTGTATATAAATCACTACTTTCATTATATTCAAATATGAATACAAGTATAATTTATATACTACACAGACACACTAATACAAACACAAACACATTAATAAATTATACATTTATCAAATAATAAAATAATTATAAATAATAATAATATTTAAATAATAAAAAAATCTAAAATTAAATACTTATGTATATTGTGTTTATTTTCAGGATGATGGCCTTGAAATTGCAAAATCATCAAAGCATGTTGAATCCATTTTATTAAGAACTTTGGCTGATGAAAAATTTGTTTCTTTGTCTTCTTTGTACAATCTAGTAAACTGAGCAAAAAAAAATTAAATGAACTTATTAATAAAAATATTTTAAAAAATCGAAATTTTGCCCAATTTTAACATGCCATACATCATTTTAAAAAGGAACTCAATCCACAGAGAATGGTGGTATTGGTATATATGTAGTTCATTTGGTTTTCCAACAATTTTTAAAAAAGATAAAGGAATTTTAATTTCAATGACTCAGTGGCAGCGAAGTTAACTTTTACGAAATAATAATTAAATGAATTAAATATAACACTTCTGTATGCTGATATAGTGAGCAATCTATGCCACTTAGAACATCAGAAAATCCCCCAAAACTATTTCTGGTACAATCAAACTATAAAAGATATCAAATAATGAGTGTTTCAAATATTTTGTCCAGTCTGCAAAAATAATTGCAATTATTATGGGGGAAAAACAGAATCTTCATACATAATCATGTATTCAAAAAATTCAAGTAAGTCTTGAAACCAAATATCAAAAATATTAATAATTAAAAGATGACCAAAAAATTGCATCTTCATGTGACCCAAAAAAAGAATATTTAAAAAATATTCGTAATTAGAAAATGATAAGAAAAATAAGTATAATAAAAAATTAAAAACCATACTAAGGGATTTTATTTTTAAAATATGGCATTTAAAAAAAAACAATATCTAGTAAATTTTACTAATTAAAAAATGGCCAAAAAATTAGTGCATTCATGTGACCAAAAATAAAATCAAATAACTTTTGAATGAAATACAACATATTAAACTTACTTTTATAATTAAATGAACATGGTTAAATTTTTTACTAAACTAACCCATGAAATAATAAAGCATGTGCTTATGGCATCTGAATACAATTTAATATTTTATAAAAAATATTTTCTTAAATGGTATTTATTTTATGGTATTCATTAGTAAAAAGTTATGTTAACTGTAATTATCAACTATTAAAATCAAAACATAATGGATATTTTGTTAAGCACATACAAAAAATGCTTAGGATGGAAAAACTAAAAAACACTAGTTTAATAAAAAAAACAAATTAAGGAACATAAACCACACATAATAAATATTAAAATTAATTTTATGTCTCATAGTTAAAACTACAAAAGCATATTATCCACAATTTTAAAAAATTAAAATTTCAAAAACAAATAATATTAACAAGTAATATTTGACCCCCAAAAAATATTTTTACCATATATGGACAAATAAAAACACAGTTTAGAAAATACTTTTACAATTAAATGAATATGGCAAAAAAATTACTAAACTAATCTATGAAATGATAAAACATGTATTTATGGTCACAGAATACAATTTGATATTTCACCAAAATATTTTGTTAAATGATATTTATTTTATGATGTTCATAAGTAAATAGGATATCTGTAATTATCAAAAATTAAAATCAAAACTTTATGAATTGCAGTATTCAAGGTCAAGCAAGATATACATATGTAAGTTGTATAATAATAAGAGTACAATAATAAATGTAGAATAAAACTAATAACTTTTAATGTATAACAAATATGTAAAACAATAATAATAATTGTAATATTTAACACAGCATTACGCTGTTGCACATGCGCTTTGAAGATTTTAACTGTATAAATGTAGAATAAACCTATACTGCAATGTATAATGAATATGTAAATAATAATAATAATTGTATAATAATAAGAGTATGTAAAATAAGAATAATAATTGTATAATAATAAGAGTATAATAATAAATGTAGAATAAAAGTAATAACTAAAAAATAATGAATATGTAAAATAAGAATAACTGTAGCAACTATGTATAATGATTGTGTAAAATTACAATGTTGTTAAATCATAGAAAGCTCAGCTGACCTTATAGGGTCAGAAAACTGTGTAAAATACCATATATGGTGAGAAATGTGAAAATACTGCATGTATGTGAAAACATATGTGAAAACACCATATATGGTTAGGAATGTAAAAGACTCCAGAAGTCTTGAGGGGTATATAAACCCCCATAACCTGATCTAATTGTTCTGAGTTTTAATTATTACTCAGAGATTCCTGCCTCTGTAAGTCCAAAGCATGACTAGGGTTATTATATGCAGGTCACCACAACCTTTTATTATTTTATTATGCCTACAATAGGCAATGTATATAGTTAAAATTATTCGTATTAAACTATAATCTTACCATCTCAATTCTGCTTTTGTCCATTTATTTACTTGCTGGTCATGAGACACCGCATGAAGATTTTGCTAAACTCATAAAAAATATTCAAGAACTTTTACACATAAAAAAAAAATATCTAGGGAGGAAATTTTCAAAAACAATAATTTAGCAAATAATATTTGACAAAAAAAGAAAAACAAATTAAGGAACATAAGCCACACGTCATAAATATTAAAATTAATTTTACATCTAATAAATAAAACTATAAAAGCATGTCACTCATGTTTAAAAAAATATAAATTTCAAAAATAGTTTAGCAAATGCTAATATTTTACCAATATATATTGAAACAGTAAGGTTTGCTTTACAAATCTTCATTTCATCTTCTCTAACTTCTTTCCTACTCTCATATCCTAGGTTAAACCCCAATTTATCATAGTGTGTCTGTACTGCTGCTTATATGCCAAAATCCTGCTTAAATTAGATCATGAATGTATAAATGCTTGTGATATATATAATTTCAAAACCCTAACATTAATAATTTACAAATTGTGAGTATGTATATGTTTACATATTCATTTTAAACAGTAGGTCATATAAGTTGTATTTATGCACATACTGCAATAATATATTTTAAAACTTAAATAAAAATAATAGTTTCATTATTTAAAGCTGCTTTGTTTAAATCTATTTATTTTAGAAATATTACATTCCTAATATTTGTTTTCATTTAATAAAATAAAATTTAACTTTAAATAGATTTAAACATTTAGAATTTAGAAGTCAATAATTTTGTTGTTTTTGGATTTATAAAAATCACAAATTTTATGTAAAAAGTAAATGAGGTTAGAAAGAGAACAATGGGCTTAATTAATTAAATTTGATAAAATAAATTAGTGGCTTGAATATTTGGCCATCAAGATAAACAATAGATGTCCACTTTGGTATTTTTTAATTAAAATAAGTTAAAACCAAATTCTAATCTGAATATCTTAAAAGTAAAATTAATTATAAAATCATTGTTTTTAGATATTCGGATAAGATAAGTGCAGCTTTTATTTTTGCAGCTATTTTTGTTCTAGATTGATCATCACCGGGTAGTTCTATTGTAATCTCTCTTGGTATATATAGAGCAGATTTTATTAATTAATATTCTTTGCTATTATTCCATTCTGCTTTTCTCTTTTCAGATTTAGTATTATGTCATTCTTAACGATTTTGCTATATTATGTGTTCTTAATATTTTGTCTTTAATCAGTTAGTTGAGATATTATTTTAAATTATTCAGTTGAATTAACAGTTGAATATATTATTTTGAGAATTTATTATTGCTGAAATTAGTGAAACTCTGTATACCAAGAAGCCAAACTCGTGTTAATTTCAATAAATTTGTAAAATACCAGCCTTTGCCAATGCAAGTAGAATGTCTGAGTAGGCCAGCGGGAAGACTTTCTTCCTTCTCAGAATGCCCATCCTGGGGCATATCATACCATCATATGCCTCGTATCTACTGTAAACTGCTGCTGCCGAAAATGTATCAAATTTTATTCTGGACTGAAGAAGCTGCCACATCAAGATAAATGATGCTTAACTTCCATTACAGCCTTCAATTCAAGTCGACAGAAAAAAAAAAAAAATGTGCATGGACTGTCCAATGTATATGAGGTAACCTCAATTAATCCAAGAGCTCTTGTATTATAGTTCCCTTTAATGCTAGCTAAATTTTAAGTGTATTTTTTTATTATAAAACTGCATAATTTCTATTTAAAATATTTGTAATGTCACTTGTGTGCTTTTCTCTCTATCATTGGGTTGATATTTTTATATTTTTCTAATTTAACTTTATGTCTTTCATTATGATAGAGTGCTTAGATAGTCATCGAATGAGTGAATCATTTCTTTTCCCTTTTATTAGTATGCCATCATATTAGTGCAGATAAATTGTATAATTAACCCTCTATTAAATGTCTTATAAAATTGCTTGTTCAAGGGCTACTTTATTTCATATTTTATTAATCTTTTAATGTCTTTCAAGAAAGGCATATTTCTCATTCTTTTTATATAACACGAGGATATGTGCGAAATTAATAAGTGAACTATATAATATAGAGAAATGCATGATTATGTATAATCTCATGAATCCCTGTTTAATCATGCATTTTCCCTTCATTTTTCTTATTTAAAATAACTTATTTTATTGTGTTTATAATGTAATTTGTGAACTGTAAAAGTTGAGATCGAGAATGTGTGGACCATCTTAAAATTATTTAGGTAATGATTAAGTTCCTTTGCTTAATTAGAGTCCCACCTTTATATATTTGTTTAAGCTTTTTATTGTGTGTTACCAGTGTAGATGTACTGGTTGTTTTGAAGTCTGCTTTGATTTTCTCCCGGAACTTACAGCTAACACCATCCCTTCTCCTTTTTGTGGTTCCCAGATAGAGTACGCGCTAGGAAGCCATACCTGGGAATTTTAAGTATAAGTCACTCAGTCACAGAGTTTCATGGAATGATGCCAGACTCGGATTGATTGTGATGAAACCTTCCATGGATCCATGACAAGACGCCATTCCATCTGCTTTATTTTGTTATTTATCATTTTATTTTATTTTATAAAGCAACACAGTTTCAAAGTACTGCACTCTGTCCTTTACTTTAAACTTTCACCGATACCACCAATATCTTTAATATAATTTTAATATTACATGTTAGTATTTCTTTAAATTGCCCGTGTCTTAATCACTTCCATGCCTCTATCTCAGTGAGCTTTCATCTGCACTATTCTTGAAATCAATATTAGTTCTTTTATCCAATATTAAATGTAGAAATTAATTTAAGCAAACACTTATTGTATTCGCTACAGGCCTTGTACATCTTTTGAAATCAGTCTTTCTTCACACAACTGTACTTTTGCTTAAGCACATTATTATAATATATTGCATTAACCTGAAGTGTAGAGAACATATAAATTAACAAGCCATTTATGTAAAAGCAAATGGTGCTTCATTTAAAGTTGTTTTAAATTTATCTTTTGATGATTTAACAGCACGGTCTGGCTTATCCAGACAATGCTTATGTTTATAATTGTTAAATAAATAAACCTACTGAATTTTACTAACCCATTTCGAATATATCTATTTATTTTCTTTTTTTATATAGCGCGATGTTTATAAACTGTAATATATTTAAACAGCATTAAACTGTTGCACATGCGCTTTGGATTTACAAAAGCATTTGGGTTCGAAAAGATAGATGGCCATTCTATCTTTTCCAAAGACTTTATCATGTGGTTGAAGTGTTAGTATTCATTCATTTTATAGTTAAAATCCAAAGCGAAAATGTGCAACAGTTTAATGCTGTTTAAATATATTACTATTTATTTTCTGTAATCCACACCATCACTTTGGTCTATCTCTCATTATATATATATTTTGTACCATGTGAACCTAATGGCTCTGGTAAGAAACTATGCTATTAGTAGCATCAGATGCGTTATCACATAGATGGCGCTGTGGAGTATAAACTTTAGATTCGATCATGGAATTTCTGGAAGGCAATCCCTCCTAGAGTGTTGAGTTTCATATCTGGGTTTGAATTCTGCAGTGTGTTAATGAGATACACGATTCTGACCATTACAATATGTATTTGATCAAAAAAAACAAACAAATTATTCTCATCTATTAACAAACCTAAGTTACACATAATAATTAAAACCATAGAGACAAAAAATTCAAACGAATCTTTCTTGACATTAAGAAGAGTTCATCTTTGACCTAAATGACATTAATTGGAAACAAAAATAATGTTTCAGTCAAACTTTAAAAAAAAAAAAAAAATCAGATAAAAAATAAGATCATTCCATCTTCTTAACTAATTAGTCAGTCATTCATGCATTTATTTAACTATTAGTTATTTATCTCTATCTATTTACCTATACACTTATCTATTAATCTATTTTATAAATCTGTTTTTCTATCTATCTAATTATCTGATATCTATCTGTTTATCTATATACCTATCTATCTAATTTTGTACCTGTTTCTCCATCTGTTTACTTATCTATTTACTGTCTCTCTATTTGTTTAACTTTCTGTCTGGTTCTTTATATTTATCTATTTATTTATTTATCTGGTTTTTTACTTATCTGTTTATGCATCCAATCATCCATTTAACTATCTTGTTAATCATCTATCCATTATCTATTTATTTCACTATCTATCTATCTATCTAATTATTATCTATTTGTATGTCTCTTTGCATGTTTATTTATCTATCTATTTGTCTTTTAATCTATCTTAATTTCTGCCTATTTGTTTATTCATCCAATCATCCATTTAACTATCTAACAACTCACCCATCCTCTATTTATCTGTTTGTCTACCTATATACTATCTAACTATTTATCTATCTAATTGCCTCCATTTTTTATTTATCTATTTATCCTTCCACTCATCTATCTAAATATTTACCAGATTATTCTCCCTATCTAAGTATGTACCTAATGATTTATCTCTTTGACTCTACTAACTTTTCCATCTATTTATCCACTCATTTGTCCATCTTTCTGTCCTTCTATCCGACCACCCATTTAGCTATCTATTGTTTTAGTGATCAATCTTTCCATATATCTACCCTGCATCTATTTATTTATTTATCCATAAGTTTATCCGAGCATTCATTCATCTAACTATCTATTCTTCTGTCTCTTTCTCTCTATCTCCATCAACTATCAATTTCTTCATCATCAATCAGTCTATTCAAATTTCTATTTATCTACTAGTTATACATCAATCTACTTACCTACCTTTGTAGCAATCTATTCATTCATTACTCTATCCAAGCTTCCATTTATCTATATATTTATCTATTAGTTATGTATACATCTATCTACCTATTTCTGTATCTATTCATCAATCAATCTTTCCATACCACCACTTATCAACCTCTGTACATATCTATCTATCCATCCATCCATCTATTTATCTATCCACTTATCTGTCTATTTACCTGTCTATCAGTTTTTATTCATCTAGCTATGTAGATGGGTGATTGGATTAATAAATAAATAAATAGATAGAAAACCAGATAGGCAGATAGAGAGAAATATAGATAGATAGGTAGGTAAGTAGGTAGATGGGTTATATATGTAGGTAAGTAGGTAGGTAGGTAAATAGATAAGTAGATAGGCAGGTACAGAGATAGATTGATGGATAGATTTATAAATTATTAATAGGTAGATAAATGAATAGAAAGGCTGATCAATGAGTATGTAGATACAGAGTTAAATAGATGAATTGATTGATGCATGGCTAATAGATAAATAAATTGATTCTTGAATATACTGATGTACAAAAAGATACAGATATAGATATATGGATTGATTGATGAACGATAGATATATAGATAGATAGATGGATGGATGGATAGATAGATGGATAGATAGGCAGTTAAATAGATGGATAGATAGGCAGTTAAATAGATGGATAGATAAGCAGTTAAATAGATGGATAGATAGGCAGTTAAATAGACAGACAGACAGACAGATAGACAGATAGATAGATAGATAGATAGGTAGGTAGGTAGGTAGGTAGGTAGGTAGGTAGGTAGGTAGGTAGGTAGGTAGGTAGGTAGGTAGGTAGATAGATAGATAGATAGATAGATAGATAGATGGACATACAGATGGACAGACAGACAGACAGCTAACTAGCTAGATAGATGGATAGATAGAAAGATAGATGGATGGATAGACAGGCAGTTAAATAGATGGATAGATAGGCAGTTAAATAGATGGATAGATAGGCAATTAAATAGTATAGATAGATAGGCAGTTAAATAGATAAATAGGCAATTAAATAGATAGATAGACAGTTAAATAGATAAATAGGCAATTAAATAGATAGATAGATGGATGAATGGATGGACAGACAGATGGTCAGATGGACGGATGGATAGACAGACAGATAGATAGATGGATGAACAGATGGACAGATGGATGAATGGTCAGATGGACAGATAGATAGATAGACAGACAGACAGATAGATAAATAGATAGATAGATAGATAGGTAGATAGATAGATAGATAGATAGATAGATAGATAGATAGATAGATAGATAGATAGATAGATAGATAGATAGATAGATAGATAGATAGATAGATAGATAGATAGATAGATAGATAGATAGATAGATAGATAGATAGATAGATAGATAGATAGATAGATAGATAGATAGATAGATAGATAGATAGATAGATAGATAGATAGATAGATAGATAGATAGATAGATAGATAGATAGATAGATAGATAGATAGATAGATAGATAGATAGATAGATAGATAGATAGATAGATAGATAGATAGATAGATAGATAGATAGATAGATAGATAGATAGATAGATAGATAGATAGATAGATAGATAGATAGATAGATAGATAGATAGATAGATAGATAGATAGATAGATAGATAGATAGATAGATAGATAGATAGATAGATAGATAGATAGATAGATAGATAGATAGATAGATAGATAGATAGATAGATAGATAGATAGATAGATAGATAGATAGATAGATAGATAGATAGATAGATAGATAGATAGATAGATAGATAGATAGATAGGTAGGTAGGTAGGTAGGTAGGTATAGATAGATAGATAGATAGATAGATAGATGATTGGTTGGATAGAGAGATTGATAAAAGGATGGGTAGATAAATAAAATATCAGATAGATAGAGATAAATTGATATGTAGATAGGTAGGATAGATAAATGAATGTATGGCTTAAAAATATATGATAGTAATTTAAACAGAATAGATTTACACCTAAGCACATGTTCTGTATTGTAACAACATTATAGCATATGGGCTTAGGGTGTAAATTTTTTCTGTTTAAATTATATACAATCTTTGTGCTAGTAAATAAAATTGAATATTATGATATAGGATAGATAAATGAGTGGATAGATAAATAAATAGAAAAACAGATGATCATAGGTAAATAAATAGATAAAGAGACTGGTAAAAGATAAATAGATATGTCGATAGATAAACAGAGATAAAAATAGATTAATAAATATGTATATAAGTAGATAGAGATCTAATTGAATTAATGTGTGATTGACTAGCTAGCTAAATAGATGAAAGGTGTTAGTTTGTTTCATCTTTTTTTAATATAAAGAGTTTGACCAAAATATTTTTCCTTTGTTCCCAACTGATATCATTTACTTTAAATGTGAATCCTTTCAAATGTCAAAAATTATCTCTTTGAATTTTTGATTCTCCAGGTGCATGCTTTGAGATAATAAAAAATGTTTTTAAATGTATTCAATATGTTTTTATAGTTGTATTTATTATGCTTGCCTTACAATTGCTAATAGTTGATAGTAATTTGTTTTTTTTTTCCTTTGATCAAATATTAATATTTGCTACATTATTGTTTTTGAATTATTATTTTTTAATTATGAGTAATATGTTTTTATAGTTTTATTTATTAATTGCAAAATTAATTTTAATATTTATTATGTGTAGCTTATGTTTTCTTAATTTGTTTGTTTAGTTTTATGTTTAGTTAAATATTATTTATTAAAGTATGGTTTTTGGAATTTTCCATTCCCAGCATTTTTTTTTTTTTTTGTCTTGCAAAAGTTTTTAATTTTTATTTTGTGTGTGTGTTTACAAAATATTTTTAATATTTTGATTTTAATATTTGATAATTACAGATAACATAACTACTTATTGAATGAAAATTATAAAATAAATACTTCTTAACAAAATATTTTTTGTGTTTTTTTTTATTTTATAAGTTAGTTCAGTAATTTTTTAACCATATTCATTTAATTGTAAAAGTAATTTTAATCTCTTCTTCTATGTAAGCAGTTATTTATTTTGTCAAATATTAATATTTGCTAAACTGTCTTTTATTCCAGAGTGGATTTTTTTTGGTTATGTGAATTATGATAATTTTTTTTTGTCATTTCATGATTATTAAAATTTGCTAGATATTGCTTATTGCTAGGCCATATTTTAAAAGTAAAATACTTTAGTATTGTTTTATGCTATTTTTTTTGTCATTTCCTAATTACTAATATTTACCAATTATTCCTTTTGATATTTGATTTTTTGTTGATCACATGATTATGCTTATTTCTATTAAAGTTCTTTTTGATAAAAATTACAATTTTTTATATGGACTGGACAAAATATCCTGGAATACTTTGTTATTATTTTTGATGATATTATCTGATATCTTTTGTCACTTGTTTGTGTCAGTGGTGGTTTTGGAGCTCTTTCCAAAAGGCTTAGAGAATATATTAAATCAACGCCATTGATCAGACTATATTAATTAACTATTAAGGCTAACTTATTGATATTTAAACTTTAAATGTTCGGTTGAACATTCAATTAAATACAATAATCTCAGCCTCAGGGTGGCCTTTGAGCATTCCATCATCATATTTTCAATTGGGTGGACGGTTGAAGAGTTGGAGTAGATTGAAGCCTGTCCATTAAAGTAGGAGGATTTGCTATCTTAATATATATCTGAGCACTTGTAGCATATATATGTAGAGATGGTAATTTGGACCAACTGATGATTGCTGGTTTAGCATGAAATACGTATATTGGTGATTATTTATCTTTTCAACATATGTGTGTTCAAGTGTATCAGTGTTATGAGATAGTGTGGAGAGTGGTGGGTCATGTGAAAGTCTGTGCTCATACCCTGTCTATTACATATATAGACACAGGTATATATAAGCCTGTGTATTTCAACTATTACATATTAGAGATGTCTGCCTATCCCTTGTATATGTATTTAATGGATTATGTCCTGTACATGAGGGGTCAGATTGACCTTAGGTCAACATGGGTGTGACAATAATCTCAGCCTCAGGGTGGCCTTTGAGCATTCCATCATCAGATTTTCAATTGGATGGACGGTTGAAGAGTTGGAGTGTGGAGTAGATTGAAGCCTGTCCATTAAAGTAGGAGGATTTGCTATCTTAATATATATCTGAGCACTTGTAGCATATATGCTGGTTTAGCATGAAATACATATATTGGTGATTATTTATCTTTTCAACATATGTGTGTTCAAGTGTATCAGTGTTATGAGATAGTGTGGAGAGTGGTGGGTCATGTGAAAGTCTGTGCTCATACCCTGTCTATTATAATAACATTATTACTGTTAGCAAATATACATGATACCTATGTTTTTTTGTTATCATGTAAGCACAATTTTATTACATATTAAAAATGAAGAAATTCTATCTTAATTATAAATATATAAAGCCTTACATCATAGTGATTAATGTATGTTCATAATTTTAGGCTGATTTCAGGTCAGATTTCAAATGAATTTAGGATTTTTCTATCAAATCACCAGATTAATGCTAAATTAGTCAGTTATCCAATTATAGATATAAATATTTAGCTATTTCTAATTGGTGAATAAAATAACAAAGAACTACAAACCTCACCATTCAGTAATATTTTCATTTTTAGTATTTCATTAAAAAGGAATTGTTGAAAGATTTTCTGCACTGCAGTGAGCTATTGCAAGATAATTAACTTTTTTTTCTGTATGTATATACAGACTCATTCACTAAGTAACAGCCTGGATTTGTTTAATATATCTTCAAATTCATATAATATTGAAACCCCTTTAAATGATTAGAACAGCCAATGTTAAATGCTGTAAATAAATTCAATTTTTCATCTGGCCAATTTTATCAACTAAATGTCCAATCAGAATTATGACCAAATCTTAAAACTTTCAATATTTTTTATAAAAGTGCAGCAATATTTTTAATTTGCAGGAAAAAAATGCTATTTTATAGAGATCTAAATCATTACCTCAACTCCAATTGTGTGTGTGTGTATATATATATGTTACATTACAGATCTAATAAAAGATCTGAACACTTATCATATACATAAATGTTAAGCATGTTTGAAAATCATCTAACTGCAAAAAAGTTTGCTTCAGTTATATTTGGACCCCATATTATGAGCATGGCATATAGATGAACTATATCACAAGGCAGTTTATAATAAATTATGGTAAAATCTTATTATCACACTACTGTTAATTTCATTCTATCATTTATTTCTCCTAGTTTCAGAATTAGCTCCACATAAGTAACTTTATTTTGTTTTCTGGCTCCATAATTCCTCAAGCTGTCATTTTATCACATTGATATGTTTTTCCATAAAGATTGAAATAATGTAAAGTAGTATATCTTTATCTTTTTTTTTTTTTTTGTCTAAGTAAAAATTTTAGCACTCTGTTATGGAGATAATGCTTTATCACATATGATTATGAGCATTCACATTTGAATTTATTGCAGGCACTTTTATGCATATGCTTTGTGCATTACTTTCATCTGTTTATTATATTTTATTTTATTCTTGTTATTGTTTTGTTTCTTTTATAGTATATTATTTATTTCAATAAATAAAAGGAGAAAAAAAAAGTAATGAGCTTAAAATTGTGCTGAACTTTGTTGAAGAACTGATCAAAGTAAAAGTTTTCAAATAGCAACATGTTATATTATATGCCACCACACTTTTTAGTTTAAACTAAGCTTTATTTAATAGGCTGCAGCAGGGATGCCCAAACTTTAACTTGACGCGAGCTAGTTGAAAATTTGAAAAAATTTGGGGAACCACAATTATATATTGCATTTTTCATATTACATTTATAAACATAATTCACAAACTAAAAAAAAAAACTGCTGTAATATGTTAAAAAGAAAAAAAAAATTTAAATACATTTTATTTATATTTATTTATTAAAAATTAGGTAACATACATATAAATTCCAATTACAGGAAAAGTATATTTTAATTATTTTATTTAATGTAAAACCTGACACTGCATACCATTATCGTTTGTATTGTAAAAATGTTTATTTTTTAGTGTGTACATGTGGCGTCAAGGAACATAAAATATTTTATCAATTTTTCTTGAAGAGTGCAATGCGAGCCACATTAAACAGTTGCGTGAGCCACATGTGACTCTCGAGCTACGGGTTGGGCATCCCTGGGCTACAGTATATGATAATAATAAAATTTGAATGTAAAACTATTTACAAGGATTTTCATATAAAACACTGAGCAAAAATTGATGAAGAAAACCTATAAGTCTACATCATGTATAAAATTAAAAATTTAGTTTAAATGCTAATTAAAGATGTATATTAGCAAGTGACATGATTTTAAAGGTATTTTTACTTACATTTTATTATTTATAATTGAAATCAAGATTATTACCCAAATATTTAATCGTTACGCTTGACATTAAATCTTTTTTAAACATTCGTAGACACATTTTGTAAACAACGGAAATAAATGTTTTTAATTAGAAAGTCTAAATTATACAATTTCGTTGAATAATAATCATTAGATTGTTATTATCTATAATTTTGAATGTTTTTCACTATTATATATATAAAAGTTTGATATGGATTGAGATTTTACTATAAATAAAAAAGAAAAAGCATAAAAATAGACAGAATAATACAGTATTAAAGGCATAGTAGAATTGCATCCGATCCCATACCGTATTTGATAAAAAAATAAATTAGTTTTAAAAGATATCTTACTTTGAGTTGATTGTTTTGGTATTTCAAATATTATTTATTAATATAAGTTAATTACAATTTCAAATAATAATTACCTTTTTGTTTTGTTTGTTTCAGACTCAAATGCATCCCAGTATCTCGATAAAATTAACAATTTAAACAAGAACAGTCATTTCTACATTCAGTTCTTTTTTTTTTAGATTTAACTGTGTCATTTCAAATACTTCTGAAAAACTTTTTATAAATTACTTGATCTGACTAGTCTATTAAAACACATTATTAAAATCTATACCGCTTGTGTTTAATTTCAAGGATTTCCGTTGTGCTTCATTTAAAATAAATGATTTGGCATTTTAATAACATATAAACTGTATAAAATGACAATTATTTCCAGCTGCTATTAAAGTTATATATATATGAAGACAAAAACAAACCATTAAACATTAAACAAATGTCGTCGTTAGTTTCGTTTTTGGTTTTTTAGGGTTAATCATAATGAAATCGGTCTTTTAAAAAGATATAATTTTAATATGTTGGGTGTTGCATTAAACGGTGGGTAGACGTTCTGAATTTTTGTTTTTAAAAAATGTGTTTAATGAATTGATTCGTGATTGCTGTGGAAAATTGGTCAGAATAAATGTGGGACAATTTTTTCATGTTTCAAAGCATGGGGTGGGGAAGAAGCACTCAATAATTCATAAAAACTTAAAATTATATTATCAAATTTAAGATTTGAACCTCACTGTATTTGTTGAAACTCAAGCTAAAGTTTAAAATATCTATGTTTTAAAGAGAAATAAAGATACAAAAAGCAAGTTTAAATAGCCAAATAGCTTGAATATCTGTCCAATATGTTTTCATAATATTGAAAAACAGTGAAAGGGGAGAAATACTCTTATAAGAATATTTACCTGCTAATTATTGAGGGTTTTTAATGATTTTTTTTTTAATTTTTTTTTTAAACTAAAAATAGGAAATACCATTTATCATAAATAATTCAATATATAGGTCGATTAGTACTATTGATAAACAACTTAAAACAAATCGAAAATTTACTTGAAAATCCTCAACTGTTTAAAAAAAAATTCCAACATTCACTTGGATTTGAATCCAGATGGGGATATGGAAAGTTAATGTGCTAATCATTATTTCATGAGGCCTCAATACACTCACACCAATATATATATATTGAAACATTTCAGTCTCATTCCATAGTGAATAATCAGAAATAAGACTGTGTGCAAGTTGTGTGGACACAATGACACTTCATCAATAGGGTTCCAAATCACAGTGAGAATTAATAAAATCACTATGAAAGTGAAAATGCTTAGACTTATGAATTACTCCATTATTAGAAACGTTTTGATTTTTAAATGCTTAGATTTACAATTACTTCATTGTTAGAAACACATTCCGATTGTAAATTTTTTTATTTAAATATAAGATTACTTTTTTACTTAAATTGTTCAAAATATATTCAATATTATATATTCTACCTTGATCTAAATCAAGCGTATGGGCACCATTTTGCTATAATAAGTAATAAAATATTCATGTAAACAAAAATCTGAATAGATTTCTGAATCCTTCCATTGTTAGAAACATAAATTGATTTGAAAATGCTTAGATTCAGAATTACTTCATTGTTAGAAACACATTTTTATTGTAAATGTTTTTATTTATATATAAGTGAATTACTTTTTTACTCAGACTTGTGACAATTGTTCAAAATATACTAAATATTATAATGTTTATCATTCTACTAATCCAAACAGATCTGCATCATTTTACTTGAGTAATAAATAAAATTTATATGTAAATGAAAATGTTTAAATTTTCAAATTACTTTTATTTAAACATCCTAATTTATAAAAAAAATGATACATTACTATTACTAATTTATTTAAAAATAAAATTATTTAAGAACATTACCTTATATTAATTATGCATAGAAGGTAATTTAGTTTTTCAATCATATTTTATAAGCTTTTCTATCATGGATTTAATATGACTCTAGGGTTAGAGTATCAGAACTTGAAATATGGAGTTTGGGGATTGATTCTAATGCAGTTTCATATTTTTTTTTAATACTGATATTTCCCCCTTCCTTTAATACTAATATTATCTTTTTTTTAATACTGATGTAATTTTTTTTACATCTTTTACTAATCTGCTATTCATTGGATTTGCACTAGCATGAAATTTATTATTTAGCTAAAATTTGTAATTGAACCACAATATTATCCAAATATTATGAAATTCAAATCCAAGGAAAACCAAATTAGTAAAAAATAATTCTTTAAAAAGATATTATTGAGCACATTTCATTAAAATGGTATTATCATTTAATATCCCTCTGTTGATTGTAACACTATGCAACATTACTTGTAACTGCTCTATTGAAAAAATTCCTACCAAATTCTTTATCTATTTTAGGGGAAGAAACCAATTTTTTTACTTTTTTAATTATTATAATCTAACATTAAACAAAAGAAAATAGAAGATATGGTATAATGGCTTCTAAAAATTTATTGCATAAAGAATATAAATGTAAAAATTTATTCTCTTAAATAAATGTAATGTAAGTCTTTAAACTCTATCGATACTTGACTATATAGCATGGCTATGTTTTTATATTGAAGTAACAAGCATACAAAAAATTAAATCATGAAGTAATATAAGTATCCATTTATCAAACGAATATTTGGAAACTAACTTTGTTAATAGAACACATAAGTTCTGCATAAGAGATTTCCAATAAAACAAAATAAAAAACAAGAGTTATTTTTAACTATGTAATATGTTGGATAGAGTCAAGCTAGTTAAAGATGATCACTATTTATCACATTGTATCCCCCAAAGTCAAGGAGAGTTACTATTTTGTAAAAAAGTTAAAATATAAATAACTTTAATTTTTCAATATTATGTCTTTTGTTAAACAAAATTATATAGAATTCATTTTATTTTAATTAACTAATATTATTTTAGGAATGGGGGAGGGAGAGTCTTTTTACATCATAAAAACCATTTAGATATTTTAAAAAATAATTATCTTACTTACAAATATAGATATATTAAAATTGCATAAACGTGTACTTGTAATGGATAAATAATTACTTTATTATTATTTTTTTAAAACAAAAGGGATTTACATCCTAAGCACATGCACTGTAGTATTGTTGTAATAGCTTGATGATGTCTTGTTGAGTAGTGAGAATACTCTCAAACCTGGATTGTTAACAACTACTTCTGGGTAGACCCTGTTTGAATTTATTATTATGAGCTGGTTCACTTAAGTCACTCTCAAACCTAAATGAGTGAACCAGTCACATCCTAATAAATTATTCTACTTATCAGCAAACACAATAAGAGGCAGATATTCCATTTTATTTGTCATTGTAACTTTAACTCTTCATGTCTGATTCAAGAGTGCTATTTGTTTGCTTTGGTGCTACTAGGATGCAGCTAATATTTATTTTTCTTATTATTGATAGCCCATATCTTTTTTGACATATTGGACATTGCAGACCCAATAGCCAGTTTCATTGTTACAAGAATATCGTTATAATTTTAAATAAATGTCAACACATTTAAACCAGAAAAGGCATACATCACTTAAAAAATATCTTATTCATGCTGAGCATGCTTTCAATACTTTAAGTATCATAATCCTAGCTATTTTGTTTTTAATCTTGATGCATTTTGTTATTATATGTAACTTGCTATTTGTAAATTTCAGAAGGACTACTTTTTAGATAGAGAGATACTGGCTTTTTTTATTTATAGCACATTAGTCCTTGGCTATTGTTCATACCTCCTTAATCTTTCTTTTTCAGTGCTTACCATATCCACTTTGGGGATAACAAATTCATAATAATTCTGAATGTGAAAGCAGAATTAATGTTGCTCACATTGTTAAAACAGGCATTTTATTTCTTAGATTTTAAATTGCCTTTCCAGCTTTTTGGAATGGACTCTTCCATTCTGTCACAAGCATCTTTTTTTTTTTTTTTTACAAAAGAGTGTGATTAATAAACTTGCAGTATGTACACATTGTATAACAGTGTGGACATTCACTCATTGCCTAATTATTTGAGCAGTCTTTTTATTGTCAACTGAATGCTTGACCTATCCCATTTTCTGCTCAACAGTTTGAATGCTGCAATCCATTTTCTTCAATAAACTTGCTTGACTAGCTGTTGATTCCTTCCAAACTGCATGAGAGACAGAGGAATCAAATATTATTTCAGGCTTCATAAAACAATATGACAGACCTTTGAAGAGAAAGTCTTTGAAACTACATTTTAAAATGAGTTTTCTTATTTTAATAACAAAATCTCTAGCTTTTTGCCCCCTTGTGTACAGAGATTGAAATGGTATCTGCATTATCATTAAGAGTTTTAGAGTGAAAATGTTATTTAGGAGAAACAATGCTTTGATAAAGTCAGGATCATCCAGTACCCCAGGGTTTCCTTGAGCTTGAAGTACTATCCCATGAGGCCTGATGACAGACATGAAGATGGTTAATTTTAACTCAGGAAGAGTAATCAATCCTTGTAGCTTGGTCAATTTTCTGGATAAGCCAGACTCAGTTCTTTTACTGAACCTATTTTAGCCATTATATTTTATTATCTTTTTTTGCTATGAGAAAAACAAAAATTCTACTTTTATTTAATAATGATTGAGTAATCATTTGAATTTATTTATTATCTTTATTTGATGAGCTACTGTTGCTGTCAATCTTTTGAATAAAGACAAAATATAACAAACAATTGGGGAAAGTTTCTGCATTATTATTAATGACTTATTATTAATGATTTAAATTTTTTATTGATGCACCAATAACATTAGCAATCAATTTTTTTGACTAATGACCTGTGGGGGTAAGACATTGTCATTTAATTTTTTTTTTCCAGCCATGGAAATTTTTTTTTCTTTTGTCAACTGTGTCAAATTGTTATTTATCATGATTACAATATAACAGAGGCACATGTAAATACTTTTTTCCAGCTATCAGGAAATTTTTATTTTGTTTTGCTGAGTGCATAAAACTGTTATGTTTATACATGAATCTATGTAAACACAAACACAAGTAAATATGTTTTATACCATATTTATTAAGGAAACATGAAAAAAAATATACATTTGCATATTTGCACTATATTTACAAAGGCTACACTCCACCTGTTACCATTGCCAATGTATAGTTCCTTATTCTAGGGTGAATTACAGAAGAGACTACAATGCCCTTATAAGTTTCCTACTACTTCCAGTTGTACTGTGACAGCCTGCCTTGTGAAAATATCTGGCAACACTTCTAACTGTACTTGACAGCTTGCCTCATGTTAGCATTTGGTTCTAGCAGTTTTCAGTCTTGAACAGTGACTTGCCTCACTGCATCAACCATTTAGCTTAACCACTATTGTCTGGAAAATAAAGATTGTTTTCAACTCTGTGACAGTAGTTCTCTGACTCTTCCTTCAAAATTATTATTTATTGCCAGATCCCCATCATTAATGGAAACATTTGGATTCAGTGAGCATCATAGTCTATTAGCTTACTATTGCCATTTTCTATATGTTATCTATCTGTATATGTATAAGTTTATGGCAATGAATGCTCAGTCTGATCTAGATAAGATAGAATCTGGACTAGTCCATTATTTGAAGGCAAGATGAGATATGATATATGTCCATTCAGGAAATTTGTATTTTTCAGGGATATATTTTTTACCTAGCTTTTTATATGGTAGTTTTCTCCTTGCAATTCTTTAATGGGGAAGGAGGGAGAGAAATATATAAATAAAATGGTTCTTCATGTTCAAAAGAAAAAAATATATAGTTTTATTTATTGATTATGATAATAATAAAAAACATGTTTTATAATTTTTTTTTGTTTATTAAAAAAAATATAAAAAATTTCTCTTTAGTTCTCAAAAAAATTAAATCACCAAAAATAAGTAAAGATACGTACACATTTAAACGTGTATGCACTATATAATTTTTTTGGTACTTACATGTTAGAACTGCTGTTAAATGTCACATATATATTAGTCCAACAATAACTTTCTAACCTTGTAATCTCATAAAATAACATCTGCATGGGATCTTCTGACAAACTTAATATATCAATTTTGACAAATGACAACAAGTAATTTTATTTAGTACAAAATGGTATCCTATAAACTTTATTTAGTGGAAACAAACAAAGACATATTTATGTTTTGAAGTGACTCAAGTTATTTGCAAAAATAATGAGAACTAACCTCATTTTGTTCAAAATGGCGATCTATAACTTTATTTACTTGAAATAAATGAAAACATATTTACATTTATTTTGCAGGAAATGGTGTTGTGACAACTAAACATTTAGCAATATACATTTATTCCAATAAAAAAAAGAAGAGCAAAAGATTGTTTTTACAATCACTGATGTGAACTGGTGTTTTAGGCCCTGCAAAATGCAAATGAAAGCATAGCTATGATTTACGTGAAAAGCTCACAGATTGTCACTTTTGTAAGATTTTGCATTTTTTCTTAAGATAATATATCACATACACTAATTTTTCTGAGTTATTCTAGTCTATGCCCCATTTTTTGAATGTAATCAATTGTATCATCCTTGATAGTGAGCAGTTCCCAAATTTTAATTATTTTGTTGGGTAAAAGTCATTCAAAAAATTCACTCAACAGAGAATTAAAGCTGGATAATAAATCATGCGTACATCTTACTTTTACCAAATGATTGATTAGTCATTCCAGCATTTTTCCATGATATCACATCATACTTTAAATCATAAAATTAGCAGTGAACCCAATATTTTGAATAACACTTTTCTTCTGATCAAAACTTTATCTAATATTCACATAAAAATTATTTTCCATTGTACAACATTATAAATGTGTTTAGTTCAGTTTTATTTACACATTTGTTTGTGCTGTTGATTTTCATCACAATTTGTCTAATCATCATCATTATCATCATCAACCATTATCAATCCACTGCAGGATGAAGGGCTCTCCAAGTTTAATCCATCTTCTCCAATCTTTAGCTTCTCTTTTCCACAACACCCCTGCACATTTTCTTATTTCATCCATCCATCTCACATGTGGTCCCTTTCTGGGTCTTTTACAATCTCTTGGAATCCAGTTTAAAATTTCAATTGTCCATCTATTATCATTTCTTCTAGCAATATGTCCAGCCCAACTCCATTTCAATCTTTTAATTTTTTCAATAAGGTCAGTAACACCTGTTTGTTGTCTTACCCATACATTGCGTTTTCGATCTCTTCTTGTTACTCCCAACATACATCTCTCCATGCTCCTTTGAATGGTCTGAAGTCTCTGTATTGCTCTTCTATTAAGTGTCCAAGTCTCAGATCCATAAGTAAGAACTGGTAAAACACATTTGTTAAAAACCATTCTTTTCAAACACATAGGCATATTTCCTTTTAGTATCAAGTTATTTCTACCAAAAGCACTCCAACCAAGTTTAATTCTATGATTAATTTCCTCCATTATGTTTCCATCTGTATTAATAATCTGACCTAGGTATTTGTAACTGTTAACTTCTTCTAATTCTTCATAATCAATCTTTATTTTCATATTTTGAGCAAATTGATTAAACATTACTTTAGTCTTTTTAATATTTATCTTTAGTCCTACTTTTCTACTTTCAACGGCTAACTCCTGCAACATTTCCTGCAGCTCTGAAGCATTATTTGCAAAAACAGCTACATCATCTGCAAAATCTAAATGACTTAAATACTCTCCATTTACTTTCATTCCTTTAGTTTCCCATTTTAATCCACAAAATACTTCTTGCAGCACTGCTGTAAAAAGTTTTGGAGATATGGAGTCACCTTGCCATACACCTTTCTCAATGTTGATTTTTCCAGTATCATTATGTAATCTAATTGTTGCTGTTGCATTTTTATAAATATTCTTTAAAATATGACAATATCCTGGATCTATACCTTGATGATCCAATGCTTTAATCACTGAAGAAATGTGTATAGAATCGAATGCCTTTTCATAATTTACAAATCCAAACATAATGACAACTCATATTCATTTGTCCTTTCTATGACTTCTCTCAATACCTGGATATGATCTATTGTACAAAAACCACTTTTAAATCCAGCTTGTTCTCTTCATTGGTGGAAATCCAAAGTTCTCTGTAGACGAGTTGTAATTATCTTGGTAAAAATTTTATATAAAACTGATAAAAGGCTGATAGGTCTGTAATTTCTAATATCTTCTTTATCACCTTTTTTAAATATTAATATTATTACTGCATTCTTCCAATCTTCCAGTACATCTTTATCATTTAGACATTTGGTATATAACTTTGCTAAAATCATTTCTATTTCCTCACCTCCTTCTTTTAATATATCAATTATAATTCCATCATTTCCTGGAGCCTTTCCTTTCTTCATACATTTAATTGCATGTCTCACTTCTTCATTTAAAATTCTGGGCAATTCGGAAGATGTAATAGATATAGGAGGTACTTGTTCTTTATTACTATATAATTCTTGATAAAAATCTACTCATTTCATGATGTCATCTCTCTTTTTAGTAATAATTCCATCTTTTTTTCTTATTGCAGATATAAATTTCCTACCAATACCAAAATGTTGTTTAACATTCTTGAGACTTTTATTTTCTTCTACAGCTTTCCTTGCTATTTCACAGTTATACTTTCTTATATCATTTTCAACTCTTTTCCGTACCATTTTACAAAATTTGAGATATTCAATTCTTTTTAATACATCATTTTTGTATATCTTCATATTCCTTCTTTTCTTCATAAATTCTCTAGTCTCGGTAGAAATTTTATTAGTCAATTGCTGCTTTTTTCTATCAGCTATCTTTGTTGCAGTTTTTAAAAGTGTATCAGTTATTTTCATATTAATTTCATTCAAATCTGAATCATGTTCAAAATCTCCTAACACTTGAAACCTATTTGTAAGTTCTAATTTAAATTCATTAGAATGTTTCTGAAGATTAGGAATATCAACTGTAAATATTGTTTTTCTCAATAATTTTTGTCTCTCTAGTTTTACATTAACACGTAACTTACACCTTACTAATCGATGATCACTTCCTATGTTAAATTTATTAAGAGCATTACAATCTTGAAATATGTATTTTCTGTTAGTCAAAATATAATCCAATTCTGCTGTACCTTCATTTGGATGCTTCCATGTCCATTTCCTTTTAACATTTTTCTCAAAAAATGAATTCATAATATAAAGTTTTTCTTTTTCTGCAAACTCCACAAGTCTATGTCCTCTCTCATTTCTATTACCATAACCAAAATTATCTACAGCAATTTCATCTTTCATTTGTCTACCAATTCTAGCATTAAAGTCTCCCATAACAATTTTAAAATGTTGTTTACTCTGATCAAAAGCCTTTTGTACATCCATATAAAAATCTTCTACTACTTCATCACTATGAGAACTTGTTGGGGCATAAACCTGAATTATCTGCATTTGGTATCTGCTATTAAGTTGTATAACTAATCTTGCAACTCTGTCCGATACACCATCAATCTCCACAATATTGTTCTTCCACTTTTTATTTATAATGAATCCTACTCCACTTGTATTTCCAATATGTGTGCCTTTATAATAGAGTATATGTCCACTTTTTAAATCAATTGTTTCTTCACCTTTTCTTCTAACTTCACAAAGTCCAATAATGTCCCATTTAATATAAGAGAGTTCTTCTAATTCTTGCAATCTTCCTTCACTTGAAAGTGATCTGCAGTTGTAAGTACCTAAATAAAAAGTCATCATCAAATGGCAGCCTGGGTCCACAATCAGGGGATTCTTAGCACCCTCTGCCTTCGGCCACCAACCGCTGCCTTGGTTGGTGACTTTACAGCCTCCTGGGAATAAGGGCCATGCTTTATTTTTGTCTGTCATAATTGTATATATGTATTGGAAAAATATTTATCATTTACACAAACATTCATTCCGCCTTATCAGGCACTGAGAAGAAAGACCATGGTGTTTCTTGATCTTAAACTCAGAGGTAAAAAGCCAATAAACTCACCACACTGGCTAATGCATGTTGGTGAGCAGCCCATCCATGTTCGTATACTATATGAATAATCACATAGTAATAACAGCTGCAATGACAAGAACATATGGAGTGGACATTAGGAATTTGCCCTGCTCGGTTCCTTTAAGGCCTCCAAGAGGAATCAAAGGGTCTTCTTTCAGTTAATAGCAAACTCCTTTCTACAGCCATTTGTCTAATATGTATCTTTTTTTTAATATTTGTGTAAGTTTATATGATGTTTATATGAATGTGATATTTTCGAAATCTGACTATTTTAATATGAATCTGTATTTATGGTTAATATTATTATTAAAATGTATTGTATTAATGTGTAATAGCATACTTCTTTAAGTTCATTTGGATTTAATTATTTATTGATAATAAGATATAGAAATCTTTAGACTTATAAGTACATGGCTTTCTTTCTTCAGCAAATCCAAAAAAAGGAAATCCAGCAAAAGGATAGTGCAATCAGCTCCCTCCATATACAAATGTTGAGTAGTAGTAGTTAGGATTAGATATTATTATTTATAGAATTTATGCCATGAAGAATATGGAAATGGAAAGAGCTAGAAAATGACACCCATTATTTTTCTTAATATTTTGAAATGTATAAGATTATTCAAGATCCCAATTCATTATTTGTAAACTCTATATTTGTGTTAATATAAATACACACGTATAAATTAAATATAAACTATATATAATCACCGTTTCAAACGAATGACAAATTTTATCAAGCTACTCAAGCGCTTTCAAAGTTCTAAGCCTTCCTTTTCAAGAAGTAGCTGGAATAAAATATGCAAATTAAGGTGGACTAGATATGCAAATAAGGGTGGACTAGATTTTCATTGACCTAGATTTGCCACTTCCTGGAGATGCCATAAAATGTTTCCTTTTTATTCATGGCATGGTTAGAAAAAATAATGCCAGAAATAAGATTAAAATCTCAAGAATCAAATACAGGATTGAAAATAGAAATAAAAAAAATAAGTAAAAAATTAGAATATAAAATAGATAATCAGTCTGAAGGAATAAAATTAGAACTGAAAGAAAGGAATGATTAAATAGACAGTCAACCTAAAATTTTACAAATAGATTAGATTAGTCAATCTAGAATTTTAGAGGATAAATTAGTTGAAATACAAGATACAGTTAGACTAGATTTGAATGAATTGAGAGACTCACATGAGTATAGATTCAAAGATATAGAAATTAAAATAGAAAACTCTCAAGAAGAAACTACTCAGGATTTTAATCTTAAATTTAATTCATTAGAATCTAATTGTAAAATAGCAAAAAAGGATTCTGACAGGAAACTGGAGGAAATTAAGAATCAGTTGGTTAATTACAAAATAGAATTAGAGGGTAAATGGAAAAAGTTAATAAGAGAGATAGACATATATAACAGTAAGCTTACAGAACATATTAGCTATATGGAGGAAAAATTTCAGAATTGAGCAAAAATCTAACCAGTGTGCAAATAAATTTGAGGCAAGGTTAGAAATTAGATTCAAAAATATATGTCAAGGACATATAATCATTGAAAAAAAGTTAGTGCAAACATAGCAGATTCAAAATCAGAATAAGGTAGAGATTGGAAACATTAGAATAGTACTGATACAAGCATTTAATGAGACTAAAATAGATGTTAAAGAGTTTTAAAAGGTTAATATTAAATTAGGAGGAGTCATTAAAAAGATTCAAAAGGAAATGAAAGAATTGTCAATCAAATATCAAGAATTGCTGGAACAGATCAATGAGAAAAAAGAGAAAAAAATTAGACTTGTTGGAAGAAGTAAATGATTTTAAAGTAGAGTATAAAAATATAATAAAAGAGATAATTGAACAGATGCAAATTGAGGATAAAATTAAAGTTTTTCAGCAAAAAGTAAAAGAGCTACAGAATAGTAGGGAGCAGGACAATCGAATTATGAGCTCCAATAATAATAATCAAGATATGATTGATAAAACTTAAATTCTGTTAGAGACAATTCAAAAAATTAAGTATCATCCAAGAAATGTTCCCCATGAACAAACTGTAGTAAATCAGTGCTAAATAATACTCCTCAGTTAAATTGTTTTAAAAATGAGTAAATGATGGGAAATTCAATGACCTTTAAACTTATGAAAATAACACCATTTAGATTGTTCCAATGAGTTTTGCTAAGCCTTGATGAGATATTTGCTTTATGTTCTTTAAATAAATCTGAGAACTTAGCAATATCAAGTAACCATCTTCAAGCCATCACTAAAGATTGGTAGCAGTCTTTATTCAATCACCACAGATGCATGCAAACTTTAAATATTTCATTATGTCTAGACTTTGGGGAGAAGACAGACAATATTGTATCCACTACTGAATCTCCCAGTTTGGGGTAGCTATGCCCAGTTTTTCAGAGAACATGTGGTCAAGTTAAAAAGGCTGACAGCCTTTCCTTTGTCAGAGCATCAAATAGTGAGAATCATATGGCATAATCTACTTCACCATATTAAGAAGGTCTTAATTGTTGCCGATAGGTATATGATTGGATAGGTGGCCAAGGTATCGATGTTTTAGAGGCAACAGAAAATAATACAGACCCTAGATGTATCTGGTGGTAATGTCAATTTGACACCATTAAAAAACCAAAATTTTAGGAAAATGCATAGAAGTAGAGGTTATAGTGTTAGAAGAGTCACTCCTTATAATATACATAATAGTAATCATATTAAGATTATAAAGAGTCTCAATTACTTTAGTTCAAAATACTCCTTAAAAAGGTGAAAACATAGTTGCTAAAAATAGTGCATTAAACTAAAAGAGACATCATTGAAAAATTGCTCACTATAGATGCCTAGTAGTAACTTGAGGAAGGATAATACTATATGTTTTATAAATACCATTAACCATGATATAAACTACTTGGAGCCTTATAATATAGCAGAGCCTGCAATTTTATACAATTTCCCTATCATAAGAGTGCCCATTGAGGACATTGATATTGATGCATGGATAAACTCAGAAAGTAAGAAAGCACCGAGAAGATAATTAATATTAATGAATTTATATCCTTGTTTCCTATTAAGCCCATTCAGGTTACATTGGCAAATAGTAAGAGGACCAAGCTTTCTAATAAGTAGGACTGGCTCAAAGTGAAAATCAATAAGTCTGAATTTGAGCACATATTTTTAATCATGCCTTGTTTAATTCATGAAAAAATAATAGACTTGGACTCATGAATTTGAGTTTATATAGCACAGACTATAAAAATAAGACCTTTTTATGTCAAAATGAAGTTTGTAATTTGATACCAGTGTAAATTGTAATTTAAGTCAATTATAATGTATACTCAAAACTTCAATTAATTTAAATATAAAATCTAAGTTAGAAAACTGTAATTATTTAAATTTTAGACAGAAAGTCCAATCGATGTTTCAAAAAATCACAGGCATAATAAAAAGATATGTCTATTGGATCAAATTAAAGAGTGAGACACTTTTCCAACAGCAAGTGTATCCTATCCCTTATCTATATCAGGCAGCAGTACAACAACAAATAAATCAAATGATTGAGTAGCATATTGTAAAAAAGAGCTCATCTGCCTATATCATCCATTAATCATAATCAGGAATAAAAATGGGTCAGTCAGGGTTTGGTTGGATGTTTGTATGCTAAATCAACAGACTATACCAAAGAATGACATCTTACTTTCTGTTTATGAACTATAAATTAAATTCAAAAACAAGGTCATCTTTACTACATTTGATTTTACAGCCAGTTATTGGCAAATTCCACTATGTATCATTGCTCAAAAATATACAGCTTTATGATATGAGGACAAATTTATGTTTTTGAAAAAATGCCTTTTGATTTGATCAACAGTGGAACTGGCCTTATTAGATGTTTGAATACAATTTTTTCAGTCAATTAAGAGAAAAAAATCATAATATATGTGGATGATATTATAATAGCTTCTGAGAGTTTTGATGAGCATTTAGAAGATTTAAAACTATTTTTCAGAGAATATACTGTAAATAATATTAAAGTAAATCTTGAGGATTGCATATTTGCTGCAACAGAAATAACTTTTCTAGGCCATTTAATAAATGGATCAAACCCCATCCAGAAAATATTGTAGCTATATAGAACTTTCATATTCCAAAACAACGAAACAGTTAAAAACCATTTCTTGATCTATGTAATTACTATCATAAATTTTATCAGAATTTTGCCTATGATCATTGTCAATGTTTCTTTAAAAAATGAGAAGTGAAAATGGAATGATAAGCATACATGGAAGTTCAATAAAATCAAGGCTAAATTCTTAGAAATAGTCATTTTGGCTATTCTGATTTTAATAAAGTGTTTTACTTGCAAACTGACAGTAGTAGTTATTGTATCAGTTAAATGATAGTCAGCACTCCCAAATTTTGCACTTTTTAAGTTGCCACTTGAAAGGGGCTGAGCTAAATTATCTTATTACCAAAAAGGAGCCATAACTGTAGTCTGAGCTTTCCAAAAACTTCATCAGTTTTTACTGGGATCAGAGGTTATAGTCTTCAGTGACCATAGAAGTCTTGAATTCCTCAATAAAAGTTATTTACATAATAAAAGACATAATATGGAGCCTTTATCTCCAGCAATCTAATTACAAAATTTTGTACCATCAATGAAAGAAGAATCATAGCTGATTTCCTTAGCAAAAATCTTATTAAGGTAGTATATAAACATCCTGATACTCAAAATATTGTTATTACAAGTGTTAATTTACTTATTGCAAAAATCTAAGTTATTCAATCTCAAGATATTAAATTAGACAACATTATACAATTATTGTATGATCCTTCTATCACTAGTAATAAAAGAAAAAATACTAAGAGAGTAAAGGAAAGATATTAATTACATCAAAACATCTTCATTTATAAAGTTAATCCCAGTGATAATAACTCCCAGAGAATCATTATTTCTAAGAGCATGATAAATAAATTATTTTATTATGCTCATTGTAAATATTGTCATTTTGGCTTTCAAAAAATTGAATATGTATTTAAAAGTACTTTTATTGGACAAGCATGTATGCAACAATTGTTAAATGTTGTGAATATGTTTAAAATCTAAACATTCTCATAAATCTTACACAATGTTACTTCAAACCATTTTCCCAGATAAACCTAATGAATTGTTATCATTAGATTTTTATGGGCCACTTCCTCCCTTTATAGGCAGAAGTTCATTTTGGTTACATATAATGTATCTATAAAGTTTATGTCAGCCTATCCTGTTGCCAAAAAAAATGCAAAAAATATAATAAAGCATGTGACCTAAGTTCAATTTCCCTTAGTAGATAAGCCTTCCTCCAGTCTTGTTGATCATGCTATTGCTTTTATTTCTAGTACATGGAAGAAATGAACCCTGATGCATAATATCAAACATTATGAGATTTATAAGAAATCTTCAGTCTAACCCATGTGAAAGAGTGATGAGAGACTTAAATAGACTCTTTAATGATTTTATATAGAGCAACCATAAGCAGTGGGTAAACAAATTTCCAGAAATAGTCAACTACATCAACGTGACCTGAATGAGTTGACTAAATTATCCCCAGTCAGGTTACAATTTGGGAAACATGAGCCTGTGCTTATAAAAACTCCTTTACCCATCATCCCTGAACAAATAGATGTCAATCATAATCTTGAGCAGACTAAGCATAATTTAAGAAAGATGGGTGCTAGGAAATCTAAACAATCTAAGTGTTATTCTTTCAAAATTGGTGACAATGCCCTGGTCAGAATGTTTCTTGCTAGTAATCTGCAGAAGGACCAATTCAAAACTCCTTAAGCTTGTATAATGAACTTTTTAAAATTATTAGTCAGGTGGGGAAAATGCTGTTATTATATCAACCCCTGAGGGAACTCAAGATACATATAATGCATGCACCTTATAATCCATCCCATCAGTGGATTTGATATAAAATTTTGCTGTTTTCAAGTGTTAAAAATTGTTATTTTATTTGATAATGTTGGAGTAAGTATTTCTAGAATTGGCTAAGGAAAAAGATGAAACAAATATTAAGAAAAGTGGAATTGCTATAAAAATTAATGATTAAAAAAGGTATCTTTTCTATGATAATATGCATTAAAAAAATTACTAAAAAGGAGGAGTAAAATATAACCATATATTTAAACCTGTATATATATTTTAAAGCATTAAAAATATTTATATATAAAATTATAATAAGTCAATTTCTTTATTTGTATTATTATAATAAAAAAAATCTTAAGATATGTGTTTCAATAGTATGTGTTAAAGTAATTCAGTTAGCCTATTTAGTTAGCAGTTATTTAAAAAGTTATTGTAGATTGTTTAAAATTTGTTTGAAGGAATACAATTAATATTTTGAAACTAAAAATGAGTTAATCTAGAGCTCACTATGTTTCACATAGATGTAATAGATAAAGTTGTTTAAAATGGTTAGTTAACTTTATTAAGATTTTTAGCTGTTAATTTTTAAAATAAATAGTTTTAAAATAATACTTATGATTTATTAAATATCAATTTATGTGAGATTTAAAATAAATAGTTTTAAAATAATACTTATGATTTATTAAATACCAATTTATGTGAAGTTATTTAAAATCAGAGTTTAAAGATAGAAAATATAACTGGTATTAATTTTAAATTAGTTTTAAACATTAGTCAGTAACTAATTTATTTTTATTGTATTAAAAATGATTCTTTTTAATGTGGATGTGTGTGGATAATTAGTGTGTGCAGATGAAATATTGAAAGTTGAAAAGATTTATTAAAAGTAAATATATTTTTAAAAGATGTGCATATTCAATCAGTTTTAATTATTAAAAAAGAATATTTTTTTTACAAGGGAAATAGTAAAAAAGAGGTATTTGAATTTAAAAAATGTTTAATCTGAAAAGAAATAGATCACTTTTACTAGTATTAAATAAATTATTTATTGTGGTAATTAAGCTGTAATTAAAAAGTTCATTTTTAGTCTAGATGATCACATGACCATCTGAATCGATAAAGCAAGATCAGATCAATTAACAAGATAAAGGGACACTAATAATTTCAATATTATAATGAATACTTGGAAAAAATTGGTTTAAAATACTGAAAATGCAATCAAAATCCTGATGTGCATGGGTATATAAAAGACATACACACTAATAAAAAGAAAATCTTCATCTTAACTTATTATTAAAAAAAATTTTTTTTTTTAAAGTCAACTTAAAAGTTTATGTTTTAAATTTTATCATTATTATGCCTGGATAAGAAAAAACATAAGTTATCTATCCCAGCATTTCTTCTAAAAGGATATGCTCAACTAATTCACAATTGGTTTAAAAGAATGCTAAAAAATTCTAATGTATTTCAAAAGAAGCCAAAGAAAAAGAGAATTCACATAAGGAAAAGTATGTGTTTCTTAACTTTTGCTATAAGACTAACTCTGGAAACTTTTAATTAGTTATTAATACTAATTATTGTTTTAAAAATAGTCAATATATTTGTATAGAGCTAGGATGATGAACTTTTATAAAAGTATGAAGCATATAAAAAAAGCACTAATAATTAATTTAGAATTGTCTTACAAAACTCTAATAAGAGTTCAATTTATGAAAATCAACTCTTTAATTATTGTAAGGAAAAGACTGTAACCAGATTGTTTTGTGTTAAAACAAATGACATAGCTATTCATCTTGAGATCATTTATTTATTTGAATAGTTTTTCTAAATTGCTGATTGATTGATATATGTTGTTTTGTACTTAGAAAAGGAATTAATATAATTTAAATTTGCAGTGTCATAATTAATGTCATTTAAAAAGTCAACTTATTATAATAATGAAACATTACAAAGAGCAATTTATTATTAAAAGTACACTTCAATTCATTACTCTTCTGATTCCCATTGCCAGTAAAAATGTGACTTGAAAGAAACTGTTTGCTACTATAATTATCTGCTGTCAGCTCTCATGATTATTTTGAAGTTGTTAACTTTTATTGCAAACATTTTTCAAGAAATTTTATTATAAATACTCATCTAAGGATTATGTGTGTTTCTATATTACTTCAAGAAAGAACAGAAAAAAAAACCACTTGAACCAAGAAATAATTTGCTTGCCAAGGAAAGAACATTTAATCTCTAATATATAAAAAGGGTATTATAATAATGTATATATATATATTAATATACAGTATTTAAAATTATTATAGTACTATATTATTACCAATTATGATATCATAAATATATTTATGAGAATAATGTTTGAGGAATGGAATTGGTAAGACATATGGTAAAAAGGTGTTTATTTGTGAGTTAGTTTTATTGATCCAGAGTTTTCTGAATGATTATTTAAAATTATATGATTGGATTATTATATATTGTAAATAAATATTGTTATTATTAATTAAATAAGTTTTTATTTGTTGCCATTATGACATCATTGAATCAGCACATCTATTTATCAGAACATCTACTTTAATAAATTTTACATTAGTAATTATTTTTAAGAGTAAATTTCAATGGTCACGTAGTGTTCAGACATTTATTTTGTTTAATAATGATTTGATTATTCTACCTGCATTCTTAGAAAATAAATGTTATATTAGTTATTTAATTTCAAATGGACTTTTTATGTAGTTGGTAGCATAAAAGATACTCTTACTGCCTTCTACATTATTTTGATATTGCTTATTCAAATTTGTATAAGAAAATATAAGATTTCTGTATTTTATAGCAAGTGGAAGTGAAAGAATTATATTTCAATAAATGTAAAGTATTTAGAAATGTTTTTCAAATTACTAATTATATATTACTTAAGTATTTGAGTACTCTGTTATTATGTAATTTTATTTCTATTTTCTTAAAAATACTAAGATTCCAAAATAAACTAAGAGAAGTTTCAAATGTTTTATCTCTAGCTTAAATAATAATCAGCATATTTTGTATTAAAAAGTTAAAGTATTACCATTAACATTTTGTTCCAAATGTATTTTATTTTGAATTTGAACCCTGGGGTCAAGATATATTAAAACATGAAATTAAGATATTTAAAAACATGAGATATGATATTTTAACCTTGCAAAAGAACCCATCTTTAAGTTCAAGATATTTTAAAATATGAGATATGATATTTTAATCTTGCAAAAGAACCTAAATTTGAGATAAATGTATTTTAAAACATAAGATATTTAAAATTGAGAAGAACCTACATTTAAGATAATAATGTTTTAAAAACTAAGATAAAATATTTTGAGTTATAAAAGAATCTTGTATTTTAATAATAACATTTAATCATGGTATTGTCTACAAGAGGACTCACATTCTGGTGTTTTAAAAATCCATGTTATATGGTGGCTATTGATGAAATCTTTGATTGCTAACAATCAACTCTTTGTTTAGTCAATATTCAGCAACTGATTGATTGCTGAATTACAATATATATATATAAGCTCATCTACACAAAATCTAATTTACAGTAATCAAAAATGGGAGTTAAATTACTTACAAATGAACTTGATTAATTCAAACAAATCTTTAACTTAAAATTACTAATAATTATTACTCTTGTTATTTGATACATGGATATGTTACTTTATATATTTTACTAGCATGGACACTTTACATTTGAAAAAAATATTATGCCTTTGATTATTTTTTTTAACTGACAATTTCTAAAAAAAAAAAAAAAGCTTTTTTTTCTTTACAAAAGAAAACATTTGGTTAACATGTATATTAAAGGAAAAAATTATTTTTAAAAATGCTGACAAATAATAACTTATATACATAGTAAATACAGAGTAAATTTATTTATTTTAAAAAAAATTTTTTTTAACTTCAGTTGCATTAAAATACAATTAACATTTTTTTTTTAAAACTTTGCTTCTGATTTTAAACAATTCATAATATAAAATATAGCTTGTTAATATTAAATATAAACTAAAATAAAACTTAAAATGGCTAATATATTAGGATAACAGTCTAAATAGTTTTTTTTAAACTCACAAAGTGAGGCTTTGCAGCCAGAGTTTGGTTTCTCCTGATATGGAAAATTAGTTTCCATAATGTATCTTTAACAATCCCCTATTTTGACATTTGAAATAAGTAATGTTTCTTCATTTTTAATTAGAAATTTGTTCAAAAATAATATGTCCGAGTCCAGATGTCCAGAATAAATTTTGGCAATTAGCAATTGTTCCTCTTTTCTACTTATTCATCATACTGTGGTTCCTTAAATTTGGTTAAAACAAAACCAGTCTACTTTAATTTAATAAAAAATTGACCTTATATAATTTTTATTTATTGTTTTCAAACCCTTTGTTTTTTACACCTTTAATAAATCTTATTTGTAACATCAAATTTTATTTATTCAAATTACAAGAATTTAAAAAATAGTATTATTGCTTAATTAAATAAACTTGCAAAACACTTGTTTTCAAATATCTTAGCAAAACAACTTAATCTTTTTTTTTTCATTTAATTATTTAAAATCTATTTTTTTAACAGTTGTTTTACAATACCCTTTGATAAGAGAAAGTTTTAACATAATTTAGCAGTTTCTCTTAAATTTAAATATATTTTTACAAATCTATTATATTATTGAATCTAATTTTTAATATAACAATTTATAATTTATTTAAGCTTTTTCATATTGCTTATTATTAGTATATTATATAATTTTTTTTTTTGAATTTTTGAATGTTATATTCATTAGCATCTTCACAACTCTGAAAATTATCTTACAACCATGTAAAATCACATGGCTAACACTAAAATAAATAAAACATTATAAAGATCAGCAATCAACTGAAGAAATGTAAAGAATAGAGGAAATGACCAAGACAACTCAGATATTTCAAGTGTTCAATGAAATGAAAGAAAAAATGTTCACAGAAAAGAGATGAGGATAATAAAAAGAGCAAAAAAGGAGGATAATAAGAAGAGAGCAAAAGAAAAGCAGATGCTGCTAAAGAAAATAAAATAAAGCATTCTGCAAAGTCAGATGTTATTTATAGAAATAAAAAAGCAATCAACAAAAAGGAAAGCATCAAAAGAAAGAATGTTCCTGATGATAACTATAATATAATACAAATAATAAAAGAGCATAAGAAGGAATGAAATAAGAAAACAGATGTTGTACATTATGTGCAAGATGTAATGCAAGACTACACTAAAATAAATTCAATTATAGATAAACCAGAGGGAATAAACCAAAAGATAATAATTGGAGAAAAATATAGAAAATGAACAAAAATATCTAAAAATAATAAATCAAAAGAATAAAGAATGGAAGGAATGAATTGTGAGAAATGTCAAAAGGTAAAAGAAAAAGTAATGGAAAATTTTCAGGATTAAGTATTATAAGAGATATATAGAATAGTTGCAGGAAACTTATACTTAGGTTTTTCAAGGTTAGATATTTCAACTGAAAATATTAACTGCAGGTTTTCTTTCAAATGGTTAAATAATAAAGGTTATTAAAATAACCTATCTCATAAGATAAATCAGATGATTGGGTGTGTTGGCAAAAGTATTGGGCAGAAATAGTTATATTGAGGCCACAAACTCAAGAATACTTGGAAGTATCAGATTTTGGTTCTTTCAATTTTCAAAATAAAGAATTGCAGAAAATGAAATATAAAATCAATATAAAAAATAGGGTTTATGAAATAAATAATAGATATTCCATGAGAGAAAGTATGGAAGTAAGATAAAGAATAGTTTGAAAAGAAAAGTAAATCATAGAACAGTGAGGATAATCTGAACAGGAGCTTATCACCACCTTATCATTCCCAACTCAAATGAAGCAATTTAGGTATGTTGAAAATCAATTACTAATTATGCATAGATTAGATTATTTACTCAAATGTCCATATATCATTGTATAACACTGATAATAAGGTAACCATTAAACTGTAAATTTAACATGAGAAATGAAATGTTCATTTCCATTTCTTTGTCTCATCATTTTAAGGAAAGGATATTATAATATTGTAGACAGTGATCTGGTCATGTCAGATATTTCAATCTTTCTAAATAAAAGTAAAGTTAGATTGGGGCAATTATTAGACTTAATTTTCTCGTGTTTTTTATAATAATATGTATTGATTTATTTATTAAGTGATAATATGAAAATCTCAAATATTTTTTGAAGTAATGTGAATATTTGTAATGTGTTATAAGTAATTGTAAGAGAGAGAGAAAAGTGTAAATTAAAATAAATAATTTTTTATTCTCTCTCTTTAGTAATTTTATTTACCAATTTTAATTTTGGGAAAAAAATACTAAAATAATTTTTTCTCTTCAGTAAGTTATTGATAAATTTAGTTTTAACTTTTAAAAGCTGATAAAAAAGATAAAAGTTAAAATTTTATGTTTATCATAATTTTAAAATGAATAAAAGACTTTAACAATATTATAAATAAATTTTGTTTTAGTTAATTAAAGTTGTGTTCTTTCTGCTTATGTCTTTAAAATAAAAGATAATGTTGTTCAAATCAAAGGGTAAGTAAAATATTATTGTGTTTTTAGCATAAGAGGAAAAATAACTATAAAGGATTTATTTATGGTTAGGATTTGTTTAATTAAAAAATTGAGAGGGAAATAACTTTTTACAAAACTAGACCCAATTGGTCATGGCTTAATGTAGTCATGTCTGAAATAAAATGTGATTCAATAAATACAGGATTATTTCAAAAAATAAGATGGGTACACATTAGTGTTTTGCGAGTAGGAATCATTCTTGATTCAGCTATTGATGAAAACATTAGCAGCAGTTTTTCTTGTTTCAGATGTTGAAGAAAACAGAAGCAGCAGTTCAGCAATGAGGAACACACTGTGAAATAATTTTGCAGTCAGAAGTAAGAGTAATATCAGAAGTAGTTTTAAAAAATAATTTATGGAATGGATTTAAAGAAAACCATATGCTAAGCCTTAGCTAGAAGCTAAGCATTACAAAACCTCACCATATAGTCTTTTTCTAAAAGAAAATCAATGCAGACTCTGAAGTAATCTGCAACAAGCCTTGATTTTATTTAAAAACATGTCTATTTTGTATGTTAGCCTGATCTGTAAATTATTGTATTGGAAAGATGGAGAAATTCATCCTGTATTTAAAGTAATCTGAAAATTATTGTATAGTAAAAAAATTAACTGTGTACATTACCCTGGAAATGTATTAATGGAGAAGCTATCATGATGGAAATTTGAACTTACAAAAGAAACAATTAATAGGAACTTCTAAAAAAAGAATTGTTTAAACTCTACAATGGAAGCCAACAAGAAAGCAAACTAAAAATTGCATCTACCAAAAGACTTGATAAATAAATCTTGGTCAAAAGGTGCATATTACATCTACATTTATAGATATATTTTTTTTAAAAAATTAATAGTAATGAATAATTGTTAATATTTGTTTACTAAAATGTTTTAACTAATTTAATTTTTTTTATTCTCGTGAAATTTTGTTTTACAATTTTAGTTATTGAATAAGAAATAATTGTTTTAAAAATAAAGATTAATTACTTTAATAAATAAGAACCAACAATAAGTTAATATTACTTGCTATAGAAAATGATATTTTTGATAAAATATATGAGTTGAAATTATAATATTGTCATATTTTTCTATTTTGTTAATTAATTAATTTATTAATTTATTAAATAATTGTTTAAAAAATAATGTTAATGTCTTTATTCTTCCAGCTATCTGTATTATGAAATGGCAGTATACTGAATTTCATTATAGCATAGTGTTTTAGGGATTTGTAAATTATTCCAATAAAGCTATTAAAATTGAAGTAGATTAAGTTTATATATGTATACTTACCTACTCTTGTTCACAGTTCCAGACCCAAGAGTCCTTGTGATCTTGAACTAGCTCTAAAGTAATAATAGTTAATTTATATGTGAGAATGTGTTTGTGATTAGACATCCAAATAATTCTCTGGATGATGCAAAGTCAAGTTTATCTTTAAGGTCCCTTCACTGCATCATTTTTATGATATATACTTTACCATTTAAGTTTGTGCATCCAGATGATTATTGTGCACTATTCTCTAAGTTTAACATTGACTATTGAATCTTTTTAAAATCCAATCACAAGAGACATCTGTTGATTAATTTTGAATAATGCTGATGATGCAGCTTGCAATAGCTTATTGTTATTATAATTATTTATTTTATTCCAATGCTGATCTCATATTCCTTTTTATATTTTATAATTCTATATTTGTTCATGACTATTTGTTAATTCATTGTTTTTGATATTTATTTTATTTATTCATTGGGGATGATGTTTTTTTTCATTTCCCCATGTCACCTCACTTCCAAACATTTAAATAATTGATTGCCTATCTCCAAAATTCTTAACCAGACCTGGATATTAATATGTACAAATAACAATACAACAAGCAATTTCCAATAGCTGAAGCTGCATGAAGAGATTTGTGAAAATCTACTAGGTACATCTAAATAATCATGTTTCATATTTAAATTTGTTTTGGTAATTATATATTTTGGCCAGAAAATATACTTATAACCCAAGAAAGATATTACTAGGAATACATACATTAGCAAAATTATTAAAACAATGGAACTTTTACAATGGTAACTAAAAGCTTGCAAGTATCTTCTTTTAGTAGTATATTATTTCTATTTTCCAATTATTTTAATCTATTCACTTCTAACGCATACAATATTGATTTTTCAATTGCATTAAGATAGAATATTGTAATTGTTAAACTTTCCAAAAAATTAGCTTATTATTAATTGTAAGATTTAAAGGAAAGATGTGTTTATTAAGCAACATATTTTAAAAAATGAAAATAAATGTAAATAGAAAATACATAATATTATTACTTCATTAATAAATTTTCTATTTGCTAAATTTAGAGTTTTTTTCTTTCTTCATTCATAATTTTATTTATTTTGTCACTGCTCATGTATCTTCCATGAATTTGATTTTAAATGAAAAAATATGGCACTCAATTAAAAATATATTTTTCCTTCATAATTTAATTTTTGCTATAAATATTGATCTATCGATACACAATATATATTTATGATTATATATAATAAAAAACCATAAAACATTAAATATTAGCAAAATAATAAATTTATACTAAAATTTTCTCATGAACATTATTTTTGTCTATTATATAAATAGACATTCTCAAATAGTGTCATATTAACATTTAGTTTAATTATGTTTATTCTCAAATTGTAACCTAGTTGGACAAACTAAGACTATTACCATCAAAAGATCAAAAATGAATTCGTTCTATTTCATTATAGTTTGCTATCCCCAAATTAGTGAATTTATGTAATTATTCACAGCTAGAGAGATTTTAATCAATTCATATTATTTAAAATATGGCATTTTAAAAAACTAACTAACTTGGTGCATAAATCCACCAGAATCTTACTCAGCTATATCAAATTCAAAATGTTAGACTACCTTGTTTTGTTACAATTTACAAATATGAAAAATATTATTTTAGAACTGGATGCAAAATTTTATTTCTTTAATTACTAGTTTTATAAACAATTGTTTGCTTCACTTATAAGAATGCCTTTCATTTATTAATGGTAAAATAAATATTTGTTTGAATCAATATGTTCATGTCTTATAAATAAAAATCTAAATAATTTTTATTGCACATATTTTAATTCACATTATTCCCTTAAATCTTCATGTCAGTTCTGAACAATCAATGATCACTTAATTAGCAAGGCAGGGGGTATAAGGAATTGTTATGACTATTTTACCTTTACTTAGTTGAAAAAAAATGATGAACAATGTATGTCAAGTCAAATCACAATTTTTTAAATTACCATCATCACCATCACTGCCCACAGCTACTGCTACCACCAATAGTAGTAGTAATAGTAGCAGTAATAGAAGCAGCAGCAGTATTAGTAATAGCAGCAGCAGCAGTATTAGTAATAGCAGCAGCAGTAGCAGTAGTAGTAATAGCATCAGCTAGTAGTAGCAGCAGCAGTAATAGTGGTAGCAATAGCAGTATTATTATTGTTATAATCATCATCATCATCATTATTATTAGGTTTCAACAATAATTTTATTAAACTTTGTTTGCAAAAATTTCATAGCTTTAACTGCAAAAGTTATAATGGCAATCTATTTTCCCTGGTTTTTCATTTGTAATTTATGTTTAAGTATGGTTGCTAGAGCACAGTTCAATATAGAAAAAACAACAACAATGCTTTAACCATTGTGCAGTTGTTTGTACCATTTCAAAAGGCTTTCTGGTTGCTTGAGAATGAACCAAGTTTTAGCATGGCTGTCTGGAGATGTATTTCTGAAATCCCTATTTTTAAGTTGCTTAAGTTTTTTTGTAAATGTTGATGGATGTGGTAGAGTATTATTTCCTAGAAAAACACATGAGATACACCAAAATGTAAATAGTATAAATATTTTATCCTGGGATGTGGATGTGGTAGACGTTTGACATAAGTTTGTTATTTGCTGAATTGAGTTTTGGTTACCTACATATATTGAGGATGAGATCACAGATTTTGTTCAAAGTTTGATACAAGTAGAATATATATTGCTGTATTTCTTTGCAAGGCACAGTCCACAGAATGGTTCAGTGAGGTTATACAGCCATTGATATCTGATAAAATATGAGATAGGTAAGGCAATCAGGTTAAGTTGGATTAGAAAATCAAAGAACTTTGGCTCAAGTGACCATCTCCAGAATATGTATAATAGTTTATTGTTGACTTCTAACATGGGGGAATTTGGAATGAGTGTTGGGATATAGTAATGTATGTATTTTCCAGTAGATATACTTACCAACAGGATGTGATCTGAAGTATCCAGATGTTGTTGGGAGATTGTCAGTGGGTGTTATGGGAATTAAGCAGTGAAGGGTACTGATGTGACTAATTGTAGAGGCAAGTAGATTAACTGTCCTCTGAATTCTGAAAGTTTCAATGTTATGAAAACTCAATCCATTTTGAGTAGATGGTTGACTAAGTTGTTTATGAGGTATAGAAACTACTGTCTTTCACCATAGACACTTGTTGCAAAGGGAAGAATTGGTAGACATAAATACTTTTGTGAATTTAATTATGGGTATGTAATGATTTATCTTTGTTACAACAAGCATATTAAACAACTGGATTTTTTTAATAGATGGAAAGATACACTTTGGATAAAAAAAAAAAAAAGTAGTAATTTTAAGCATGTGATTCTTAAATTTGTTTTGTAGGTTTTGCCTCATTCCATAAGCTCCCAAATAAAATGGGAAGCCAAGAAATGTCATGGGTTTTTCTAAAAAGGTTTGTGTATGTGGTTTATTGTATACAGTGATCATGCACCAGTTTTGTTAAAATTGCATTTTAGTTTGTGAGTGGATGTGTAGTTTCAAAGTAGTTTTTGAAGTGTTGGAAATTGTTTGTATGAAGGAAAGAAGACAGATATGTCATCCATGTGTGCAATACACAAAATGAATTGTTCCATATGGAGAATATGGATTCCAGTTATTTTCAACTGAATTTGTATTAGAAGTAAATTGATATAATAATTGAATAGAAGAGAGGTTAGTGGTGATCCTTGCAAGATGAAATGAGTAGGAGTGAACTAACTTGAATTTTTCTATTGAGAGAGTAACTCACAGCTTAGTAGTATGTTGGGATTAGATATAATAGTGTAATTAGTATTAAGCCAATAAACATCGCATAATCACAATTTCTTATGCTTGCTTATAACTGATGAAGGCCACAAGCTGGAAACTAGTCTGGGGATATTGGATGAGTAGGCATTAGATGGGGTTTTTGTGCACAAACCTTCTAGCATACATTGATTACTCTATCTTGCTGTGTGTGGCAATACATATAGTGAGTTTTGCCTGTTTTAATTTTTTGTAATTAGTATTGTAGTTTTGGCAAGCATATCTATTATGTCTTAATATGAACTGAATTAAAAATCACTTCAATGCCAATTTGTATAATCATGGGTGCATATTTTTCTTCTTGTACAACATTTTGAGGGTTATTTATACATAAATGCATTTTGTGTGGTTCATGGAACTTTCTTGGCAAACTGCACTGGTGAAATCAGTGAAAGCAAGCATGTCTCTGATTGGACTTTTATGATTGTTTTTCTAAGATTTGTATATCTAATGGATCCATGAAGATAGACTGAAGGTTAGAAAATGTAGATATTGGTGTTGGTTTGTTACTGTATGGAACCAAAGGTATGGGGTGTAGATCTTTGATTGGATGTATTTTCTGTGAGAGATAGTTAGCAAGGTTATAGTGATGTCTGTTAGTGAATTGACTGAGAAAATATAAAATTGCATATTCCATGAGTTCCTGGATAATACCCCTTATAAATGGTTGTCAGCTTATCATTAAACTGATGAACATAGAATGGTTCATCTACTTCTGAAAGTCAAGAAATCTAAAAGCATATGTATGTAGTTTTTTCTGTAAATGTTGGGAAATAGGATAGATCATATTATGACCAGCATAGGTGGTCTCTTTGATTTGCAGTGTTATTGGGAGTCTCATATTGGAGGGTGTACTACTGCCCATGTAATATATCCTAAAATCCAAATCGATTGTTGACTGAGGCAGCTTTTTGCTTTTTTAATTGCAAAATACTCTTAAAGTTGTTAACAAGTTTTATTGTAAGTTTGTATAAGCTTGCATATCTGCTAATAAGTGTGATGGGTATTATTTGCCATAGCTATTTGCTTGTGAATTTCATCAGCCATTGCAAGTAGATGAGAGGGAGGAGTAAATTGTCATATAGTATGATGAATGTTAAAGGAAATTATGTTTATAAATGAAAGATATTTTTGAATTGGGTCAGTGGTTAATCCTTCCAATTTATGTGGCATTGTGTATATCTTCGAAAACAAAGATTCAGTGGGGGTGAAGAATTTGTATAATTTTTTTGAGTTGTATATTGGTGATGTAGAGGTGATTTAAGTTAATTGTGAGGGTTTGTGTAGAGTCACCAGAGAGCAGAGTAGGAAAAATCTTAATTTCAATTAGATTGTGCTATGTTAGTGAATAAAAGAATAAGTCAATAAGAGTGGTATATTGTTTGTTATGAAAGGTAAGTGGCTTATTGGATAGAAATTCTTGTGTGCTCATTAGGTGGATGACAAGCTGAGAAGCCATTTTGATGTAAATTCAGAGTAATGAAGGTTAAAGTCTTCAATAATACAGTAGAGTAAATAGTAGATTTAATTATTGAATTAATGGTAAGAATAATGTCAACTATTTTTCTTGGATTGGGGAATTGATTGCCATGACATGACAGTAAAATATGAAGTAATATAATTTTCTTCTTCCTTTTCCTATGTATTGATTTCTACTTTAACATATCATACCATTTAATACTCTTTATTTATATCAAAATTAACAGTTTCAACTCTCCTGCAGTCATCATATAATTAATACACTTATACATATTCATCTACATAATTAAATACACAAAATAAACAAAAATAAAATATACATTTTAACCTGACCTTTATATATAATCATTTCCCATTTTATTACTTTACTCTTAAATAATTTTATCAATATTTATTTTAAATCACTTTATTTTATTTTTTAAATTATTATTTAGTATAATTATAAACTTTAACATATATTCTATTTAATACATATTATTGTCATTTTACTTATATTATGAATCAACTTCTAATTTGTCATTTTACTTATATTATGAATCAACTTCTAACCTTTTCTTATTTTTATTAAATATTTTATAATTACTAATTAACTTTCCCACATTACAAATTACTTTTTTACATTACAAAAATTATGTACCTCTTTACAATCCCATTTCTAAAGACCCAAATGACAAAATTTTCAAAATTTGTATACTTATTTAATACTTCCTTCTATTGGCATTTTCTTCAACTTTATTCTTTAACCTTTTTCAAATTCAAACTATTATTAATAATAATTGCTCATAAAATTATTGTCTTTACCCCAAAATCCCTATTAAGATTTGGTTTTATATTCTTAATCAATATTACCTCTTTAATTTTCCTACCCCTTCTATTATTTGTATAATTAATCATTTTTATACTATCTTTCTCAAATCTATGATCTGTTTCTAATGAATGCAAATAAATAGATGATTTCTTATCTTATTTATGTTAAATTAATCTTGTATAAATTGAATTCTTTGTTTCTCCTATATAATTAGTTTTTATATTTTTACTTTTTCATGATTTCCATTCAATTTTATATACTTATAATTATATATTTGAATATTGTAGCTCTGATTATGTCTGCAGGACAGTCAGTTAGTTTTGATATAAATAAAGAGTATTGATAAAGTATTTAAGAAATTTATAAATGGTATGATATATACAGTAAAATATGCTAATTAATAAATGAGAATCAAGCCAAAGAATTTTAAATTATTATGGTGCATGTTGTGACTATAAAAAAATCATATTCTGGCTGATGGTAATGAGGTGTTTCTGGAGCATTCACATAAGCCTGGTTTATTGATATATGTTGAGGGTTAATTTTGGAACCACTATATATTTTAGTTTTTAAGAATCCAAGTACATGTGACTGAATAATGTCTATCCACTGATTTAACTGTTATAACTTTGCAATAGAGTTGATTCCTCTAATATTTAGTGAAGTGATTTTAATCTTCATGTGGGTGAGAAGGGAGAGGATTATTTGCTATACATTTATATGATTTAATACTATACTCTGATAATTAGTGAATGATTAATAAGGGATGCTAATTGTAATTGTTTTCTATTTAGAAGTGTTGTAAAGTTTTGGTTAATGCCCAAGATATTGTGTTTTTGAATTGTATATTGCTGTAAATGATTGTCATTTTCTGAGAAGTGATTGGTTTACATGGATATTTGATCAATATAATCTGATGGATTGTTGATGTCAATGACTTGATCATCAATTGTCCTTTGTTTTTATTTTTTCTTACGTTTATCTGTTTTTCTTTTGTTCTTAATAGGGGTAGTGAAGATGTTGCTTACTGGTGTGAGAACAGGTTTCTATTATTTGTGATGAGATTTTATTAACAATGTGGTGAAAATTTCTGTACCTTACATTTAAGGATTAATTGGTTGATAAGATGGAAACTTGTCTCCTGTAATCTTAACTCAGTGGATTTGAGTAATTCATTGTCATGTGAATGAGAGATTGTTTGAGTAAGTCATTTAAATAAGCTTGTTTTGAAGAATCATTATTGGAGTCATTAAGAAAGCCCTCTTAATTAGTAGTTGTTGTAAGAGAGAGTTGATGTTGATTGTTAGTATCACTGTTAAGGCTTGAATTAAATTGTTGATTTTGTGGGTCTAATTACTTATCAGATATCTTTGTTGTTACATTTTTTGTTTGTAAATATTGGCTGGCAAGCTATCCTTGATTACTGTGGCTTCAAGCCTCAGATATATAAACACAGCATTACTTTTGGATTTAGAATCTGTGTGGAAATATTGTTAGGGTCAAGATTTGTTCAAAATAGCAGCTTGAATCCAAAGCTATTGGGGTTCCTATCAGTATTGGTGCATTCTTTAAAGAGATTGCATTAAATAGATTAACTTTGCCAAATGGCTGCATCATTTTTTTGAAATCATTAAGGGTGTACTCAAAGAGTTTTTAGCACTCCTGTGATGCTGCTTTGACAATTTTCATCAACTGTTTGCAAATTCACCAAACATTTTGACCAGTGTTTGAAATCTAGCTTTTTGTAAACTTTCAAAAAATTGAATTAGTGCTCAACAATATTTTGTATGCAATTCCAGAGCTCATGCTTGTTAATTTCTTTATATAACAACTGAAGTGATATAAAGATATATCCCTTTCTGTGGAAAATATCACAATAGACCAAGGTGGAAAAAAATCTTTTAAACAATGTGAATTAGCTCCTCAATATAGGTTAGTAACTTCAAGCATTTCACTGATCCAGTCAGTGAGGGAGGGGGTGTCTGATCTTTTTGAGTTGTAGGGAGGTCTAAACTTTTAATACCATCTGCATTTGTTCTTTTAAATCTTGTACTAGTTTTAGAAAAAGCTGAACAATTATCAATTTTGTCATATGTGCTTTGTTCTTGATTTTTTTGTTGATTACTAATAATTTTTGCATAAGTTGTGATGAACTTTAAACTTATCTTACTTGAATCATCAATATTAGTGTCAATCACTGAATCACACGATTGACTATTCACCTGCCTTTACTTTTATAGTTGATAAAGTTATTATTTTTAAAATGATGACTGAAACAATAAGTTAATTTTTTTCCATATGTCATAGCATTGGCCAGTAGGTGAACCCACAATCGTCTGCAACCAACTACTTGCTTGCAAGGTTGCTTCAATGACCTCTTGGCTAACAACGCTTGACAACAATAAGTTAATTTTAAAGCAACAAACTATATATACACTAATAAGTTTTGTTTTAAATTGAATACAGTAATAAATTTTTCTTTGTCAGTTCAAACTTTAATAGTGATTTATGAGTTCATGATAATATCTTTTAAAGTTCCTTATCAATCAAGGGTTAGCTGCTGAACTATTATTATAATAATAATTATTATTGTTGTTGTTGTTGCTGCTGCTGATATTTTTATTCTAATAAATTAGGTTACAGATTTTTATTTGTCCACATGCAAATAAGTTGGATATAGAGTATAATATAAATATAGTTTTAAATTGTATAAACCAAATATTTACATTTTTTTTGTTTCAATGTAGCTCACAGGATTTAAACATTTATAACTATTTCTTTTAAGGAAAAAAACTCTACATATACATAACTATTATTTGATATATTTTTTAAAGATTTTTTAATGAGCCCATTAGAGGTTACTGTATTATATTATAGGTTAGATGATAGTCAGTCATATCTGAGCCCAGGCATACATGTATGTGTTATGATCAGGAACTTTTTTATATCTTTGACAAATAAGTTCAGGTTTATTTGCAATAAGATTTGGATGTTGCCTTAAATTATTATTATTATTATTATTATTATTATTATTATTATTATTATTATTATTATTATTATTATTATTATTATTATTATTATTATTATTATTATTATTATTATTATTATTATTATTATTATTATTATTATTATTATTATTATTATTATTATTATTATTATTATTATTATTATTATTATTATTATTATTATTATTATTATTATTATTATTATTATTATTATTATTATTATTATTATTATTATTATTATTATTATTATTATTATTATTATTATTATTATTATTATTATTATTATTATTATTATTATTATTATTATTATTATTATTATTATTATTATTATTATTATTATTATTATTATTATTATTATTATTATTATTATTATTATTATTATTATTATTATTATAATATAAGATGCATCTTATGCATCACAGTGCATAGAGGATGAATGTACCAACACAAAGTTTGCAAAAGTATGCAATCAAAGATTGTGCATATGAAAAATATATGTTGTTGTACTGATTTTTTGCAACAAATAGATCACTTTCATTTTGAAAGTGTCTTTTATATCTGAGAAATATGAGATAGAAATTGTTCCAACATTTATTTTTAAGAAAAAAATCAAGGTATTTTGGCACCAGAATTTAAATTTACAGCACAGTTGTTTATTTGTTATATTTAGTATTGGTTTATAAATATAGCAAAGCATGGATCTCCCAGAAGAGATATGTGCTTTTTAAGGGACAGAAATTGAGATTCTCGGTGGTCAAAAATGGTGTAAGTAAAGTTCTCAAAAATCCAATGTAGGGAGGTGGTCAGTCTGTAAGTATAATTTTGTGAGTTATTTTTATGTTTATAAAGACTTAAATGCTTGATGAAATCATATTGAGAATATTTTGTATTTTAAATACATGACTATTACACAAAACAGACCATTTTGAAACAGAGAATACTGAAGACATTTTAATGAGATTGCTGTTGTTTTCCCTCTTAAAACAACTTCCTGAAAAGTGAATATGTATGCTTAGCTACATAATTATAGGGGTATAGTATGTAATTCTTGTCATGGCTATGATATTAAACATTGTGAGGGAAAAGATTTTGACAATGATTTAATTGTATGTTCTATCCTATTTATTGTTTTTTAATTAATGCTCTTATTACTATATGACTTAGAAATGAAATCCAAGGAAAGGCCTGACTACACCTTTAAAATGTTTCTTAAGGCATATCTCTAAATAGATTTGCCAGGCACATGATTTTTCCATATTAAAACTGAGCTTACATTATTTATATAATTAGTAAGTAATTTGAGTAGTTGTGGAATCTGTTTTTTGGATGTAAGAAAAATTGAATTCTTATCCATGTAAGCAAGATATGAAATATTAGTTTTTAAATAGAGAATGTAAATCTCAGATAATTAATTTTTAATTGTGATCAGGGGATTACTATATATGATAAATCAAAGGGCAACTTAATGATGAACAGTGTGGAATTATAATAGATGTTTTCCCATTGAGTATAATATACATTTCCCTTATTAATAAGAGATTTATTATATATAGATAAGGTCTGAGAATTAGAGTAACTGCTAGTGTATTAACTGGATTTTACCACTAGACTGTATTTTTTACTGTTTTGAATTGTAAATGTGTTGCTTGATTTGTAGATGATTTTTTTTTTTGCAAATTGTATTTTTGATAAAACTGGCAATGACTCAATTCTATCTTTAATTACAGATTCTATCACCTTCACACCAAGAGGCTTTATTGATATTAACCATAAATTCTCACAGTGTAGTGACCTTTTCTTGTTTTTTCATAAAAGGCACAAAGGATATTGGATAGAAAGTTTGGGTTTTATAAATTGCTTTCAGTATGAAATTTGCTAGATATCACAGGTACAATGCTGTGAATTTGTTAAGGTATCCATACACAAACCTTGGAATATTATGGATTCCAGGATGACAAAAGTCAGGCAGTACATCTATCTTTTCATCATTAGGTAAATTTAATGCCATTTTCAACTACATCAAGAAAGTGAGCAGAAAGGTTGAAATCCTCACCATTCTCTAATTTATCATTACAATATGCATATATGGGGTCTAGAACGAGCTCTCTGCAGATAATTTCTGATTAAATTTTAATTGTATCTGATATCTTAATTGGGGGAGGGGACTGATTTAATATTCATCAATCTGTAGTCCAGATATGAGTTCTGCTTTAAAACACTACTTTTTTATTGATAGATATTCTTTAATGGAATCTAAGGCTGATTTATAAAAAGTTTAGATACTTAAATGTTAGTCTGGACACCAAATACCGTATTTTTTACAACAAATTTAAAATATATAATGAGAAAAAGTGGATTAACAAAAATAATGGACACATATTAATTAAAAAAAATAAAGACAGTACAAAAGTAAATAAACCATGTAATTGTGATTCCTGCATTTTTTTGGGTGATACAAAGTATCATAAAAAATATCCTTCCCCCTCCTGGCATACTTTGATCCAAAGCACTATCATTAACTGTATGTCTGGATTAACACTTAAGTACCAAATTTTTTATGACCAACAATCTTGGGTAGTCATTATTAGAAAAAGATGTTAAAATAATTTTTCGTGTGTATGTTCTTTATAAGACTCAAGAGTTTAATGGATGAAGAAGTAACCTTTACAATACTATTAATATTATATGATATAAAATTTACAAATGCAAGGGAGTCTTGAATTGGATACATTTCTCTATACCAAAATTCAAATAAATAAATATAAATCTCAAAGATATGGAGATTGTGAGATGGGAATAGCATTTGATTGTTGTACCTGTATTAATGACACTAATGTTACCAAAATTGAGATTTATGTATACCACTTTTGCTGCATGTTCTGAGAAGAGTAAATTTTGGTGACTTACTGATCATGTGATTAAAATAGGGAGTAAAAACCTATGAATGCCTACAATTATTAAAGGATACAGAATAATCTGGTAAGAACCCTTCTCCAGACATCTATAAAAATGTAAAGAAATGCAGTTTTTTATTGATAAATTTGTTATATGATATATTAAAGTGCACAAGTAATAAAAGAGGATAGGGTAAAGATGCTAATTTAGTGTTTAAAATTAATATGTCTGTTAATAACTATTGAGCTGGGGATATATACAAAAATAAATTTTAAGACTATCGCTCTATGTGAAAGAGTGGTAATTAGCATATGAGAATCAATATAAGTGGTTTTAAATGAGCTAAATCAGGGGTCCCCAACCTTTTTGCACTTAAGAGCACATTCTATAATATCAGCCAGGTGGCGGGCACTATTTATTTTTTCAACCAGGTGGCGGGCACCATTTATTTTTTCAATGTAAATTTATAGTTGGATATTGTTAATAATACACATAATGTACAAAAAAATATTGATTTCAAAAATAAAATTTTAACATATAATTAACGTTTATATTTTTACGCTGTAAAAGTATAGTATGCCCTACAATTTGATTACAATATAATACAATAATTTATAAGAAAATTTAAAAATTAAATTTATTTGTATCAGATAAATATTTTTTTATCGTGTTTGGATAGCGGCGGGCGCACATAAAATGGTCTGCGGGCACCATGGTGCCCGTGGGCATAGGGTTGGGGACCCCTGAGCTAAATGGACTTTCTTATCAATAATAATAATAATAATAATAATACTTATCATTATTATTGTTATTCTTATGCAAATTGAACTAATAACAAAAATGTTAACACTACAATGTTTCAAATCCAAAGTTTCTCCATAACTATGATTTTGATTCTGAACTATGTATTTTGGAATATCAGAAGTGAATTGCAGTTTGATTTTTGATAAAAGAATAACTTACAGTAAATAAATATATGCAGACACTTATTTTTTAACTTGATTTGCCATTCTATGTTTATTAACTAATAGATGGTTTCATATGTCTGTCATTTTTTAAAATTTATACTTACTGCTAATAATAATATAATGATCAAAAATATGAATAAGGTATTTAAAGGACAAATTCTAAGAGCATTGAGTAGAGTTAGAACATTGATCACATAATATATTTAAAATGTTATTCAAATTTATTACTGCTATTATTTCAGAATGAAATGGTATCTAGAATCTTCTATAAACTAACACTTGAAAGTGAAAATGTATATTATCTTTGCCTTATTGTATGCACTTTAGTCAATAAAAGAAATTCAACTAATAAATAATAAAAGAATCCTTAGAGAAATAAAACCTTTAGAGACTTTTAAAGGTTCTTAAATTTCTAAGGGTTCTTTTTTAAAAAGTTTTTGTCATTTTTATCTTCACCTTAAACCATAAAAAATTTCATATTCATTTACTGATTTGTAAAAATTAAACTTAAACTTGATTGTGTTTTAACTTTTTTTTAAAAAAAAAAAAAAATTATAAAAAAGTACAAGATCTAAAGATAAAATATTTTTATAAATGGAAATGATGTGTTTATTAATTATAGAAAAGCAAACTAGCCTTTGGGGCTCTTATATAAAAAATAAAAAAGTCAGATGAAAGATATAGATAAGAGAATAAAAAAATTTAGAATGTCCAATAGAAGCAATAACCAATTACTCGGACCTTAATGGAAATTATTGGAACAGGAAACGATGTTCAATGAATCCAGAGGAGTACTATAAAAAAAAATATTCAAATTAAAACAGTTCCAGCTTGATTTTGTGAGAAGGGTGATAAGACGCACTTGTTGCTCTCTCTCACTTATTTCAAATGAAATGACTGTAATACCAGGATTGAACCAGCTAAGGCCACCTCCAGAACAACAGACCAGTCTTTCAAATAGAGACATTGTGGGAATTGGCACCAGGAACCAGGATTCTTCTACTGTAAGACATGAACTGTAAAATCTAAAAGTAATTAAGAACTTTCGTTAAGATTGGACAAGCTTTCAATATTCAGCTAACCTAAATTTTAAAATGAACTTTTATCTGACTTAAGTTTCCAAATTAATTATTGTTTAATTTTTATACATGTGAGTTTGCTAAAAATCATTTCCATTTTTCTTTTTATTAATATTTATTGTATAAATAAAATGCAATCTATGTAGTTTATTCATACTTAACAATCTTAAAAAATATTATTAAATTCATCTGTGTGGATGGTTTAAAATTTTAAAATAATAATTTAAATTAAAAGATAATATTAAAATCTAAAATAATAAGTGTTAATTACTGGCAGTTGCTTTTATTTAATTTTTTTTTTTTTTATATTGAAGATATATTTTAAATAATTTATATTTTATAAATCTCTGCATCTCACTGAGCTAGTGGCAAGGGCTGACAGTCAATAAAATAAAAATTGGATCTTTAACAGCACGTATCTGCCTACTCTATAAATTTTCTAGGTTCAAATAGCCTAGTGGCGCCCTGTATGGCAGATACGGTAAGACTGCTAGCTCTAATCTTCACCCAGACTGTTATTCAAGATACAGATGAATACATTATATTATTTGAAATATCACAGCGTCATTTTTTTAAGTTGGGATATCATCTTTATAAAATATTTCTTCATATATCAGTCATCCTACTTAATAAAAAGCAATCTATCTTGATAAAAACTTAAATATAAATTAAAAGAGCATTAATAGACATTATATTTTGAATTTAAAAGTCAATGGATATAACTGGTATATAATATCAGGAAATTTCAGATGCCTTAATTTTGTAGAACTTTTTAAATTAAATAGGCCTCTCAATATGTCTGAATTTTTCAAAAATCAAATTAGTTGAATATTTCTTGCATAATTTAAGCTTTATGTCACTTTTTGGGGTTTAACAATATCTCATAACAGTTGTAGTATGTAAATAATCTTATTTCCCTGTTGGTTTTTTTTTTGTGATTTTCAGGTTACTTTTATACTATTTTTTTAATATATATTATAGTGCTCTAAGCATGCTTACAATAATAAAATTCAAATGAATTTGTTATAAAAATAGATTATTTTACTAAAAGAAAGCAATCAACACATCCCAGTTGGGAATAATATTATTGAAAGTATCCCCCCCCCCCAATTATTTGCTACAATTACTATTTGTTGTATTACCTTTAATCCAGAAAATCTTCTAATTCAGAAAGGCTGTATCTGGCTAATTTTCTTGTGTTCAATTATCTGATATTAATCAGATTAATTTTACTTTCTTAAAACTGCATTTGATAGATTTTTAGACTCTTTTATTGATTTGGTTATCTTTAATTCTGAATTAGTTATTTTAAATTGTGAAGGTTGAGGGATTCTAATACCTTTATCTTCTGAATCTATATTTTTATCAATTTTACTGATTCTATTTTATTTATTTTATGCTGTCAACATATTTAAAAAATAAATTGAGAATTTTAAATATGTAAAAACTTGGCTGTTTTGCAGAAATCAAATCATTCTCAGACTGAGAAGTGTATTCTGATTGATGAATCTAATTATTTTATGAATTAAAGCAAATAATCTTACAAATCCCCTTGTTTCAGAAAATTTTAAAAATAAGCTCTGATAATTTACAAACTAACCAGAATATTTTTAAGATTATTATGTCACATTTGAGTCTTAAATAAACCCCTGACAAAATCTTGTTGAACTATTATTTTGTATTAATGATAGTTTTGTGATAAAAAAAGAGGCAATCTTATTAGACTAAATATTGATATGTCAGATAAAATTCAATGATTAAAAAATCGCATTGCTGCTGTAAATATTGTAGCAGATTTTTATTTTGTTAAATAATGTTTTATAATTTACATAATGATTTCATAAATAACTAATTATTATATTTTATTTAAAAGTTTAATCAAAAATATATATAATAAAAAAGGAGAGTAGCTCATGATAATAGCACAGAAAAAAAAAATTAAATTAGAAAATATTTTTAAAAAATGCAAAATTGATTATTTTGAAGCTTTTAACCAGAATGTAGATAACTAATAGACAATTTAAATTAAAATTTATACTAGAGACAATAATCAACACAGTTCTTACAACTGAGAAATGAAAAAACTAAAATATATTATACAAGTTACAAAATTTGGAGCTGAATATCTCATTAATTACACACACAAAAAAAATTGGAAATAGGAAATCATTAAGAAGGAAATGAATTTTTTTTTATGATACTAATTGCCATCTTGGAAGTGGATGATTAGGTAGTGAAAATAAAAATTAACTGATAATAAAAAAAAAAAGGTATAAAACAAACAAATTGCTATTATTAATACAGATTTTTAAAATTAGTTTTAACTTTTTTTATTTTGAATCATTGAAGTTTTGGAGATATTTGAATTACAGTCGAAATCGTTTTTTAGTTTCCCCTGAATTCAATAGTCTTCGACAGAGAAATCTTGAAGAAAAGGTCATTGGATGGAATAGATAACTGCTTATTGTTTTTAGTTATATGATAACTATTAACTTTGTAACTTTAAAAAATGTTAATGTTTAGGTTCAAACTTTAAGTCATGCCCATGGTATACTGGTGTAGTAACTATTCCTCATAAATTCTTCATTTTATATATATATATAAACACACAATTCCATATATAATGACGTTTGCAAAATTTCCTCATACTAATGCTTGATTAAACAACTGTATATCATGCTCTGAACATGATTTATATGTATACTTTATTCTGATAATTTTTAAAAACCTGTAGAAAAAGTTAGTAATAATAATAACCTAAACAACAATATCAATAGTAATCAATATTAGCGATTAATATTTTTATATTATTACTGCAATTATTTATGCAGATATTTTAAAAATAGTATAATTAAAACAAAGATATATAATGCTATAATTTCGTAGAATCAATTAAAGTTTTGCATCGAAGATTCTTTTTTTAAAAAATAAAGATACAAGATAATATATATTTTATTAAAATAAAATTTGCCAAGGGGAAGGGCTTCTTTTTTTATTCAACAATCATACAATAAAGGTAATTAAGAAAATTAGTTTTTATTTCAATGAGTTTTATCAATTTGAACTTTTTTTTCTTGAGATAATTAAATTGGTTAAATTAATATAAAGAAGCAGAGTACTTTATTACGAGTTTTAAGATGTATTTTTTACGGTAGCATTTGCAATTTAAAGATATAAAAAACGATAATAACATTTTAACAGCGTGTTTTGAATGGAAGATCAAATATTAAAAAAAAAATAAAATACAAAATTATATATATTATGACGATTTATTTAATCTGTTTACAAGCTCTAATTCATGATGATTATCGTCTTTTTAAATAAATATACTAATATTATTAATTATAAATTAAAGTGTTATATTATTGTTACTTCAAATTTATTATTTAAAATTTAATTAAATGCATGTTATTATTTTCTTTCCCTCCATATATGTAAATATGTAAAAACTGCAACAGAGGTAACTAGGATAAAAAAAATACAAAAAGCAACAATTGTCTAATATAATTTCTACTGAGAAAAGACAATTTACAAAAAAAGAAGAAATACGAAAACATATGCAAATGATGCATTGAGAAGGAATTTTATAAAATGATGCAAAAAATAGTTGATAACGATATAAGAAAATATAATTGTGAATTAGTAAGGAAAGCTATAAAAGAGAATAAAAGTTTCAAGAGTGTAAAACACCTTGATATAGATATGAAACTTTATTCCTCAATAAGAAAAAAAAGGAAATTATTATTAAAAGCAGAGATGAAATCATGAAATGTGTAGAAAAGTTCTATTAAGAATTATATTGCAATAAAGAATAAGGAAAAGTACCTCTTGCAACTAATATATTTTTTTCAATTGTTCAGGATTTTAAATAAAAAAATGAGATATGCAATTAAATCTGTCTAAAACGCCATATTGAATTTTTTTAAAAACTGGCCTGAGACACAATTTTCGCAATAACTTCAGTTTAAATTATGTTAGGGGGAAAAAATTCCATTAATAGAAACTAGAAAAACTAAGGAAACAATAAGTCTAAGACAAATAGTGATAACTATTTAAAAAATAAGGGGGTAAAAAATTTTAACATCTGAAATAATTATTATTATTGTTTGTTCATAATTTCTAATTCATCATGAACTAAGTATTAATTACATTTTCAGTTATAATTTTTTTGTATTCCTCACAGAATTATCTTTCAAATCATGTATAATATGTCTTATCTGAGATAATCCTGGGTTTCAGAATCTCCAAAAGTATTCACATAAGAATTCTTCATTTTTATCTTGTATCCCAAAAGTTCCAAATCATCCTAATAAAAGATACAAAACAAATCATCCAGAAGATAGATATGCATTTGTCATCATAGCAATTGACTTCTTGTCTATCTAAAACTACAAATTGTAGGCTACTGTGACTTTCATCTCTTCATTTTATATTTTTTGTGTACATCAGTGATGTTTATATTCTTTATGCACACCAGTGGTGTTTATATTCTTTATGTACACCAGTAATGCTATCTTGTTATATTTATTGCATTACATAGATATAATTTATTTGCATATAGTCCATTTGTAAGCTATAGACTTAAAAATAATATGATAAAACATATAGCAAAATCAGAGTGACTCCAAAACATGAGTATCAAAGCATAAAAACAAGAATCAGAATTTGATTATTTGCCTGTGTATACAACCTTTCTATACATTTGATTAGTAGTTTTGTAAATCATTACTTGTAAACACAAACACATCATGTAAACATAATAAATTATTAAACTTTTTGGGAATCATTATTTTTATAAAATAAGTTTATTTTTATAAAATAAGTGGATTAGAACTTTAGAAAATTACAGTAGATATGAATTCTATATGAGCATAAATAAATATATAAATATTTTGTAAATCATTACTTGTAAACACAAACACATTATATAAACATAATAAATTATTAAACTTTTTGGGAATCATTATTTTTATAAAATAAGTTTATTTTTATAAAATAAGTGGATTAGAATTTTAGAAAATTACAGTAGATATGAATTCTATATGAGCATAAATAAATATATAAATATATAATTTATCAACACACACCAACTGCAAACTAAAATTAATAAAAATTATCATTTTTTCAGAAAATTAAAAAAAAAATAAAAAAAAATTAAAATTTTATACTCACTTGTGCTTTACGTTGATGCTCCATTATAGGCCTTGTTTGTGAATAACATTCCTTTTTACTGTGATAAATTCCATTTGAAAGACGACAGCTATGCATTTTCAGTCTTTATCGCTTCATGAAGATTACAAAATTGAGTAAAAATCAAAAAAAATAAATTCTCTCCTTTATTAAAACTGCTGTAAAAACTCCAAATTTCATCGGATAATTTTGTATAGACATTTTTGGAATCACATGTCACTGAGTTATCAAATGCCCATATGTTGGTTGATGTCATTCTTATAGTTTCTACATCAGCAAAGAAAGAAAACATGTTGATCGATCAAAAAAAACACATGGCTCATCTACTTTATAAAGAGCCGAAGCTAAAGAAGGGAAAAGCTCCAGGTAATGATGGAATTATAAATAATATCTTTAAAAATGCAGGGGAAGAAACAATATTTTTTTCTTGACAAAGTTATATTCAAATATCTAAATCATAAAGATGTACAAAATGATTGGAAGAATGTAATGTTAATATTTTAAAAAGATGATAAAGAACATATTAGAAATTACAGACTTATCAGTCTTACCAATTCTGTATAAAATTTTTACCAAGTTAATTATAACTTGTCTACACTGGACTTTGAATTTTAATCAACCAAAAAAAAAAAAAAAAAAGCTGGATTCAAAAAAGGTTTTAATACAGTGGAGCATTATTTCCAAGTATTAAGAGAAATTATAAAAAGAACCAGTGAATAGGAATTGTCATTGTTTTGGAATTGTAGATTATGAAAAGGCATTTGATTCTATAAGCATTTCTTCAGTGCTTAAAGCATTTTATCATCAAAATATAAATCCAGAATAATGTCATATTCTAAATAATATTTATAAAAATGCAACAACAATTAGATTACACAATGATATTAGGAAGATTAATATTGAGAAGAGTGTATGACAGAGTTACTTCGTATCTCCAAAACCTTTTACAATAGTTTGTTAGTATTTTGAGGATTAAAAGAGCAAACTAAGGAAATAAAAATAAATGAAGATTACTTGACTCATTTCAGTTTTGCAAATGATCCAGTTATTTTGCAAATAATGTTTTAGAACTTCAAGAAATGTTGCAAGACTTATCAGATGAAAGTAAGAAAACAGAATTAAAGATAAATGTTAAAAACATTAAAGTAATGTTAACAATTTTTATTAGTCATTCATTAGACTAGATATTATCCATGCAATGAATAATATTTCTGTGGTGTAATTTTCACTATGCCACTCTCACACAAGATAGGGAGTGGTTAGATGAAGTTAACAATTACAAATATCTTGGCTAGATTATTACTACACATTGAAGCATAATGGATGAAATTAATCATAGAATTAAACTTGGTTGGAATGTTTTTGGTAGAAATAATTTAATATTAAAAGAAAATATGCTTATGTGTTTGAAAAGAAAGATTTTTAATAAATGTATTAACAGAAGGGCAATACAAAGACTTCAGTCCACTTAATGAAGTATGAAGAGATATATGTTAAAAGTAACAAGAAGAGATCAAAAATTAAATATATGGGTGAGAAAACAAACAGATGTTATTGATATCATTGAAAGAATTAAGAGACTGGAGTTGAGTTGGACATATTACTAGAAGAGATGATAATAATTGGACAGTGGAAATCTTAAAGTGGATTCTAAGAGATTGTAAAAGACCTAGAAAAAGACTACATGTAATATGCATGAGTGAAATAAGAAAGTGTGCTGGGGTGATTTGGAGAGTAGATTAGAAAAGATGGATTGAACTTAGATAGGCCATTGTGCAGTGAATCAATAATAGCTGAAAATGATGGTGATGATAAATCAAATTGATAAATTTTTCTTGTACCCTTTATGCTATTAATTTTACCTTGCAGATGTAAAATATATCTATTCAAAATTGTCTTTCTACTTCTGTAAAAATAGAATGTTAATTAGGGTGAAATTTGCAATCATATTCAGGTGTTAACACAGCCTCATTCATTAATATAAAGAAAACTAGGAAAAAATTAATCATATCAAAAAAACTCATGCTTAAATAAATCAATTGTATATTAGTATTCTATTGTCAAGAACAACCTTGCAATTAGGTAATAAATTGTAATGCTGCTCTGGCAACAGATTGATAATATTCTATTAGTTTATTTAAACATGATGGCTATCATGTTGGATTTGTATTTTTATATACATTGTGGTATTCTGAATTGAGTTTAAACTTGGTGATGTTATCTAAATTAATTTGAAAGTAATTAAAATTGTTTGCCTTGTTATTAAAGTTGTTTTTTTAATATCACATCATAATATAAAATGGCCATTTATATTTTTAACAAGCAATGTATCAAAAAAATTTGTTTATCTCATGGCAAAATTTTAAAATTAATGTTTTTTTTTAATTCTTATGACAATATAATAAAGTTAATGACTTATATATATATATTGTAACGGGCACATATGTATGTTACATTGTTTTTTATTATTAAACATGAAAAAAAATAAAAGTTCGCAAATAAAACTTTTTTTTTTTAAGAATTGAAAATTGAAAATTAAAATTCTATACTAAACTCATATATATATAAAATCGCACAGATGAAAAAAAAAATTATTAAAATAAAACTTTATTAAAAATAGAAAAGGTATTTTAAAAACAAAAACTCAAAAAGATTTAGAGATAAAAATATATCTTTAAGTTTGAAAACACATTAATTAATCAGAAAATGGAAATGATTGTTTTAATTAGTTAAATATAAACTAGCCCTTGGGCATTTAAAATGTATAAGCAAAGATCAGATAGGAGAGGAAAACAAGTGCGGACCTCAGCGAAAGGACCATCACATCGATGATGTAATGTCAATTGAATCCTTAAAATTAATATAAAAGGAAAAGATTGGTTTAATAGTTATTACGAGAGGACAGATATGTGTTAATGCGGAGTTGAAGGTGAAGGGATTGAAAGACGCACTTTCAATTCCTTCAGTTGTTAAAAAAAAGGAAATGAAAGATCATTTTCTACATTGAGGATCAGCTAAAGTAAAAAACCTCCGGATGAATAAATAAAATGGCCAACAGAATACCAATCTATTTAGGACATAGTGGGAATTCACGTTTCAAATGGCAAGCAACAGATAAAGATGAACTGTTTAAAACCGTAAGAACTTTATAATTAATGAACATTAAATTAAAAACTTTCCGTATTTAAAATAATTGCAATAGAATCCTATCTGACCAACTTTATTTACTAATAAGTAATTTTAATTTGATGTATTTCTTTTGTAAAATCATTTCCATTTATTTTTTGTTCTTTTAAGTTTTATTATTACTGTTTTGTTTTCCGTTAAATTTAATATTATATAAATGTTAAACTTAAGTCGGGCATGAATGGCTATATAGATTTTTAAAGTTATATTACGGGAGGGTAATCTTAGGTTATTTGTTTCGTAGTTGAATTAGATCAATGGATTGGATATATTGGTGTAATTAGTAGATGTAGTACGAGATTCGCTATGGGAAGAATCGCTTTATATGCCGCACACTTTCTTTTTGGCCTATGGAATGCGATTTGTAAGTCGGAAAAATGACCGCAGTCCTTTCCTAAGGAGTTTTTTTTATTGCTCTTCTTGTCAGATAGATGTAGTATTCCTATCTGATGAGAGGCAATTTCTTCTCTTAACCTTTTGTGCTGTCGTATTTCATATTACATTGAATGCATCGATATATCAGATGAATTGACGTTGGTTTGACTGCGAACTTTTGGCCTAAGGTTAAATAAGGATAGAATATTTTCTTTCAAATGCAAATCTATGTAGTCTATTCATACTTGACACTCTAAATAAAAATGCATTAAATTTAAGTTGGTATGGACGTTGCATGGATTCGTTATCGGTTAATTATGTTTTTGGTTTTTATATTTGATCAAAATATATAGACATTCGGTAAATAATGATACCTTACAGTGAGTATCTAAAATGTATTTATTTGGATGTCTTTTCAGTTATTGGTGTCTTGCGGCATCTTATGATGAATGCCATTGGGTTTCTTATAAATTCCCCTCTGCATTTCCATCAATGACCTTATATTTTAACCATTTATGTTTACTTTGAAATGTTTTTGACCATGTAATCTATGTAACCAATCTATACTCAACACATTTTATAAATCCATCTGTGCGAACTTATAAAATTTAAAATGTAAACTTATAAAAATTAAAATGTAAAATCAAATTCTAAAATCAAGTTAAAATTATAAAGTAAAAGTAATGTTAAAATAATTTTAAATGTTATATATGTGCGTAAATAAATGTTTGTGTGTTAATTACTGGCAGTGGCTTATTTTATTCTTTTTTTATATATTCTTATATAAGAATTTATTATAAAATGTAAATCTCTGCTATTCCACTGAGCTAGTGACAATGGGCTAATGACCGGATATCAAAATATATAAAATAAAATAAAAATTATTTTTTTTTGACTTACGTATCTGCCTACTTTATAATTTTTTTTAGGTTCAAATGCCTAGATGGTGCCCTATAGTGCAGATTACGTTAAGCTCCCTTTCTCTGGATCATTATAATATATATATTATGTTTGGGATATATTAATAAAAGTATATAGTTTTATAAAATAGCAATAATAAAATAAACTATGTATTGATAAATTTGTTGGTTGACGTTCCCATAAACAAACAAGATATTAAATTTTAAATTGTAACTATACAGAAGGTAAACAAATCTCCACAATAGCTCATTTTAAATAAGATGATAAAACTGTAAACATATACTTGCCATAACCACAAGATAAAGTCTTTAAGGAAATAAGATATTTCCAAACTCACATTGTAATTTATGAGCAATTTTAAGTGTCTAGAAGTGAGGAAAATAGATAAATAAAAAAGAATGGCTATTGTATTTTAAAATATGATTTTAAATGTATTTTGTGTTTAATTTGTAAAACTGTATTTCTTTTTATTATTTTTAAAGGTTATTGTAATAGTTATTGGTAGTTGTCAGTTATGCATACTGTGACTGCTAGACAACACTGCAGTACCATCAAGCACCACCAAGAAGCCTGCAAGTGATAAATTTTTATCCAAAAAATGCTAAAATCGATGGAAAATTAAAATGCAAAAATCACTCAAATCGATGTAAAATTAAAACACATGAGGCAAAAATGGGAAAATTAAATAGCATTGTCTAGCGGTCACAGTATACTGACAACTACCTAATTATTTTTATAAAATTTTAAAAATATATATTTTAATGTTATTGAACACTGGTGTGTTAGAAAAGGTTTTTTTATTGACAGAATATATGGATAAATTTTACCATTAATAGAAAAGACCATAGAAATGAGTGTTATAATATAAAATGCCATAGAAACAATAGAAAACTCATTTTTTGTCACAATAGCTAAACAGCACAAAGGTTTGTGTGTATAGATAAATAATTTTATTTAAAATTTAAAATGAAAATTATGGGTTAAAGTCATAAAACATCTACTCGATGGATAATAACATCCGAGTGCTGTGATATATTTATAAGGATATTTTGAAGAAATTAACAACTACTATTGCTATTATATAAATGAAGCTGGATTGAACACTATAAAATGGTGAATATAAAACACTATATTAAAAATAAAAACAAATCATCAAAATGAATAAATTTAATGAAATGCTAATAATTTGGAATAAATATGGTTTATATATATAATATCAATGTACATAACATGACATTTTGAGGGATTTTCAGCAGAATATATAGATTTTGAAGTCTAAATTATTCTTTTTGTATTTATATATAATGTATAAATGGAGCATAAACTTTTTTTTGTACCTAATAAATATATGGTTATTTCTCATGACTAGAAAAGAAAAGTTTACCAGGTAATTTTTTTATTATAAATTTTTTTATATTTTGAGAATACATGTATTTGTTTAGTATATAAGAAAATATATTCACTCCATTTTGCATCTCTCCCCTCTGTTTAGTTATTTCTCTTTTATTGTTGGGCTTGGGTTTTTGCAAACTGTTGCTAAATGCCTTCTGTTGCCACAAATAATACAGCTTTCTTGATGCCATTTACAATTGTTAGTGAAATGTCTTATATTATGGCAGCAAAAACATTTCCCTAATGGTATTGGTTTACTACTTGATTTATAATTTTTCTGTGGCTTACTTTTATTTGTTTTATAAACTGATGTTCTGTTTTCCTCATCCACTTTGCTTATAAAAGTGAGAACTTACTCAATAATTAGCTTGTATGCAATCTCTTTTTTGATTGCTAATTCATAAGACAACTTGGTTTCAGACAATAGTGTTTGTCATTCCCCATAGCAATTGATCTAACAAAACTTGTTCATAAAATTCCTCATATTGACACTTTTTTACTAGCTGGGATAATGCTATATCAAAATCTTTTATTTTTTCTCCTTTCACCTGTCTTCTATTTTGGAGTGCCAACCTAATGATATGCCTAGTCAGAGACAGACTAAAATGCTCTGTTAATTTATTAACTATCACCTCCCAACCTACTATCTCCATTACAGATCTGTCCAATAACTTATTAATGATTTTAATTACTTTCTTCCCAGCCAAACACAACAAAGCTGCTACCTTTCTACTATTATCGCTTATGCCATTAAGTATGAAAAAAATTTCAAGTTGTATTACATACAATGGCCATTCCACTGCATTCCCTGCATCAAATTCAGAGATATTACCTTGCCCTATCAACATTTTGCCTATTAAGCTATCAATCTATACGATTGCTTGACTATTCTATTCCTGCTTGTACTATTGCTTTCTCTATACTAGGTTCGAATTTATGACTGTGCCATTTTGTGATGTATTTACTGACTCAAATGAAAAAAACACAATTACTTAATCTAAACTAATTTATTAATGAATATTTATTATATGTTATACAAACAAAATTAGAATATTTACAAACTTTAAATATAATTACATACAGAAAATACAATCATGGGTTTCTAAAAGTCTCTATCCCTTCCTTGAATATTGTCTGACAATTACTGCCTCATTTAATGGATGGTTATTTACATGACTATCGAAATATATTACAAGTTCCCCAAAGTTTTAAAAAACCCTATGAGCTGTGTAGGCTTAATTAAATTAAATTAAGCTCAGGATGATCTGCTTTAAATACTCGTTGGATTTTTATACCTTCAGATTCCAAAACATCTTGGGTTATTTCCTTGCAGAAACTTTGACTTGTCCTCAATGATACCAGTTACAAATATCATTGTGCTTCCATGACAAAAAAAAACAAAAACATGTAACTCTGCAATCCCGAGTTTTTATAGTCTATTGTTTATTTGTTCCCTTATTGGAAATTTCCCATTCTTTATATTCCTCTATAAAAACACTTAATTGATTTCACTTTCCTGGATCCATTATTTTTTATGATTCTATCTTTTTCCTAATTAGTTCCAACTTTACTCTTTCATTTTTTTTCTGAAAATCCTTTTAATCATGCAATTCTAATCATTTTCTTTTATATATATAACTCATTCCTATGAAAGTTTTCATTGTCTTTGATTAACATATTTAATTTTAACTTCTGGAATATTCTTATCACTTTTAATATTTTTAAACTAAAATATTTATTTAAAGTAAAATACTACATATAGAATGTTTAGTATAAAAAAAGAAAAAAAGAAAGAAATGACTGGAGTCTTTGTGTGGATTAGCTACTGAATGTGAATTGATAATGTTGCTGTTGCTTATGTCAAATATCATTGTTAAAAAAGATTTAAAACTAGAACCTAATTGAAATCGACAAAATAACGGAATGTTAGCTTTTCCGACTATAAATAAAAACTTCGAAGTGAACAAATAAATGAGAGAGCATTTGACCTTTAAGAAAATATGATAATAAAAGGGAAATTTTTATTTTTACATGAACATTTTATTACACTCAGTCAAATAAATTTGTCTAAATCAATCTGGGTAATAGACAAGAAGTAATTATTAAAGGTTATGATAGTGAATTAATATAGTGAAAACTATGCAAAGGTGATCAAGTATCTAACTTTAAATCCAACTAAGGAATTTATCAGTTTGGAATCATATTTCAGAGAAGAAAATATTAACTGCAAATTGTGTTGATGAATGGATATTTAAAAAAAAAAGCCACACACCAACCTTCATTTTGAAGATAAATGAATGATTACCAAAATTTCAATTTGTGTGTGCTGTGTTCTAGATAATGACCCAGGATGTTATTCTCTAATACTTGTCATGGATCATATTATCTTAATAATAATGTATTTTTAGGATTTTCCCAAGAGTATTAGAATGAGATGTTGGGTTTATATGTTCATCAAATAGAGTAAACAAGGTCTCAATAAGAGTGTGTGTAATGTAAAATACAGGTAAATATGTAAACTTGGTGATATGAATAGTTTACTTGCTATGTGTATTAATATGTTTGAATTGTAGACACTGTATTAAATATTATTGTTTATAACTATTATGCATCCACTTCTTTTATGGGGATGGGGGATTTATTGCATGTTTTTTTGTTTTTGACACTTTTCCTCATAATGTAAACTAATGGTGATAATAAAGAGTAAATGAATGAAATGATTTTTTTTCTGTTTGTTGTTTGGTGAATATTATTTAGTATATGGCAATTTATAATGGTGTTTAGATTTAATGACTCTTGAGTTAGTCAAATTATACTAATAGCATGCACTTGAACTAGGAATCGAGTATAGGCTTTTCTATAGCCATTTTTACATTTATACTTATCTTAATAATTGATGGCATGTGATCAAAAGATTTTTATAGGATTTTCCTTTTCTGGATTACTGTACTTGCACTAAACATCAATTAATAGGCTAGATGATAATAGTACAAACTTATCGTGAACAGTACATTTTAGAAATATCCAAATAATAGGCCTATGGAATTGATTTTTTTTTAAAAAAAAAGAGATAGAAGAAGGGATATAAAACTAGATAATCAGAATTCAGATTTAAGTCGGAAACTTTACTGGTTAATAGACTGTATATTATTTTTCTTTCATATTTTATTGTTATAACATTTATTATTTTATAAATATTCATTTTAAATAAAATATTTTTTTTTATTATAATGGTTCAGCAAATGAATTTGACATTGATCATCATCATTTATTATCATCAGAAGTTACAAAAAGGTATAAAAGTTACAAAAGGTGTAAAAGTTACTAAAACCATAAACACATTTATTCCAAATATAGTCATATTTTAACTTATCATTCATTATCATTTTGCCTGTGTTGCTTGATGGGAATATAAAACATTTATCTGATTCTTGGGTACAAATAAAACCCAATTTGTATCTAAATCATTGCATTACCGATTATTTGATATTCAAATTATGATTTGAGTTAAATGATTATGGAAAAACTCTGAAACAATTTATTTAAATGACTATTGCCATATGTTGAATGGTAGAGCATATTTCACTAGCCATTAGAACTCTAAACTTGTGTAATTACTAACCTGTGTTGTCTATTTGTGTGTTATTACTAACAAGTTGTTTGTATTTGGAAAGTTTAAATAAAGTTTAAAATTTTCTATACATTCAACATTCATTCATAGATGATGGAAATAGTCCAACATATATTACACTTAATACCAACTGGGCAAAATAAATTTATAGGTCTTCAAGAAAGAAAAATAAGTTACAATATATATATTGTAACCTATCTTTCTTGCTAACATTTAGAAAAACTCTAAACTCTTAATTACTACACTTCAGATTCACAATCGAATTATCAAACAATATTTATTAAAACAGTACTTTGACTAGCTCAGAATATATTTCTAACATATTATATCTAAATAAATTAATACTTAAAATAATTTATCTTATTTAAATAATAAACTAAAATAATAAAAAAAAACATAACCTAAATACAAAAGTTCAAATTGAATTCCCAGCTCATTTATAATAATAACAATTTAAACTATGACTAGCTCTTTATTTACTATTAAAAAATATTGTAACGTTTATTTATATACGTAGCAAAAATATTGGCATTTGGTAAAAGCTAAAAAATAAAAGTAAATTTAGATTTTTTTTTTGACTAATTTTTTTTTAAAAAAAATAACGTACAATGAAAGTTAAATTATTCTTCCGTATTTTTTTAATGTAGTTAGAAATAAAAGTTAGAATTGGAGAGAACAAAAGAATTCCAAACGTAAAAAAAAGATAAGAGAAAGTAAAAATATTTTGGCTAATTAAAGATAACCAAAAAACTTGATAAGGAAAGAGAACTTTATAACGTAAATTTTATAAAAAATCTACATGATTATGAACCAAAAAACGCCATGATAATAACATGCACAGAAGTCCAAAAACTGGACCTCTAGTATAAAAAGGAGGGATTTGGTTGGAGGAATGTCTTGTCTTGTTCGTTGGTTTCTCTAGTTGGTCTTTGATAACAATAACATATCCAAGATTGCTCTACGCTGAAGTAATTCGGCATGTCGGAGTGAACCGGAGCTTCTGAAGACATCGTGCCTGAACATGTATACCAAAAAAGCTTTCGTGACCGACTAGGAGAATGGACCACAAGATCAACTAATAATCAAAGGCCATGAGCTCATTTTAACCCTGAAAAACTATGCATAGTTATCTACAACCATCGTGAATTCACTAAAACTTACCAGTAAGTTATGCTTCATTATCCTGATTGTGACAAAGTTAATCATTTTAAAAACTACTCGTAAAAATAAGCTTATAATAGGATCCTGATAGAGACATTAATTTTCTTGTACAAGAGACATTCATTTTTTTTAAGAACTTTCTAGAAGAAATTTGGAAGTGAACAGTAATTGTAAAATTGTTTTTTTTTTAATTGATTCATGTCCGAATTAAGTGTGTTCTCCCCAATTTATTTGATTAATAATTTCTTTTAAACATTTTTTATCTATTAGAATAAAAATATTTCTAATACCAATTTTCATTTGTACGTTATTAATAATAATTATTATTTTTTATTATTAAATTTATTATTAGTTTAATAAGATTTAAAAATGTAATTTACCTTTGCCAATATGTTTGAATAAGCCCAGGAATAATAATCTTAAAAAAAATAATTCTCGTTATGGTATGATGCAATACCTAGTAGTTTAAAAGTATTTTTCTTTTTTATTTGCGAGTCGTTATATAATGAAGTCAGCGGACTCTTTAGAATAAAAAGTCCTGGTGCCCTTATTAAATAAATTAAAAGCTGATTTCGTCGATAGCATAATTCTCAACTATTAATAGGCCGAGTTGATCAGGAAATATAGCGATGTTTTTAGAATAGAAATACAACTTTCTTCTTGTTTGACATAGCTTGATCAACTCGCGCGCAATTTATATTAGCGTGTAGAGGCCTAGCAAAACGGAAAACGTTATAATATAGTTAGATTAAAATACTAACAAAATGATAAAACTTTTGCACGAGACATTCAGCAAGGTACACTGTTGGTTTAACATTGAGGATGTATCCCGAAAGATATACTCTCAATGGCATAAGAATATTACTCCTATTTAATTTATAAAATACTACTTTGTAGTACTCTCATGGCTTATAATACACATAAAATAATCCAAATTAAATAATCTATAAAATTTATTATAAAACAATCAATCAATTACTATTCTGTCATAAAAGATAATATTTAAATTTAACATTAACTAAATATTCTTATCCATTATCACTTGATCTAACTCTCATAATTATTCAACATCTCAGGTTCATCTCCTAATAATAATAATGATAGACATATTAATACCATGTAGTTAAAAATAATGAAGGGTTTTCCATATATTTAACTACTCTTCCAAAACAATAACAGCTTATTTAACATCACTAAGCTCACCTTGAAAAACAAAAAAATCCTATTGGGATGTATGCAGACTTATACATCCAAATCAAAATATGCTGCAATCTGAGCTTGGTTTGAATAATAAATAGATCATCAAAAAAGTCGAGAAACTGGTTTTTTGAACCGAAATACATTGACTTTCTTCTCAAGTTGAACCTCTCCTCCTTACCTACCAATCATTTTTTGGTATGGAGGTGGGGTTTTGCAAGCCTTAATTCTCAGTGCAAATTATGCAGAATGGATGATGAAACTCTTCAACATTTGTTTTAGACCTGTCCTTTTCTTGTACCACTCAGGTCTTTGATTGTGGACAGTGTGTCAACCAATATCAGGGATGTGTTGTCTGTTAGGAGGTCTATGAAAAATGGCACCTTTTCTATTATTAGACTGGCCATTTTTATAATATTTGCAGTTTGGTTCATGAGGTGTAAGCTTTTATTCAATCAAATGAACCTCAGTGTCTGTCAAGTATACACAAAGTTGATTACTAAAATCAAGAATAGAGACAGACTTTTGGCTCCTGAATGGTGTAAGCTTTTATTCAATCAAATGAACCTCAGTGTCTGTCAAGTATACACAAAGTTGATTACTAAAATCAAGAATAGAGACAGACTTTTGGCTCCTGAATGGTTGTTTCAAGAGACCTGGTCCAAATGCACTTTTCCAGACAAATGAGTAAACACCTCATGTGATCCTTTATTGGTTATCCTAGTCCCTTGTGTAAACTTTTGTATATTTTCATTGTATTTGCCTACAGTTATTCAAAGTATATGTAAATGATTTCACAAATAAATCTTTCTTTTTTTTATTAAAAAAAATAAATTCACTTCATTATTATGTTTCAGAAAATTATTTTTAAAAAAAAACTGAAAATAAATTCTGCAATTTCTTAAATTTTTTTTTTAAAAGAAAATAGAGAATAATTAAATTGTTCATTTGAAAAATAATTTAATTCTCCAATGAAAGCAAGAAAATTAAAATTTTTGCAATGAAAAAAACAACAACGAATAAGGAGAATATTTTCAGGATTCTTAAAATAATACATCTATCTAACTCCTCCTTCTCAATAATTATAAGTCAGATCACAAATTCTTATGAAAAAACATCATATAAAATATTTTTAATAAATTCTAAAAAACATTTCATCTCATATTTTATGGCATTCACAGAAAATATTATATTCTTAATATAATTACAATAGTAAATAATTTAAAATTAACATTGTATAATCTTCATAATCAACAATAATAAAAATATATTATTATAATTATTATAGAAGATCTTGTTAATCATGTGCAATAATATAATGATCCAATTAATTTTTATAACTTGTGTGAGGATAAGAAGATTCAAAAATACTCGGACACATTAACAAATAAGACTCTGCAGACAATATGAATTTCAAAATATTAACAATTTTATTATTATTTAACAATATACTATATTTACAACAATATAAATTTATAAAATATTTACAAAAAAATAACAAAAGAAAATTAATTGGATTAAAATATTTACATAAGAAAACACAATGAAAATAAACATTAAATAGCCTTCACTCTGATTATTTGCTGTATAAAATATATGATACCTTACAATGAGAATACTATTATTTTTCACAATTATGACAATGATATTCCATTATCATTAACATAATAAACTATAACAATAAATAAATACAATTTATTTAATTAATCATTATATGCTTCACATTTTCAGAAGAAAATTATGATTATAGTAATGCCTATTAACTATAAAATTAAAATCATTGCTTATTCAAAATTTAACATATAACATTATCTTAAAAAGACTAACCATATCATTTATATATCAATAAAGTATTTATCTTTACCTTTCAGGTATATTTTAACATTACCATGTAAATTTAAATGAAGAAGAATATAGTTACTAAAATAACTTTACTCTTAACTTGATAAAACTATTTATTTTTAAAATATTTAAAGTAACCCTATAACTTTACTTTTCTACAAGTTCATTTTTCTTATAAAATATTCAAATTATATTAAAAAATTATATATTGCTTGTACATGCTATATTTATTTATTTTACAATCTATTACCATAATATCATTCAGATGTTATGTTTCTCACAATCAAATAAAATATGCATTAAATATTTGAGTTCAGTGATCTCTATTATTCATATTTCACTAGGAATATCAAATCATTCCTTCTCCTCTTTCTCTACAAACAATAAATAATTAAATATCATTTGTGACAAAATTTTTCTTTCCTCTTGCATTCATATACATTGACTATTTTCTACAGTCCAGTTATTATTTTAACCAACTTTTAAACTACCATTTACAATGTAATATCCAATGGCAATTAATAGTGATTATAGTGAGGGATATAAATACAATAATAACTCAAACAAATATGAAACATCATGGTTACAGTGCTTAAGGTCACATTTTTATCATGTAACCTAAATTCTAGTCATGGCTTCTACCTGAGCTCTTAGTGAACTATGGCAAGAACACAACTGATCATCTACTAAATATATGAATCTTTGTTACCTATATTTAATTCTTAACTCACAACAATATAATTCACATATAATATTCATCCTTAATATCCTTAACACCCAGGATTTTGTTTTACAACTAATTTCCCAGACCACTATTCTTCATCTTCCACATTATGAATACTTCTCTTAACATCACAAAGAAATTCTAATTATGTTACATAAAATAATCTTCAAACTACATTTCCAAAATAAATATCTAATATTAAATTCAAGACTGTTCAAAACATTGTATACACAAATGATTTCAATAAAATATCCATTATTATCACATATTCATTCACTTATATTACAGTACTAGATAATTCAGAGATTAATGTTTTCATTTTATTGTATCTAAACTTATATAGTCTGTAATGATATCTTAGAAACTCATAACTATATTGAAAAAAATATGCATACTTAGGCATTCATAAAAATTACTTTAATACTTTTAGATAACCCACAAGGCTTTTTCTACATTTATATTTGCATCTATAAAACAATTAATATACTTTTAAATATGATTCCATCTGACTTTAATATTCAAGCAATATGATAAATGAAATAAAATATACATAAAATATTAAAATGCATACTAATTTACCTTTAATTCCAACAATTATTGGAATTAAATATCCCCTTCTCTTATTGGCCATCCAAACAATAAATAAGTTATAGGTATATTTTTATTTTATCTTTCAGAAAATTAAATTTTCCAATACTTATTAGTTTTCTTTATTTTTAAATAAATTATTTCATATTTAAACCTACATTTATCTTTAAAGAAACATGTTAACTAAATATTATTATTATTATTATTAATATTAATATTATTATTATTATTATTATTATTATTATTAATAATAATAATAATAATAATAATAATAATAATAATAATAATAATAATAATAATAATAATAATTACAACAATACTAAAAAATAGAACAGTTATTAAATTCAAGGCTACTTAAAGTTCACATTTGCTTTCATTCCTCCATCACCAAGTTCACTCCATTGCTATTGATGATGGAAAAGTTTGAACAAAACTTTTCTCTCCCCCATCATGCTGAACAAAACACTATGAGGCACAAAGTTCAATCATTAAAAATCTCTACAAAGTACAGTCCATCCATACCAGATAATTAGTCTATCTAAGTCCATTTTCTAAGCATTTCCAGATAAACAGGTATTTCAGATAAAAAACATTCATTAATATGATTTTCATATTATGTAATAATTTCCCTGTATGTACATTCATTTATGTTGGTCCAAATTTATGGTAAAATATATGACAATTAAATCTATAACAAGGGAAAATCTCTAGGAAATAATCAAAATATTACTTATATCTTAAACAAAACAAGTGAAGAAATAAAAGGAAAAATATTGGCAAAACTATATATCAAATGTTTAAATGATAGACATTTTAAATAGTTAGAAGGATGCAGTAATAATATTGATATTTAAAATAAGGTTTTGTAGAAGATCTTTATTAAGATAATTACAACTCATCTACAATAAATTTTGGATTCAAACAAACCCAAAAAACAAGATGGCTTTAAAAGTGGATTTAGCACAATGCATCATATTTATGTAATGAGAAATTTTTTTAAAAATCAATGAGTATAAGTTATTATTTTTTGAATTTGTAGATTAAGAAAGGCATTTAATCCTAGTATTTTCACAGCAATTAAAGTGTAGGCATATAAAAATATAGATCTGGAATAATGTCATACTCTGAAAAACATTTATTAAAATGCTATAAAAGAGATTAAATTATGTAGTGACTCTAACAAGGTTAAATAACTGGATGATTGGTCTTCAAAATGTTTTACCGTAGTTTACAAGAAATATTTTGTTGATTAAAATGGAAAGTTAAGTAAATAAAAATGTATGAAGATTATTTAAGCCATCTATATTTTGCATGTAATGTGACTGTCTTTGAAAATAATACTTTAGAGATTCAAAAAATAATGTGAGAGTTTTTAGAAGAAAGTAAGAAAATAGGACTAAAAATAAAGGCTAAAAAACTAAAGTAATGTTCAGTGGATTTTCACAGAAGAAAACATAAACAATAATAATAAGAAATTAGAAGAAAATTACAAATATTTTGGTCAGATTATTCCTACTGATGGAAATATAATGGATAAAATTAATCATCAAATTAAATTTAGATAGAATGATTTGGGTAAAAATAATTTAATTTTAAAAGAAAATATGTATATGAGTTTGAAAAGGAAGATTTTAATAAATGTCTTTTACCAGTTTAGACATTTAACCAAAAATCATTATAGAGACTTTAGACTACACAATGAAGTGTATATAGATATAAGCTGAGACAAACAAGAATACATCAAAAATAATATTCATTTGATCAGAAAACAAATGGGTATTATTGATGTCATTGAAAGAATTAAAAATTGAAATGGAACTAGGCTAGACAAGTAGAAGATATCATAATAAATGAATAATAATTTTTTTAAACTTAATTCCAAGAGATTGTAAAAGATTTAGAGAGACAACAAATGAGATGGATAGTTGAAATAAAAATATTTTCTGGAATGATATAGAGAAAGAAATTAAAATTCAAAAAAATTAGTTTAAGATGATGATGATAAAACAGGAAAAACTCACTATACATATGTCACACACAGCAAGCTAGAGTAATCAATGGATGCCAGAAGGCTTATGCATAAAATCCCCATCTAGTGCCTACTCATCCAATATCCCCAGACTAGTTTCTGGCTTGTGGCCTTCATCAGTGATGAGCCTTGGATCTGAGAGCACTGCACCTAGATCTTAGGATCTAATGCAACCCTCCAGAAGCCATCTTTTATCTCCATTTAACTACAAAACTATGAGTCTTAAACTGAAAACATCTTAATGTTCTCAATCCAAGCCAATCAGCTTATGTAGTCATATGGGTCTGAACTCAGTTCAGTACCCATACATTTTGGTGTCTTTGGTTCTTTAATAACCATAGCCACCACTATCCCATTAGGCAGGATTGTTTTTAAGCCAATAAACATCACATGACCACCATCTCTTATGCTTGGGTATAACTGTTGTTAAAACAGACAAAACTCACTATACATATGCTACACACAGCAAGCTAGAGTAATCAATGAATGCCAAAAGGCTTGTGAGTTTTGCCTGTTTTAACAACAGTTATACACAACCATAAGAGGTAGTGGTCATGTGATGTTTTTTGGCTTAAGATGATGATGTATAAAACAAAAATGAAATAATAATGAAGGGGGGAACTAAGCACAGTTCATTTATATGATCTATCCAGACTTGTATTTATCAAAAAAAAATTTACTTGAGCATGAGATTATGACAAGATTAAATTGTTTAAATTGAATATTAAAAATATATCAAATGTGTGATTTTAATAAAACATAATAACTAATACAGAGTGTTAATACAGTAATATAAACATATAGGGTTTTCCAACAAATTCATTATTTTTAAAAAAAATTACTTCCTTAATTATTGCTAAACATATATATATATACCATATAATAAATCAATACATATCCACTAATATAGTAATCATAATTAATTGTTTAAAGCATTTGTAATTATTATTACAAAAATGAGTTAAATAGTTGATAATTTTTAATAGATGATTGTCTCTCTCTCTCTCTTATTATATATGTAATTTTAGAATTTAGATACTTTTCTATTTAAAATTACTTAAATAAATAATGATAGGAATATGTCATCAATGATAGGTAAAATGTTGAACAATCTCAGAAATTTTATGATAATAATTAATTATTCAACTTTAACATATTTTCTTTTTCAAGTTTATTTAAAGACATTATTTCCCAGGAGCTACTATATTAGATTTGTTTCTGTTTTTTTTTTTTTCATTGCATTTTTTATATTTAGTTTAAGTTATTGTTTTTATATTATCATTCAGATTACTTTGTGCATATGTAATATGTTATATACTGATGACCTAATACAGAATGTAATAAACCTGAGAAAAAAGAAGTTACTATTATATAATAAAATTGAAATTCATTTTAAATTTAAGCATTATTAGAGTTTTTAATTTAATATTCATTTATAAATTGGAAATTTTTATAGATAACTCTTTAAACTTTTGACATCAAGTTTATTACATTCCTTACATAATTACAATTAAAATTACACATACAGTTTTATCTGTGATATTTCATATCCTCTAGTTCCAAATATATATATTGTAAGGGTCATTTACAACTTATGTAGACACTCATGTACATGCTTATTTCCAAGTCAGTACTCTCTAATAAACAGCTTAACATAATATTTATAAAAAATTAACACACATATATTAGTAATGTCAATTAGAAAGCATTAGCTTTAAATAATAATAAAAAAATTCCCTAACTAGACATAACAATTAAAGATTAAAGATTTTTCACATGTATATATAAAATAAAAATTTACCTATTGTTTAATAATCATGGAAACTAACCAAGACTTGAACTTTAAAACCTGAAAATGATTTAAGTTAAGCATTTCCAAGCAATTCATTGTTCAAAAGATAAAAATTTATGATTCAATTACTTAATTGAAAACACTAACTTAACAATTAATATATAAAAAAAACCTTGTGAAGAAAATTAAAAGAAAAATACTGTAGTGCATTTTTTGAGGATTCAAAGATGAGAATCCCTAAAAAAAGATGACTGACTAAGTCAAAGAAATTATTCATTTACATACCCTTTGTCAACAAGAAATTCATCTATAATATTAGTCAGTAATCATTCAGGAGAAAATAATCATTATTATTATTAATTGTGAAAATTATAAGGGAATAGCAGCATATCATTCAAATATTATCAGAAGAGTAATTTTGCATATGTTAACATATATATATATATCACAGACCCACATTTTAAAACTTTTTAACAATTGTTAGCATATATATCACAGAACTGCATTTTAAAGCTTTTTAACATTAAATAATTTATAAGCAAGAATATTTAAGTTATTTAAAGGTTATTCCCATGTTTTTCGGCTAAACAACTTGTTGTGGAGATCTTGTGGAGATGCTTATCAGAAGATGTAAATATTAATTCATCCATCAAATGCCTAATTAAGATGCCAAAATTCTATAAAATAATATTCTACTTTAATTTCAATATATCAGCTTACAGAGAATGGAATATATGCTATGAGAGGGCAGCACCTTATGGAACCCAACCGACAACACTCACTCTATCAATGTATGAATTCCAGGAGTATGAATCTACAAGATCAAGGGACTTTGCTATAAGGTATAGTAATATTTTATATGACATTCAAAAGACAAAAGTGTTGTTTAAACCATCCAAATGAACTGTCTAAATTCCAAACTTTATCTCTGAATAATGGGGAAGCATATGTCTAGTTTAGACCATTTTATTTATCAAATCACAAAACGAAAAGGAGGGATTTCAACTCATGAGGTGAATAAATAGTTTTATTTGTAATTAATAAAATGTAGGTTTCCCTTCCAGAACAAGCTTGACAGATCAACCAACTTAATATGGGAAGTAAGAGTTTACATTACCCACATTAAGAACACTATATAAAAGACAGAATTATTTGTTAACTTGTTATACTAATTAACTAATTTTTTTTTTTTTTTCAGTATGAAAACTAACCTTCTTGAATGCATGTGCTTTACTGTCAACAGTAGATTATTAATATATAGGGGTTTCTTTTCCAAGAAAGATAGACTTTGTCAATTGGAATGAACTGCAAGAGCACCATTCATTATACTACTGTTTGGGTTTAAATTTAAGCTTGTTAGAATTTTTATGTTGAATTTTAATAAATTTGTAAATATTTAGTATCAATGATGCATACCTAACAGGGATAGAAAGGGGATGGTTTGAATTATCAATTATCTTATTAAATGTTAGAGATGCATCTCTGGCACTTATTAAATTGCTGTTAAGATTTCAGTTTGAATAGTTATTAATATTTCTTTGTTAAATTAAAATATAATGAACTATTTTGAAACTTTAAGAAGTCTCTGATATATCAAAACCATTCTATTTTAGTACAACCACATATTGTTTAAATTATATACACAAATATATATATTTTTTCTGATTTATCAAAACCATTCTATTTTAGTATAACCACATATTGTTTAAATTACATACACACATATTTTTTTCTCTGATTTATCAAAATCATTCTATTTTCGCATGATTATACATTATTTAAATTATATGCATACACACACTCTTTTTCCTTATGTCATATTTTAGCAAGATCATTAATTCATTGCACTTATATAAAAGTGAGGATATTGTTATGTATGTGGATTCACCCCTGAAGAGAGTTAACCACAACTTCCCACTGAATTTGAATTCTGTGGCATAATGGAATATGAAAGAGGGGTAGGAAATGGGTGAACTGGTCTAAATTGTGTTCAGATTTAATGGGTAATTATTTGAGCTAGCCATTGGAGATGAATGCAATCACTGATCAGACTTTTCATTGTATCACTCATGGCATCCTACAGGAAGACCCTAGGTCCAACCATAGTAAATGCAATTCCCCTCATCCACAAGGAAACTGAACCATTACAATATATATAAATTGAAAAGCCAAAAAACACAGTTAAGAACAAATCATTGTCTGTGCATTAAAAATAAAAATTAAGAATAAACATATTGGCCATAAATATGAATAAATGTTCAAACTGCTGGTATGTTTGTATTTTACATTTTATTATGGCATTTATTTTTTTATCTATTAAAAATTGATATATATAAATTGAACCATATGCTTTAAAAAATTTTTTATAGATTATAATAAACAAATTTCCTCTTTCTCATCCTCCTCCTCCTTCTTGAAGAATTATTATTATTATTATTATTAGCGTGTAGAGGCCTAGCTAAACGGAAAACGTTCTTTGTTATTTTTGTTATTTTGTTGGAAGAAAATATTAAATAATTTTTTATAACTTTATTTGTAAGTATATAATTTATCATTGGATTCAATTGATTTTACTTGGATTGCTCTAATTTTAAAATTATGGGACCTTATAGGAAAGCCTGTCCTCTGTGTAACGATTTAATTTACGGAAGCCAAAAAAGTGTTAAATGCTCAATGGATTGTTCTTTTAAATTTCATATTGATTGTTTAATATCTAATAATATGGATATTCTTAGAAATAATGGCCAGGATAATTTTGTATGTCCAGCTCATTTAGAAATATGTGAAAGTCTACAAGCATCTAATATAACTGCTAGAAATTCAGTTATAGAAACGACTGTCTGTGGAAAATGTTTGACTGAGATTAATGCTGATGAGTTAAAAATTGTTTGCGGAAAAAAATGTAATAGATCTTTTCATTTAATGTGTATGCAACTAGAAACTATAGATTTAAATTTATTAGTTGATAAAGATTTCAATAATTTTGTGTGTGTTGATTGTCAAGATTTTATTCAGGAAGAAAATATTTCTTGCTACGAAACAATGTTAAATGAGAGTGCTCCCCCCTCTGGGCAAGAAAATAGCCATGCTTGTAATCATTGTTGCAGAACTTTACAGGAGCAGATATCTAGTTTATTGTCCACTATAACTGATTTAGCTAAAAAGATTGATTTTCTCGCTAGCGAGAATCAAAATTTGAAAACTATTATTATTAATAGAGATTTTAAAATAAACGAAAAAATTTCTGGAGATAATATACCATTAGTTTCTAAAAAAAAATTTTCTAGAATAGACAAAGATTATTGTGTTTCCCCTTCTCCCACTTCTGAAGACAAAGGAAGTCAAAGTCAAATTTCTATTTTTACTTCTGAAAAAGAAGGTGTGAATGAAAGTCCAAAAAGTATAGACATTAAAAAAATAAAAATTAGGAAAAGTTTGCCTTTACAAAATAAATCAAATAAAGAAAAAATTGTGGAAAATGTTGCTTCTATGGAATCAGGGGAAATGATTGCTGAAAATTTATGTCATCAACAATCTAATTTTGAAAGGGGAAATATTATTTCTAATAATGCTGTTAAAAAGTGGACAGACGTTTTAACTCAAGGTCTAACTGTAGAAAATAAAAATGTTAAAACAGAATATTTTAAAAATACAAAAGTTAATGGCAGCGGGCTTCATTTAAAAAAAGACGTTGATTTAGACGGTTTTGAATTAGTTACACACAAGAAAAGGAATGCAAAATCTAATGCATTTAACAAAAATGCTATAATAGGAAATCTTGCTGACACACGATTAAAAGCTATTCCTGTTAAACAAAAATATAAAAGATTCTTTTTGACTAGATTAAATCCAGAAGTTACATCAAAAGATGTGATTGCTTACATAACAGGAAAGTTAGACACAACTGTGGTATGTCATAAGTTTATACCTGCAAATAAATTTTATTCATTTTATATTTCTGTCAAAGAAAATGACGTGAGTGAAATAATTAATTCAAATTTTTGGGCGTCAGGCATTTATATATATCCATTTTATGGGAAATTAAATAAAGATTTAATTGTTAATGAACAAATAAAGGATCAGGTAGTTGAGGATAATATTGGTGATGTATAATGGATTATTGCATTTATAAAGATTGGGAAAATAAAAATTCATCACATAACAATGGTAATAATAAGTTAATTAATAAAAGTAACATTTTCTGTTGTTATATGCAAAATGCTAGAGGGTTAAGAACTAAATGCCAGTTATTGAAACATGCTGTTCTTGCAGAAGAATATGATCTAATAGCATTGACAGAAACATGGTTGAATGATCAATTTGTTACTGATCAGATTGTGGATCATAGATATTTACTTTATAGACACGATCGTGTAAACTCTAAGCTTTCAAGAGGTGGAGGTGTTTTATTGGCAGTTAAAAACAACATTGTAACAAAGCAAATAAATATAGAACTAAATTTTTTTGATTCTATTTGGATTGAAATGGTATTAGGATCTCAATTGTTTTTGGTTGGGAATATATATATTCCTCCTTATATTAATATAATTGAACTAAATAATGATTTGGAGAAATTGGAAAAATATTTACTTAATTATAAGCACAATATTTTGATCTGTGGTGACTTTAATGCACGATATGTAATGACAGCAGATGAAATAACTGGATTATGCAGTAATGAAATAAATAAAGGACAAAGAATTATAGAATTTATGAATATAACTGGTGTAGTGCAAAGAAATCAGTTAAAAAATAATAATGGATGTGTTCTAGATTTTATATTAATTAACTTTAGTGACATAGATGTGAGGCATAGTGTACAGCCATTATTGAAGGAAGACTCTCATCATCCAGCAATTGAGTTTTTTGTTTATGTCAAACACATATCATTAAATAAGGGTATGATAACTTCAAATAGAAATTATAAACTTGGTGATTATTATAATTTATATTGTGACATCAAGTATGCTGATTGGGACCAAATATATTGTTCCCCAAATGTAAATGAGGCAGTATATCTATTTCAAAAAATTATGCAAAACATTTTAAACAATAGAATACCATTATGCTATGAATCATCTAAAAAATATCCTCCTTGGTTCTCTAAGAAATTGATTTGCATTTACAAAAGAAAACATAAGCATCATAAGTTGTTTAAGAAATCAGGATCAGTAATATGTTATAATAACTTTATAAATTTTAGAAGATTATTTAAAACCATAGAAAAAATTGATTTCAAAAGATATATTGAGAAACTAGAGGACAACATAAAGTGCAATTCAAATTACTTTTGGTCATTTATTAAAAAGCATTCCGGTGTAAAAAATAAAATGTCAATTGACAATGGGAGTCTTACAGCTGATGATTTTGCCAACTACTTCTTATCATGTACAGAGAAAAATGTGACATCTAAATCACATATAGTTAAATCTGCTTTTAAAAGTAATGATTTGATAGTTATTGACTCATTAAATTATAATGACATTTTATTAGCAGTAAAACAGCTTAAAAATAAAAAAAGTTTTGGATATGATATGCTACCTGTTTTTATTTATAAAGGATGTGCGGAACTGCTAGCTCCAGTGCTTTGTTATATTTTTAATATCTCTTTACAGCAAGGTATTTTTCCTGATTCGTGAAAAGTTGCAAAAGTTATACCAATACCAAAAGTCAAATCAAATGATGTTAGTAATTATAGACCTATTTCATTATTATGTATAGCTGGAAAAATCTTTGAAAAATGTGTGTATAATAAAATAATAGATAAAGTATGTAATTCTTTATCTAAAACACAACATGGCTTTATCCCAGGTAGATCTGGTGAGACTAATTTGATAAATATTCAAGATGCTATTGCAAATGCAATTGATAACAGATTACAGCTAGATGTGATTTATTTTGATTTAAGCAAAGCATTTGACCGAGTAGATCACTCTAGATTGATTAGTAAGTTGCACACGATTGGTTTTAGTTGTGAACTTTTGCAATGGTTCATATCTTTTGTCTCAAATAGACATAATTTTGTATCTTTTGGGTCTGCAAAATCATACACATATTTTAGTAATGCTGGAGTGCCTCAAGGAAGCATACTTGGACCATTGCTTTTTTCAGTTTATTCTTTGGATATAGAGCAGTGTGTAAGTGGTTCTGACATTCTCTGCTTTGCAGATGATATTAAACTGTATAAAACTATTAAGAATTTTGATGATCAGAAGATTTTGCAGTCTGATATCAAAAAATTTCAGGATTGGTGTGTGGGAAACTATATGGAAATTAACATTGGAAAAAGTTGTGTCATATCGTTTTCTAAAAAATCATCTACAAGTCTGTTTAATTATACACTAAACTCAAAAAGTATTTTAAGAAAAGAAGATCATAAAAATTTAGGTATTATTTTTAATAATAATGGAACAATAATAATATTCAAAATATTATTACAAAAAGTTATAAAATAATGGGTTTAATTCTCAGAAACTGTCAAATGTTTAAGAGAAATACATGTGTGTATTTGTTTCATACATTGGTCTTACCTATTTTAAATTATGGATCTTTGATCTGGAACTCATCTAAATTAAATAATAGATTAGCACTGGAAAAGGTTTATAAAAATTTTTTCAGATACATTAAATCAGAAATAATATGTGACAACAATGCACTCTACAAAAGACGAATCTATACTGATATGAAGTATTTAAAAAAAATTACATCAGGTATAATAGATGTGAGAAGTTGCCAGACAACATTATCATTTAAGGTGAAGATAAAGGATACAAGATCAAAAAATTTGTATAATATTCCAAAATTTAAAAGTGAAACATTAAAAAATTCAGCATTAGTAAGATTACCTAGATTGTACAATAAGTACTTTAATACTGTTAATATATTTGAAACAGATGATAGAACATTTAGGACTACTGTGCAAAAAACTCTGCAAATGATTTGTGAACTAGATTAGCTGTGCATTTTTGTTTGGATGTAAAATCTGTTAAATGTACTATATTACATTAAATTAAATTAAATTATTATTATTATTATTATTATTATTATTATTACTACTACTACTACTACTACTACTACTACTACTACTACTACCACTACTATTATTATTATTATTGTTGTTGTTGTTGTTCTTGTTGTTATTGTAATAATAAAGTATTAAGCTAAATGTTTTAATATTATGGATTAAAATAAGTTAGCCTATTTTGTTCTTAGTTCTTTAAAAATACTTAGATTATTTTAATATTTGCTTAAAAGAATAAAATCAATAGTTTGAATGCAAAGAAAAAATTAATTTAAAACTTGCTGTGTTTCAGGTAAATGCAATTAACAAAATTATTATATGCTGTATAAAAATGGTTATTTACTCTGATAAGATCTTTGTTTGTTGATTGCTTTTTTAATAAACAGTTTTAAATGTTAGTTTATGTAAAAGTGTTTAAAATCAGAATTTAGAGACATTAAGCATTACTAACTGGGATGTATTAATTTAAATCAGTTTTAAATGTTAGTCATTAATTTATTTTCATTGTTTTAAAATAATGGATATATTTAGTGCACCTGTGAATGTATGGATGTGAATGCAGGTAAAATTTAAAAGGTTATTACAAATAGTAATATTTTAAAACAACGGATATATGCAATATTATAAGCTTTTATAGAGAGTGTATTTTAAATAAAGTGTAACATATATATATATAAGTCAATAAGTTTAAATTTTTTAAATAAATCATTTCTTTAATCATTAAATTCAATTAATAAAGTTCATTTGTATTTTACTTTTTGATCTAGATGTCACATTATTGAATAATCTGGATTGATAAAAGTCAAGGTTAAATTAATCAAGTGTAAAATATAAAAATAAGCTAATAATTTATATATTATGACAAAATATTGTAAGAGGATTTGTTAAAATATATTACATCATAAAAAATGTAATGGAAAATATTGATGTGCATGATTTCTATTTAATTAGTTTTGAATTTAATTGATTAGTTTTAATTTAACTTTTTTTAAATCAGTTTAAAAATTTTAAGTTTGATTTTTTTATCATATCCATGGTTGAACAAAAGATTAAAAAGTCATCCATTGCAATATTACACCCAAAGTATATGTTCAGCTGGCTTATCAAATAATAAATCCTATAAAAATGCTAGAAAATCCTAGTAATTTTCAAAAAAAGTCAATGAACAACAGAGAGTATGTGAGGAAAAGTATGTTATTTATTCTTATATTAAAGCATTAGCTAAATTTGAACTTTTGCTATAATAATCATCTTCAATGATTTAATTACCCTTTTAATTAATTATTAACACTAATTTTAATTGCTAAATAAGTTATTATATTTATAACAAATTAAAATAATATAAAAATGATTAAAAAGAGGAGTGACATTTATTTATAATGAAAGACAAAATCATAAAAATTAATCTTTTAAGTACTTTGAAAAAAACTTTATTTAGATATTTTCATGCTAAAATGAATAAGCTAACATCAGATTAACATAATTATCCATTCCAAATTCATCTATCTAGTCATTACAATAGTTTTCTAAATTACTTATTTGCTTTAAATATATTGCTTTACATTTAAAAAAAGAAAAAAGTAATTTAATTTAAGTTTATGTCATAGTATATATTATTAAATGCCAACTTATCATATAAAACTTTGTTAATTAATATTCTCTTTTTGCCCACTTCTCCAATTTGTATTACAATTAAAAATATGTTACAAAGGAACCATATATTATTCAAAATATCTACTATCAACTCTTGTCATCTTCAAATTTGTTAAATTTAATTGCAAACATTTTTTTAAAAAAAATCTCTGCTATAAATCTTTGTATATGTGCTTTCTCTGCCTTAATGAAAGACTTATATATTGTCATATCATTTTAGGAAAATAATGAAAAGGACTTGAATGAAAAGAGATAATTTTCTTTATAAAGGGAAAAGAATTTAATCTTTAATCTGAAGAAAGATATATTTATTTTATATATATTTGCTCTATTTAAAATTATTTATAATTATAATTTATGTATTATATTATTATTATAAATGTTTATAATGATGGTGTCCAAGAAGTGAAAATGAGTGAGATATATGGTAGAAGGATCTACGAGTTAATTTTTACTATTATTCTGGAGTTCTCTGAACTATTGTTTAAGTTTAAATAAGCATTTATTTTTATAGCGCTGTGTTATAAATTGTAATACATTAAAGATCAACCTTGTCAAGCTATTGTGCATGCATGATTTTACCCAAGATATAACAGCCTTTTTATGTATTTGATATAAGTATTTATAAGCAAAAGTATTATGAATGTCAGCGTGTTTGTGAGAATTTTAGATAGCTTATAAATTGAATGTTGTCAACATTATGCAATAACAGTTTCATTGGTGTACACTAGTGTTAGACTGAAGGGATGCATCATATGCCTTCTGTATGTGCATGTGAGAGATATAATTATTTAATTATTATTATCATCATCATCATCATTATTATTATCATCAGCTAGTACTATTAGTGGTGTTCTTTTAAACAGTTTTAGGTGGATATTATATTGCTTTTTATATGCATTTATTCCCTCCATAAATGAAAATATTGCTTGTTTATTTATGGCATTGTTTGCACATAATTATCAGGTGCTCATTCTTATTTTATTTGTCTGTACTTTCATTATCCCCTTTGCCATAGAATTTCAATGTTAAAATGTATTTCAGTATATTGCAAATGTCTAAAGGCATGTTTGTCTTATAATTCATTATTACCTCTGCTATAATTTTAAACTTAAAATATATTATAAGTGTCGAGCATATTTATTTCCTTGCCCCAATATAGTGATATATAAATGTATTATTTATCTTGCATAGTATTTGTCATAATTCTTTTAAAACCTGATTTTTCAATCCTGTTTTGATCATGAATATCTTATTAATGACCTGGATACAGGCATATAGATGCATTGTTATTACTCTATGGGTATAATGTTTGAAATAAAGATCCATATTAGATAAATGGGAGAACTTTTGAATAATGAAAATTACTTATAAATTTTAGGAATGTTTTATGAAAGATACATTCATATGTAAAATTTATTAATATTTGTGAGTATAATATATTAAATTATTAAAAAAATAATGCTCATTTTAAATTAAGATTATATTGTATAGAAATTATTATATATTGTAAATAACTATTTTTTGTATTAATTAAATATGTTTTTGTTTGGGAAAATGCATTCTTGAGATTGTCCAACAATAAATAACACATTTGGAACATTATAATAAATTAAAAATGCATGAATAAATAGAATTAAAATATTTTTCTTGAAATTGAACTCTACTAAACTACTAGAGAAATGTTAATACTTCAATTACTCATTGGCTAAAAATATAAAAAGCAAATATTTAATAAATAATTATTGTATAAACACTTTCAAAATGAATATCTTGTTTTGACAAAATTTGTTCAAATTAATGAACTGTTTTTAAAATATTTTCATAAAGAGAAATGTCAATAGTTGTAAAATTTACCCCAAGGAAAAACCACCAATTATCTGCTAAAACACAATTAAAAATGAAGAAAAACAACTTGATTCAACTTTAATTAATTATTTTTTAAATTACTACATTAATAGATTTATTCTAAAAGGACAAAATTCTATCATAATTTTTATTACTTAAAATAACCTGTATATTTATACTTTACGTTTGTCTTCAATATTATAATATCAAATCATGCTTTCACACTTCCAAAGTAAAGCTATAACAACAAATTGAAAACTATTTTTATTAAATGGCTGAGTGCTTTCAAGAAGATGTACTTCTCATATTCATAGCCAGTTATGATCCTTTCTTTGGAATCATTATATAAATAAATCTGATATGCAAATTATATGCAAATGAGTCACTAAGACCATCTTTTAAATATTGCAAAACATGCATCCTTACGATTAATGGCGAAAGAGTCCTCTGCTATAAAGTATGCTTCTTTTACCTTTCACTTAATATCATGTCTCTCAGTACAAACTAATTTTGCAGATGTGGGTTCGAACATGTGTCCTGACACACCTATCTCAAGTAATAGGCTTATTAACAACACTAAGGATACTATAGCTTCTGATCAGACCCCACAGGCTGTGTACAGAGTGGCATGCTCTCATAATGGATGCAAAGCATCATACTATGGTGAAATGAGAGCCACCATAGCTACTAGGATATCACAACACAAGTATAGATACAATAAGGCACATATGAATCCAGAAAGCACTTCAAATTTTGCTCAACATCAAAAATTGTCAGGACACGTGTTCGAATCCACATCTGCAAAATTAGTTTGTACTGAGAGACATGATATTATGCGAAAGGTAAAAGAATCATACTTTATAGCAGAGAACTCTTTCGCCATTAATCGTAAGGATGCATGTTTTGCGATATCTAAAAGATGGTCTTAGTGACTCATTTGCATATAATTTGCATATCAGATTTATTTATATAATGATTCCAAAGAAAGGATCATAACTGGCTATGAATATGAGAAGTACATCTTCTTGAAAGCGCTCAGTCATTTAATAAAAATAGTTTTCAATTTGTTGTTATAGCTTTACGTTGGAAGCGTGAAAGCACGATTTGATATTATTACTTAAAATAATAAATTCTTACATTATCCCTTGGGATTTTCACTATAGAAGCACATAAAAATTTAAGTCAACTTTTACATCATTTTAAAATCTCTAATTGAATAAAATTTCTAAACTGTGTCTTTGTTAAATTTTAAAAACTTTGAAAAAATTTTAGGTAATAAAATATTTTTTTATGTATTATTATTATTATCTATTTTCCTTGTTCTCAATAAAATAAAAGTTCTCATAATAGAAAAACATGAGCAAACAGGATTGTACAGTTTAATATTATTTAAATTATATAATTATATATTAACATTGATGCTTTGTGTATGTGTGTGTATACTTGTGTTGGAGAGAGGCTATTACAAACATTGATTATCATAATTAATAATTAAAAAATATATTTGTTATACAAGTTCCATATTTTATTAATTTTAAAATCCCAGTTACTATATGATGTTAAAAGATAATCAAGTATTTTTAATACTATAATGTAAAAAGTATTAAGACAATGTGAGTTACCATTAAGCTTGGTAGCTAAAAACCAAATTTTTATAAAGAATATTTTGTAGAATTATATTATCTTCATGGTGATAAGTTTTACATGTAATGTGATATTGTTGTTTAGTAGAGAGGGACTCCTAACAACTTGCATTGTAATTTTACTGATATTTTAGCCTGGATAGGCATATTTTGTGATACAACATATACTGATGTTAAGTATACATTAGTCTCCATAGCTATAAATATTTGTTTTACTATTGTTTGATCATACAGTATAAGATATATCCTGATGATTTGTATTTTAACCTATAAAAGATAGGTGGTATATAATGTCATATAAAATTATATGATCTGAGTATTCTTACAGTTTTAGTGTATAAGGGAAATATTTTATTATATTGGTAAAGAAATGATAAAGTTTATATAAAACAGATACATATTTTGAAAGACTATATGATAATTGACAAAGATCATATAAAGCATGTTTTCACTAGTTGCTTAATAATTAGTTAATACTGAAATTTATTTAATAGTTGCAAAACAACCTTCTTCAATGAATTTCTTGTCCAAACAAAACATAAAATAGTTGCAAAACAACCTTCTTCAATGAATTTCTTGTCCAAACAAAACATAGAGACACATATATACATTTTTTAACATATGTTAAATTTACAGAAAACTTCTATATTTTAAAAATCATACAAAATCTTTTAGGATATAGAATTTTAGGAGAGCTTATTTATTATTGTTATACTTCTACTTTGTAAATAATTGATTTTACATTTATTAAATTATTTTAACTTTCATCCTTCATATTTTTGTACTCATTATCTAATTAGTAATTTAGGGTCATATGATATTATCATATTTTGTTTATTTAAAGATACACTGATTTTTAGAAATAACATTATTGATATAAGTCCCTAATCCTAGCACTTATAATTTAAATATTAAAGCCTAGTTGCTATAAGATATGGTTTGAATACAAAAAAATGCTCTTTGTGATTCAGCCGTATCTATTATAAGATCTATAATTAAATAATAAAATTCTAAGAGACTTATTTATTATATTCAAATATTTAAAACCCTGAGATAATATCAGATTGATCTGCTAGCCAAATCAATATTATTAGATTTATTTATTCTGCATTACACAATTATATTTATTTTCATCAGGCTGAGATATTTTTATTAATACACCTTTATCTTATTTTAAATATTTAAACTAAAAAAAATTGTTTATATTAAAAGAGGGGTTTGCTTATTACTAAATAAGTTAAAATATTTGCTAGGCACCATCTGATTACATATTTCATCACTTACAATTAAATGTAATTACCAATTATGACTAATCAATAAAATGCTATTGAACTTTTCAACACACATGTATTTACTAGATTACTATGGTAACACAAAATGACATTTATAATAGCTGCTCCAGTTTTATATATAAGGGATTAGCAGGTGTAGATGTAAACACAATCTCATTTAAATATGTTTAATTCTTTATTTCAAGAAAGTTTTATTTTAATACCCATGCAAATGATGAATGTTTAAGTCAAATATTTGCAATATAAATTAAATATAGTATTTTTTCAATGTTATATAAAATTTATAGTTTTGATAATTAACATTTATTTGGATTTTCTTCATGTTTTTCATTTATGTTCCAAAGAATGGACAAAGTGTGAAGGGAGAGAAAAAATCTGTCTGTTTAGGTAACAATTGGTGGTCATCATAATAACAATTGCTTCCTCTTTGGAAATATTTTATTTTGTGCAACAAATTGAAGAAAACTTTTTGTTTTATTACTTTAATATATGAACTACAGTTTTTAAGATAATATTAATTATTCATAATTATTTATTCATATGTTATTAGTTTAGATTTAAATATTTTCAGAATTTTGGGGTATAAAAAAAAGAAAAGAAAAATTAAAAATTTTCTTTATTCTGAATTATAATTCCATAACATCAAAAAGTCATATCAAACAGTATGTCATTGATAATAATCATAAAAATATTATGATTAAGGTAACTTTAATTTATTATTTTTTAGTATAAAATATTGGTATTGGATTATTTGAACCAGAAATCAGGTAATATATATATAATATTTATTATGTGAATATTTATGTAAAGGTATCATAGAGAAGTGAATATATTTATTATAATCTGAATATGATTATAAAATATATAATTGATCTCTGAATAAGTTAAACGTAACTAATTTAGTATATTTATGATAAGTTGTATATCATAAACTACTTGGTTGTTTTTATTTTAATCTTCTTGGTATGTTTAAAGTGTGAAACATTAAGAATAAGTTTGGATTTTATTTAAAGAAAGATTGAATATTTATTTATGATGTCTAAGATTTATACTAAGTGTTTGATAGAAAAGTAGTGGTTCAGGAAAATAGTCTCATTGAAAAATCCTGTAGTGAGAAGAATGTATTATTAATAATATAGTCAAAATGAGTTAGAATATTTGTGATACATGGATAGTAGCATTTTTTTTCAAATCTGTAAAAACTTAAAAGAAAAGCCAAGACAGAAATTAAGATAGACACAAGAAAATGTGGCCTTAAGTTATGTATTTCATAATATTGTTTTTTATAGTTTTATAAGATATCCATCTCTCACTTATAATCACAAAATTCACACTGGTATATACACCATAGTAGGAATCATATATTTGAGCAATCATAGTAGCTAAACTTTCAAATGATGACAAGATTATTAATATAATGCAAGAAGAATTAAATGTGGAACAAATAAAATGTTGAAAAAATATAAAAGTAAAGATTTTATGAATATTTTTTATATTAAATTTTAGAGATCAAATTATAGAGTGAATGTTGGAGTTCTAAGAGATGTGATTAAAATAAAACCTGATAATGATTGATATTATTGTCAACAATATAATAACATACCATATCATAATGAATGTTTGATAAAGTAATGATGATAAAATATATTTTAAAATATTTAGAGTGTGATAATGTATAAGTTGATGTTATTGATATTTTTCATATGGAATTATTAAGGAGTATCTTAATATTCACAGAACTGAGTGTGAAAGATATTATATTCTAATTGTAAATAATTTTAAAGTGAAGTGAAAATTATTTATTTCTTATAAGTATTTTTTAAGTTAATTTTAAGTTTTGCATACTATGTTAAATATTTTTAAGTAGATATAATATTTGTAATTTTTCTTAAATTTTGTACTACTGTTGTAATAAAATGTTATTTTTTAAAAATTAACAAAGTGTTGAGAGTCTCTTTTCTTTTTATTTCCAAGTCATTATGCATCATCCTAACCACACATATATTGTAATAATTAAAGATATCTGGTCTTATTTGCACATAATCTAAAATAATAGATAAGAAAAATATTATGATTGTTGAAGATATTTGATATTGAATCTAAAATATTAAGTAATATAAATTTTCTTTATCATACTTGAGGATTATAATGAAGACTGATGACTAGAATGCATATAAAAAATAAAATTAGATTATAATGCATAGTGCTAAAAATTATGTTACATTTGTTGATGATAGTAAATAATGCCCAGTATTGGTTAATAATTTTTAATTAGTTTTAGTCAAATTTTATAAGAAAAGTAGTTAATGATTTTGAAAGGGAAGAACTAATGAGCATATTTGTTTTTTAATTATTATTTTAACTGTAGCTAGATGTACATAAATTCCCTCTTTACATTTAGTTATGTAAATTATTTTATTTATTTTAAGAAGCAATAATAATTACCTGAGATGTTAATTAAGTTATAAAATGTTAGTAAAGGAGATATATAATTATTTTAATAGAGAAATAAATTTGATATTGTATTAGAATTTAATTTAACTTAAAAAATTTTAATGTGAGATATAATTTGTTTAGTTTAATGATCAATCATGAGAGTGTCATTAATATTTTAGTGGACTAACATTTAGTGATATTCCTATGCCACTGAGGGTATACTTTTTGGTATAAGCTTAATGTTAAAAAAGGAGTACCTTCCTGGATGATTTAAATAGCAAGTCTCATAATTAGTAATATTTTTTATTAAAAAATTTATTAGGAGTAATGTAATATATTAGATATGATTTAACTAGATAGGTATTACTAGGATTTTATGTATAAGAAAGAAATTTTAACTTGGCTAAGCTAGGAGTTACTTGTTGTTTTTTATATCCATCATGGTCATCAGGAAGACAATAAAACCAATTACTCAAGGCTTTAATATGTTTTAAAATGTAGATGATACCAAGCAACCTTTAAACTACCAACAATTTCAACCTGTAGTCAAGGCAACTTCATTTATTATTAAAGGGGGTTGCCTTGACTACAGTATATTCAATTTTGACATCTGTATTTAATCTTTTTTCAAAATCATGTTTATTAATTTGTTACTCTATTTATAAGATAATAAAGTTTAGAGGTAATGTCATTATACCATTTGAGATTATTTAAAATAAATAATGTTATTTAAATTACTTAGTTCTCTGTATCATTCTTCTCTCAATAGATTAATCTCCAATGTGTACATAATAATCTTCCATTGATTGTGAGGGTTCATGTTCTGGGTTGAATTAAAGCAGGTTGTTTACTGAGACAACTGAAATGGTGCTGCTAGAGAGTAATCTATTCATAGGTGTTCTTTCTTAGATGAAATTACCCCCAATTAGAGTTACAGGAGCTTCAACCCCTTACAAATAAATCTTAAGTGAGACTGTCTGAGAGAGAATATGATAAATAATGACCAAAAATATAAAGAACAGATTTGATCCTCATCATCAATATCCATTCTAATTAAATCTCATTAACTGAAATTTAAATTTAAATTCTTTTTTTTTTTTTGGCAAACTAATGATATTAAAGTAACTTAGTCATATGCCAGAGGTGGATATCTATGTGGTTATGTATGTGCTTATATGAGCCATCAATATAGGTACCATCAGCATTATCATTAAAATTCCCTGAATATAAATGATATCCCATATTGGACACCATTTGTAATAGTACAGAATATGAAGTTTATAATGATGATGATTTCCATCATCTTCTATACCCCATATTTCATGCCATTACAAATAGCCTTCGGTAGATTGATCAAAACTGGAAATTATATATAATGTTGGAAATTTTGTTTCACCGAGAGTAGATGGATAGAGTCAGAATAGAAGATAGAGTATAAGGGGTAATTTAACTAATCATGTTGCTAGAAAAATGTTTGTTTTCTCACATGAATAGGCAAATAAATTTAGGACTCTTAATTTGCAAGCACTTTTAGAGATTTAAGTATTATGTGATCAATTAATTGTTAATTAATTATTATCATCCACTAAGCCACTATGTCTCTATAAAACCTAGAGGGTAAGTTAAAGTTATCCTTTCTAGCACTAAATTCATACTTTTTTTCTAAATACACTTTATTTATCTAAAATACCTACAAGAACCTGGTTAAATGCATTATAAACTAAAATTAAATAATTCATATTTATTTTCTTTAGATGAATATTACATGAACAACCAACCATCTTCAGGACCTATTCAACTCTCATACTGAAGAATCTGGGCACTATACTGGTCTACTTTCTAACTTTTATATCAGGAAACAGCAAAGACTCCTGTGTTCTAGCTTATAATTTTATTTATTTTTTAATTTACTTGTAAAAGAAACTAATCAAACCCATTAATCTTGTAACTAAATGATAATTCTAATGCTATATTTACAATTTATTCTTTATACACTTAGTAAATAATAATTTCTATAAATATTTAAAAATAAATTTGAGATCCATTACTTCAAAGATACAGTTTAAATATTCTCTAATAGATACTATATTATTTGAAAATTGAGGAACTTCATTTTTCTTTTTTTTAAAAGAAAACAAAAATATCTAATTTTGGTTCCTAATTAATTAATTTTAATAACTACTAATGATTAATTTGTGTAGTGTACATGATTAATTTTTGTTAAAACATGTACGTGAGAGTTCCTAAATTTTTATTTAGTGATAGTATTTTTTAATCATGTATAATAACAATCATCCATATATGCAGTATGAAATAGTAGAAGCATTTAGATTAATATACATATATTCAAAACTGCCTAACACTATACTAGTAATAAAATAAAATACAAATCCATAAAAAAATACAATACTAGATAAAAATCCAAATTTTACCAAAATGCTTACATGTCCATGGTTTCATCTATTAAACAAATAGACCTTTGCAAGAGAAAATCAAACTAAAGAACAACATATATATATATACACAAAACAAATAAAACTTCTCATAAATTATTTCAAATACCAACTTCCCTTTCAAAAGATGTCTTTATAAGATTGATAACCTCAGATTCAAGAAGTTTTATAATTAAAGTTTCCTTTACTATTCTCTTTAATTCATTCTTTTTATAAAAATAACCATTACATTGTCAAACAATATTTTATGACCTTCAATTCATGAATATATAAAGTTGAGTTAAAATATCTATGTTTAATTCTACTTATATGAACATTAATTTTTTCATTAAGACTAAATTTAAAATCTTACTACAATTACAAGGAATCTTATAAATAATATCAGGAATAGATTTACTATCAATCAACTATTTTGAAGCATTCAGTAAAGCATTCAAATCAGAACCTTTCTTCCTCACAATCTTTATTCCTTCTAACAAATGACTATTCTTATAAACCAAATTGCAAATTGATGACTTAAATGGTAAAGACATAAACGCTTTATCCTTACTAACCATAAAAATGTTCTTATTAGCATCACGACTATAAATATTATTATTAAATACATTTCTAATAAATTCATGATTATAACCTAATTCTACATAATCATCAGCAAATTGACCTTTTTAAATATCAGCATTATTACTAAAGTTATTAAGCCTTCTATTCCTACAACAGAAATTCAATAAAGATATTTTTATGTGTAAAAGGCTGATAACTATCAGGCCTAATCATATTTCTCAAATTCTTAGGTTTTATAAAATGACTACAAAATAAAACATTATCAACTTTCTCAACACTTAAAACTAAAAATTTTAATTTTCCAAAATCAAAACTATTACTCTCAATAGTAAAATGAATATTGGAATCAAAATTGTTCAATCCATCTAAAAACATCTCTAATTTTTCTTTCTGAATAACAAAAAAACAATCATCAACATATGTAACAAATAATTTTAAAGAAACAGAAAATTGATTAATAACACTAAATTTCAAAAAATCAATATAGACAGAACACATTAAAGGAGAAATAACATAACCAATAACCCAACCCTCTTTAATTTTATAAAATACATCATTACACATAAAATACATTGAATCCTCTAACTGCAAAAGCAAATCATGAATAATCTTAATCTATCTGCAGAAAATATTCAATTTTTTTTTAAACTGAAAGAAAAATGCCAATACTTTTTAATCTATTAACTGATGGATACATATTTTTAATGTCTAAACTATCAAAAACACAATTATCATCTAAAACAAAACCATTTATTTTATTAAAAGCGTCAAAAGAAGAAGAAAAACAAAACTGATATACAGTAATTTAATATAGTTCTTAAAAAATCTTATTAAAAATTTTGATATAAAGAGAAGTTGGTTTTTGAAATGAATTATGGGAAGTTTTGTTTGTTTTCTATATATATATATGTTGTTTTATCAGTTTGATTTTCACTTGAGAAGGTCTATTTGTTTAGTAGATGAAACCATGGTCATGTAAGGATTTTGGTAAAATTTGAATTTTTATTTAGTATTGTATTGAATTATGGTTTTGTATTTTATTACTAGTATAGTGTTAGGCAGTTTTGAATTTTCTATTTAGGTTTACTATTTAATATTTTTAAATAGTGTTATATGTTTTTGTGAAATTCATATTTTGTTTGTTTTATTTATTATTTTGTTTGTAATTCTATTTTATTATTTATTTATTATTAATTGTTTGTATTTGTATTATTGTATGATTATTAGTTTTCTTTCAGTATATGATAGATTGTGTATGATAATTTTTCTAGTGCGGAAATTTTAGAAATAAAAAAATTACTTAATATGTCTAATAAATAGAATCTTTAAAGGCTCAAGTAAATTTTCTTAAGTCTTGTAGACTTTGTAATGTTTTTCCTAATTCATGTAATATTAGATTGGATAAAAAGTTGATATTATTTTCTAATTGTGATTTTATTTTAAACTTTAAAAAATTTATTGTAAAACAATTTATTATGCAGATTATGGGTAGTTTATCTAATTTAATTTATATGTTTAAAATGATTAGAAGAGGTTTAGACTTTAGAAGTAATTTTAATTACTCAATTTTGAATTCTTTTTTAAAGCGGTTTAGGAGCAAATGTGAAATTTATTATTATTAAATCTGGAAATAAAAGTTTTGTTAAACAAGAAGTATAATTTGGGATGTTTTTAAAAGCCTGATGTTTCTTCTGTTTTAAATTTGTCCAATTGTTTTGAATTTATCTGATGTGGCTATTTTAGGTAAAGGTCCTTATTTTGTTCCTTTTACTAATAAAAATTTCGTTTTTGATTTTACGTCTGCTATTGAATGTACTAGTATTTTTTTTCCCCCAATTGTAGTAATATTTCTGATAAAAATAAAGTGCCTTTACATGTTATTTTGAATAGTCAGTTACTTAAAAGAGAAAAATTTGTTTTTTCCCTAAGCAAATTAATCTTTTAAAAAAAAGATTAAAAGTCAATGATATTATTTTTTTAGAAGAAGACAAAGGTGGCCAATTTGTATTGTTAAATAATATTGATTTTGAAAGTAAGTTTCTTTAGAATTAAATAATGGGAAGTATGTTATTTTAGATTCTGATCCTGGTAAAAAAAAAATGTAAATTGATTAATATTATGAAAATTATGGAAAATAAAAAGGCTTTTGATAGAGCTACTTATTTAAGTTGTTATCCTAGTGATTATGTGGCTCCTAAGGTTTTCTTTAATTTGAAGTTTCATAAAGATAGTTTTCCTTTAATATGTATTTTTGATTTTTACAAGAAGAATTGTTTATAAAATATCAAAATTTTTAAAAAGATTTTTTAAGGACTATATTAAATTAGATCAGTTTTGTTTCTTCTTCTTTTGAGGCTTTTAATAAAAATAAATGGATTTGCTTTAGTTGATAATTGTGTTTTTGGTAGTTTAGACATTGAAAATATGTATCAATCAGTTGATAAATTAAAAAGGTCAATTTGCTGCTGATTATGCAGAATTAGGTATAATCATGAATTTATTAGAAATGTTGTATTTAATAGTAATATTTATAGTCATGACCCTAATAGAAAAATTTTTATGGTTAGTAACAATAAAGAGTTTTATGTCTTTACCATTTAAGTCATCAATTTATAATTCAATTTATAAGAATAATTATTTGTTAGGAGGAATGAAGGTTGCATGGAAGAAAGGTTCTGACTTGAATTCTTTACTGAATAGCTCAAAACAGTTGATAGTAAATCTCTTCCTGGTATTATTTATAAGATTCCTTGTAGTTGTTGTAAGATTTATATAAGTCAGAGTAAATTTAGTCTTAATGAAAAGATTAAAGTTTGTATAAATAGAGTTAAACATAGGTATCTTAACTCACCTTTATATATTCATGAATTGAATATAGGTCATAAAATATTATTTGACAATGCAATGGTTATTTTTTATGAAAATAATGAGTAAATAAAACTTTAATGATAAAATTTCTTGAATCTGAGGCTACTATTCTTTATGAAAACATCTTTTGATATAAAGGGAAGTTGGTTTTTAAAATGATTTATAGGAAGTTTTGTTTGTATTGTATATATATGTTGTTTCTTTAATTTGATTTTCACTTGAGAAGGTCTATTTGTTTAGTAGATGGTCTTGTAAGGATTTTGGTAAAATTTGGATTTTTATATCTAGTATTGTATTATTTTGTATTATATATATATATTGAAATGGATGCTTTGCTATGTCTCAAAGTTATGAATGTAGAAAAATAGGGGTTTCAGTTAAAAAAATTCTACTTGTAAATTAATTTAAAAATTTTGCTAATTTCAATTATATTAAACATGTTATAAAAGTGTGGTTGCATGTGTGTATGCACATGCACATGAATCACTAGAATAATATTGTTTAATAAAAGTAAGAAACAAAATTATTCTAGTGATTCATGTGGGTGTGCCTATATACATGTGGCCACACTTTTATAACACATGTTTCATATAATTTAAATTAACAACAATTTTAAATTAATTTACAAGTAAAATGTTTTACTTGAAACCCCTTTTCTTCTGCATATATAAATTTCAGACATAGTAAAACATCCATCTCAACTGCTTTTTACACCACGGAGAGAAAAAAATGCAATTTTCCATTCCTTTTTTTTTATTATTATTTTAAATTCATTTTATATTTTAAACATTTAAAAATTTAGATATACAAAAAATTTAAAATTTGCTGACTGTTTGCACTGTTGTCTGATTATTTAATTTTTCCATTCTCAACTAAGTTTTTATTTCTTTTCCTTTTACTGTAAATCAGGCCTTTTTACCCGTTTACTTTTAGTTTCTTTTTTTTTTTAACTTGAAGATTTATTGATATGATGTTCAATCTATCCATTTGAACTTGGCTTTCTTATTTTTATAGATTTTTAACTTAGTCATATTTTGATATGTTGCTAAGCTACAAGCTTTATCCAAGAAAACCTTTATATTTTCAAAATAAGTTTTGCATTTTCTTGTCTGCACAAAACTATAATATATAGTACACATTTGTGATATTGTTAAGAAGCTTTCCACTAAATTTTTTTTCCTAATAGGTTTATATCTTTCATTGCAGACAATGTAAATGATGATGTGATGACATAATTCCAAGATACTTTAATTCATTCCTTACATCCTTTCTGATTCTTCTTTCATTTTTTAGGCTCATTAAGTAATGTACTGGTGCCCTCAAATGGCTAGTGTTTCTAACACCAGTGTGGATCTGGTACATAAAGTAATTTTATTAAAATAGCACAGCCAATGTGGGAGCTCTAATTTAAACCAATTGGAGATTTTGTTTAAACAATTGATAGAAAACATTAAGAATAGGTTGGAAAAATTAAAAAGAAAATAATTGATTAATCATGATTGGAAATGGGGGTTAGTTTAGAGTGGAGGTTCATCAATTAATGAATTGATATAAATAAAAATAATTATATATAATAGAAATTAGTGTATAAATCATAATACTGAGATTGGAAAAATAAATCGAAAAGTTTATAAATAGTTTAGTCGTTCTGAATATGGAAGATAATAAACAAAGTGATAATTCAATAACCAAGAGCATTGGGTAAAAAGTGCTCTATTTCATTTAAAATCTTGAATTAATTAAAAAGATAAAAAGTCTACAGAAATGCAAATGCTGTTCAATATGATAATAAAAAATCAACAGTTATTTAATTGAAATGTTAAATAAAATTCAACAGGCAATAATGTTAGAAATGAAAGAAACAAGGCATGATATAAGGAATATGAGAGAAGAGATAAAGCAGAAGATATAATTATAGATAGCCAGAAAGGAGCATTAAACTATACAGTATAGAAAAAAGAATAACACAGATAGAAGAGATATGGGAGGACAGTGAGCAGATAAATGAAGTTTTGCAGCATCAGTTGAAGGTGCTAAAAGAAGATAAGATCTCGGATGAAATAAAAGATGAAATAGAAGAAAAACAGAATAAGGAGTATTTGTACCTGAATTATAAGAGGTATAGCCTGATCTACAAATAAATAGAGAGATTTGGTATAGAGAAAAAAATGCAGCATCTATAATGAAAGCAGAATGAAGATTGTGGTAGATCTGTACAGAATTTAGTTTGGTATAATGATATCTATGTAATAAAACAAAAGCACATAATAGCAAATTTAATAAAGAAATTCAAGGTAAGTTGTTAAGGAAGAATCAGAAAATGTGTAAGGAATGAATTAAAGTATGTTGGAAATTCATTGCCACATCATTGTTTATAATGATTGCAATGAAAGATATAACACTATTGGAAAAAAATTTGTTAGTAGAAATTTTTTATAATAATATCACAAGTATGGCCTATAAATTATAGTTTCATGCAGTCAAGAAAATTCCTAACTTATTTTGAAGTTATAAGGGCTTTTTTGAATAAAGCTTATATCTTAGCAAAATATCAAAATCTGGCTAAACTAGACATCCATAAAAATAAAAAAGACTAAGCTCAAATAGATAGATTGAGCATCATATCAATAAACCTTTAAATTAATATAGTTAATAAGAAAAAGGAACTTCCAGATAGAGGTCAACAGGTAAAAAGGCCAGACTTATAGTAAATGAAATAGAAATAAAAAGTTAGTTGAGATTAGAAAAATTAAATAGACAATTAACAGTGCAAACTGTCAGCAAATTTTAACTTCTTTGCATATCTAAATTTTTAAATGTTTAAAATGTAAAATGAATTTAAAATAAAATAAAAAAGAAATGAAAATTTCATTCATTTTTTTCATGGCATAAAGGGCAGTTGAGATGGATGCTTTGCTATGACTCAAAGTTATATATATATATATAGAAGAATTGAGGTCTCAGTTAAAAAAAATTCTACTTGTAAATTAATTTAAAAATTTTGCTAATTTAAATTATATTAAATGTGTGTTATAAAAGCATTCCTGTATGTATATATGCACACACACAAATTGATAGAATAATTTTGCTTAATAAAAGCAATGTCAATTTTTTTTATTAAAAAAAGTAAACTTTTTAAATAAATCAGTTATCTTTTGTATAAGATTATTTTAAAACTTTGTAGAATTATACTTAACCTCAAAATAAAATTTTAATCTGTTGTGGCCACAAAATTTAAAAGTCCAGATTGTTCAGATAAGACATGTAATAAAAGTAATTAGCATGGAATGTAAAAAAATTTCAATTTTAAGTGATTAAAACCCTGACTATTTTGAGATGATAATCTAAGAAATTCTAGAAAAATTTGTCTGGGTGAACAGTAAAATGAATGGGTATAAAAGCTTGCCAAAATCTATTGTTTCATTCAAGCTAGGCAGAAGCTATTCAGAAACTATTCAATCATTAATTCATTCATTAGAAGCATTCCTTGATAATTCATCTGCGTTTTTCTACACTATGGTGAGTCTCTTCCTTCTGTGTGACAAGCCATGCTTCTTACCAACTCTTTCAGTAAAAACATAGATACCTGCCAACAATTTGGGACAAGTAGCTGACAGTTTTTTAAAAAAGGTGAAGCAAGCAAATTTTCCTAGGGATGATTTTTAAAATATGCTGGGCTAGGCAATTCACCAAGATAAACTCTATGCTCTAAGTTGAACCTTCATCTTCCCACATATCATGGAATCATAAATACTTAAAAAGCTGATCTCCTAAAGCCAACCTACAAATAAGACTCTCAACTGACTTCCCACACAACTACAACTGAAAATTGAACAACAGTAACTACCACTTCAATAAATCTAAGAAAACTAAAGCAACAACCTTGAAGGACTTAGCAGTAATACAAACTTTTATATACCCTAAAATAAGCCAGGAGTGTTGTAAGCGATTTCCTTTTGTATATGCACATTACCTTTTTTATTAACCATAATATTAAATTTAAATGTTTTTTTTCTTTTATTATTTTGTGCATCTATTAATTGATATCCTATATATAAATCATGTATAAATGTTTTATTCTTTCTTATAGAGTAATGCCTTAATTTAGAATGTATTATGTTTAAAAATACATAATTCAGAAAGAAATTATTTTTCCCTTCCTTGACAGTTTTGACAGTTTAATGACATTTAATTATTATAGTAGAATAGTTCAATCCCTCTCCCCTTCTCTCTTAGAATATTTAAAACAACTTTTTTTCTCTTTTTTAAAAAAATAAGCTGGGAATTTAATCAGTCAGTAAAATCTTTTAAAGAAGATTGTAATAAAGTTTAAAATGAACTTTTTTTTAAAATTAGCATTAATCAATTTATTTTATATATGTGTGATTTTATTTTTAGATTTACTAAAACATTTTAATGCTTGGGCATAATATGCCTTATATAAAAAATATTCATCTATTTGTGTGTATACACTTAAAACTCATCTAAGAAGAACCGTATAAACTATTTCCTCTGGTTGCCCAGATCATCTACTGACTTCATTGCAGTCTATTCTGACCTGATATGACTTTGGTATAGTCAGTGTGCCCTCTTTGTATGTTAGTATAATTACACATTGGCAAATTCATTGGAATCTATAACCATGACATTTTGGTCAAGCTCATATTCTTTTAAATTGAGGCTACCAATAATTGAATCATCTACTCATTTGTTTTTGCATGGTAAACTTAAAAAAAGCTTAGCATGCCTTTCTCAGATTCAATAGCCCATTTTATTTTGTCTATAATTATTAGGTGGTTTAAATATTGTCACAGACATGGGCCTTTATCATCAGTGCATATATGCATATGCATTTTATGCATTCAAGGAGAGAAATTGAATATCTTCTTTCTTTCTTATTAAAAGTCATACGCACATTGATTATACATTCTATTTTATAAAACAGTGTGAAAAGATTGTTTTAGTCTCATTGAAGTAATAGAATTGGGGGATCCACTTAACTGTTATAGCTGTCAATAATCAGGTACTCTCTTAAGATATTCATAGATTCCATATTAATTAATCTCATGATTTTATTATTTTCATTTAATTATAATAAACATTATTATTATTAAATTTAATTTGGCTGATGTTTGTTTACTGTGTCTGTCTATTAATTGTTAGTAATTACAAGTCTCATATTCTATGGTGAGTTAGTGTATATCATGATGCTCATCATCATTAGTGGATATTCAGTCACCTCAAATAAATATTCTAGATTCATTAAGTAGCCTAGTGGTGACCGCAAGTGATGATGTTTTTAGCACTGGTGAAATCTGGTACAATATATATATATATATATTGACATAACAACTTAAATTATTGTTAATTTTAAAATATACAATTCTCAGTATTAACTAATTCAATGATAAATAAATGGTCACATCTTTATTCATCTAAATCTCTATTTTTAAACGAAAACATTAGCAAGATTCAGTTATACTTTTCATAATGATAAGAATATGGTTTCTAATTCAAAATATAGCCCAGGAAATTTATATCATCAACTTGACCATGCAATAAAGATAGTTGTCTAATATAATATAAAGAGTTGTCTAATATCAGTATTTTTTGTTTATTGTGTATTAGTCTTCCAACTGTTACTTTATCAGCATCATCTATTTCATATGAAATCATATTTAACTTATTTTAAATAGTATCACAGTATAATATTTAAATTCTTTTAAGATATGTATATCTTCAACTTAGCAAAGGGATCATCTATATTTTATCAATACATTTACAATAATCTCCAATTTCTTGGAATAATATTCTCACTCATTTGATTAATTATAAGTAGTTAACCTTATTGTTGAGCGTAGTGATAATAAAAGACTGTTCCAACCATTAAATACACAAGTTCTATTATTTAGCATTCGCATATAAACATATATAATTGCTTAAATTTCTTTATATAAATTTTAACCTATTCACATTTTTGCGATATGCATTGCTACTGTAAATCAGCATGAATTTATTTTATAATTTAAATAATAGTTTTATTGGAACTGAGAATGAGTTTAATACAATAATAAATATCACAATGATATAAAATGCCACTTTCTTATTAGCTTATACTTAACTTTCAATACTGCATATATTATTCATTTTATGAGTATTAGTAAGAATTTGAACTCAAATTATTAAAATTATTTAGCATTGATAAATAAAATTCCATATGATAAATAATTGATCATTAAACTTAAAATGAACATGTTTTTATTTATATTATTATATAATTGATAATAAACATACTCATAAAAACTTGATAATGCTATATATCAATATAATTGTAAGAACAAAACAAAATTCAAAATAAGTTTTGAATTTATAAAGTTTTATTTATTGTATGATTTATTTTTCACTCTTTCCTCTTCTTGTCTGTAGAAAATCAATTTTATTAATAGAAAAAACACACACATATATATTATGTATTATTTTATTTATTTGTAATACAGTAGAAATATAATGCACATTTGAAATGATGTGACATTGCACCTTTAATTTATTTAAAGATAGCAAAGACACAGAGTGTAATTGTGAAAATAATTATCAAATGTATTTTATATATTTTTTAACTTTTTGTAATCAGTGCATTTCTTATCATAACTCTATTATATCATAAGCATCCACTAGCTCAGAAAGTTAGACCTAACTAGAAGTATCAATAACTTGAATTTTAGCAGGAATAAATATTGAATGCCTTCTCTCTTATCAAATAGAATGCATATTAAGCAAGAGGATTTTGTAATTTTTACTTTCTTTTATTCATCTTTCTTAACAATTTTCCCATCATGGAGAACTTTTATATTTCAAGATAAACTAATGGCAATTCTAAATGATTTTAAAACAAAAAAACAAGACAATTTAAAAATTATATTTAATTAAAAAGTTTTTGAAACTAAATTTCAATTATACATACTGTCAAATTTAATGTGAATTCTTCTGTTTGAGAGATTTTGAGATGCTTAAAATTATAATATTATGCAGTTTAAAAAAAAGAAACTGTTTAAATATTGTCATGTAAAGATATTATGAAGGCATGTCATTCTGATATTGTAAACTAAAATAGTAAAGTAAAGGGTTTTATATTTAAATAAAAATTTCCTATTTCAAATAACATAGATGGTAATCATAAGTTTTATAAATATTGCCTCAATTGAAGAGAACTGGTGTCTATTGAATTTTTAGTTCCTGAGAAATACTGTATTCTTCTAGTTCATTTTCCTATTATCAATAAATTTACAAAGAATTAAACAATACACAAAGTTGATCCTAAAACATTTGTTTCCTGATTTAATAGCAGTTCTTCTTAAAAATGTTTAATGGCATCTTGAAAGCCATAATTTTAATCTAGTCTTCAATAAGTTGATTAAAAATATTCGAAATAATAACATTAGCTAATGAAAAATAATCATAAATTATATTCTTTACAGAAAGAGACAATTAAAAAAAAGTATTATTATTACTTAGAATGTAGGAAAACAGTTTTTCAATATTAAGATGAAATTTCCTATCAAATTCATTTTAATTTATTTTAATCACACATATAGGAACGCTAAAATTATTTTAAAAGCTAAATACAAATAATGGTATCAAAAAAAATATTATTAAGAATCACTTTACTACTAACTGTATTTATGTGTTTTGAATATTTTTCTTTAATGGGTTTATTCTTACCTAATTATCTCATTATATTGATTTGATTCTATTGTTTTAATTTTTGAAATAATTTTTTTAAATATGTTCATCAATAAATGTTTTTCAATAAAAATTGTTAAAAAAAAAATGTATACAAATTTATATAACAGACATTTAAGAAAAGACAGCATCTATTATAGATTACTTTTAACCAGCTTTTAACCTTATGTCAAGCTAAATTCATGACCAATCTGGAAATTGAAAGAAAATACTAAATGGAAGATGTCATATCAATATTAACAGTGTGATAATTAAATAAAGCACAATTTCTATGAAAATCTTCAAGTTGATTTTATAAATGTGATTGTGACTGAACAAGATAATAAATCAATGATAAATTTGTGGAGACTCATGATGATTTAAAATAAGTTTCCATTTCTTTTAATTAAATCAGACAATCTTCACATATAAAAAATAATTACAGCTAACTTACAGTTTGATATTACTGCAAAGCATATAAATAAATATATAATAAAGATCATCCAGCCTGCATTAGTCACTAGACTGGTTGCGTATATCTTCAGAGGTAGAATCTCTAGCTTAAGTCTTCCACAACTACAAATTTCACTGCTATTTAAGTTTGAAAGCCCTATTGCACAAATAGGTTCCCACTATACCTCAAAAGAGAGCACTTATCACTTAAAATTACCCTGACAATCTTTATTTCTGGAATCTTAAAAAAAAACTGACTAACAGGTTAAAATGGTGGGGAGAAAAAATACAAGGCATAAGAAAGATTGAGAAATGTCATTTTATCCTGACTTAATCCAAACATGTCAATTAATTATAATTTTAATTAAACTTCTTTTTCCAATAACAAGATATCATTACCTTATTTTAAAATCACAAGAAATTTTAATTAATTTTGAAATTTCAGTTATCTATATTAAATAGATAATTTTAAATTTAATATCTAAAAATCATTTGTGCTTTATTAATTATTTTAGGGTATTTAATAATATAATATTGCATTATTTTAAATGCTTGTGATTTTTGATATGTAAAAATTTAACTTTGAAGTCTGATTTCAACAGAGAAGAAATAAATGACCTTTAAGATTTATTTTTTATATAATTTAGGCCAACCTTGTCACATCACTCCAAAACTTGGCACTCAGTGCAAAATTTTGTATGGGTTGCACAGTCATTAGAACAAATCCTAATAATAAGAATTAAAAAGTAATATTAACAAAAATAACTTTAAAAAAAAAAATATCTATCTTAAAATTGTTCATATCTTGTTTATTATAACATATTTTAATATTGGATTTGTTAATCACTTTTTATCTAGCATTTTAAGCCAATAAACACCACCATTTCTTATGCTTGCTTATAACTGTTATTAAAACAGGCAAAACTCTCCATGCAGTATTGCCACTCAGTGCAAGCTAGAGTAGTCAATGGATGCCAGAAGGTTTGTACATAAAATCCCCATCTAGTGCCTACTCATCCAATATCCCCAGACTAGTTTCTGGCTTGTGGCCTTCATCAGTGAGGACCCATGAATCTAAGAGCACTGCACTTAGATCTTAGGACATAATGCAATCCTCCAGCAACCATCTTTTATCTCTACTTAACTACAAAACTATGAGACTTACATTGAAACACAATAATATTTTCAATCCAAGTTTATTAGCTTATATAGTCATATAGGTCTGAACTCAGTTCAGTACCCATACATTTTGGTGTTTTGAGTCTTTAATAACCATAGCTACCACTATCCTATTAGGCAGGATTAGTTTTAAGCCAAAAAACATCACATGATCACCATTTCTTATGCTTTCTTATAACTTATTAAAACAGGCAAAACTCTCCCTACAGTATTGCCACTCAGTGCAAGCCAGAATAATCAATGGATGCCAGAAGATTGCCTAATAGGATAGTGGTGGCTATGGTTATTAGAACCAAAGACACCAAAATGTATAGGTACTGAACTGAGCTCAGACCTATTTAACTATATAGGTTAATGAGCTTGAATTGAAAATATTATTGTGTTTTCAATTTAAGACTCGTAGTTAAGTAGAAATAAAAGATGGCAGCTAGAGGGTTGCATTAGATCCTAAGATCTAGGTGCAGTGCTCTCAGGTCCAAGGCTCCTCACTGATGAAGACCACAAGCCAGAAATTAGTCTGTGGATATTGGATGAGTAGGCATTATCTGGGGATTTTATGAACAAGCCTTCTGGAATCCATTGATTACTCTGGCTTGCACTAAATGGCAATACTGTATGGAGAGTTTTGCCTGTTTTAATAACAGTTATAAGCAAGCATAATAAATGGTGATCATGTGATGTTTATTGGCTTAAAACCAATCCTGCCTAATAGGATAATGGTGGGTATGGTTAAGAACCAAAGACACCAAAATATATAGGTACTAAAATGAGTTCAGACCTATATGACTATATAAGCTAATGAGCTGGGATTGAAAATATTGTGTTTTCAATTTAAGACTCGTAGTTTTGTAGTTAAGTAGAGATAAAAGGTGGCTGCTGGAGGGTTGCATTATATCCTAAGATCTAGGTGCAGTGCTCCCAGATCCAAGGCTCCTCACTGACGAAGGTCACAAAGCAGAAACTAGTTTGGGGATATTGGATGAGTAGGCACTAGATGGGGATTTTATGCACAAGCCTTCTGGCATCCATTGATTACTCTGGCTTGCACTGAGTCGCAATACTGTATGGGGAGGGTTGCCTGTTTATCTAGCATTTTATTTAATTTCTCATCATTAGAATGAAGGTACTCTCACATACATAAATGCTGACATGACACATTTATTTTAATTTAAATTATATTAATAGATTGAATTAATAGGTTAATTTTAATATTTTATACTATTTGTAAAAATTAACTTAGTTTATATTAGTGTTTTCCTGAAGATTTGTGATGATGATATTCTAGTTGTATTTATATTTGGACTATTTCCATAATCTAATTTAAGTATTAAATGTCTTTAAAAAACTTTAACTTTATTTAAATATTCTAAATACATTCAAATGTTAATAATAGCACACAGGTTAGTATATGCACATGCTAACTTATGTGCTATTACTAACCATTGAAAGTATTTGAAATAAAGTTAGATTTTTCTAAAGACACTCAATACTTATATTAGATGATGGAAATAGTCATTATATAAATACAACTAATTTATAATAACTTAGTAATAAATGTTTTGTCATAATAATTTCTTTTCTAAGGTAGTGTTTACAATTAATGATTTTTCAAAATTATTTGTCTTTAGATATTTTAACTTAGCTATTTACTATTAAACTGATTATATAATTTAAATGGGTCTCTTTATCAATTTCTTTTCCACTAAATTCATTGTATTTTTATTGAAAATTATTAGTAGTATAAAGTACATATATATTGTACCAATATCGTATGGTACATGTATATCATTTTTGTTTTAAAAAAAATTATTAAAATAATAAATCAATAAATAGGTTATAAAAATCTAAAGAGTTTCTTTATTAAACAAAATGCAGTTTGCTGTCAAAACGTAAAATTAAAAGTCAAAGAGTTTTTTGAAATAAAAGTTACAATTAATTAATTAGAAGGGGGGAGGGTATTGAAAATTATTAGTAGTATAAAGTACATATATATTGTACCAATATCGTATTGTACATGTATATCATTTTTGTTTTAAAAAAAATTATTAAAATAATAAATCAATAAATAGGTTATAAAAATCTAAAGAGTTTCTTTATTAAACAAAATGCAGTTTGCTGTCAAAACGTAAAATTAAAAGTCAAAGAGTTTTTTGAAATAAAAGTTACAATTAATTAATTAGAAGGGGGGAGGGGTTTGCTTTAGAAACGTCAAGTTAAAAGTTTTATAGGAAGAAGTTTAAAGAGTTTTTTTGCTAAAAAACAATTAATTCATAGTTATGGGAAAATTAAGAGAGGTTGATTTTCAAATAAGTAAAAAATATCTTTTTTGAGTTAAAGAAAGAAAAGTAATCTTAAAAGTAATATTGAGTTTATTAGAATAAAATATACATGTGTATAAATGACGAATTAATGTGAGCTTGTTAGTAAAATATATATGTGCAATTGTAAACATAGCATAAATACGTGTGTGTTACAATGAAATAAATGAAAGTTAAAAAATTAAAAACACTCAGCAATGGCTAGTAAGTTAAAAATCTACAAAACAACAAGTTTTGTGATGGCTATTAAGTTAAGCAAAAAACAACAACAATAAATTTGCAATGGCTGCTAATTAACATCTCCAACAACAGGATTAAAAGCTTATCAGAGGAATGCAATTAAAAACAAGGAAGGCATTTCAACAACAGATATTGCTGGTGGACATCAAAATGACAACAGGTCTTATTAATAAATAGTCCAGTTTTTCATTGGACAATCAGTTGAGATTGAGTTCAGGTTGAGTTGAGATTGAGATAACAGTTGAGAAAGAGTGCAGTTCAGCTCAGCAAGATCACATCAAATTAAATCAGTCAATTGATCAGCTGATAGTGCAGTGTTAAAAACCTCGGAAACATACGACTTTGCTCTAGCCTGAGTCTGATGAAAACAGCCAACTAGCCTGATAAAAGTGATGCCTGCATAACAATCTGAAGCCACTCAATATCTAATTGTCTTTAAAAAAATGCCTCAGAATAATAAGCATCAAATGTCCACAAGAAAACTTCAAATCTAACCGGTTAGAAATATTTCATTAGAAGCAGCAAACAGCAAGAAGTCCACGTTCTAAAATCCTAGGTAATAACATTTTTCATATTCTCATTTCTAAAGTAGCCATCGCATTAGTTTGAAGCCTCCCAGAGTCAAATAATAATGAAATCTATAAGCATGCATAAATGAACTATTGATGTGCATGTTTGAAATGTTGTGTGTGTTAATGTGTTAGGATATATTGATTTCATTGTATTTTAAATGTCAAATATTATTTAATTATTTGTTTTATTATATTGCTATTATATATGTGAGAGCCTGAAGTTATGATAAGCCCTTGTTCATTTAATTAAGATTTATAAAAATATTTAAAATTAGTATAATAAATGTTAATTAAAATAAATTGTCTTTTAAACTTAAAGCTTAATTTTGTCATCAATTCTTTTTTACCCCTAATTGAAATAATTTGTTATTGATTACAAGTAGCTGAGCTAGTCATGGGTATCCTCTGGATAAGTAACTGGCACCTGTGTTTCTACAAAACAAAAAAGTCCTTTGAATGTGGTGTTGAATTCAACAGTTGAGAAGAATCTGTTTCCTTCAAATGTAGTCAGTTAGATATATTTTACATATATATCTGCTGGCTTGGATTCAGATGCTCTTTGAGTACTCTCTTCTCTGCCTAAGGGGCTGTAGTGGAGCAATACATAAATTGCAGGGAATTAATAATAAATATGGTATCATATTTTGCACAAAAGTTTACAAGTTATATTTCAAGTTATAATTTTATTAAAGAGTGAAAGTATATAGTTTGCATTTACTCCATCAGGGATTTTATTTGTCTTTTAATTATTTTCTGGTAAACCAGCCACCCGGTACAATATATAATTGATAATTAATTTAAATATTATTGATGCCATATTTTTATCTCTCTGATATATTGAATTCATTCTATATTTCCAACAATGTTGGCAGAAGTAAATTGATAAACATCATCTATTGATAAACATTTGTCAATGGAGTGTTATTTGTTCATAGTTTGAGAAGAAAAATGGTTTACTTCACTAATTACATAAATTGGACATAAAGCTCAAAGCTTAGACTCAAAATTTATACTGAAATATAAAAAGGATAACCTTAGCATATCTACTGCAAATTAAAGATCTCTACAACAGAAATATTTCCTGCTGTGGAAAAAAAAGCAGAAGAAGAAAGGATTAATCACCATGATTTCTATTGCCAAATGGTAAGAATTTGAGTGGGTTTCCATTCTAGTTTTATGTGCTAAAAAGATTTAAGCACTAATTTTCTAACCAATATTAGCAAGATAAATGGATTGATTATAATACCTAAAAAGATTTTAATGCTGTTAGGAATCTGAATAACTTTCAAGGTATTTACTAATCACTGAATTAAAAGTTCTTAGGGATGAAGTATTAGATATATGAATGGTTCATTACTAAGTAGGAGATAATTCCGAGTACTACTTTATGATGAAACTCATTATAAATATTTGTAAAATTAATTTAATGTAATGTATGTTGCTGAAAGGAACAATATTATGCATTTTATTTTGCTTCCCTTTTTAAGAATATAATATTTCAGAATATTGTTGATATTAACTTTTAATATCATTCTTGTGTGAATATAAGATCAATTTCCAGTGTAACTCACTAATATATATATAATAATCAATAAAGTAAGTCATATATAGTGTGGCAATGCTTTTATGAACTTGTATTAACAAATATGTAATATAGGGAGTTTATCAATAGTTCAAACAAGCTCTTAATTGATAAGGGTGGTAAGAGAAAATATTTAAAATCTATCTGAAATATTAGAGATTTTAAATATTTTCTCTTACTGCACTTATCAATTAAGAGCTTGTTTGAGCTATTGGTGTGCTTCCTATGTTATATATATATTGTGTCTACCGAAATTTGAAATAAATTTCATTGTGTGGTGTAATGTCAATTGTAAAAAAAAAAAATTTTTGGGTTTAATTTTAATATTGCATATATTATTTAAAACTGGACTGCATTGGATTATTGAAGAAAGAAATGTTTATTATTAATTGTAGTTTGTAAAAATCAACTTAATTCATTTTAAAAATGAATGTGTAAATAATAAAGTTTATAGTATTGATGAAATTATTATTCTTTATTATGTATGTTTTTGTTACTGCATTCACAATAGTTGATTACAAATAATACATTTATATGTTAATGTCTCAAGTATGTTTGTTATTTTATTTGTATGATATTATATTTGAAAGATATGTGTAAAAAGTTTATTTCCATTAAAGTATGAAAGGATGTAGTCTGAATTGTTTATTTTATGTTAAAGTGAAAGAATGCTATAGGTATTTTGAGATATAAGTATTGTATATTATATGTGTAATAAATTATAAAATATTTATTTTTATTTGTCATTATACAATAAGATTTTTATTTATGAGATGCTGGCTAAAATTGACCAAAGAGTTAATACAGAGCATTACTATAGTTTTCTTTTACATCAATGAAAAAAGTTTATAAATAAAACTAAGCAGATAAAATGAGGTCTCATGTCTTGGCTTTGGTAGAAGTGAATCCAAGTTTCTTCATGTAATTTTTTTTTTTTTGCTTATTTTTAAATATATGATTACAAAATGGATAAACTGATGTGATGAAAGCAACAATATTCATCTGTTGCCTTGACAGGATCATTGAATTTGTAAGACATGACAATTTATTGAAAATATAAAAATTAATTCTTAGCATTTCTGAAAATTCCTGCAATGTTTCTTTGTTTTAAAAATGGACATTATCAACTTTTCAATGATGAAGTCTAAATGCTAACAGAAAAATGTACACAAAAATTATGTTCACCTGCTGATATAATTTTATGAACTTTATGGATTATTTATATGCAAGATATAAATGTGTTCAATTTCTATAGCATCATCATGGATGAAACTAGTGTCTTTTCTCTTGTAATGTTTTATAAAATAATTACCTGCTAAATGAAAAAATATATACATTGTATCATCATGAATATAAACTAGTGTTTGTATACTGATAATATCATAGATCAAATACCTGCTAAATGAAATAATAATTTGGATAATTTAAAAATATCAGAATTAATAAAATGTTCTTTGAATCTAATAGCTTTTCATAATACTTCTAACTTTTCTGGAATAATAAAACATCAGCAGATTGTGGTTTAAGAAATAGATATTAGAATTATGGTATTATGCAGTAGATAGGTTCCTCAGAAAATGTGCACAAAAGAAATCGCACAAAAATAAACTTAACTTACCTTGAAACCTTTTTAATTAATTGAACAAAATTTCTATCTATTAGAAATCTTTTTTTAAGTAAAAATTTGATCATACTTTTGATAAAATTTCAAAGTTATTTTTGAAAGGATTAAAATTATTTTTAATCAAGATAAGAAAAAAAAGTTTTAAATCAATGTATTTTGTCACCTTAATATAAAAAAGGATGAATATTAAAGCAGTAGTAGTTTATTGGCCTACAGTTATCTAATAATTTTTAGTTGGTAGATGTAGCAGAGTTGATTAGTTGATTTCTAGAGATATACAAATAGTTACCATAAAATTATAAATGAAGGAAAAGGGATGGCAAGTCCAACAGCTGCTCTATGGTTCATTATGAAGTTTTCATTTACATGAAACCAGACCCACTTTCTGTATTTACTAGCCTGCATAAATATAAAAAGACAGATTAATTGCATGAAGTCTAAGTGGAACCAAATTTACCTGATTATATCTTTCCTGATGAGACAATCCTGGACTGGCCTCCATCAAGAAATATAATCAGTTGATGAAGAATTAGTTTATAAATATGCTGTTTCATCTATATGCAGAAAAGCACAGATAAACATATATATAATGGTGAGTAACATAATATATAATAAATACAAAATTTTAAATAATTTCTTTAGTAAAAATGACAGTTTAAAAGTTATAGATATCTATATCGATATGTATAGAACAATATTATTTTAAATTGTTTAAAATCTATATTTTTAATAGAGTAACCCAAGTAAATAACCTTGCTTGAATTAAAAATCAAAAAATCAAGAATCAATTTATTGACAATTATATTTTAAAAGAGAAAAAAATAATAAAAAAATCTTTTAGATTAATTTAAAGATATAATTAATTAATTGAGAGTAACCTGTTAAGACTGATTTTTTTTAAAAAAAAAAAAAAAAAGGAAAAGCCTTTATTATTAAAGCAGTGAAATATATGTTTATTCATGGAATTAATTGAAAGACATTAATAATTTTATTATTTTGACAAATTCAAATATGTTCAGAAATTATTTTACCATATGACTGTGTGCATATATATCAATGTGTGTCAAAATAGACACATATATAAATTTTAATAATTTATTTTATTATTTTATGAGAATTCAAGTATGTTTAAAAATTATTGTCACATGTATATGTGTGTGTATATATCAATGAGAGTCGAGTAGAAACATGTAAAATTTAATCATTTTTTATTATTAAATGTCAGTTCAGATATGTTCATTTTAAAATTATAACATCTGTGTAGATATATGCATTTTATGTAAATCCTTTAGGCAGTATTGTAAATCACAAAGTAATAGTTTCTTTTGTTATATATTAATCAAAATCAGAAAGCTTAATTTATATGCATATAGCCATATTCTAGAGACCTTAACTTCATTTTTTAATTGTTATTAATAAACTTGTATTCAATTGTTAAAGTTATTCTAGTGAACTTGATTCTTAGTTTTTTTAGAATATTAAATGTTACATCATCTCTTGATCATAGTAGCAGTTATAGATTTTTGTTCTCTGAGCTAGATTTGAATATAACAGTCTGATATATAAAAGGGGATGTATATTAGTGTTTGTGTGCATCTGGTGATGATTATGATATTCCCATCAATCATCATCATCATTATGGTTGGTGCAAAGAGAATATTCTTTAAAGCCTATATACTACATTTTAATTTGTTTAGTCTATTAAAAATTAAGGTTATAGTTGGCCAGTACATTAATGGCACTAAGTGGTGAGAGCATGAATGGTGATCAGCATTTTTTAATATCCTAGCATTATTGTTTTTATGATTGTATATCCTATGGATTGCACTTAGATTGGTGCATCCAAATTAATGGTTAAATAATTGCCCCAAGCTGACCAAGGCTAAATAGTTGGCCTGATCTGCAGTAGACCCATTTCAAATCCAGTCACAAGATTGAATTTTTATTAATTGTTGATCATTCTTGATAATGAATGGTTATTACTTCTGAGTATTATTTTTACTTATTGATAATACTGGTAATGTAGTTGCTCTAAGGAATTAACTGGGCTGATCTCTCATGCTTTATAATATATAACATTACTTATCATTACTTATATATTTTTGATACTGAACATTACTTTAATATCTTACTTTAATATTAATATCTTGAATAGCATATTTAATATATTATTAGATCTTATATTTTTTAATATTTTATACTTTAATATTTAAATTTTGTATATTATTTACTTGGGATTGATGATATTTTGCCTTCACCCTAACATCACCCTAACTTACCCATCCTGTTATAATACATATATAAAGAGAGACAAAAGGAAATTCATTACAATTTTTAATATCATCTATATATAATATAAATTATGAAAAATGCTGACAATTTTAGCAAAATAATATTTGCCTTAGTCACATGGCTTTATTGTTTCAAAGTTAATAACAAGTTTAAGGGCTGAAGTAATAGAGCTGGGTTGTGACTATGGATCTTGAGCTCCAAAGCCTGCCAGCACTACACCATGCAGTGCTAGTTATTCTGTGATCATTTCAAAAATATAGGACAAAAAATCATATTTTGTGCAATCAAAATAAAATCCTAAATAAAAAGTGAAGATCAAATTGGAAATGGTATAAACTGATTGATTTTAATTGACTTACTGTTTTTTATTAATTTGCTAATTTATTTATTCTCTCTTTAAAATTTCTATGGCTTTTCTAAATATCTCTTGATGATGATTATATCATGTCTAGGTAGGGTTTTAGCTTTGGAGAAATCTATGTAATGGCAAATATCTGAACCATGCATGGAAAACAAATAATGAAAAGGATGAGTGATGTTTTAATGCATGTTCATTTACCCTAGTATTTTTTTAAAGAGTTACTCATTTTTATATATATGGTCTGACAAACCCCATGGGTAATCTCAAAAGAAATTTATCTTTAAATTTGATCAAAACATTATTGATTTTTTTATTAAGTGATAAATGATATCTAATTTTGTCTGTAATTGTTTTTTTTTTATATAAGGTATATTCTTATACACAGAAAAAATGGCATGTGTTGGAAAGCTACAACATTAATACAATATTTTTTATTGAACAGAAAATTAATATTTTGATTAAACCTAATGATGCATTCTCTCTTGAGCATCAAAGAATCAATAAGATTCCATGTGGAATATTCTAGAACACACACACACACATATAAGAAAGATAAATATGCTATCACTGTAAAACATCACTCAATTCTTTCAGCATTTGTTCATCTCTCAAACAAAAATTTTATTTAGACATGACTGTCTTCATCAAGAAATGTTTAAGTTTAGAAAACTTGTAGGGATTTTAAGAAGATCCAATTGTATTAATAAATGAAATAAACAGCCAAAATAACATCTGTATGTAAAACTTTATTTAAACAAATTAATAAAAATCTAACAATTAAATTTATATCCAACTAATCAGTTTCACTATCTCAAACTTGATTTTCCCTCTTTATTTAATTTTTTATTTTGATTTGACAAATATGATTTTTTTAATTTCCCCTATTTTATTTCATAATCATAATTAATTTTACAATTATTAATTTAATTAATCTTTTAATATTTCCATCCAACAACTATCTATATTTTGGCAATGATGGCAAAATAACATCTCTACCCAAATAAAAACATATATTATTTTGTTGAATTACCCTGATACAACTTTCATATTTTAATATTTTACTTTGATGATTCTGAAAATTATAATAAATTAATTATTTTATATCTCTCTCCTGAAAGAAATTGTTAACTTTAATACAAATTTATAATAGAATTGAAACTGTTTAAAGTCCATTTAGGTATAAAATAATTAAATAAATCCACCATAATTTCATCAGCAAACTATAGTGCAGATAAAGCTAAATTTGATAACTAAATTAAACTTTCCAATTGTATTTAATTAAGCAGAGAATACTGACTACATCTTATTTTTAACTTAGCTTTATTTATATATATAAAAGAGATGAATCTGCCCTATTGTTTAATTTGCTGAAATAATGGTCATGAATTTGTTTAGTTATTTCACAGCTAGATGTAATCTAGTCAACTCCAGTTCTATTTTATTTATGATAACGATATGCAAATTTAATATTAGACTTCTAATTGATTATTAAACAGGAGTTCTTTATAAATGTGGTATGATCTCTTCTGTTTAATTATGCATGATCTTGTAATAAATAGTGCCATATTTACATCTGTATTAGTATTAATTCCACTCCAAAATTTCAACAAATTAACAAACTTAACTTTATTCATATTGAAAGCACAAAGATTGAGAAAGGATGATTGCAGAATTTGTTTAGCTATTTCACACCTAGAAGGAGTTTAATCAACTCTAGTTTTACTTCATCTATATTAATTCTGTGTGAATTGAATATTATATATGCATATATTATTTCAAATGATACTAAACAGCAAAAACAAATGTAGAAAAAACATTTCAAGTAGCATAGTAATTTTTTTTGCAGTATATCTTAGGCAGTAACAACAGATATGCAACAAACCTACTTATTAATCTAGATACAAAAAAGTAATGGTACCTTTGTGAAAAAATTTGAAAATGAATTCAATTCCAATAAGAGCATAACAATTTTCTACCAATAGTAAAAGCTACATCACAATTCAATACTACTTTTGTTTTATAGTCAATCCAGTTTAACTTGAACCTTTATCTCCTAGCTAATAATATCTGTAGTAATCAATTAGAGACTATACTGGATGATTAACTAATATAGTTATAGTCCAACTGACTAAAAATAAATCCTAAATCTGCTGCTTTGAGAACTGAAAAAAAAGTCAAAGTTCACTTCACTTGAACAATGAATAACGGATTTTAGGCATGCATGAATCGTATACACAAAGTCCTATATACTAATGTGAGTTATACTGTAAAAATTTATCATAAACAAAAGTCTTCCGTGATTCGTTGAGTCTTCCTAGTTTAGATTTTTACAATATGAGTGAACCTTTAAATAATAAACATTTACATGGAGATAAGATAGAAAAATATAAATAAATAAATAAATTGTTTAACATTTATTTTTTTGAACAATAGTAAAGTAGAAATAATAATACTTACGGACAATTTCCTGTTGTACATTTTTCTTTTTTAATCAAAAATAAATTTTCGGAATTTATTTTCCAATTTATTAAGATCAGGGTGTTCCATTCCGATGTAAGAATTGTTGAATTGTTTTTGTATAATTTACTATTTAAAACAATCTTTCCATATTAAATAAAGTAGCTTTCATTTTGGTAATTAAAAATAGTTTTTCATCTTAAAATCATTTTTTGTTTGTTTGTTTTGTACATTTTCAACAACTGTAAATGAAAGGATTTACATAATAACTTATTTTGATTATTTCTTTGTTGTTTTATAAAATTGTGAACGTTCAGTCATTCTTGCGAGTTAAAATGAAATTGTTTACGGTAGAATTAAAAAAATTGTTTTTTTTACGGTCATGATTTTTTTAACTTTCTAATAATAATAAATCTCGTATATGTCATAAATTGATTGACTGCGTATTATTGAATTACTGCTAAATAAATTAATTAAATAGTAATAGACAGGACAATTTTTCAGGGTTTTTGCCCAAAAATAAAAAAAACAAAACAGAAAAAAAAAAATCTTAAAATATAAAACTTTTTACTATAAACATTTTGATAGCTTTAATTTTTAAATAGAGATACATATGGTTAAATTTTATACTATCTTAGTGCAAATGCATAATTTCGTATTGATAAATAATTAACTTAAGCTTTAAACACCACAAAAATTATGTGAAATTTGCAAACAACTTTGCATTTATTCTAAACAGTTTTTAGTTGGCAGAATTTTGTAGTGGAGCAATAAACACTCTCAACGAAGTAAAAAGTATATGTTTCTATTCTTAATTGGAAAAGAATAAAAATCCTTATGCTGTTCTTCCACAAAATAATAATCAGAAAATAATAATAATTCTTTACAACAGCTATATAATCAAATAATAATTTTATACATAAAAAGCTTTTTTCAGCACCTGCTTTGGTGCACTTTTCAAATGTTACTAATCTATTTAACGTTAATGAATCACCTGACATAAAACCATCCAGTGTCCAATAATGGAATTAAAGCAAACAATAATTAATAAATAATTAAAACAAATCAAAATCCACATATATAAATTCAATAATTACAAAACAATTGACATTATCATAATATGTTAAACAATATTACAAACATTTTTTATACAATTATATACATCATCTTATATAATTTTCCATTCATTTTTAATCAACCAATTATTAACCAAATTTGTAGAAGTCTTATAAATATTCATACCATTAGTCAAATTATTTTTAATATGTTTCATATATTTGTCTTCTTTTTGGATCTTTGGTGAAATTTAAATATTTAATACTTTTTGTAGCATCTAATCTATGGCCATATTTCAAGTAGTGAATATATAATGCAGACCTATCATCTCTTCTTTTAATAGCATTGTTATGTTCTTAGGCTCTTACCTCTAATAGTTTTCCAGTATATCCAAAGTAAATCATTTTACAATTTCACATGTAATTTTATATACAATTCCTTTTTTGAACTGTAAATCATCCCTTAAGCTATAATTACCTATTAATTGATCAAGATTTTTACTATTTTACCAGCCAATATTTATATTCTCATCAATATAATTTTGTTATACATTAAAGTATTATAAATCGTAGGATATGAAAGTTTAATCCATTTCTTACTTGATTGATTATTACCATTATTCTCAAAAATTTTATCACCTACTATAGATTTTTTAGAAGTAAAAAATATATTGCTAATAGTTTTAGGATTATATCCATAATCTTTATATAATTTAATAAATTGATTATTTTGCAATTGAGCTACACTTTTATCTATATTGTATTTATCACTCCTATATTTAAAATTTTTAATTACTGCTAATTTTTGTATCCATGCTTGTTGAGAATCTACATGAATAATTTTTCTTAATTTATGCTCTTTAATAAAATGTTTTAAAGTAATTTTATTTCTATATCTAAATATTTAATCATATCTTCAAATTCTACTTTAGTAAATTAAATTATATATATTATTATTATTAAACTCTTTATAAATATTATTCATTACTCTTTTATTGCCAATAATTAAAATATCAACATATCTAGAATAATGTATTATTTCTTGACTAATTACCCTTTTTTTAATTACAATATTTTCTAATTCATTTATAAATATTGATGATATTAAGCCACTAATTGCACAACCCATCCCTCATTTATATTCCAAAATCCATCATTATATTTAAAATATAAACTATTGTGTATTAATTTTAAATCCACTTCAATAATATTTATTATGTTTATATCATTTATATATTTACTTAAATTTTTTATTAATATATCTATACTTTTAAGTCTTGGAATACTTGGATACATTTATTCAATATCCATTGTAAAAATACTTTGATTCCTATTTAATTTTATACTATTTAATTTATCAATAATACAATCTGCATTCTTTATAGAATATTCACCATATCCTAAAATACTTGTTATCCATTTATTTATATACTTACAAAACTTCTATAAAATAAAATTGCTAAAATTAAACAACAGCCTCAATGGGTTATTTTTTATGAGTTTTAACCTTTGTAAAAATATATAGATTTTCATAAGGATACAATAATTTATATTCATTTATTATATCTATAATCTTTCATTTTATTAAGTAATTTTAAATATTTGTTTTTTTATCCCTGTAGTAGGATCTTTTAATAATTTATTTATTCTTCTTTACTCATTTCATCTTCTATTCTATCAATATAATCCTTATAATACATGACAACAAATCTATTTCCTTCTGTACAAATAGTAATCCTTTCATAATCACAAATCATCTTAATATTATTAACAATACTCCTATACTTATAGTCCTTATAAGTAATTTTCTTTTCATATAAGTCTTTATTTAATAAATAATTAATTTTCTTTTTATCATCAACTGATATATTTGCTAATTCAATATATCAGTAACAATTAACAATCTTCTTATTAATATCTTTATCTATTATAGGTATAAAAGATGATCCTTTACTCAATAACATGTTTTGTTCTTTAGAAAATTTCAATTGTTAGATTTATGAAGTTATTCTGCTGCTCTTCATTATAAACTATGAAGTTATAAAATTGTTGATCTTTAAAATTACGATTCAGATTTTTTGTCCAATATTTATTTAACATCCATTTCCATTTTTTATTGTATTTAATAATTATATGACAATTCCATTTGATCCTGTAATTATATAAAAATATGTTGAAGTCTTCCCATTTATTTTTATTAATAATTTTTTAATATCTTTTTTTAAAAATTTAAATTTACAAATATTTTTATTTAATATATCATATTTTTCATCTATAAAAATTTGAAGATTTAAATTTACAAATATTTTTATTTAATATATCATATTTTTCATTTATAAAAATATGATATATTAAATAAACAGTTGTAGTTCCACCGATCTCAAATCCATTTGTTCTATTTAAAAATTTTTAAATATGTATCAACTAAAAATTCAATACAAAAGTTGTGGGCTTCCTCACAGAGATATTTTAAATGCTTTCTCAGGCTAAGCATTTATCACAAAGCTTGTTGAGCAATTGGCAATGCTCACTGTTTAAAAGTTCACTTATTTTACATTGTGGTGTATTAGTTCAACTGTTAATATAACAAAGACTATGTTTTTAATTCCAATTAAATTTTTTTTTAAATCTTCCATAGTATTGTATATTTGTGATGCTATTTTTAATTTGATTGATTTTAACTTACTATGCAATTTTTATATAAAGGGACAAGATTTAAAAGAAAAGTTTGTAACTCAATATGAGCATGTATTATACAGTTAGCTCTTTAGACAATTGTCAACAATGATATAGTCTTCTAGTCTTTACACCAAAATCTAAATATTTATTTATATCATTCTTTGTATTGTAATGGTAAGAAAAGTAGAGCTGCTTTAACCTAACCTGGAGATGTAGATAGAGGGGGTTCGAACCTCATCTACTCCTCTAGATTGCTACTAAGCGACTTACTCCTCGAACCTCACTGGAATTTAATCTTAATGTATGTCTGGTGGTCAGGGAGAGAAGAGACCATGAAAAGGAATTTTTAACATATATAATGATCAGGTGTACAGACATATGTCACAAAAAGAAAAACAATACTAAGTAGGTTTGTTTATAATGAATGAAAGATAACATAAACTTTTATTATTTACATTAAAAGAATTCATACAACGCTTTATTAATGGTGTTGCAGGCTATTTTCACTGCAACCGGATAGATATATATGAAAGATCCATTGTTTGTAATAATAAGGACAGACAAATTTTACATTATAATTTCTTCTTTAAAATATTTCCAGTCAATGGAAGTGTTACTTAAAAGAAATCAAAAGAGAGAGACATGATTCATTAACTCTGTGGTTGGGGAACATAGAAATAAATAGGTGGTCAAACTCAACTAAACACTTTGGACAGGTTTAGATCACAGCCCTACTGATGATTTAAGAAGAATGATAAAGCTATAATTGAAACATTTCGATATTTTGAGAAAGATTTCCTAATAAATATAAATATATAAGACCATGCACAAAAGCGATAGCATATAGTGGGCTGTGAGGCTTGAGACATAACAGTTACCAAGAGGTTAACACAAGACCGGATAGCTCTCTGTCTCTAAACTAGGTTAGAGAGAAAAATGGAACTCGTTCGCTAAACGCGTGACCTGGATTCAGGATCAGAGTTTTTGTTGCTTATGTCCAGTTACGTACATTAAAGGGACTGAGATTGACATGAGATCCAGAACAATTTATTTATTTTAAGAACATCCAAATGTAGGTATGTTAACCTAAGCAAACTTGGTAAAAGAAGCACTGTAATATATGCTGAGCGGCCCAGTAGATCACCCAAGGCATGATACCGTATAAATACGGTCAACGACCTTTAACGACCTTTAAATTTAAAAAAGAAACCCTCTGCAAAATATATATATTAGGAAAGCTCAACTATCACTGAAAATCCGCAGAAAAATAGTAACTTCACCTTTATAAAATTTGAATTACTAAAAAAAAAACAAATGGGCAGATATTTTATTGATTTAGTTCAAGTTTAACAGACCCACCACATAGCCACTGCTATTTAATAATTTTAACACATATACATATTGTCAAAATGTACTCTCTCTTATTACTAAAATATAAATGCGAACGTTTTATTTCACGCTCTTTAAAATATAACTTTAACCCTTCATTGACTAAAATACAAAGGCATTTGATAAGAATCTTTCTTTTATATATATATAAAAAAATAAAATTAAAATCTTGAAAGTTTTATAATAGAATATTTAGCAATTAAATCTTGATTTTTAAAAATAGGGTTTTTGCACTTTCTATGATTTGCTTCCTTTTCTTTCCAAAATATCTATATAAAATAAATATCTTAATTACTGGAGTATAATGGTGGAAAGTTAAATGAAGTATTTTTCAATTAAATTAATAAGAGCTATCGCCACCATTATATATAATAACCCCACCCATTACAATATATAAAAAAAAGAAACGAAAGCAATTAATGAAATACAATTTTACAAGATACGAATACGTAGATTTGAGAAAAACATATATATAGAAAAACATAACTCTAGAATGAATTTGTAAATTACAAAGATATTTTTTTTGTTAATTTATGGTAACATTACCGGTAACTAGATGGGGTGGGTCAAGATGAGTTCATTATATGTTTCCCGCAAGTCTTCTCAGTTCTTCAAATTTGTTTTTCCATGTTTTGAGGGCAGATATTCACGGATATAGGGCAGACACTTTAGTTCTCTGGCTGGCTTACATGGTTATGACTCCGGCCTCAGGAACAGCCCAGGAGAGCAAAGGCAAAGAGATTACCCCCACATTTTTGCAGAGCAACACATTTCTGGATTTTTATCTATATGCTGAAAGAGTAGAGTACGGCTTGAAGTAAGTACAGCAAGCAAGAGTTCACAATATTGTCCAATTTTTCAGCAAAATTTCTTCCAACAAAATTCTTAATATTTCTCTCTGACCTTCAGCACAGGTTACCCGCAAGCATAAGACCCAGAACAAAAGAAAAGTTCTTTATTTATACCCTTTTTCCATTATGTTTTTACTCTACTCATTAGTACGAATCATGCCCCTTGTTTCAAAATTTTTCCTGTTATCTATTATTTTAACTAATTCAAAAAAATGTTTTACTAATTAAATTCCTTTTCTTAATGGATTCTATTTAATTAAGAAAATTTATCTTATCGAATTCTACCAAATATATTTTAAAAATAGTTGCAAATGTAATTTTAACTTTCTATATTTTATTTTATTAAATCTTTTTTTCTTTAACACAATTCCTTCTTTAATTTAGGCAACTATTTGTGAAAATGATAATTTAGTTTGAAAAAGAAACATACATTCACTGTGATTGGACTTAGGGTCTTAGTCCACAGTGAATGGTGAAGCCAGCATATATATATGCACAGCTTCATATTCCTAGAACCCATAAAAAAAAAAACAAAAAAAAATGACCAAAACTACGGTTTTGCAGAGAGAAACAGAGTGATCTGGAAAGAGTGCTCCTATTATGAGAATATTAGTGCATTTATATGAAATAATACTGATATATGCATTTTATAAAACAAGCTGAAAGTTCATAATCATACTGATAAATAGATTATATTAATAAAAAAAACTGAAAGTTTATAATAATACTGATATATAAATTATATATATATTAAAAAGAGAAGTATATAATAATATTAATTAATATATTATAACAATGCCAATATTTACAAAACATACACACAAAAAAAACTGAAAGCTTATAATATGATTTCATTGTCCATATGATGTGTCCTGGTTGTACCTTGGGGAGCTTGTAAAAAAATTACTATTGAATGGAGCACTCTATTTAAACTATTTTTTTGTCAATGGACCTTCCTCTCTGGGCCTTGTTATTAGCTCTCTGAGCTGTGTCCACTTTATTACCTTGTCTTCTATTAATTTTTTTGCTAGAAGTCAAGTTGAAATTCCTTATTAATGGTGCTCTGTTCTTTAGTTGTTTCACTCTTATGTGTTCTGATGATGAAACTGGCTCATAGTTAGATCCCTTGGTCAGTGATTTTGGTATGGGTAAATGTGGTTTCCAACCTAGAACTGTGATGCCACTTGATAAAGTAGTTTGTTTTGCCTGTCCTGCCATGGTGCATTTTGGAAATATCTCATGATCATTAAATTGATGAGTAAAATGCTTGAAGGCAAGGTGAGGTGTGCTCTGTCCTTCTATCTCTAATTCCATCTGGACTTTTGTTTCATTTTCTGTTCGTTCAAGATTAGTTGGATTCTGTATGCAGCTTATATTGGTTGTCTCTTGGGTTTTCCATTTGTGAAAATCTAACTTGTTGTCGTAAAATATAAACTTATTTTCCCTATAGTTTATTCCTGAGTCATGTCTTTCTAAGAAGTCCGACCCTAACAGTACATCATAAATCAAGCCTGGCATTATCTGAAATATATGTTTTACATTTGTTGCTCCTATCTTAATATACAATCCCAAACAATGTGTTCCTATGTTGGCTTTTTCTCCATTTGCTAATATAGCATAAGATTTTCTTGGTGAGATCGGTAGTACATGAGTTCCTACTGTTGCATTCCACCATTCTTTTGACACCAGTGACACTTGACTGCCAGTGTCTATTAAAGCTGTAATTGGGACATCTTCTAACAGTGCTTTAATTTTAGGGCACTCTGAGTGTGGGGGTCTGTAATCATCTTCCAGTTCGTACATGAATGCTGATGCCACTCTTTCATTTTCCTCGATTATTTCTTCTGTTTCATCCTGGAGTTCTATCTGGGGTATATAACTTATAGGACCCATATTTTTCTGGGATTGTTGTGTGTTTTGATCATCATCATAGCAGTTCCTGACAGCCACCATTTATATTTTGGGTGTGTCAATTCTTTTTTTTCTTTGTTTGCATGCTCTTTATTTAGGTTTCCAAAATCTATAGCAGTTAGTAAGTCTACCATCTCATCAATTCCACAGTTGCAGCAGCCCAGCATCAATTGTTGTATGTGGAGAGGCATATTGTACCTTATTGACCGAATAGTCTGCCTCTCCGATAAGTGGAAAGCAGTCAATGATTTTAACAAAGACACTTGGAGCAAGAAAAACTGGGTGTGAGTTTCTCCTTTTGAAGTACAGTACTTTTCTTCGAGATATATGGTGCATTATTCCATCTTGCCTCTCTTCACTCCAAAACTTTTAAGTAAGGCAATGTGGTAATCTGCAAATGTTACTGGTTTATTACTTATACAGTCCCACCAATTCCGGGCAGATCCATGTAAATGATTAACTGCAACTGATAACTTTTCAGCTTCTCTGAGTTCCTGCAACATGAACAGCTCTTGTAAACTTTGCAAGTGTGCCATGGGGTTTTCTCTTATGTCATCTCGAAAAGTTTTGATGTGGATAAATCTTGCCACCATTGGGTTGTCTGTTCTTTCCATGACTTTTATGCTTTCTTTATTTTCACCTTGAGTAGTTTCTTTATTCACCTTTTGAAGATTCTCACTTCTTGGCTGATTCTCTTGGGTCCTTTCTGCTTCATTGTTTCTTTCTTCTTTCATCCTGTTGATTTCTGCTCTATATTGTCTACATTCTTTTTTGCATTCTTCTACTTTTTGTAACATAGTTTCCATCAATTTCCGTACCCATTGTGGTTCTGGTGTATCTATGTCTCCGGTCCTTATAATTGGCATTTGGTCTTCCCATAACTATTCTGAAAGTGACATATCTCTGTCATCTTTGTTTTTCTGTAGTCCTTGTGAATCCATGTCTCCTTCTGGGCTATACATATTTTCTAGAGAAATACGAATAGATAAAAGAAAATATATAAGAAAAAATATTTGGTTTGCTGTTGTTTTTAGTCTTTGTACTAATACTATCCTTAAAATTTGTTTTATTTTTCTACTTTTACTTTTCAAAAAATTTGCTTCACTCTCCCAACCATTTCTGCAACTGTCATCCTTTTTTAACCTGCCAGCTTTCTATCTATCTCTTATCCTATCCATAGTTCCTGCCCTATCCATGTTTATTTACTTATTTACTACCTTGTTCTGTGTGTTATATATGTGACTATAACTATGTGTATATGATATACACTTCAATAAAATATGATTACTACTGTGGGTGGGGGGGGTAAAAAAATTCTACTTGAGCCCATCTTTTCTCTGCTCCTTGTTTGATCACTCTGTCTCCCTTCCTAGCAAAAGAAAGAAAAATACATTAATATCTGACTTGGTTTTAATTTTCAACCGAACTGATTGATTTCACAACTTGTAAGCTGTACTACTGATAGCAAACACAGAAAGTGCAAAAGAAAAATATATAAACTTGTCATTCACTATATTTATTTTAAAAAAAAAAACACAAAAAAAATTTCTTCTGATCATGAAATTCCTATTATCATTTCTCAGGGTCTATCTCTAAACAGTAAGGCCACACTTGTGATGCCAGGTTATACAAAAAAAACTGTAACGGTAAGAAAAATAGAGCTGCTTTAACCTAACCTGGAGATGTAGATAGAGGGGGTTCGAACCTCATCTACACCTCTAGATTTCTACTAAGCGACTTACTCCTCGAACCTCACTAGAATTTAATCTTAATGTATGCCCGGTGGTCAGGGAGAGAAGAGACCATGAAAAGGAATTTTTAACATATATAATGATCAGATATACAGACATATGTCACAAAAAGAAAAACAATACTAAGTGGGTTTGTTTATAATGAATGAAAGATAACATAAACTTTTACTATTTACATTAAAAGAATTCATACAACGCTTTATTAATGGTGTTGTAGGCTATTTTCACTGCAACCAGATAGATATATATGAAAGATCCATTGTTTGTAATAATAAGGACAGACAAATTTTACATTATAATTTCTTTTTTAAAATATTTCCAGCCAATGGAAGTGTTACTTAAAAGAAATCAAGAGAGAGAGACATGATTCATTAACTCTGTGGTTGGGGAACATAGAAATAAATAGGTGGTCAAACTCAACTAAACACTTTGGACAGGTTTAAATCACAGCCCTACTGATGATCTAAGAAGAATGATAAAGTGACCCCAGCATAAATTTTCAGCTATAATTGAAACATTTTGATATTTTGAGAAAGATTTCCTAATAAATATAAATATATAAGACCATGCACAAAGGTGATAGCATATAGTGGGCTGTGAGGCTTGAGACATAAGTTACCAAGAGGTTAACACAAGACCGGATAGCTCTCTGTCTCTAAACTAGGTTAGAGAGAAAAATGGAACCCGTTCGCTAAACACGTGCACGGATTCAGGACCGGAGTTTTTGTTGCTTATGTCCAGTTACATACATTGAAGGGACTGAGATCAACATGAGATCCAGAACAATTTATTTATTTTAAGAACATCCAAATGTAGGTATGTTAATCTAAGCAAACTTGGCAAAAGAAGCACTGTAATATATGCTGAGTTGCCCAGTAGATCACCCGAGGCACAATACTGTATAAATACGGTCAACGACCTTTAAATTTAAAAAAGAAACCCTCTGCAAAATATATATATTAGGAAAGCTTAACTATCACCGAAAATCCGCAGAAAAATAGTAACTTCACCATTATAAAATTGGAATTACTAAAAAAAAAACAAATGGGCAGATATTTTATTGATTTAGTTCAAGTTTAACCAACCCACCACATAGCCACTGTTATTTAATAATTTTAACACATATACATATTGTCAAAATGTACTCTCTCTTATTACTAAAATATAAATGCGAACATTTTATTTCACGCTCTTTAAAATATAACTTTAAATTTGTAACCCTTCATTGATTAAAATACAAAGGCATTTGATAAGGATCTTTCTTTTATATATATATAAAAATCAAATTAAAATTTTGAAAGTTTTATAATAGAATATTTAGCAATTAAATCTTGATTTTTAAAAATAGGGTGCACTTTCTATGATTTGCTTCCTTTTCTTTCCAAAATATCTATATAAAATAAATAACTTAATTACTGGAGTATAATGGCAGAAAGTTAAATGAAGTATTTTTCAATTAAATTAATAAGAGCTATTGCCACCATTATATATAATAACCTCACCCATTATGATATATAACAAAAAAAAGAAAAGAAAGCAATTAATGAAATACAATTTTACAAGATACGAATACGTAGATTTGAGAAAAACACATATATAGAAAAACATAACTCTAGAATGAATTTGTAAATTACAAAGAGATTTTTTTTTGTTAATTTATGGTAATGTTACCAGTAACTAGATGGGGTGGGTCAAGATGAGTTCATTATATGTTTCCCGCAGGTCTTCTCAGTTCTTCAAATTTGTTTTTCCATGTTTTGAGGGCAGATATTCACGGATATAGGGCAGACACTTTAGTTCTCTGGCTGGCTTACATGGTTATGACTCCGGCCTCAGGAACAGCTCAGGAGAGCGAAGGCAAAGAGATTACCCCCACATTTTTGCAGTGCAACACATTTCTGGATTTTTATCTATATGCTGAAAGAGTAGAGTACGGCTTGAAGTAAGTACAGCAAGCAAGAGTTCACAATATTGTCCAATTTTTCAGCAAAATTTCTTCCAACAAAATTCTTAATATTTCTCTCTGACCTTCAGCACAGGTTACCCGCAACCATAAGACCCAGAACAAAAGAAAAGTTCTTTATTTATACCCTTTTTCCATTATGTTTTTACTCTACTCATTAGTACGAATCATGCCCCTTGTTTCAAAATTTTTCCTGTTATCTATTATTTTATCTAATTCAGAAAAATGTTTTACTAATTAAATTCCTTTTCTTAATGGATTCTATTTAATTAAGAAAATTTATCATCGAATTCTACCAAATATATTTTAAAAATAGTTGCAAATGTAATTTTAACTTTCTATATTTTATTTTATTAAATCTTTTTTTCTTTAACACAATTCCTTCTTTAATTTAGGCAACTATTTGTGAAAACGATAATTTAATTTGAAAAAGAAACATACATTCACTGTGGTTGGACTTAGGGTCTTAGTTAGTCCACAGTGAATGGTGAAACCAGCACATTTATATATATATGCACAGCTTCAGTATTGTAACAGTCAAGTTTGTACTTTCGCGTAACAGAATTCAGAATCCAAGCAAAAGAGACCGAAGCTGACCAGACTAGGACTGTGACATCCCAAGTCTGACCACACTTCAACTCGTAAGCCAGGATTCCAAGACTCAAGACCCTACGAATGACCACCTTGAAATTACACATAGTATACCTCTTTCCACATGGCCGACATAGGTCAGGGAGATGCAATAAGACTGATGAATAAAAGAAAGGTTCTTAATTGACTAAAATATATCACTAATCTAATTTAACTTAATGCATAGTTTTCACATATATAGACTATAAATAATAATTAGAATTGGATTGAATTAGATCAATAATGAGACAAAGAACGAAATACATTAAACTAATTATACATTTATTTACAATTCTTCTATCCATATTTCATTTATTTACAATAGCATTTCAGCGTAGAATGTACGCAAACATTGGGTAATTCAAAATAACTTTACATAAGTAATCATTAAATTTTCATAATGGGTTTAACATGTCCAATCTTATGAATTGCTTTACAATTAATCATAATCAATCACTACGTTATGTCTATAAATCATGTTAAGCCAAATCCTATTACATTTGTGGCTGTTATATAAATAATTATATTGAACTTTGATCATGAATTCCTTTACTAAAATATACAATATGACTTAATAACGAGAGCATAAACCAGCTCAAGTAATGATCGATTCAACATGGCTTTTGAGAGAAATTTCAGAATGCTGAAAGTGTTATGTTAAGGTGGGAGAGTTGGCTGAAATAAGATTTTACCAATGCCCTATGATACAGGTAAACAATAATAGGAAAAGTCGCACTGCGGATGGATGAAATAACTTCAGGGTTCTTGCGACAAATGCCGGTACCCTGTAACCGATCACCATGCTGCGTGAAAAGGAACATTGTGTTCAGAATGGCGGGGGACTTACGTGCTAACCTGGCCTTGGCTCAGGCTTCACTACTGCTCTACCCTATAAGAGAAGATGTGCTGGCAATGCCGTGGCTCCATCTTAATATACGTATATTACATATAGCAGCAAAACGAGAATAATTTTATAAAATACTATATCACATCCACCAAGCAAAGAATAGTATATTTCATACTATGAAATATGAGTTGATAGCATATTAGCTCTATCAAATTGGGACCAACTCTTGTGTAGCCTGATAATAAATGTCTATGCTACTAAAGGGAATATTAATATATCTGTACTTTGACATGCTCAATCTATTAAGTTACTTATAGATAATAAATATTTAAGGAGGGAAGTATATTCTATGGACTTAAGAACTTAAATGACAAATATACTTCTAAATATGATCAAGGCTAAATTTAATTCTAAATAAAACTATAAGGTTAAGATTTTAAATGGTTAATTAACAGAGCCACATTTTACATATTAAATCATTTAAATAATAAAAAAATAGGATTTCGAAACAGCGAGAAAGTTGACGCTATAAACAAATTACATGAAGATTTTCAAATAATATCTTTTTAAAAATACATGAAATTAAGTGCCCACTGTTTCGAAATATTGGCATATGGAATATAAAAGCATTTAATTAAAATAAGCAAAGAAATATAGACACAACCGCAGTGATATAACTTTAAACTAAATAATTTACTTTGAAGTTAATGGGAAATATAAATAAATCAGATTATTTAAACTTTAACAACATTAAATTTCGATAGCAATTGACATATTTCAAATATTAATTAAATGGATTTAAGTTTTGGTTACATATTAGTTTTATAATTATTTTAAAAAGAAAGTTAGCTAACGTATATATATAAACATTTACACAGAGCTCTGCGGTTTGAAAAATAAAATGGTACCGGTATTATTTATCTGGACTGTAAGTTTTTGCTGTAGGTTTGGTGAGTTTGACTCAGTGACTGGTGGCATCATTTTTCCCATTATGTTAGGCTTGTCTCTTCTAATGGCATGATGGTGGTTTAGGCATTTCAACTAGAGAAACCCCTGTTCTCCCCGCAGAGTAACAGCAACAAAATGCCCGCTTTTAGCCGGACATATTATACATTAACAATTGTGAAGACTGGCTGCAATTCTCACTAACAATATGGCTGTCCATTTCTTGTTAAAAAAATACAGAGTATTTATATCTTTTCCTTATCGGAATCTATCGCCTCAAGACTCACTAAACTCAGGAATTTAATTAAATATTTTTCAATTTATAATCCAGATTTTTACAAGCTTAGATAACTTATGTTAGAAACATTCCAAAAGATATTATTATAATTAAGATTTTTCGTTGCAAACAATTGTCCAATTTAGATTTTAAAATAACTTAATCTTCTCTAAGGAGATTTTAATTAGTAAATTTTGAACTAGTTTTACTTTTTTATGGATTCCAGGTGTGGTCGTTAATGACACTTGTTTACAACCAGAAATCTTTTTAATTACTTGACCAGCTTTTATTTTTAATCTTACATATAATAGAAACTCTTTTTATTTAAAAACAACCTTTTAATATTTTTTTAAAACGCAAACCTTTTTACATATTTATTTAAAATAATTTACAAACATATTTTGATATAGCTTTTAAATATATTTTTGAGAAACTTTTCCCTGAAATATATTTAAAACAAGAAATTTTTTAACATTTTTTTAAAGAAACATTTAATATTATTTTTAGATAATGGCTTTTACATATTTTAAAATCATGTCTTTCTTCTATATAGCACAGATTATACATCCACATACGAATTTACAATATTAACAAACAAAATTAATAATTTACTTCTAACTTAAATAATAGAATAAACATTTTTAGACATATTAAGTCAATTTAGTACGCTATAATTTTCCTAATCCTATATAATTATAGCGTTGGTTCGCACGCAAATATATAATGCTGTTTAGACAGACGAGCGAATTTTAAATTTATTAACATTTAAATAGGTTTGAACTTAGCACAGATGAGTGTGTCATTAGGTTTGATGGTGAAACGATAGGGGCTTGGAAAGTTATCGTTTCAGTATATTACCATTTAATTACTGGAATAATATTTATTCATAAGAAATACAATAATAAATACACAAGACAAGGGAATACTACAAAGCATTTTTAATTTTTTTTCTTTTATTATATATTTACACAAATTATAGATTACACATTTCATAACAATATGGCTATTAAAATTTACAAGTGTCTATAATACATTATTAAATTTTCAGAAAAAAATATTTACAAAAAATATTCCACAATAACATTAATTATTTATTCAAGTCAGTAAATCATGATTAATTAAATTTATTTTTGGGTATTTAATTTTATCATGACCCCTCTTTTTTAAAAAAAAAATTATCATCTCAAAGTTTTTACATATACATTTTCATTAATTAAAAGATGAACTTTACATTTGTATATACGCTGATTATAACCCTGCATGGTTTGGGATAGTTGTAGATTGTGATCCACTTCTATCATTTCTGGTGCTTAAAAAGTCTTATAAATTTCTGAGCAATAAGCTATTCAAATATTATTATTGGAGAGGAAAAAATGAATATTTACATGAATTATGTTATTCAAAAATGCAGATATCACATGCTAATTGTGTTAAAAAACAACAACATAGTATCAATTTTTAAAAAAAGTTTTTTAAATAAAATTTCTGTATAAATTTTATAGCCTAAATTTATAAAATAGATACGTTTTTCAACCTTTTAACAATGATGCATTTTTTGTGTTATATTCAAGTTGGAGTTTTTAACTGTTGAATCATATATATTAAATAAATTGAGTTATGGGACTATAATTAAGTGATACTTAAATATTTTTCAAATAATTATTTTCGTAAAGATTTTTACTTTTATTTGTTTTTAATGAAGGCAAAATAAATTAGAAAGGCAAGTTTTATATAAACAACAGAGATAAATTAAAATTTTGTTTTGTTTTATTATTTTCTTTTTCTTTCATTCATTCATTTTTTTCTTTCTTTTTCTTTTAAATGCAAAAGTGCATAACATTTCTTCAAATTTTTGCAAACTCTGTCAGAATATCATGGCTCCCAGAAATCCAAGGATCATAGGTTAAAACAACAGGACAAGATTTTTTTAACAAAAAAAAAAGTAAATGCCTAATTGGAAAAAATACAAAGTATATCCTTTTAAATAGAAAATTTTCAGAATATTCACATGGCTGTTATAAATAGCAGATTTCTCCTTTTTTCGTATTTAAAAAAAAAAAGTCTAAATTCCATTTTTTTTTTTTTTGCAGAAACTCTAATACCACAAAGTCACCTTTATTCTCTTAATACAGGAAGTTTTAATGGCTTTGCTATCACAAACAAGGATAATTCTTTGTTTGTTTTTTTTTATATCAAAATTACTTATTCTTTCTTTAGTTATTTTATTAACCAAGAGGATTCATCATTTGTGTAAGTAGGCTACTTTCAAATTAATGGGAATGATTAGTGTTTCCCTGAAGATTTGTGATGATGGTATTTTAGTTGTATTTATATATTGAACTATTTCCATCATCTAATATAAGTATTAAATGTCTTTAGAAAAATTTAACTTTATTTAAATATTCCAAATACATTCAACTGTTAGTAATAGCATACAGGTTAATAGATGCATAACATTTCAAGAGGCATTATTCGCTTCTCTTCTTCAGGTATTTTTAATAACAGCTGGATAGATACTTGAATATTGAATTTTAAGATGGTATTCTAAATAACCAAAGAATCATTAAATTTTTCTAAAGACATTCACTACTTATATTAGATGCTGGAAATAGTACAATATATAAATGCACAAGCCTTCTGGCATCCATTGATTACTCTAGCTTGCTGTGTGTGGCAATACATATAGTGAGTTTTGCCTGTTTTAACAACAATTATACACAAGCATAGGTGATCATGTGATATTTATTGACTTAAAACCAATCCTGCCCAATAGGATAATGGTGGCTATGGTTATTAAAGAACCAAAGACACCAAAATGTATGGATACTAAACTGGGTTCAGACCCATATGACTATATAAGCTAATGGGCTTGAATTGAAAACATTAAGGTGTTTTCAGTTTAAGACTCATAGTTTTGTAGTTAAATGGAGATAAATGTGGTTGCAGGAGGATTGCATTAGATCCTAATATCTAGATGCAGTGCTCTCAGATCCAAGGCTCCTCACTGATGAAGGCCACAAGCCAGAAACTAGTTTGGGGATATTGGATGAGTAGGCACTAGATGGGGATTTTATGCACAAGCCTTCTGGCATCCATTGATTACTCTAGCTTGCTGTGTGTGGCAATATGTATAGTGAGTTTTGCCTGTTTTAATATAAATGCAGTGAGAATAGTTATTAATTGTTTTGATTTGTTAGACTATGGGATTATTTAAATGCTAGTGCACATATGCATTATCAATTACAATGAGCCACCTTCCATATATCAAAGTAGACAAAAATAAACTAATTGATAAGTTTCATATTTTTTGTAAAAATCCAAAATATAAGAATAATATATCTGAAAACATGAAAATGTAATTTTGTTTATAAACAGACTTTAAAATAATATCTTTAGCCAACAAACAATAATATAAAAACAAATATTTTCAATATAATCAATAAGAACATTTGATGAAAAATTTTATTAGCATTGGCAGAAACGATCTTAAATGAAAGCAAAGCAACAAAAAGCATGAAAATAATATAATTTATTTTTTAAAAAACCTGAAAAAATATCATTAGCAAAACAAACAATAATTAAAAAATAAACACTTTCAATAAGTATGATACAAAGAAACATTTTGTAAGAATTTAAATTAGTGATGACAACAAACACTAATTAGATTTCTTCTGGAATATTTATATTGATAACATTTGCTGAAAATATTTGTCTTTCAATTATTGTCTGTTGACTAAATATTATTTTTAAGTTTGTTTTCTGTATAAATGACATATATTCATGTTTTCATACATATATTATTTTCTTCTTGTTGTTTTTTTTTTTATTTCAAAGAATGAACCTTACTAATTTAGCCCATTTTTGTCTATGAGCATCATTAATGGATAATAACACCATTATATACACATTTATATCGGTTTCAGTAATGACTGAAATCGGTTCCATTTAAATCAGTATTTTGTATAAAAGGTTTTTTTAATGAGATTAACTAAACTTTTTTTTTTTAATCCCACCATTTTTATTCACAATGGCATACTTAAAGTGATACACTTAAATCTATCCAAAACTTCTATTTTCTTTAATTACACATAGACTGAAAAGATGTTTATATCTAAAAGTAGTTTTCTATTGAGCAAAAGTTTCCAGTTAATTCATGAATATTTAATATTCTGCTTAAAACATTAGCATATTTAATGCAGCAAATGGAATATTGTAGAATTTGTTAAAGATTATAAGTTCCTTACTTTACTACTATAGTTACCAAAGTGCAGTCTTATATTTTTTAGATTCAATACTGTTCAATCAAGTCCAGTATTGCATAGTTTATTTTTATATGTTTACTTTCAACATGTTAAGTCTCTCACATGATTTAGTGGTAGCAAAACAGTGTCAGATTCTGGAATGTAAAATTTGTGGGTCAATTCCAGTTCTGGCACTTAAACTTCTGATGAACTCTCAGGCAATAAAACCACCCACCCCCTTTTTTTATATTTCATAGAATTAAAAATTTTGAAAAAATTGATTGAAATAAAATCTAAAATCTAAAAATAGAAATCTCATGTTTATATAATACAAATTCATTTTGCATTTCAGTAAATCAGAAAAATATAGTTTAGAAATAAATTGTTAAAATCAGAACATTGTATCAATAATTACATTTAGATTTTTTAAAACATATCACATGAGAAATGTTAAATAGTACTTGATAACAAAAGCACATATAGGATTATGTTTATTTGAATTAATTACAAAATTATTTTAAAACTTCAATCATTTCAATAGTTAACAAATTTTTTATTTGTTAACCATAAATCTAAAGACAGTTTGAATGATCATAAATATCTAATTTCGCTAAGTATAGATGAAAGTCAGCAGCTAATGCATCAAGTTTCTGCAGATATCAGAGACTTCCTAAATATATATACCGTCTTTATTTCTATCTGTCATTTCTTTGGTTTTTTGTTTTCTATTTTACTATTAATAGAATTTTTTTAAGCAAATGACTTTTATCTTTAATATAGTACTGCTAAAATATAGAAAATAAATTGTAAATGAAAGTAGCCTAGAAAAAAAATAAATTCTTTTACAATATTTAAATAAAATGTAAAACTTTAAGGGGGTTGTTTTGCTTTAAAATATATTAATAATCCAAACATTGATAAATTGTTATGTTTATTAAGAATCTTTTTTTAAAATGAATTACTCATTAAAGCAATATAAAATGTAAAAGAAAAAATTATATTATTATGTACCTAATGATTTTTTAGCCAGTGTAAAATGAAGTTTTAAAAATATGAAAAATAATTTATTGCATTATATAAAGTGCATAATGGAAGTGACTTCATTATTCATATTATAAAAATACAATTTGGAACAATGATGATATAGAAAAAAACTATTAATGTTACAAGGGAAGATTGTTTTTTTTTTTTTTTGTATTTGTGTTATTTCATATTTTTACAATATTTTTAAATACAAGTTTTCTGTAGAAATTATTATTAATCTTTTATATTTGGATTTTATTAATTAAATAGAAAATTATTTTCATGTCATTTTGATAATGATGAAGAGTTTACATTATCTCAAGCTGGCCAGTGATCTATATATATACACACACGGATACATAAATATTTATATGCAAAAAATAATTGTTTTTTTGTTGTTTTTCAGAAGGCGAGGTTCATTTCCTAAATATAATCTCCTACCATTCAAAATATTATTTCTACTCAACAGTCACCCTCACCCGAAACATTAGTGTATATATATATATATTGTAATGGGATGGGATAATTGTGGTGATATCAAAAGAGTTGGTAGCAAATTATCTCTAAATAAACAAAATTTTAAAATTTACCAAAAGTAATATTTAAGATTTTATCACAAAAAAAATATATAAGTAATATTATATATTATAAGAGAGCATGAGATCTTATTGAGAAATCAGCCAGTTAGATCAGTTAACACCTTAGAGCAACTAATTAATATAATTAACCAGACATCAACCAGCATTAGAAGTAAATAAAAGTAAGTATAAGTAATATTAATAATAAAATAAATCAATACAATAAATCAAGTCAATCTTGTGACTGGATTGGAAATGAGTCTTCTGTAGACCAGGCTAACTAGTAAGCCTTCACCAGCTTTGGCAATTATTTAAACATAACTTTGGATGCACCACTTAAGTGCTAATCCATTATAATACATAATCATCAAAACAATAATGCTGGAATATTAAAGCATGCTGATCATCATCAATGCTCTGGCCACTTAGTACCATGAATGTACTGGCCATCTATAAACTTAATTTCTAATAAGACTAAACTAAAATAAAATGTAGTGTATGGGCTTTAAAGAGAATTCTCATTTGTGCCAACCAGGATGATGATTGATCATCTCTGGATGCCCAAAAGCACTAATATACATGCCCATTTATATATCCGATTGTTATGCATGAATTCAGCTCAGGAGAATACAAGCTCTATTATTGTATGTGACCAAGAGATGATGGAAACATATTCTAAAAATATTTAGAACCACTGGAATAATTTTTATAATTGATCACAAGTTTATTAACAATAAATAAAACAATGATATTGAGATCTCCAATAAGGCTATGTATATTAATTAAGCCTTCTGATTTTGATTAATATACAATAATAACAAATTATCACATTGTGATTTACATACATATGATTAATACAAAATTTAAATTACATGGTGGTTTACATATATATGCACACAGATGTGTGATTTATAATATACAATTAATATATTTCAATTGACATTTAATAATAAAAAGTGATTAAAATTTTACATGTGTCCATTTGACACACTTTGGTATTTGCAATACAATTGGCATATATACACACATACATGTGTGTGCATGTAATTTCTGAACATATTTAAATTGTCCTACAATAATACATGATTAAACTTTTAAGTTATATTTTTAATAATACAACTACCTATGCTAGGTTTACTAAAATCGCATATATATTAATTTATTTACATAACATATTTGAATTGTTAGATAAAATACAATAAATGATTAAAATTTACTTTATATGTTGTTTAATGTAAAAACAAAATTCAATTTATTACATTGTGGTTTTCAATACCTCTTAATGGATTCATTTATAACAGATATATATATAATCTGTGCATAGATGTGTGGTACAACAATTGATTAATTATATAAATGAAATTCATTTTTATCACATTTGATAATAGCAAAAATTCATTAATTTTTATAATTCTATTATGAACATACATAAAATTCATATATATAGGTATCAATAATAAAATTTAAAAAAAAAATCAGTTTATCAAATTCTATTACAGCTTTCTGTCTTCTCTTCTTTTAAACATATTATACCATTTACACCTTTCTTTTTTTTTTTTTTTGAAAGTTTATAAAAGTTATCTTCTTATTGAAAATAAAATCAGGTTTAAATTAATTATGATTTAGATTTCTTCCTTTTTTCAAAAATAAAATCAATCTTTAACAGTCTATGTTAAGTAATTATTCCTTTTTTAGAATAATATAGTCATCTTTAAAATTAATACAGCAGGTATATATTGTAACAGATGGGGTTCAAATACAAGAGATAATGCAATATAGTGTTAATTGCGAGTGTTGATATGGAGTGACTGTGTATATGTGAAAAGATATATATAAATACTCATTCGAACCCTGTTACAAAGAGTGTGAAAGTAATACATAATCTGTTAAAGGCTGGACTGTAGGTTTGTATATATAGTTGTATGTGTGTTATTATAAGGTGTGTATAAGTATTAATGGTTATATGTGAGATTGACGAAAGGTAATTATATATGGAGTTGTATAAATTTGTTATTTGTTATATATATATATATATTGTTGTCATTAATGTTTAAATTCTACATTTTTAATAATATGGGTGGTGACACATGTTTCTTGATTAATTCGTTGAACATATAGAGCTACAGAAATAGAATGAAGTGGTTGCTGTGGGCAGTTTCACTTAATGATTGGCTGTCAGAAGTCTTAGAACTGGTTGAGTTGGTATTTTGAAACAATAGAAGATCCGGTCAGCGGCGTATGAATCGATGAGAAAATGTGAAGTTAAAAGGTGTAAAAGAAAAGAACTTTTTTTATTGAGGACAAAGAAAAGAAAAGAAAAAAAAGAGTAGTGTGTTATTGGGAAGGAAAGGGAAGAAAAAGAGTGCAGATTTTAGAGATCATTAATGTGTAATTGATTAAGAAGTTTTAATAATATTCCCATCGAAATGTTGGGGTAATTATAATAGTGTGAGTTTCGTCGGACCAGCCCAGTGGATTGTTATTGTAGGACTCACCTGAATCGGATTTATGAAGATTCGCTGTCTTAAAATTATCAAGAGTAATGGCGACAAAACATGTGCAGCTAGGACCTCTTAAGCAAGCGAGATCATCTAGTTTAACTCTAGAGACCATTTGACGTATCACATTGCGGACTGTTTACCATCTTTAGGATCAACAAATACCGATAAAGCCAGTATTTCATTAGGATTATAAATGTGCAGACTGTTAGCTATGACCACGTGGCCATTCGATCGTAATTAAGGTAACTTGACCTTTTCTCTATATATGCATGTTCAGTAGATGCATAGCAATAAAGGGACCCGTGTTACTTCTATATTAAATACCGTAATAAATCTTTGTTTAAATAAAAAAAGACATTAAACAAACAACTCTGATGTGTAATTACACTCTTTCGTTGATATATATATATGAATCATATGTGTGTATCAGAATAAATGGGTTGTGCGCATGAATATTAAGATATGTATATGTGTGTATAAAACTTCAAATTTAATGGTAACTAGTGTAGTAGCATATAACTTAATTTTGTTATAACTTTTGGGCTAGAGTAATAGATTTATAAACAGGTAAATTATAGTGTAGTATGTGTAGTTATATGTGATGAAGTTGTGAATCTTCTTTGCTTTGTTCTCTTGTTAGACCATGTTCCCCATACCTTGAGATAGAGCTAGTCTGGACGCACTGCCCTTGATACATATATCTACAGAACCCTTATTTATGTTTTTGGTGGGTATAATTCTTATCAAAGTGTAAGATTGGCACTTGAGATGGGATTTAAACCATGCTCATAAATATGCCCAATTGAAGCTGTGGGAGATATCATTATACATGCATGAGTTATGCCACAATAATATGGGTAGACGCTTACAATATATTTATTTTTTTCCAATCTAAAAAACCCCCTGAAGTCTTTTTTTTTAAATAAGATGGTCAAGAAATTAATCTTGACTCTTAATTTTGAATCCAAGCACAATTATCTGCTAGTTTCACTTTTAAAATGTCTCTTTTTATTAATTAAAATTGTTTTTAGAATTTAAAATATAAATTTCAAAATGTTTTTGTTTTCTCAATAAATGATTTAAAATAATTGTTATAGATTATATATCTCACTTTTAGAATGTCATTTTAAAATGAATTATTAAAAAAAACTTATTTAAAATTTTGTTCACATTATATATAATGCTACTCACTATTGTGTATATATTTATCTGTGCTTCTCTCTGCATATCTGGACAAACAGCAGTATATATATACCAATTTCTTCAAGCTTTCTTTTGGTAAGCTTGGTTTTTGGTCTATCAAAAAAATATAATCCTGGCTTGTTGTCATCATCAGGAAAAAGTATAATTCAGGTATGGTTGGCATTCTCACTTCTGTCTAGAACTTGATGAACATCAGGCTAACAAATTGTTTTTTCAGAATACATTTGTAGCTATGAATTTCAACACAAAGAAGTGGGTCATTTTCCTCCATGTGCCATGTGAATTCAAAATCCACCAGTGAATCAATAGACAGTTACTGGATCTCCTGCCTTGACTTCAGTTACATCTTATGAGAGCTAGTTTTGTTTTCATAACTCTCCAAACACCAATTTTGCTAGCCAACTGCTTCTCAAAAATATTAAGAAAACTGTCTTAAAAAAATACTACCTAAACTTTGTAGCTGGGCTATTTGGCCATTACTTCTCAAAATATTAAAACCAGGTTCTTCTGGACACTCTTACAAACACTACAAGTCAAACTGAATTGATATTTTTTATTAGTCCTTTTGTATAATCATCTGAGATGACAATAACACTAATTTAAAAACTCATTTTTTTCTAATCTTTCTAGATTGGAAACAATTTTAATGCCTCCAAAAGCACTTTTAATTAAAAAGCTACATTTGGAAATCTTATCAAAGATTTTTAAAAATAGATATTTTATACAAGTTTTAATTAAAGGATTTAAAAAATAAACCCTACTTGTTTATAATTTCAAAATCAGAATATTATTTATTTAGATCTTTTTAAAAAAAATATTTATTCCATAATAAAATTCTGTTTTAATTCAGAGTTATTTAACCCATTATTATTTTTATTCAAAGTGAAATGTAGAAAATATCTACAAAAATTTAGATCAGTGTTTATTTCTACTTTTCTTTTACTTTATATATATATATGTACACACAACTATGTTATTGTCTGCCAAGTAATCCAGATGGTCACAATATATATATATTTATCAATGATGTGAATCTGCTGCAAGTATTTATACGGTGAATGCTGGAACTTAGAAAGTTGAAAACAAAATGATTTTTCATGAAAATTTTATTGAAGAGCTTGTCAAAAAAAATATATCATATAAGTTCAATTTAAAATTAATATGATGCTATGGCAAACATAATAATTGTCTCCATGCCCAAAATATGCATAATATCATAGTAAATTGAAAACCAAAATCATTTATTTGGAAGATTTTATTCTTATGATTGAAAAAAATATTAATATGTAATATATTAATAAATATTTTTTGTTCAATAATATACATAATTATGGGAGCAAACTACTTCCTTCAGGTTATGAATAAAGGCATTGTGTATGTTTAGAAGAGATTAACAATAGAATTTATCCACCTATTCTTAAAGCATTGTGTTTATAAACTTATCATTGCTAGTATTGATGAAAAATTCAGAGTGTACATAAAATAACAACTACACCTGGGTCTCATTTTATGTGATAGATAGGTTCCACAGTAAACCTGCATTAAAAAAATCACATAAAAATAGACTTAACTTACCTTGAAAAATGTGGGATAGGTTCCAAAATTTTCAAAAATTGCATAAAAGCAAAGCAACAATGTAAAATTACTTTAAAATTTGCATTAAAAAAAGGAAATAAAGCATGACTAATAAAAATTTCAAATATTTGAAAAAAATTGATACAAGACAAACTTTTTTTATTAACTATTTAATTTTATTCAAAGCAATGTTTTTATGTGTAATTTATTTTACATTTTTTCATACATATTTTAATCATTATTGCTATTTGACAATATGTGGTTCACTTGTAAACTGATAAGACATCAAATTCATCACAACAGGAAATACAATTAGCACCAACTTCACTTTTGTGCTGTGTTAATGGTTTTCTGTCGACAATATAATTAGTAATTAAACTTTGAGACAATAATTTTACTAATTGTTTATGAAGCTCACGATATCCAGAGTGCTATGTCTAGCTGTTAGAGAATGCACTTCCATAAGTGCAACTATATATATAACATGCTTCTACGAGTGTGTTAACCAGAAGACTGTTTTTTACGAGGCTCCTCATAGACATCTGACGTCACTCTAACTCAGCCAATTCTTATGCTAAAAAATTCGTTCGATACATTTTGAAGAGGTTTTTAAAAGTTCTGTAAGATGGTACCCTCTTCCAACTTATTTTACAAGTAAAAAATAAAAAAAAAACACATTTAAACCTAAACAAAGAAAGAACATTATTTGTGATTGGTTCTTAGCAAGCTCTCAGCCGAAAAAGACATTCTGATTGGCTGGAAAGAACAAAGAAACCACCTGATCAAAGAAAATAAAGAAAAACACTGAGATTTTCATTTCGAATATGATTAAAGTATTATAAAATTATATTTATGGAAATTAAAAATTATTTTCAGAGAGAATAATAAAAAAACAAAATTATTTTCGAAAAATATTGAAGATTTTAGTAAAAATATTGAAGATGTAGTAAAAAGAAATATTTACTTTTCTATAACGTAAAAGTCGATCTTTTTGTTTATATTATAGCTTTTATGTTGCCGAAATTGAATATTTTAGAATAAATAAATAGCAATTTATTTTTGAAAGAACTTTCATTCTCTTCATAACCTGAAAAATTAGTAATATACTTTTTATAAACGTATCTGAGTTGAATTTAATATTATAGGCGAATATGTTTTAACAATAGGCTTTGTCTTCAGTTTGTGAGTTGGCCAATTAAAAGATTTGATTTTTACCTCATACAACCAATAATATAATTAGCGGTTAAAAGGTTAATAATGACTAATGGTTAAATTTTCTTTTATACACATATATACATGTAGAAACTTTTAGACAGAAAAAAGTTACAAGTAAAAATATTTAAAAGTTTTTTAAGTAGAAATTAAAAGTTCTTAACTGTTTTTACTTGTTAGTTTTTTCTGTCTAAAAGTTTCTCCATGTATATATGTGTATTAAAAAAATATAAACATACACAACACAAACATACAATTATTTAGCACTCATTGGAATTTAGTTTGTAAGTCATGTCATTAACAAGAAAATGATTTCCCTTTTGATTAGAAAGTTGAAGACTTTCTCAAATCATTTTTGCTTTGAAATGAACAGGTTACACTTCTGTTTCATTATCTTTTTCTAAATCTTTTACAGTATCTAAATTTATTGCCAAACCTTTTTCCAACAGGCATTTAAAGTATGTAAAATTTAATGTGTGTATTTAAAATGGGGAAATCCCGATTTTAAATGAAATATGAACTTCTTTATCACATAAAAGAAAACCGCATAAAAAGATATTAAGAAGAAACATGAATCACATAACTTCAAAATCGTAATAAAAAAATCTGCATAAAACAAGATCCAGGTGTACATGAAAATTAATAAGCTAATAACCAAGTATCCAAAAGTGGAGACAGAATCTCTCTTTTAATAATCTTGCTTTAATAATTAAACAGAAGATAATATATCAACATTAAAGTAGCATAGCTTATTTGTATATATAATTAATAAATAAAACTATCCTTTCTCAGATTGTAATTCATTCTATTCTTTTTCATGATCTGAGAAAGGAGTGGCATCTTCTATTAATCATATATATGATGACAGTAAATTTCCAAAAATATATATATATATATTAATTATGTTCAGACTAAAAGCAAGTATTCAGTCATATAGATCTTGAATTGATTTTGGTAGCCACCTTCATATAAATATGTATAACATTATGATTATGTTGACATGAAACATTGAAAATTAATCACATGATCATGCATCATGTGATTATCATAATGTTAAACATTAATTTACTTGAAAATAGCTGACAAAATCAATTTAAAAATTACTAAGTAATAATCATATAAACTTTAATCTTTAAAAGTAAAACTGCTAATAAAATAAACTGATTAAATGAAAACATTCTCTTCTGATCAATATTTTTTGAAGTATTAAATTAGATTTACTGTAAATTTATATAAAGCATTGATGTATTTGAGAACAAATTTAGCAAATTAAAAAAAAACCTTGAAGTTATAAAAAAAAATGTTTTTAATTTGTATTAGTTGTGTATGTTTTTTTTTTGTAATAATAATAATTTCCAATAAATCAAAAAAAACAGAAGATTCACTGTTATATATTATAAATGGAATTTATCCACTCTACTTTGAACACTTTTTAGCAAAAAACCTTTTATTGTACATATATGCATACACAATATTATATTTTGACTGACCTGCAGTCTACTTCAGAACTATGATATAATAAACAAAATAAAATACATAACTATATAAATAATACTTTAAAAATATAAATAATAAAATTAATAAAATAATTTTTAAAAAAAACATAAAAGATAACAAAACATACTAAAACTGAAATAAATATAAATATAATCAAACCCAAATAAAATAATCCAGTTAACATAAAATAAAATATATAATATAAATTATACATGTATATTCCAGATTGTATATATTGAACAGGGTAGGGTGGTAGATCACTTAGGAACACAAACTAACATGCACATTGACTCTTTAATAAAATAACATTATGAAATATAACTTGTGAAACAATATTATAAACTTATTCTTATATATAAAATATAATATTATAAACTTATACATTCGATCTACACCAATAGAATTTAATTATTGCTTCATACTGGTCCCTTAGGCAGAGAATCATAATACCCAGATGGGTACCCATGACCAAGTCAGAGCTATCTTTAAAATATATATAACTGTGACCACATTTCAAGGGCACAGATCTTCTTAGCTGCAGAATGCAACACCTATCATTCAAAGCACTTTTTTGTTTTGGAACAAACTCCAGGTACCAATTAATTACCCCAAAGAGTAAATAATGCACTTTGAATGATGGCAAACTAATTCAGTGCCTAAGAAATCCCAACTAGCTCAATCAAAAAGTAACAAATACATTACTGCTTTAATTAGTGGTGAAAGAATTGACCGACAAAATATTAATTTGTAGAATAATTTATTTTAAATAAAATGTTTAATAGACCTTGTAAACTACTATTATAAAATCTTAATTAGTCTAACAATGATATTCTATATAATTACCACACACATTCTTAATTTATACAATAAAATATAAGATATCATGAAGCATTAAATAAATACATGAAATTAATATAAGATATCCTAAAACATTAAATAAATATACATTTAAAAACACACCCATTAATAGTTCATTATATGCTGTAATAGAGTTCATTTATTAACTGACTCTGGGAGGCCTCAAGATTATTAGGCAGGCATCACTTTTATCAGGCAGGCTGCTGGTGTTCCATCGGACTAAGTCTGGAGACTAGCCGTATGCTTCCAATAGCTGTTAACACTGCATTGACATGAAAAACACTGATTCTGGATATGTGATATACTGATTGTAAAACTCAACTGATTGAAGAACTGATTGATCGATTGAATCTGATTCTCACCCTATTTATATGATGACCTGTTTCAACTTTGTTAATTAGTTTTTATATCCACTAGCTATATCCGTTGTTGAAATTCGTCCTGTTTTTTTTAAAATTCTGATAAGATTTTAATCCTGTTTTCAGTTGGTAGTCATTGCTAATTCTGTTGTTTGTGGATTTTTCATTAGTAGCCATTGTGAATTCCATTATTTTATGTAGCTTCTAAGTATATGCAATATTTGAGGGCATTTTTTTCAACTTATAAATTTTCATTTATTTGCAATATTAAGTCAATAAACATTATATGATCACCATTTCCTATGCTTGCTCATAACTTATTAAAACAGGCAAAACTCTATATACTTATTGCCACTCAGTGCAAGCCACAGTAATCAATGGATTCTAGACGGGGATTTTATGAACAAGCCTTTTGGCATCCATTGATTACTCTGGCTTGCACTGAGTGGCAATAAGTATAGAGAATTTTGCCTGTTTTATTTTCAATATTTTTAACATGCACACATTTATCACTCATTATTTATGCACATGTATATTTTATTCTAATAAATGGGAAGAAAGACCTTTTCCTTTTTTTTTCTTTAATAGTTTAAATGAAAAGAGATTTCTTTTTTTTTTTTCAAATTAAATTTTTAAGTTACATTTTCTACCCCCTTTTAATTAATTAATTTGTAACTTTACGAATGAGCATTTAATAAACTGTTTAAAACTAATAATATAATTCTTTAAACTTTCTAAACAATAACTCTTTCAACTTATTCTGGCTTACATATTATTTATTTATTAAAACCTTCGAAACTTTTACAAAACTTATTTTAGTCATAATGATTTTATTTATTAGAATTTTAATTTTAAAATCCTTATGTTATTTAAAATATGATTTTATTTTAATGAAAATTTTTATTTTTAATAATTGTAAACACACTTTTCCCATGTTTCTTTGCTTCTTGGTACAATGTACATATTCATGAACAACTATTAATTTAAATATATTATTCATTTTTATTATTTTTAATAATCTCCCAATTACTTCTATTCCTTATAAACTTAAAATTTAGTATTATTAGCTCCACCTTAATAAAATACTTATTTTATTTTTATATAATTCTCAGTTCAATCTTAATTCATTTATTAATATTTTTTTTAATTTTCAAATTATATAATATCTATTATTTTCTTATTCATTCTTCTGTTATTAATATTTTATATTTATCTTTTTCAATATCTAAAAATTATAAATAATATTATAATCTTTTAACTTACCCATTTTTACTTTAAACTTTTTAAAAGTTAAAAAAAATGTTTTTTTTTTAAAAAAACAAACATTATTTTATACCTTAGCTCCCTGTTTTACATATTATTTAAACTAACTATATCTATAATCACTGCAACTCTTTATTTACATATACATTTTAACTTTTATTACTATTATTATATAACTCTCTCTTATAAATTTATATTATACTGTTTTATATGTAAATATTATGCTAAGTTTTTATTTTATTAATATGTAATATCTATAAATATATTCATGTTTATACTCCTATGTAACCATTTTTTACAACTCATAATTTATTTATACATAATTTTCTCTTTAAATATTTTTTTCTATATATCTTTTTTATGAACTATATTTATACTAATGCCACCCTAAGCCCAGAATCTCTATTAAATTTTGGTTTTATCTTTTTTATTAGTATTGCTTCTTTTATTTTCCTTTCCTTAATATTGTCTGTATGTAACATCATTTTTATTGAGCTTTGTGTAAATTTTTTTCCTAAAAAAGTGTTCAAAGTAGAGTGGATAAATTGCATTTATATAAGATATTACAGCAAAATAATAATGGTAAATTTGGTAATATTATATGCTGTTATACATGGTTCATTCTATATATACATAATATGTAAAAGCAAAATTAATAAATCACAGCCACCACATGCTATCCAAAAAATATGTAAAAGATGAATTTATAAATAAGGTAATATAAAATATCATTATAGAACAGTGATTAGCATATAATTTTTTAAAAATACATAAAAGCTTTTATCAGCAAAAAATTTGACCTTATCAATGTAATATATTCTGCTTTTAACTCTTAATATACCATTATACATAATGAGATAATATAACCATGTATATAATGCTAGATTAAGGGTTACAACAGATTGTATCACATTGTGGAAAGCATAAATTATTTGTAAAAAATGTTTTTATGTTATATATATATATTAGTCACTATTATATGAAAAAATGCTTAACATAGGTCAAACATAAATTTTTCCATAATGTGGCAAATAATTAATAATGATGAAATAAAACATGTAGAAATAAATATTTGCTTTATTACTGAACCTGTTTTCACCCTATATTAGGATCTTTTCAAAACACAATCATGTAATTGTATTAGAAAAGGATATTTTGAAAAGGCCCTAATATAGGGCAAAATCCAGTTCAATAATAAAGAAAATATTTATTTTTATATTGGAATCATTATTACATGGGGAAAAAAACCATAATGAATGATGTTTATTTTGATTTTTAATGAAAATGACTTGAATATTATGATAAGTAGAATATAATATTAATATACATATGAACTAGAAAAATTCAATAAATTACTCTCTACCTTAAGTTTTGGATTTTTTTTAATTAAACAAAAACTGCACCAATAAAATTTTTTACCAAATATGAATCAACAAAAGTAGTCTTAGGAAGTTGTGCTTGGGTATAAATTGTGAGAATGAAAATTCCAAGACATTAGCCTGATGGCATAACAGGACTGAGTGACTATACTGCAGGCAATGCCTCCTATTGAGATATGTCAATAACTAAAAGCAAGTATGAGGATCTGTTTAGAACTACCATCCAGCATCTATGGATTACTCATGTTTATGTGAATGATTGATGATTACAATCTTGTAAAATTAACACTAGTAATTATTTTATGATAGATTATATAGAAAATCAATTAAAGTTCAAGCACTAAAGTAAAGTGAATAGTTTCTTTCAGAAAAAATTACATTTCTTTTTTTGTTGTTGTTGTTTGTTTGCTTACTTTGCTCATTTTGAAGTAGATGCAAAGTCATTGTCTCTTGGGCCAATCACATTTTAATTTGAGATAAACTGTTCATACTTAATAAATTAATTAGATGTCCTAATGTTTAAATACTTAAATAACTGCTCCTAATTTTATAATAATTTATTATATATTGTTTGGTATTCTAAAGAATAATATCATTTTTAATTTTCCAATTCATTTCATATATGTGTATGTATATATAATTCATGATAAATATCTATTTATATATTAAATGATTATATATAAAATATAACACTACTTAAGATTCTACTAGTAAAAATAATCAAAGTAGAATTAAAGAGCAATAAAAATACTAGCACAATTAAAATTTGCAAAATTTCTTCATGGCCATGATTTCACCTATGTTCTTAAGTGATAACTAGAATAAACAACACAAACATTATATATATGCATGTACATAATTCTACTTCCAATTCAAAAATAATTGCCAATTAATCTTAACATTAAAAGAAATTTTCATAATATTATGGCAATTGCTATTTAATTCAACTTTGATATATATATAATGCTACAAATATATAAACACTAAGCATCACATGATCACTATCTCATACTAGCACACAATTGTTTACAAACAAGGCAAAACTCTCTCCATACAGTAGTGCCACCCTGTGCCAAACAGAGTAATCAATGGATGCCAGAAGGCTTGTGCATAAAATCCCTATCTAATGCCTACTCATCCAATATCCCCAGACTAGTTTTTGGCTTGTGATCATGTGATGCTTAGTGGTTTAACACCAATCCTGCCTAATAGGATAGTGGTGGCTTTGGTTGTTAAAGAGCCAAAGACACCAAAATGTATGGGTGCTGAATTGAGTTCAGACCCATATGACTATATAAGCTATTGAGCTTAGATTGAAAATATTTTTTATGTTTTCATTCTCATAGTTTGGTAGTTAAGTACAGATAAAAGGTGGTTGCTGGAGGGTTGCATTAGATCCTAAGATCTAGGTGCAGTGCTCTCAGATCCAAAGCTCCTCACTGACGATGGCCACAAGCCAGAAACTAGTCTGGGGATATTGGATGAGTAGGCATTAGATAGGGATTTTATGCACAAGCCTTCTGGCATCCATTGATTACTCTGTTTAGCACAGGGTGGCACTACTGTATGGAGAGAGTTTTGCCTTGTTTGTAAATATATAAACACACATACCATATAAAATATTTACATTTATCTGGTAATATTTTTGAAATATAAGAATAATACATTTACTTGGAGTTTAAATGTAATACAGGAGATTTGATTACAGACTTTCAAGCTTCCTTCAGTTATCTACTCTATCTCATATAACCAATACACATGATCATACACTTGAAAAAGATAAATGATCTCCAATATATATATATTATCTGAAACAGCACTCATCAGTTAGTCTAGATCATCATATCCCACACATATATATAATCAGTGCTTGGTTTATATTAAGATAGCAAATCTTCAAACTTTAATGGACAGACTTCAGTCTTTCCATCCTGCAACTTTTCAGCCATCCATACCAATGAAAATCTGATGATGGTACACTCAAATCCCTTGTTGATGCCAATATTATTATCATGCCCATGTTGATCTTAAGTCACTCTGAACCCTCGTATATAAAATTCTTGTCCATTCAAATACACAGAAAATGGATAGACAGGATTATACGATGAATCTGTAATATTTTTGAAATACAAGCACAATTCATATACTTGAAGTCTAAATGTAATATAGAGGACTTGAACAAATTTTGTGTGATCATGTGTATCAATTATATGAGATAGAGTGGATAGCTGAAGGGAGCTTGCAAATCTGTGTTCAAATCTCCTATATTACATTTCAACTCCAAATATATAAATTATGCCTGTATTTCATAAATATTACAGATTCAGCCTGTATCCTGCATATGCCTCTTCTGTGCATTTGAATGGACAAGGTCCTATACATGAATGGTCAGAGTGACTTAAGATCAACATGGACATGACAATAATATCAGCATCATCAAGAGATTTGGGTGTGCTATTATCAAATTTTCATTGGTATGGATGGTTAAAAAGTCAGTGGGTCAATAGAATGAAGCCTATCTTTTAAAGTTTGAAGATTTGCTATCTTAATAAAAACTGAGCACTGATTATATACGTGTGTGGGAGATGATGATCTGAACCAATTAATGAGTGCTTGCTCAGCATGAAATACAAATATTGGAGATTATTTATCTTTTTCATATGTGTGATCATGTGTATGTTATATGAAATAGAATGGATAGATGAAGAGAGCTTGGAAGTCTATGTTCAAATCACCTATATTACATTTATCTGGTTATTAATACAAACCTGATTTTCCATATATATATAATTTAAAGCTTATCAACTTTATGGGTACTTTCAATCAGTGAAATCATTTATAAAGTCTCAATTTTATATGCAATTAACAACAAGATTTATCAATGAATATCTGTGTTCATGCAAAACTAAAAATACCACTATATTTTAAATTAAAGTACAACATGATTTAGCTAATTTATATTTAAGCCATAAATAACAGATTTGGCTTTTCTCATTCTAGAACTAATTCTATGAAAGCATGAGTAATTAATTAATAGCTATTAAACTAACTGATAATCATTAAATGATATTTACATACTTTCTCACATTCACTTTCAAATTAATACCTTTTCTGGTAGACTGTCCTATAAGCATTTTATATTATTTTAGTTTTAGTGTTTTCTACAAAAAGATCAATTCACCAAATACAGCTCATCTCATGAGATTTTTTTAAAAAAAAACATTAAACTGCAATACATTGATTATGGGATGTCTTTGAGATTTTGTGCTAAATTGGGGGGAAAAAATTGTTAAGGAATTTATTAAAAGTTTTAATTAATATTACATTAATGTACAATTATTAAAAAAAAAATTTTTCATTTTTATTTTTAAAATTCAATCTTTTATTAATAGAATATTCATAACAAATTTATTCTTTTTAATATAAATCTTTATTTATTTCCTCTGAATCAAATAACAAACAAATTTATTTTGACTATTTCTTATGACCTTTTTCAAAGATGTACCTTCATTATTTATATATTTAGAATATTAATTATCACACATTAGTGGTTAAAATAAGTAAATAAAAATATATATCATCAAGAATTCCACTTTAACAATGCTTTTGAGGAGCAAATTCTATTTATTCCACTTCTTATTAAATCCCCATCTAGTGGTTCCCTATTGTATTATTCTCAGACTAGACTTATGACGTTCATCAGTGAAGAGTTTTAGATTATTTACTGAGTACTTAAGCTTACAATAGGTGACAGAACTGGGGCACAAAAGTTCCTGTATATAAAAATGATGTAGCATTGAGATGAAATACACAAATATTTGTGTTAATTAAGTGGTTTGCAAAAAAAAAAAAAAATTTTTTTTTAAAACTAGTGATTCCAAAATCATTTCAACCCTTTTTAAAAATCTCTTCACTGGATATCGTTTTTGTTCTTTCTGTATGCAATTTCATTGTTTGTTATTTTACTTGAAAGATCAAAACTTCTTAGAATTTGCAATATTTATATAGTTTAAATATATAACAAAATTCATTCTATTCTATTTCTATTTAATCACTAATTAAATTTGGCATTTGGCCCAATTGCTTTGGTCAATAATAATATAGTTAAATATAACACTCCCTAGAAAAAAAAAAAAGTGTTTTTTGTTTATGGCAAATTTTTATTTAAAAATAAATTTTTATATTTTTATTTGGTAAGTTTTAAAATATATACATTGTAAGAAAGTTCTTTACAAAGCTAAAAAATTTAATATGTGCGCATATGTAAAATGTATATATACAAGTCTATAATTTCTCTGTGGAATAATTATTTCACGCTGGATAAACTTGTTGCAGTGGATTAATTATTCCATAATTCGGATTGGAAAAACAATTTATTTTTTCTTCATTGCCAGTAATTTTATTTGTGCAGAGAGTTTCATAAACTGGTGATACTACAGTGATTATTTTTCCATCAATCTTAATCTGATTTGGTAACAAAGATTCATTCTTTACACTTTTTCTCACTACGAAAATTATTATAAATCCACAAAAAATAAAAAACATTCCTAGGCATGCAGATATTACACCAATAATCTTCAACGAATAAAAGAATTCAAGTGGTGTTTTTCCAAATCCGATGATGCACATTATTAAACCGGAAACAAATAATGAAAAACCAACCCATACCATGCAGCAACTCCATGTGGTGGGATTTCCTGGAAATAAGCTGTAGCCTAAATATACTGCTATTGGATGTTCAAGAAATAGCTTCTTTTTCACTTTTTCTATTTTAGATAACCTAAAAGAAAACAATTAATGAATTAATTAACAAAAAGAAAGACATGTATAATATTAAAAGTAATTGATAAATACATTATATATTATATCTTGTTACCTTACTGAATAATAACCGGTTAAATATCTGTGTTATTTGATTTCTATGTGGGAAAAGTGTGTCATAACCTCAATCTTTTGTTGGAACAAATTAAAAACATTTCAAATTTTTGAGCTAAATATTTTCTTGCATTAAAAAAAAAATAATGACACAAAATTTACTTTATTATATAAGATCTATAAAGATCATATTTATATGCGTAATATTTCAGCTCAGCAGATAAAATGTTTTAAATATATACCGTTAGATTAGATAAAAGTTTTAAATATTTATTCATAGTTAAACTTATGTTACTTGATTACTAAATGGTATAATAACTAATTATTTTATTTTAAGTAAAAAAAAAGTTGAGGAAACCAAACTTGTTTTTGTGCTATTTAAAAGTTTTGCAGATCAGAATAATGCAGATTAAAATATTTGATACGATTTCCACTATCTTTAATTATCTATCCAAAGTTAAATATTGACTTGGTGGTCGAGGGGTCAGCACAGCTGCCTTACAAGCAGTTGCCCCGGGTTTGCTTCCCGGCCGATGCTTTGACACATGAAAAAAAAAAACTCCAACTGTTTCTATACTTTGATTTACCTTTAAAGTTAACTTCTGTGTTTTTTCTACATCTCTTAATTTTTTATTTTTAGTTCTTACTAATATCTAATTTCCTGCCTTCTAAGCTAATGTCTAACCAACTTTTCTTCAATAAAAGTTTTTCTTTTTAAAAAATGCCCCATTAATTCTAATGTATAAAAATTTCATCCACATACTTGTTAAGATCATTTTATAAATCGTGTTTATTTTATGAACCAATTTTATCTCCATCCATATATAATATATGGATTTCATCCTATAATTTTGGCAACATTTAATTAGAATATTATTCTTCTATCTTAACATTTTCATTTTAAAGCCTCAATCTTTTCTCCTTCACTTCCTTATTAGTTTCTTCTCTATACAAAAGTTATATATATATGCTTCAGGTGAATGTTTAAATCAGCTTTTCTTTTATATTTAACTAATAATTCTCAAAATGATTCTTGTTTTTATTAAAAGCCTATTTATTCATCGAAATTGTTTTAAAACAATCATTCCAACAACAGTAAAGCAACTTTCATCCTTATTGCCTAACTTCACTGTTTTAGTTTTATATCCATTGCTACAGTTTATAAGCATCACATATTTTGTTTCAAGTTTCTCTTCACTATCCAAAAATATTACTAGCAAACCATTAATGCAAAAAAAAAAAAAAAAAAAACAACTTTTTAGCTTCAATAATAAAACTCTTATGGTATTAAAAGAACATTCATGTGATATGTTAACTTCAAAGATATTAGAATTTTTTAGGAATATCTGGATCCATGAAGTTCTGCTTCCCGATCTTAAGAATGCTTTTATTGTTCCAATTTTTAAAAATAAAGAGAATAGACAAGATTCTAGTAATTATCATGAAATATCATTGGTATCCTCTACAGAAAAAGTACTTCAAGAATTTTATTAAATAAGTTGCTTCCAGTTATAGATGAATGATTACCAGAGACTACTCAAGAAGTACCATAGACATAGGTTTGTTAGCAAGCAAATGCAAGAAAAATGTCAGAATAAAAGGATGATTTAATCATATTATACAGCAGGTACATGATAGAATGTGAGGAAGTATTATTACTACAAGTGAAAAATCTGAGACATTTGAAATCAAAACTAGATTTAACAAAAAATGTGTGCTTAATCCAACATAGTTTTAAATTTTTATGACAATGGTCTTTGGAATTATTTATAGATGGTTTAATCAAACCAGAGATCAAAATACAATACAGGTTTTGATAATGGAATTTTTAATTTAAATTGATTAAAAGTAAAAACAAGATTTTTTTACTCATTGGATTCTGGATTTACAATATGTTAATGACTGTGCTATTATTGTCAGTTCAAAACATGATTTACAAAATGTTCTTAATGTTTTGAATACAATATATAAAGACTTTGGTTTATTAATTATTGTTCAAAAAAACTTTTCTTTATCCACCAATGACAGAAGAAAAATCATCAGCAACTTTTAAATTGGATGATTATCAATGTGAGAATGTAAATCTGCTTAAAAGGAAGTAGAATATTGAAGTTAGATGTTATAAAACAATAAGCTATTTTGCTGCTGCTTTTAATAAGTTAAAAGATAAAATATTTTATCACAGAGAAATAACTACCACAACTATATTAACTATATATAGAACTGTTGTTTTATCTAATTTATTGTACGATAATGAAACTTGGATATCCCTTATTAGCATAATGTATAGGCATTACAAAAGTTGTATTTAAGAACATCTTGTAAAATTTTAAAAATATAATAGCAATACCATAAAACCAACCAATATATTATTCAATTTGCTGGATATGATACTACTGAGTCCAATATTGTAAAATCACATCATCATTGGATTGGATATGTAAAACGAATAGAAGATTTCCTAAAAGGATGTTTTATGATGAACTTGAGCATGGTTTTTGTGGAAGAGCTAAGCCTCATTTACATTATATGGATTATCTCAAACAAATTCTAAAGAAGTATAATGTCAATGTTTCCATTGAGAAGATATGATAAAGAATAGAATATAGTGGAGAGCTACAATTTGACATGGTGTTGAAGTATTTCAGAAAGAAAAGTTTTCTTATGAAGAAGTTAAAAAACAACATCAACCATATCAAGTAAACAGAAAAATGGACTTGCATAGTCTATATCTGGGACCACCAAGCAGTTACAGGCCATATATTTGAACCCAGTTCTGCCCAAATAATTTGCACAGAGAAGAGTGATGCCAAAAAAAAAGTCAAAGAAGCTTTTTACATAGCAAATGACCTCAGTGCCATTAACAGAAGAGAGGCATGCCTTTGCTCTCTCCAAACAATGGACTAACTAATTAAAAATTCAAGCTCATTTGCATATGTGTACAATAAATCACAACAGTCTTCATTCATAAAGCTATGAGTATGAGATTTGAATACTAAATCTCAAAAGCACTAAGTGGGCATATTAAACATTATATTATAATTACAGCTTCATTAAAGCATGAGAAAAAAATCGCGTATTTATAATTACAATTTTTATTGATGAAGAGAAAAAACAATTTATTATATATGGATGTATTTGTGTTTTACAGATTAGTTTTTTAGTCATCACAAAACTCATTTCTATAGTTTTATTCTCTCTTTTTCTTCCCTTTATTTTTGGAGTTGAAATGACACTACTTATTTGTAAGTGGCTGTTTATTATTAATTTAAGCACAAAATTACACTGCAATTCTGCTCTCTTAAATGAAACATCTATTTAAACTTATGAACATCCTCTATCTGATTCACATACATAACTTTCTAATAAATATCTTTTTTTCTTAATCAATCAATAGTATTCTGCCTGATAAACAGGTCCAGAGAATAATCACATCACCAATTCATTCATTTTCCAACTCTGTTCTTTTCATTGTCCAGCTCTTCAATTTTATGTAACTCTTCTCATCTATATATCATCAAACAATATCAATCTTCTTCATCCTTTCTTCTTGCTTCCATTCACCATTCCATCAAAAATGTCTTTCATTAAAGTATACTTTCTTTTTAGTATATGTACAATCCAAATATAAAACAATATAATTCATTAAATGCTTTTTCAAATTCAATGAAACAAATATTAAATTCTTTTTACTTTATGAAGTATTATAACATTTTCTTTCTTATTGCATTGCCAAATTTGTATAATATTAATATCATTTACGTTCTTTATTACTTTTACAATTCTTCATGTAATTATAACCTACTATTGATGTTTTTGATTGCCTCAGCAATCTTTTTAAGAACTATAACAAATACAATACAAATATAGATAAGCATATAATTTTACATTTTATATATACACATATATTCTATCTTATAATCAATGTTCATTTATATACCTACATATATCTTTATATACCTCTCTATAAATAATTATCTCTTTATATATAATAATTTTAATTTTTTTTATATTTTATATTTATCAATCAATACTTCCTATAATCATATATATATATATTATTTTTAATTCTTTTTTTAAATTTTAACTCTAATGTTATAGATTCATATTTTTATATTTTACATTATTATTCATTATATTAACATTCAATATGTATAATTTTCTTTAACCCATAATATTATTTGTTTTTATCTTTTATTATTAATTATTTTAATCTATTTTTTAACATATTTTATACCTACCTTCTATTTATATTTTCAAAGCTTGAAAAGTATTGTATAAAAATGATGCAATTTACAAATAATAAGGGAATATAAAAATAAAAGAAATTATTCATATTAATAATATTAAACTAATATTAAATAGAGATTTGGGTCTGAAAAAAGTTTTGATAGAATAAAAAATAAATAAATAAATAAATAAATAAATAAAAATAATATTAGCAGGTATTAAAAATAAGAATAGATTTAATTATATAAAAATTACAAAGAGGAAACTACTAAGTATAACTGTAAAACTTAAAAGTTTGAGTAGTTAGCAATTAAGCTTTGAAAATATAAGTAGAAGATAGGTACAAAATATAAAAAAAAATTAAAAATAGGTTAAAATAATTAGTAATAAAAGATAAAAAGAAATAATATTATAGATTAAAGAAAATTATATATATATATTTGAATGCTAATATAATGAATAATAATATAAAATATAAAAATATGAATATATAACATTAAAGTTGGAAAAAAAGAAATAAAATAAATGAAATAAAAATAATTTATATATATGCATGCTTATAGCAGTACTGATTGATAAATATAAAAAAGGTTAAAATGTATTATATATAAAAAGGTAACAATTATATAGAGATATATAAAGATAAATGTAGGTATATAAATATTGATTATAAGATAGAATACATATATAAATAAAATATAAAATTATATGTTAATGTATATTTGTATTCATGTATTTGTATTGTGTTTGTTATAGTTCTGAAGAAGATTGCTGGGCAATTAAAACTATCAATAATAGGTTATAATTATATGAAGAATTGTAAAAGTAATAAAGAAAATAAATGATATTAAAATTATATTCTTTTTACTTTCTCTCTGCTTTTCTCTTCCACTATCTCTTTTTCAAATGCTCTACCCCCTCTCCTCTCTCTATCTCTCTCTCTCTATATATATATATAATCCAAGTTAATCCATTATGATTAACATTGCACATCTGCCATTATTTGAGAAAAAATGTTATTTTTTAAAAAAATCATTAGTGATACATTGCAAATAAAGACACATGGAACAAAATTAAAACTTTATTCAATAAAAAACAAAAATACAAATCTAAAATATGTGCAAGCGGAGGTAGAGTGATAGAATGTATAAATCCAACATAAAATTTACATTTTTTTTTTATTAATAGGTGTTAATAATTCTTCTGCATAGGAGGTAATTTAAATGTATCATTCCATATCTAATACAATTTAGTTTTTTAATAACTCCTTTGTTTTTCTGATTTTTTTTTTATAGTTGAATAATACATCTGGATATCTATCCCTGGTGCTTTGAAAAATCTATATTGTGACTAATATTCCTGATAACTAGGAAAAGTGTTTATGATTATGATTGATATTTTACTGCATTAGCATGTTAATTTCTTCTACAACAGATGTGATGACTACTCATACCTACATAAAAGGCTCCACCAACTACATGAGATTTCATAAGCTTCCTAGATCTCAAAAAAAAATCAAGTCCTTAAGTTTGAGTATAATGTTACTAATTTTTTGTTTAATAATATATATAATTTTACTCCACAACATTTCAAAATACATTCAATATATATCTGAAATTATTTCATGTAATGAAACACAAGCTCTAATGACTATTGGGGGGGGGGGGTTCTTTCACTTTTCATTATAATTGTTTTGAGTCTGGGCTAAGACTTTATTTATGACTCTTTTACTATAATCATAAATTATCAAAATATTACTTATATAACTTATTTAAAATTACAATAAAAAACCCATAAATAAAACCTTAGCCCAGATCCAAAATAAAGAGAAGAATAAAAAAAAACAAGAGATGATAAAACAATGATTGTTAGAAACACAGGAAATATTAAATGTACTGTAAGAACTTGATTTTTGTTTAGATCTTAAAGAGTTTATAAAATTCCATGTAGAATTTTTTTAATCTCTCATAATCATCACATCAGTGTTTGTGTTATATGACTGTTAGTCACAATATAGACTTTATAAACAACAGAATCCTATTTAGTTCTGATACTCACAAGCCAAAGAAAAATTAGGGAAGCCACAAAGATTCATGCTAAGATTCATAAAATAGCAGACTGTATTAACTAATAAGATGATACATCTAAATTACTTTCATTTGGGGAAAAAAAATTAAAACCCATTAATCAAAACACCTATTTATCCAGTGCAATTCCTAGATTCATGTTTTAAATTTTTCTATTTTTTTTTATTGAACAGAATATTGTTGCTTGAATTGTTTTTACAATGTGACTTTAAAACTACCATTCCTTGTCCAGCTGAGAGCAGATGTAATCCAGACAAAATATCAATACAATAGAACTCTTAATTATACAGTAAGGAACCATAATATATCTTTTATATCTGTTGTCCATGAAAATCTTCATTTTAGCATATATTTATATATAGTAATATTGAATTAATGTGTATCATCCATAGAAATTTATAAATTACTTTAAGCAGCCATTTTTGATAAAAAAAAAAAAACCAATCTCTCCTGAATATATATTACAAACATCAGTAGTCTGGGGAATACTTAAAATCCCATCAAAACCAGCAATGCAATTTCTATTTAAACTCCATCAAAATATTTGATGTGATATAAAAGTTTGACTGATAAATTTAGTAATAAAATTTCACTACCTTTTAATATCGAATTGAATGTTTAAATAGAAATTGCACTACTGTGACAGTTTGAGGCATAAACTTATATCCAGCAGGATTTGATAGTTTTCATCAAAGATTGCTACTTAAAAAAGATTGTAAATTTCTGTAAATGGAAGAAGTTAAGTATATTTTATTGTTATTATTATCTATTCCTTAATTAGTTATTTATACAATGTAATCAATTTTTTAAGTAATTATTTATTATACTATGAGTTGCTATATTTATTAGCCCAGGTAGACTTATATTATAAACTCATTAAAGAAAATGAATGATAAATACATAAAAATGATAAAATATGTCTATTTAAGAATATGCTTTAAACACAACTCATGTTTAATTGAAGCATTAAGTGTGTGTAAATGTATATGTGCATAAAGTACAATATATAAATGAAATATTTTGGAAGGACACTACTCTTCACACATGCATTATAAAATAGACAAGCACTCTCCCATCAATAAATATTTTAAAAGCATAAATAGTCCATCTATACTCAGAATTTATTGTTTAAATAAAACAACATTTATTGACAGCACTTGAATTTAAGGATTGATCTTATTGCAAGTCTGGTCTGTATATTACTTGCACAAGTTCTGATTATATACCACAAGGAACTGAAAGTTTTTTTTATTTTTAACTACTTACAGTACAGAATGTTATTAATTGATATATATATATGATAAACAAAACAAGTTATAAATTTCATAACTTGCTCATAGCTTGCATTTTATGATCACTAGATGGAGCTTTACCAATAGCCCACTATCAAGCTTTGTTTACATAAACGCTGAGAGAGATAGAATTCAATATCTCTTTCAAATTATCTCCAACCTTTAAACCATGGTTTCGAGCTAGTTGGCTCACATCAGTAAAGGGTAGGAAGACTAGAAACTATATATATATATGTAATAATTGATAATGTAACTATATAGAGGATTCACACCAGTACTGTTAAACAAGATATTAAAACTGAAAGTTTTTATTTTGTGGCTGGAGGTAATAGTATCCTTGCAGTTTTAACCTCTTCTTTAACAGTGCTAGTATTGATATTTGATTCCCTTCTATATAGTTACAATTTAAACATGGAGCTTGTAAAATTTATAGAGTATTACATAATTGATAATATAGTAATTTATATACATATGAAATATTTTGGAAAAGAAATTCTTCAGTCATGCTATAAATCACTGCATTATTAACTTTTACATACATGTTAACTAATCTGGTAGTGTCACAGGTAGCTAAAAATGAAAATTTTTCTCTTTTTTGTGATATATAATATGAATTTGTACAATTAAAATGCTGATTTAAAAATCAAGCTCACATAAATTCAAGCACAGTCAATAAATTTATTTAAAGAATAAGCTCTAAGACATAATGAATCACCTTTATTTTTAAAACATTTATAGTGCATAAGTGAAAAATAAATTCCTTCCATAGTATTTCATTTTATTAAATTACTTTTTTGCTATGTTTAATTTATATACAATGTTGTAGTTTTAGTTTCTTTGTGTTTCAGTTTTATAAAATCTTAAAAATGAAAAATTTTAGTTTGTTTAATTTTGTTTGAATAAATTTAATTGGAGATTATTTTGTTTTAATAAAATTAAAAATGTAATATTAAATCATCTATGTTCTTTATTACTGTTTTACAATGCCTTTTTACAATCCACTATGACAGTTTCGATTGCCCAGCAATCTTCTTCAGAATTATAACAAACACAATACAAATCATCATCATCATCATCATTATCAACCATTATCAATCCACTGCAGGATGAAGGTCTCTCCAAGTTTAATCCATCTTCTCCGATCTTTAGCTTCTCTTCTCCACATCACCCCTACACCTTTTCTTATTTCATCCATCCATCTTACATGTGGTCTCCTTCTGGGTCTTTTACAATCTCTTGGAATCCAGTTTAAAATTTCAATTGTCCATCTATTATCATCTCTTCTAGCAATATGTCCAGCCCAACTCCACTTCAATCTTTTAATTTTTTCAATGAGGTCAGTAACACCTGTTTGTTCTCTTACCCATACATTGCGTTTTCGATCTCTTCTTGTTACTCCCAACATACATCTCTCCATACTTCTTTGAGTGGTCTGAAGTCTCTGTATTGATCTTCTATTAAGTGTCCAAGTCTCAGATCCATAAGTAAGAACTGGTAAAACACATTTGTTAAAAACCTTTCTTTTCAAACACATAGGCATATTTCCTTTTAATATCAAGTTATTTCTACCAAAAGCACTCCAACCAAGTTTAATTCTATGATTAATTTCCTCTATTATGTTTCCATCTGTATTAATAATCTGACCAAGGTATTTGTAACTCTTAACTTCTTCTAATTCATCATAATCAATCTTTATTTTCATATTTTGAGCAAATCGATTAAACATTACTTTAGTCTTATTAACATTTATCTTTAGTCCTACTTTCCTACTTTCATCTGATAACTCCTGAATACAAATATACATGAACATATAATTTTACATTCTATATATTGTAATCCCTATTCCCCAAGTTTAAGCCACATTACCATGAAAACTGGCATATAATAGAGTACTAATAAAATGGAACAAAGTAAACACAAACATGAGGAGAATGAGCATAAGTATATGGCTAGAACATGAATAGGAGATTGCTGTGCACTAAAGATGTTACAGTACATTAACCTTTAATCCCTTACATTCTAACATTACATAAAACATACAGATTAAGATAACTCTTAATATATGGAAGATAATAATATAAATAGACATATGATTAACTTGTAATTATATGAGATGACTAATAATCAGAAAGATATCTGTCTAGGAAATGATCATGAAATTAGCAGAATGAAATGAATAAAGATGTAGAAGATTAAAAAGGGGAATGAAGAGCAAATAATAATTAACTAATGTAAATGAATAATGAATAGATCTAAGAATGAGAAGAAGAGAAAGGGAATGTGTTAAGGTAATGAATAATTAATTTTGTAATGAAATAAGGATCAGTGAAGGATGAATAAATTATGTTGGTGTAATAAAATGAGGTGATGGTGAAACTAAAAGAAAATAAAGATATGGATTAATTATAGCAACAGTGTTAGTGATAATAAATGGGATTCTGAAATACTAATCTGATGCTACTAAAAAATGCAAAGAGTTTTTAAGTTTAAATAGTCAAAGAAAAAAGTTTTTAATCTTTGGGATTTTAATTAATCAATAAAAACAATAAAAATAAAGTTGAGACTAATGTATACCAAATAACTTAATTAAGAAATAAAGTCTAACAAACAAAATCAAAGTTTAAAATTATTAATCAATAATTTATCAGAATTCATACAATTTTAAATGTCAATAATTTTGTAATGTATATCTGAATCAGCAAGAGGGATTTTACTGCTATCCAAATATAGAAAATTAAACTAAATTATACTACAAAAAGAGGATTAATAAAAGATATCTAATTTTTTTACTAGTAATAACAAAGATAAAATCTAAATTTTATAAAATTCAACAACTCCATAATAATAATGTAAACATAACAATTATGTTAACCATTAGATAATCTTAAAATATTTTAATCACAATTGCAACAATAATAATGGGACAATAATAATATCATCTAAAGATAATTTAAATTTGACCTCTTGATCAGTATGACTAAGTTTAGTGAATGATTGAGTCTTACAATTTATTAAGATATTATGCTTTAAAATCAAATATTTTGTTTTTAAGAAATTTTAAAATAGCATCTCTGCATGACATCAATAATATTTTAATCAGTCAATAATACAATTTTATATGCTCTAAATATAAGAGTTTAGTAAAATCTATTGATGATATGCTGCACATATAATAAAATTAATCATAGAGTGGTGACGATGATGATAGCGGTGGTGATAGCAATAGTAATAGTATGAATAGTATTTAGCAATAAGGATACTGACAATTTAATAAATTTCAAAAACAAATTTTATTTACAATTAATATTTACACATTCAGAAAGCAAATATATATATATCCTCTATCAAATTCGTAAAAGGAAACTATATATAAAAAAAATACTATATTAGCATGACTCTAATAATATGAGAATATCTCCTTAAAACAAAATTATGATACATTAGTGCATTTTACAATATTATTATTATTTACACTTATTCATTTAATATACACCTTTCTAACTTATTAAAAATCTGCTAAACTTTATTTACCACATATTGATTTATTAAATTTCTATATCAAAATTAAAATATAAGTCTGGTAATCACAAGGTTACTATTAAATGAATGGTAAGCAGGCAATATTTAATACTAGGTCTTTTAAGTTAATGAATATTCCATAAGACATTAACAATTATACTTATTTTACTATATTAAGATTATGTAACTTCCCAATTGTATTTATCTAAGATGTGGACTGGTAATGTTATTCAAACCTGTTTATAATAAATCAATATCACTGTAACTCTCCATTTGATTACCTAATATCATATCATAAAACTTTTCTATAACTATCAAAAATTTTGGTGTACTAATCCTTAACTAAGAGTAGCAAATAATAAATGTAACATGTACATTTTATATAATTTTGAGTAGCAAACAAGAGTAGCAAATAATAAATGTAGCATGTACATTTTATATCACTTTTGAGTAGCAAACAATAAATATATTACATATATTTGAGATCACTTTGTGTAGCAAACAACAAATACAGAATGTATATTTGAGATCACTTTGTGTAGCAAACAACAAATACAGAATGTATATTTGAGATCACTTTGAGTAGCAAATAATAAATGCAATATGTATATTTGAGTTCACTTTGAGCCAACAATAAAATAGTACAATAATATAGTACTATAAGATAATACTTAACAGGGACATTACTATTTGGTATCATCATTTATCTGATGCTGACACGGTCCACAAATCTAATTCATACCTTCTCAAGAATGATTTTATTGTCATTAAATATAAAACTGTCAAGCATTAATGGAGTGAAATTAAATGCCATATGCAATATGTCCATAAGTATAACAGTGCTGAGCTAAGACAGATAAGTAAATAAGTAACCTAGACCATGGTCATTCCATGACTATGGATAATTTGCTATCCCGGTGCCACTATTTGAAACACCTATAGGGATCTGAGGAGAAAGGGATGGTTAATTCCTTATTTATGAAAATATACAAAAATTACTCATAACAATAAATCTTAATTAGCTCAAAAATCCATGGGCATTCATCTATGATGATGACTTACACTTTTATGCAGGATAGGAAAGAAGTATGCCTCGTGTGAGATGACATGAATTTAAAAACAAATAACAAATATAACAACACATAATATCATAATTATCTAACACGGCAACAAACAAATCTCATAAATAGACACTGTCTACTTTATAAGTGTGAACACCAAACAAACATAATATAATCATCAATTAATACATGGAAATTAAAATAGTATTTATCAACTCAAAAGTGATTTCTAATGAGTAACAATTATCAGTGATAATTAGTTGCATATATAATATAGAATACAATATTGAATATGCCTAGATTTAACCAAAATTGAATTTTATCTTCTGTGATCATTTAGACATAAAAAATAAAAAACATAATAAAATTTAATAATTTATCTTAAATGATTTTACTTTCCTTGTGATTGCTTTTTCACATAAAGATATATTTAAATTTAAACATTACTGTGAATCTCTTTTATTTCATGAGAAAGCTGGCTGCTAGACCTATGAATATTAAATATACATAGAATTGTAATAACATACACATTAAAATAAAAGAAAAATATTATTAGATAAGGTTTCTTCATGTTTCTTCTATGAAGAAAGAAAAAATTTGAACATAACAATTTAAAATTGCAGAATTATTTGAAAGCCTTATAATGTTTTTTCCTGTTTAATAATATCATAATTACTTTGCATTTCTCATTGCATTTTTCTTCTGTAAATATCGTGATTAACTACTTTTTCCTTCTTGTATGTACCAATTGAATTATAGAAAGATATCAACTTCTGCTTTTAACTTTTAATACATAACTAGTGTGGAAAATTATTCTCCATAATATAATCATTATAAATTTTATTATTTATCACATTTCAATATATTTTATTAGGATTGTACATTCTGGATACTTCAAGTAAACATTTATTAATCAAATTATTCTTAAGGAAATTGCCAAATCATTAAATAATTATGATCTTTCCTTTTTCTTTCAAAAACTTTTAATACTTTTAAACTAGAAGAAAATACAACACTGAAGATGAACGTTGATTTCAGTTATTATTGTTATATATAATTATTTAATTTTAAGACATAATTAATTTAGCTATCCAGTAAATATTCTATTGTACTTTTAAAATTCACAATATTATTAATATGATTAATTATAAATTTGGAATTAAGTTGAACTGTGAAGTAATATTGGAAAAATAATATTTTATTTAATAAATATGACAATTCCATCAACGTTTAATAAAGTTATATCTGTTTTTTTCATAAATTTGAGGTAATTTATGTCATTTAATATTAAGAATTTCAATAAACACTGAGAATTTTAGCATTAGTAGTATACTTGTTCATAATTAATAAAACTTATCCTAGTATAAATTATTATTATTGATAATTGTAACATAATAAAATGATTTTATTTATTCTCAGCATATTCTATAAATTCTATAATGTAAAGTAGAAATTAGTGATATATATGCCTAGTTTAAAATAGCATTTCATTTTAATAAAGCATTTTATAAGTGTACTAGGAGAATTATTTAGCAATTAAAATCAATTATAACTTTTAATATAGTTCACTGTTAATTTTTTCTTATGAAGGAAAGTTCCAAAATTATTTTTATCACAATTTTAAATTCATAATAGCAACATTCATTATATATTTTAGGGTTGTTATAAATAAAATAATTATAAAGTAATTTTATGAAAATTAATGCTAATGAATTCCTTATCAGCCATTTCTTGTTTCAGTTTGATTCTTGTGAATTACAATTTTCAAATTATCAGTTGATAGTCAAAATGTGTTCTTTTGTGAATGCAGAGTACTTTAGGATTTACTCCATGGTTTATTAATTACTAATAACAATTTGTACTTTTCACTACAGAAAATAATAAATTTCAAACAATTTATATACTTTAATCAATAAATAGATTTCCTTACCAGTTGAAAATGATCTCCATATTCTTTTAAAATTATCCATCTCTTAAAAGTTTTCATGACCTAATTTATAAACTTTTAGCCAAGAGGCTGATTGTAAATCAATAAACCAATCAGATTTTTGATTGTCAGTAGAAATATTTGACTAAAATTAGCAAAGCTTCATCTTTAAAATTGATTATAATTAATTTGAACTCTTGACTAATATTTTAGAACCCAGTAAAAAAAATATTTAATGATTAATTATTGTTTAGTTTAAAATAACTTTAATTTTAAGTTTGTTTATAAACTATTATTTAACAGTAAAAACATTGAATTAATTGTATGGTTTTTAAAAAATATTAAATTATTATATAATATTAAAACTAATTTATCTGTCAGATCATATGGGATCATACCCACATACAACCTGGCAGAGAGCTGACATATATATTGGATAATCTGATATTTACTGCCCTAGAAAGACTTATCTACTAAGTTTATTTAGTTCATCGACTGAAATTAATAACCATTAGACTACATCACTGATTCAAATAACAGATTTAAATGATTAAGATAATTGATTAAAATTTAAAATTTTATTTAATAAACTGATAAAATATGGCTTGATGAACATCAAGTCTAACCATATGGTTACAATATATAAACACAAATTCTATCCCATTATCATTATTTATATTCCCACATATATCTTTATATACCTCTTTACATAATTATTATCTTTTTATATATTATACATTTTACTCTTTTCATATTCTATATTTATCAATTAATACTTCCTATAATCATATATATACATTTTATTCTTTTCATATTCTATATTTATCAATTAATACTTCCTATAATCATATATATATATATATTGAACCTGATTGAAATCTGGTTCAATGGTGTTGTTATTAAACAAAAAAAAAGAAATTTATTAAGCTTTTAATTTTAATTAAACATTTAGGGTTTAAATTTTTATTATTATTTAAAAAGAATGCGTGTATCAAAACACAAGCGTTTATATGTAAAACGGATTTTTTTTAAAAAATGTTTTTCGATTTCTTTTAAAATAGTTTTCATATACCGCCTGTTTTTAAATCCATTTGATTTAAAAACAAGCTGGCTAGCTAATTGCATTCCTGTTGCTTTTATTTTGATTATTGTAAACAATTTTTATAGCAAAGATTTGATTTTTATGTTGTTGTTTTCATTTCAATAAACCCTGGGTAGAATTCTTAGATAGATTGAGCAGGAGATTAATATTTGCCCTGCCTAAGGCATAGAAATTGGACAACAAGGAAAGTGTTTCGCAGGCAATGGAGCAACGTATAAATAGCCCCGAAAATTTGGAGTGTCAATTAATTCATTGTTCATTGATAGACAAGCTGTTTATCAAGTGAGAATTTATATCAGCGCGGACATTTAATTTCTTAAAGGACATCAGCTGTGATTAAATACTTTTGCCTGCAACAAAATGAAAAATTCTATACTTGTTACCACCACCCGAATGGCTTGCTAACTCCACAAAAGATGGATCCCTGACTTCCAAGTTTGCTCCAGTAATGCCTTGAACACCTAAAAGAAGCCAGAACCTCTCTACATCTACCTTGCTGCCTAAAGAACCTGAAAATGAACTTAAGTAAAAGTGTGCACTCTACGTGAACTTTGTTTTACCGAAAGGTAACTATTTTCGTCTTTATTCTTCCCAGGGTAAATTAATTCTCATTAAATCTCCACTCAATCTGATCATAAATGTGTATTCTTAAATCAATATAGTCTCATATTTAATCTTGGCTGGGTTTCCAATATTTTGTAGTGTGTCTTGGAATCTTACTTTTAAGATTCCAATTTGCTTTCAGTTTTGTTTATTGGAGAGTGATGAATGAGTTTTATATTTTATGCCTCGCTTTTGTAAATGCTTTAGCAGTCTTGTATATATTTTTTTATGCTTACCTGTAATTATTTAGTATTCAATAATTAATTTTATACTCTATGTTTGCCCTCTTGCTAAACCTCCAAAACTCTTTTGGCTGACGACTTTATTGTCTGATTTTCGCAGGTGGAGATTTCGTTTCTAATATCTCTAAAGGCGGAAATTAGAATTGTGTTTTTCTTTGTAATTTTATAAGTCGTCAGCAGGAAGATAAAATTTATCCTTTCTTAAATTACAGGTGAGTAATACTTTCATTCTGCTAGAGTATTTAAACTTTTGATATTTCGTACTCATGTGCACTCTCCGATAGATTTCTTTTTGTATTTATTATGTGTGCTTTAAATTTGTCAGAACGTGTACTCAGAATTTGTTTGTAAGTTTATTTTCTTTAAATGCTGGCAGATGTAACTGTTTTTCTAATTATTTACTTGTCCCTTAGTGGGATCTTTAATTATTAATTTTAAAGTAATTTTCGCCAATCGTTTGGCTGGGATTCACCAGTTTTAATTGTTTCTTCATTTCAGTCATGTTTGTCGGTTGTTCTTGAGGTGGATCAATCACCATTATTTTAAATGTAGTAATAGGTGCAGCTCATACCGATATAAGGACATTCGAGGTCTGACCAATTTTTAGATCTTGAACAGCTCATCGGCACTGGATTCTTTGATCTATTTCAGGGGCATATGGTTTAAATATCTGAAAGTGAAAACCAATGTTTAGGTGAATCCTCTGCTGAATGAAATTTGCTTCCTCCCTTTTAAATTTGTTTATTAGAAGATCAGTCAGTCTGTCATAGCTTTACCTTTAGTATGTCTGGTACATGCCTGAGTTAACCCCCATCTATTGTGTCATAAACTTATATTTAATAATTTATTTTCTCATAATAAAATTTATGAAATATGTTTAAACTTAATTTGGCTCACGTTTGTCTTTGTGCTTTTGTCTCAATTGTCTAAACAATTTAAGATCTCTTGTTTCTCCCTGAGTCTAGTCAGCGCAAACCATCATCATCATCTATTCTGATCACAGTAAACAAATTTTCCAGACATGTAGTGGTCTGGTGGCGCCCTCTGTTTCAGAATAGATTGAGTATCCGGTATAATATATATGTTATTTTTATTTCATTTTTTTTTATTCTTATTAAGCTTTTAATATTTAACTAACATCATACATTCATACTTTCATATTTTACATTATTATTATTCATTATATTAACATTCAATATGCATAATTTTTTTTAACTTATAATATTATTTTTAACTTATATTTATATAAATCTTCTACATATATTTTCAAACCTTAGCTGCTATATTCAAACTTTACATTTTACAGTTATACTTTAGTAGTTCTCTCTTTCTATTTTTTATATAACTAAACTTATTTTACTTTAGTAGCTAATAATTATAAATTTATTTAAACACACATTGATTACGTAAGTAATATTTACTAAAGCTGTAAACCTCAAGAATATGTGCATGTATTATTTAGTAGCTTATATAACTAAATCTTTTTTTTGTCAAAATTTCCTTCAAACCCAAATCTTTATTTAATACTGGTTTAATGTCATATATATATAAATGATTTAGTTATATAAAAAATAGAAAAAGGAAGCTAGTAAGGTAAAATAGGATTTAGTTATATAAAAAAATAAAAGACTAAAATATAACTAAAATTTAAAGTTTGAATTTAGCAGTTTTGGAAATATAAGTAAAAATTAGGTATAAAAATAAGTTAAAAAATAATATTATATAGGTTAAAAAAATATACATACTGAATGTTAATATAATGAATAATAATAATGTAAAATATACAAGTATGAATATATAATGTTAGTGTTAAATATTAAAAGATTAATAAGAATAAAATAAAAAAATAAAAATAATATATGTATATATGATTATAGGAAGTATTAATTGATAAATATAGAATATGAAAAGAGTAAAATATATAATATATAAAAGGTATATAAAGATATGTGGTTATATAAATGATTACAAGATAGAATTTATATATAGAGAGAATGTAAAATTATATGTTCATGTATATTTATACTCATGTATTTGTATTGTGTTTGTTGTAGTTATAGTTCTGAAGAAGATTGCTGGGTCAATCGAAACTGTCCTAATGGGTTGTAACAAAAGCATAGTAAAACAGTAATAAAGAATATAGATGATTTAATATTATATGGATTTGGCAATGTAATAAGAAAGATAAAGTTATAATACTTCATAAAGAAAAATTTTAAATGCTTAATATTTTTCACTTGTTTGTAATTAAAATTATTGTTTTTGTTTTTTTTAAATATAAACTCATATTCAACTTTCAGGAAATGTAAACAAATTATAAAAAATTATGTAAATATAGTTTGTTTATTGTGTTTATGAAATGTAAAATTTAAAAAGTATGATATAGCAATAAATGTTAATATTTCTGAAAAACAGAAGAAATACCGATTGTTCAAACAAAATATAAGATGTTTACAGAAACCTCTGTATAAAGTTGCAGCACCATGTTATCAATATAAAGAATTTCATTACAAAACCATCAGTATAAAAAAAAATATTTTATAAAAAAACATTTCTCTTCAAATGTTTTTGTTCTAGATAAAAAAATTTAAAATCATAAATTCTGAAAATAAAAATAATCTGAGAAATATTAAAAATCAATTTTCCAATAATAAAGTTATTTCAGTACTAATTTAGAATGCATTCTCTATCATTTTGGTTTTTAAGGAAAGCCCCCAAATCATCTCTGACACAACAAAGCATTAAATGAAGTCAGATAATAAATGGCTGCCATTGTTACAAAGTTTTCCAATTATTTTAACTTTTAGCTACAAAATCACAATTTCCATCAAAAATTAAACATGCAAATTTTGTAGAACTATGCAAAATATATATATATCTAGAAATCAAAATATCAAACTTATTAATAATTAGAAAATGATTGGTGTGAAAAAAAAAGCAAAAATCATGTGACTAAAGTATCACATTACTGCTACAATCAAATAAATATGCAAATTTTGTAGAACTATGCTCAATGAAAAAAAAATCAAATATCTCTAGAAATAAAAATATCAAACATACTAATAATTAAAAAATGACTTTGTTTAGTGCTTGGTTGTGTTAGCAGCAGTTTTGAGGCTCCCATTAAAAACCAAAATGGTGGACAGCACACTCTAAACTAATACCATTAATGATATTTCTAAAACAGTTTTTTGTATGACATATATTTTCAACATGCTAATTTTCTTATAAAAATTAAATATATTCCTACAAAAACTATGTATAAACATATCTTAAATATTAAAAAATAAAGAAGACTTTTACAAAAAAAAAAAAAGGAAACTCAAAATGAAATAAAAAATACACCTTTCCTATAATTCTTGTGACAGAAGTTGTGTAAGTACAGAGATGTACTTTTTTTCTAGTATAATATTAAACATTCTTTGATAGTTTGTATTGTTAATAATTTAAATATTCTGGCTATTGAAATCCCCTAATACAGATTGAAGTGTCAATGAGGTTTCCAGAATTCTACAACATCAGATTAACAATATTCTGATAATATATAAAACATGAAAATAATAAATTATGTTCATAAAATAGCAATTATATTTATCTAGATTTCAATAATATGTTCAATGTAACATTCATTTTGTTACACTATACAACTATATACATAGATTTATATCTGCTGAAATATTATGCAGCTGTTTATATTGCCAAATATATAATCCATTATTTAATTATCAATAATCTTTGCTTTAAATCATTATTACAAATTTGCTTTCAATTCTTTATTATCAAAAATTTTTTAAAATTTTTCTTTCATTTTTAATATTTGTATTTATTAGCATTTAAATTTATTTATTTTTAAATATACATCCTGTATTTTTATGACAGAAAAGTAGATTTTTTTTTTTAAACTCTTTACTTTTATTGTTATTGAATTACACATTTCTTCACATACTTGTATATTATATTGTGTTTTAAACATACCCCACATTTTATTTCATATTATTACATTTATTCTTTTTGTTAATCTTATCCTTTAAATATTTATCATTTAATAAATCTAATATTTATTTTTTTATCTTGTGTCTGAATGTTCTAGTTTCTCACTGAGGTGAGTCATAAGCTCAAAACCAATTGGTCTGGGGATAAGAATATTCCAGATAGAGATTTCCAATATTTTCTCTTACCACATTTATTAAATAAGAGCTCGTTTAAGCTATTGGTACATTCCCTATATTATATATTTGTAAATACAAGCTTTTTAAAAGCAGTGACACATTATATATGACTTGCTTTATTGATTACTCATAAATAAAGGATTCATAAATGGTAAAATCATAATACATACATCAGTATATAATAAATCTAAAACATATATAAATTGATTTTCTAATATAAGCATCTTTTCAACATGTGTGTGATCAGGTGGGTCAGCAATATAAGATGGCACTGAGAATTGTGGGTCGTGTGAAAGTCTGAGTTCGAATCCCACATATATTACGTGTATAAATGTAGGTGTTAAGCCTGTACAATGTATTAATATAGACATAAAATAAATAGCTTAGCTAGTAATTTTTATAAGGCATATAATTATTGATGGATAAAATTAAATCTTAAAAAAAGATCTTAAAAAAAATAGTAGTAAAACTTAAAATAATAATTATTCAATAAAATTAATTAAATAGAATTTTTATAATAATACTAAAATAGATAACAAAATCAATAATAAAGATAAAAAAAACTACATAGGTATAAAAAGTAATAATAATAAGTTTTAAAAAGAGATAAAATAAATTAAAAATATAAGAATATATTGAATATAAAAATAATGAAAAAATATAATATTCCTTTTCTTAAATAACAAATATTTAAAAAATAATATGAGTAGCAAAGAAGGAATAAATAAAACGCGTGATATAAAATATGTACTTAATTTAATTCATACGGAAATCAAGGATTTCATTAAGAACATGATTAAAACAACATAAAGCATATTTTTTAAAAAAATCATCTATTTTTTTATTATAAAAAATACACGACACGTATTTGAAGATAAAGACATTAAAGTAGTAATTTGTGCAAATAATAGTATAAAAAAAAATTCAAATAGAATTTAAACAGAAGCGAAGATTAAATAGTTTTTATAATATTTAAACTAAGATATATATTTTCTGTACCTCATATCCATATAAATCTAACAAATGTATATAATAAATAAATTATGGTACGAAAGTTAAATTGTATTGTGATTTGTTTCTCTGTTGCCTAATAGAGTGCAATAAAATGAACTTAAACATCCTGAATGTAAATAAACATAATTGTTCTTTTTCTATAAACATAGTTAATTATATGTATGTTTTATAAATTTTTAGAATTAAGACATATTGTTAATAAGAATAGATTTTATAATTAAAAAAAATCCAATAGAAAAAGCTGAATTTGATAAAAAATCAGATGATTAAATTTTAAATTGAGACTTATTTTTATTCAAACAAATTAAGCAATGTGTTAGTTATGTTGTTTTATAAATATTTCATATAATTCGGATTATTAAAATTAAATTTATATAAATACACTCGTAGACATTGTTATATAATATTTAATTTGGATAATTTTATTAATTAGTCATTTTATGCGTATATGGTATATATATTAAAACAAATAAAGAGAGAGAGAGAGACTCGCTGTTGCGAATGCCCGGTTGGTTTTATGGAAAGTCCGGTTGAGATTTCCAAAAGAGAAAAAGTGTGTTTACACTATATCTATTTTCACGAGTTATAATTATTCTACACTCCAATAATCATTCACAAATATTTAATAAAGTAATAAATTTTAATTCTTCGGGGTTTTATAATAATAATCTTTCAACTCTTGCTCCTATTTTCTTTAATCATAAAACTTTTCATAACTACTATTTCTTATTTCATGTTGAGATTTGACAAAATTCTCCTGCGTCTCATTTTTATAATGAATTATTTTTGACCTAAAGTCTTTCTGTTTTTGACCAAAATCATTTTTAGCTTCTAGGCAACTTATCTCAAATTCTTCAATTCTTTTGTCCAAATTCTCTAGATTAATCAGAGATACATGTTTCTGATTAATTTTACAAATATCTTTCTTTATTTCCTATCTCTTTCAATATTGAAAACAATTGTTGCTTAAAATCATCTAAGGGTGCATTTACACTTTCATTAGTGTTCTCCATTTTTAAAAATTATTATTAATAATAGAACACATATAATATTTTTATTATTAAGCATTAACAAATAATTAAAATAAAAAAAATTATTATCCCATGTAAATTACTTAGGCATTGTCTGCTGGCACTTTGGACTCATCTACTTCATAGAAAATATTAAAGTTTAAACCACAACAACAAAAATATTTTTTAAAATAAACCACTACTATCATTAGCATATTTCTCTCATGTACTTTGAGAATATAGTCTCTTCATATATCAAAAGATTGACAATACTATTATTTAAGTTAGATAGTAAAAAAATTTAATTTGCTTCACTATCATATGGATTATGCAATTTACATCATGCAATTTACAAAAATATTTACAACTCAGTAGTTTACTTATGGATTCATCATGTTAATATATCATCTGATTAAAAATTCTAATTTGACAAAATCAAAAGAAGAAAAATTTACATCGCATTCAAAAACCAAATTGACCACTAATGAAACCTAAATTTATAGCAATCATTATCAAGCCGAATTTGAGGCACCAAAAATTGAAACTAATTGGGCCTCAGAAATTGAAAGCATCCAAAAATTGAAACCAAATAGAATGAAAAACACTCAGGTTGAGATTTTCGGTTGAGATTCCAAAAGAAAAATATTAACATAATATAAAAATACATAACAAGAACAAATAACAACAATAATAAAAAAAATCATATAACGCATTTTAATAAATATTACTGTTTGTTCCCTAAACTAATTTACACTCAAGATATATCAAGTGTTTTGTCATACCATGTTGTAAAGACTTTCACATTAAATAGGAATAGGTTGTATTACTATTTCACAAAATAACCCTCAATTTAATAGTGAAGAATAATAATCATAAAAGATCAATGCCTTATGAACTTTCTTAAATGGTTTATTTTATCAACCAATTATTCACCAACCTCATTTACAAACATTGGAGAAATTTTCACTCTTTTAAAGTAAATAATTACAAATCACTGCTTAGCACTCCTAAATGATAATTTACTACAATGGATTTATTTATTTTTGCCTCAAAATCCTTTACTAGATTCAATTACAGGCTTTTGAACATCAGGAGAATGCTACTTCTTCAACACAAAATACAATTAAATCATTAGGTTGTTTTATTATACAATAGATAATATTGAAAAAATTAATACTAAACAAGTATGAGTGATATATAAAATATTCCTTACAGATTTACTCATCTACATAAAGATAATTAACTCCACTTAACATTCAAGTTAAAATATTAAAAGCACATAAGTATTTATTAATATTTGGCAATAACTGTTTAATATAAGTTTGATAACTACTTACATTTGTACATCCTAGTCCTAAAATATATTACATTTAATCCCTTTCAATATTAACACTAATCATAATATCTGAGAAAAATTTATTACATGAGTAAACAACTATAAAATTAATTTACTAAGAAAGTAGAAAGTATATTAAATAATCTATCCAGTTTATTGCACAATTGATTTCACTTTTATAATAGTATCCATTCTGGAAATAGTATAAAAATATTAAATTTCATTTAATATGCTT